>OX104069.1:17611198-17787969 GCA_944474145.2 Dicrocoelium dendriticum
AGCAGTTCACATCCCAGTACCGATTACGGCGTTCTGATTACACTTATCAACAATACTTCCTTGAAATTTTTTATCTTTATGTGTACCTAAGTTTGTGACTGATCTTTTAAATATGGATGTCCCCTAAGGTATCCTCCTGTGGAGTTAACGAAAACATGTTCCATTTTTTATTTTAAGATGAAATGTATTCTAATCAACTCTCGTTTTGCGATGCCAATCTACCCGGCTAGGGACTTCAACACGCTTTGGGTGCTCCTACCGCCGTCTTTTGTATATGGGGTGCTGTCCAGCGGGATTTGACAATATTCATACCTTTTCCGTGGTTGTGATGCGCCGTTAACATGACGGCTCGGCCATGACATCTTTCATTTTGTGGTAGGCAAAAGCTTCCTGCTTATTTCTCCGGTAAAATTCGAACTAAAATTAACTATATAACAATTTCCTTTTTCTAATTAACAACATTCCGTTTCTAACCGGGTGTCCACGGCCTGAATTTAACAAGACAATACAACCACACCCACTTTGTTAGACGCAGGAGAATCAGACGGCTCGGTGTGTCCATGCTTGTGAAGTTTGCATTTTCCAACCGACGTATTGAAAGAAACAGTCAGAAAAATTAGAAGAAGCGTAATAACTGTTGGTAAACATCGTGCTAAATATAGCTCTTCGGAAAGTAGGTAGATCAAGTCTTACCAGCACTGCTTAGCGCCAATATCCGCTGGATAAACTATCGTGAACTGCGTTTTTCTAAGAATGTTTGTAGCTAGACATCATAAGGTTGCCAGAAACCCAGCTCCCCGAGAAAGTGGGTGGTGCTGTCGTATCTGTTGATAATCTACTTTTGCCTTCGGTTGAGCGTCCAAGCACATACAAAAACAGAGATGACGGAGCTTTTATTTATACGTAACAACCTTAGTGTATTGCAATAAATCGCATCTTTGCTTTCCATACCAATGTAACCAATTCTTAATCCCAGAGTGCAAGGACGGATTTTGAAGGCATCGCTCAATATTGTTGGCTAGCATCTATAGTCACCCACTTGCAAAATCACCGCCTTTCAGTCGCATTCTATATTTTTCGTGTTTGGAATGAATCTGCGTGTATGGATATGCAAATAGAAGATCCATGTCAGTATTCCGATTGTATGACTCTGCTTAACCACATTTCTACAATAAGCTCCACGCTGGTTCACGCTGAAACATTTCGAAACAACCAGCCAAATTATAATATACACCAAGAAATTTCCGAATGAAAGAGGTAGATTTATCCACCATGGCTGCAATTAGGTAAAGCGCGAAAATAAATAACCACGGTATTTCATCTTGACAAGTAAAGTGGGGCACTTGATTACGTTGTTGACAATTATAAATTATGTGTTATCTTTACAACATTACCAATATTTTATTTAACATATTCAGTTTCGTACCAGCTGTCCACGGCCAGCAGGTGCTAACCATATTTACTTTGCTCGATGTAGGCGAATCGGACAGTTCGTTGTTTGCTTATTGGTGAATAGTGTACTTTTTCGCAGCCGTGTTATGGGAAACAAAATTATATGAATCCACAAGAAGGGTAATTACTCCGTGGGAAAATATTGTGTTGGTTGGAGGGTGACACTTCGAAACAAGGGCGATATGGATGTAACTGTATTGTTTGGCGGAAACACCTACTCGCTCCTCGAAAACGTGGATACCATATCCTGCACTGCCATTTTCGAAGCATTTTCGCAGCGAGGCATTATTTTATAGCCAGAAACTAAGCTCACAAAGAACATTGTTTGGTAACGCACAATGTTGTTGGCTAACAACTATATATCATAGAAAAGCCCCAAAAATGAACCAGATACCATTTATGATGTAATTAAAGCCGTTGCATTAGAACATATTCACTCTTCCGTATCTTTGTTGGAAGTTTCGACATTTTTGATAATATATTTCGCGGCACACGAAGTAATTCTCTGTATTTGAACAAAATCAAATCGGCGGAACTCATCACACAGCAATCGAGTTATGCCGTCATTTATGATAAGTAAAATCACCCAGAAGGTACACACTGTACCGATCGAAGATTCAGTTGGAGTCAGTGGTCATTAGAAAATATCGACCGACTTCGCGGAATGGTTGTACCTGTGAATTCTAAATTCTCGATTCTGAACTATACTACTGCACATTTACCAGTAGTTCAATTTCTTTATATTTTCCCGTTGAACGGTGTGGTACTCGAGTTTACCTGTTCATGCACAAATGTTCGGCTTTAACAAACTGATAAAACCCTGCAATTTTTCGGCATTTATTATCTTTTTTTCTTTTCTTAATTGTTGTGAACTTACGTGTTGCGTCTCATCCGTTGTAATTTGTTTTACTGTGCCAATTTTACGGACTATTCGCCATTTGCGTAGACCTAATTGCTGACGTGGAATAATTGCTGCACAAATTAGTGAGTCGCATTCCCTATTCGTGAGTTAATTGTATTCCTTTTTTTATTACTGCTATTATAGAACCACGGTTATTCAGTATACTCATTCCGCCCACTGCCCTGCATTTTAACTGCCCAGACCGTGCGTTAGTTAGGTGATACGATTAGCCTCATACTCTCTGCCGTAACAGCATCCACAGAATCAATGGACCCAGACGTACCAAGGCATAGTGACCAGTTGACAAGTGATCTAACTTTTCTCTCCTCACATCTGATCTGGCTTGGAAACTCTATACGTTAGCCCAGACATTTTCTTCTCCACTAATTGAAGCGCCTGCGCCGACGTAAGGAGAAGTCGTTTAAATAATATGTACGATTCTCAGTAAATTCTCGTGATTTTCCTATCAAGGAGTAGTTACGCTGGCTTAATCAAATGTATATACGGTCAATATTGGGGAACGTTAGCTGTCACGAATATTGTGGGATTGTGAACCAGCTTAGCGGAGTTACTGGACGAATGACTTAATTGATGTGGATTTAAACAAGTTGAGCCAGAAGTTCTGTGGCTGCGACACTATTATAAACCCCATGGGCAACCTTTGGCCAAATTCTAGATTCTGAGGAAGTATTATCTCTGTCGACAGTGTAACGGTGACTTATGTCCTGAAGCACCTACATGCGTGTAAACCTGGTAGTACTGTCCCCCGGTTAAATGGTATGGGTGCATACTTTGCACCCGGAGGTCTCGGGTTCAAGATTGCTTAAAGGACCGGGTGACCCTCGCATTGAATTTAGCCCTCACGGGACTGAAAATTTTGCGTAAAAGCAAAGCGTGAAATTTGCTTATTATTGTGCTGGTAACAACTGTTGTTCGTGTCTGTGTTCTTTCTCACTGAAACTTCTGCTTCCATATGAGATTCCAGCGCCTACAGTTTGAGCAATTGAGGCTAACTGTCAAATCACTGAAGCATTTATCACAAGGTAGCGACTTTCAAATGCCTACTTTGTCAAAACACCATTCATTAATAGCACATGGCTTCAAAGATACTGGCGGATAAAATTCCTCCCGTTCTCCACGCTTTATCTGCAAGTTTGTCAAATTAGTCTACTTAGTAGCAATACAAGTTGATACATAATTGCGCACAAGCTCCCTACTCTTTGGTCAAACTTTATTTTTCGCTTTATTTGCGAGGCCTCAATGCTCTGGTATAAAATATAATCTCTTAAATAGTAGTAATATTTCGTCATATTGCCCGGCAAGGATTTATTACCATGTTCCACAAATTGGTAACAACTGTTCCGGGAAAATGTCCACGCGTTGGATGAACGTTACTACCTTCAAAAGGCGCAGAACGGAGAATTGTATTGCCACTGTAAAGTCTAAAAGGAACTTCGATGTATCCCCCAAGCTGGATTGCTTACATGAGGACACGGTATCTCTTTTCCATGATTATCTTGCACATTTACACTGCTTCACTGTGTGTGTATTTATTTCTTACACTCCATCACTGACACATCCTTGAGGTTTCAATGTCATTCTTATTATTATGTTACTGTGACACTGCCCCAATACTCGATCCGCCCCACGCTGGACAGTTTCTGCCCACTTGCATTACGATTGCGAAACTTATTCAACTTATTTACCAACGTCACTAAGCCTAAACTAAGTACGTCGTACGAAAACTAAACTAGAAACTACGAACAGATAAACCTAGACTTAACGCACGGTCTGGGCAGAAGAATAAACGAATTATCCTGTAACCGTGCGTTAAGTCTAGGTTTATCTGTTCGTAGTTTCTAGTTTAGTTTTCGTAGGACGTACTTAGTTTAGGATTACTGAAGTTGGTACAGCCACAACGATTCAATCTGGAGAAAAAATGAAGGAGTCACCTGGTGCCGAAACACGCACAGCCTACACTATCCAGCGAAATAATTGCGTGCTCTTGGTAGGCCGGGATAAACCAAATCATCAAAAGGATCGGGTGGAAACATCCTATGTAACTCAAAACACTTTACAGACATGTTCACAAACCGAAAATTTTAATAGTGGACATTTTACCTGCAAACGGCATGTGGACAAAAACAGATTGTAACAATAGCGTCTAATGCCACACGTCAGTAGTTCTGCACAAATTCCCAGAGCACTGCTTTATCACGTATGCTGTTTATGCTATTTATGCATTCACCGTAACAGACATATCTCTCCCGGGGCTTAGAGCATCAGCTCAAATTCGCTTACTATATCTTCACTTAGTTTGGCTGTGCGGTTCTTAGTTCCTCCACCGACTTCTCGAAGATAAGCAGTACAGGGCTGTCTGTAAACAGACTTGTGGCTCAGCGGCATAAGCAGATAGCTACTTGGCGTATGATTCCAGCGATAGCGAGCTCGATCAACTACGAGAGGCGGTGGGAATGCGCACAAATGACATGCCGCCAAATGACTGTCTGCGGCATTTTCGGGTTGGTGTTTAGACAATCTGGTTCAAAAGCTGCTGGGACGAGTTAGTAGATTTCATCAATAATCCCACTGCGTATCATCGAAATCCAGCTTTGTAAATAACTGAACAAGAGCAGTCTCATCATCACTATACCCGTGACAGTTTGTGTCATACAATTCACATTCGAGCATGTCGGTGGTTAACAACAATAAAAGCATTTCGTGGTAATCGTGAGAGATGTATAATGAAAAATTCATGTAATATACGTGAGGAAATATGATTAGCGATGATTACGAAAGATACTGCAAGGAATCAGTCCTGTTCATGCGATGAATCCTTTATTTATATTAAGGATCAGAATAGCAGCGTACCATGCAGTTCATGTATTGCGCGATAATTAGAATCTGAGCAGGTGAAATGGATGTTGCGTTTGACGGGATTGTAGTAAACCGAGTCAACTCTCCACACCCGGCGTCGCAGAAGTGATACCAAGTATGCGTATATGTAGCATTTTGTGCGGTGTTTCCATGTGGCAGAATCTGAGTTTGTATTGAAAGTAAAAAGTAGGGAGCGTGTAGGGAAATGAGTAGCTCTTTATTGTTTAGATGCTTTATGCGTAGAAGTTATAATATGATCTGTTATGATGGATGTGGTGGAATGCTGGCATGACCAAGCTTGATGAACCGTCCATCTGAGATTACAATTCATATGACGGATTCGTTCGGTTTCGACGAACACTCACTGTAACATTACATTGTTCTAGGAAACAACGGTTTACTACTCAGATAAACGCGAGATATCGGTTTCATCCCACAAATACATTAAGCCTGGTTAATTCGAAATCAAAAATTGCAGAAAGTATGGTCGCTGGTATTATTTTACAAAATTACAGGCTCATGACGCTTGCAACTCACTAGCATAAGACCCAAAATACCCAAAATCATTTCCTGTCGAACGTAGATATTGGTGCCGTGTTCAGGTTAACTGATAAGCAATAGAAAGTTTATATATATATATGCTGCTTCGAATAACACGTTCAAAGTATGCCACCTTGAACTTTACTATGGCGATGTCTGGAGAAAGTGTGTTAGAATAGGGGCACGCGGAACACGAGGTGGTGGCGTGATTTGCGTTCACGTGTACCCCAAAACTTACGTAGTGGTTGTAATCAATGTAGCCAAAACTCGGCGTTTTACCGCATGGTTACTATCAGAACGTAACTTTGAAATATCTTTTCATGGTAATGACCCAAGATTACCATATTCACCGATTGTTAAAATTCGTCTGCTTCTGCGTGCTTCAGCCCTCCAATTCCATGGTATTGCCGTTACAAAATCTATCATATGGTAGAAAAGATGATGTGTGGTTATGGTAAACCAAAACAGGCTTGCTTGTTGGTATAGGCTTATATTTCCTTTACAAACGATTGATTGTGCTTGTGGTTTTAGAAGCGATCTCGTACTCGGCTGCATACTGCACATTATAAAGCGTTGCTGAGATCATAAATTTTGCGTTTCTGACTCAGCTGTATTTACACAACTAGCTTGTGTTAATCCGACGTGCGCATTTGATCATCCAAATCAGTTCGACAAACGCCCGTTTTATCTCATCCACCCTTGCGTGGATAGCGGTGTCCGTGTCCAGGTTTCATAGTCACTGTGGCTTACATATGACAGACCTAGGAAGCGTGGCACAATTAATGGGTCATGGGTGGCTTGTGCTGCACCACCCGCAGACACATCCGCCCATAACACCAATTGTAATTGTTTAGTGACCCTCGCAATATGTACTTGCTAACATAATTGAGCATTGCTACTTGAAATGTGGTGTCACAGCAGAAATGCGTGCTAAATGGAATCCCATAATTATGGACACCAATCTCGAAGCGCCCTTTATGATGAAATAAACAAAGTCGTTTTTACTCTTTGTTATATACTTGTGTTTCGGCAAGACGTGCATATATATATACATATGGTGTCTAAGAGATGGTTGCTAAAATAAGGGGCAATCAGTATGCATAGAAATAATGATGCTAATGTATGGTTGATATTGAAGATTAAGTTTAACTTCTTAGACAATGTTTGGTCCATCCATGTTGGTTCCTTAAGTTTTAAATAAACACATGGATTATGCCACTTTCACATCATACGATATGTCCAGTTTGCTGCCGGATGATGTAGGGTCTGTACAAACCCTGATTGCGGTTGCTAGGATGTTCCATAAGACGGAATATTTGATGTGGGAAAAGTTGGATCGCACTGTTGTTCTAGTCTTTGGGATAGGTATCCATAATCATTCATTACGGTGTCAGTGCTGTGTGTGCCGTGTTTCAGATGTAACTCAAGCAGTTAGAAACACGTTTCCTGAGGTCACATTTTGTGCAGACGCATCTTGTTCATTTCAGACTTTGCACGCAGCGGGACTTGATGTGAAGCTGATACAACAGTCGCATTAATTGTTGAAAATAAACCACTGAACAGCTATGTTTTAAATGTACCGTACGTTTTGCACATGTTTCCTGTTTATCTTCATCATGCTGTCCAAATGAAGTTGTAATATTCAAGGATAGGACGAGTGAGAGTTTTAAATATTTCGAGTTAGGCGGCATCGAATGGAAGTGTTGCCGCATGCAAACAACGAATTATCTGACTTGAGGTACTTGGCATTTGGCTTCCTCAGAAGGATGGAATTTGGAAAAGTACCGGATTTCAAGATCTGATGCGGATTATCGAATGGTGACGAATTTACTATTAAATTTAACTGACCTACCAGTGATGCGGAAAAACATATGATAAACTGTTTGACATTTCAGCCTAAAATTGTAATTTATTCTAGTGGAACGAGTTTTGATTTTAAAATGTACCATAGAGGAGCTGCTAGCGTCAGGTGCATTTTATACATCAGGCTCACAGCAACTATGATATGGCCACAATATTCAGCGGTATCAGAAAAGCCAGAATTATGGTTGCGACATAGCTGAAATTTATTACTTTGTGCACTTGGTTCTACTCCATGAGACGGTCCTTATAAGGCTTACAATGGTAGAAATGACAAGTCAGACGATTAGGCAAGTGGGTGAAGTTCATGTCGAATTCAAGTAGTGTTTTCTGAATATTATCACACTGGCATTTACAGAAAATTCTGATGTCGTCGATAAATAAATAAGTAGGTCATTTCAGCTGGGTATGCAAAAAACATTGATGTAGAGGTGAAAATGCAAAGCGCTAAAAAGGGTTCCTTGGACTGGGCGTGTGGAAGAGAGGGGTCAATCAAATGTCTATCTGAAATCGATTGTTAAGCTAAACTGCTGACCAAATTAAAAGCAGTTTCCGAAATCCAAAGGATTCCAATTCGTCAATAAATTTTGCGAGATGAAAGGTTAATTGTTCAACTGGATTTTAAAAAAAATTACGAATCAAAACTGGCCTATGACAATCTGAGATTTAGTAAATATCGTCCACATACCGTCGGTAGTAGACTAATTTGTCGATAACTCGGTTTAGATTGTTGTTCTCAAACTTACTCATAAATACTTTAGCTAAGAATGGTCGTAACAGGAAGCCCATTGGGACCCCGTCCTTCTATCTGCAAATGTTCTGTCAAACAGGAATTGAACGTTCCTGGAAGACATAAGAAACAACCGTTTAAGTCGCTCTTTCGAGAGGCCGACATCCTCATGGTGCAATCGAACCGCATCGCATAGGTTATGTATCGTCTCCACAAGCGGATAATTAGTAAAAGGCGACAACAAATGCAGAGAAAACATTTACCTTCCGGGTAATGCAGATGGAAGATTTACCAAAAGACTTTCCGAGAGAGCCGGGAACACTGCCTAGATTGGATGTATAGCGGCGGGACTAGATCAGTGACAATCGCAGTGTCTACTCAGATGATAGATTCGAGCCACCAGGTCAGAGCGCATGCGGCGTTCCAGCCCATCTACCGCGTACCCAGATGCCACACAAGAGCGGTTAGATGTCGTCTACTGGCAGCGGCCGAGGCAATAGCCGTCACAATTCATGACCCTCACATTAGCGCGAAAGAGAAATTTGTCCAGACACTAAATCTACCCTGATCCCCTGTAGCACGGACACATATTGTGGACAACGCCACACACACACAAGTGCATTGCTGATCGCCGTGGGACCAATCGCCTAGCTTGGTCACTCAGACCATCCGGGATTTGAGCTTCGCTGGTGTTTGCGTCCATGTCATCCATTTGTGGTGTATTAGCCTGATGAGGAATCACTGAAAACAAGCTTGTTCGCTAACATTTATTCTGATGTCTACTCCCGGGATATTTTATCATTTGAAACAGGCTAAGGATCCCACTGTGGTTAAAGAGTTAACCAATACGTTAATTTCCGTACAAAGTTGCAGTAGCGAAGGCCACGGTTCCGTTTTTTGATGAGTATATTTTTTGTTGTGAATATCTGAAACATTCTTGGAAAATACTCAGACGGAATAGAATTAATCCTACTAATACTGTTCTAAAGCGTCATGCATTATACGAGCGTGGCACGCTTGCCTGTAGACCTGCTGATTTGGAGCGCGATCACTGCGTTTATTCTCTCATGCTGGGCCATCTGAATGCGGAGGAACTCATGCGATTCGAAGCATTTGTTCAACGTGTAGTCAAAAAGCAAGTGTACGGACGACTACTCTCAATGTGTCAGCAGATTGGCACGACTAAGGCAAAAACCCTGTTCCCTCTGACCCGGTAACTTATATCCACAATTTTTCCTTTTTAAATTTGGATAAAACACTGCTGCAGGCAATTTGACTCGGCCAAAAATTTTGTGTACCCCGTGGCATTACCAGTCAGCTAGAGCTAGAAGTCCATTTCAGAAAAGCCCACTCCCAAGTAGCTATGTTTACAGCCACCTCAGCATTAGCTGTTGAGCATTTTAAATGCACCATGGTCAATACATGCGACCAGTACCTGAAGCACTAACCTAATCTCAGGTATCTACTGACGAACGCGCAATAAGACGCCCTCAAAGCGCATAAAAGGAACGCAAATGAGCTGCTCTCTAAGCCAGAAAATCAAGCAAGGATAGTGCATTTGGATAAATCTGACTAAATCGCTAAGATGAACGTCGTCCTTAAATAAATAATCAATGTACACCCATACATGGGCATTATCATTTCTATGAATACTGACTGCCCCTCAGTTTAGCTGCCATCTCTTACACGCCATATATATATATATATATATATACGCATTTCCGAAACAAAGGAATCTAACCGACACAGAAAGCGACTTTGTTGTTTTCGTTATCAAGTGCGCTCCGAGATGGGTGTCGAAATTTCCGGAATTCCATTTTGTACGAAATTCTGTTATGATACCAAATTCCAGACAGCATTGCCCAATTATGTAAGCAAGTACAGTTTGCCAGGGTCACTAAACAATTACAAGTGGTGTGAAGGGCGGATGTATCTGCCTGTGGTGCAGCGAAAGCCACCTATTAATTGTAACATTCCTCCTGTGTCTGTCCTATGTAAACCATAGTGACTACGAAATCCGGACACGGACGCCACTAATCATACAAAAGTGGATGAGATAAAACAGGCGTTTGTCAAACTGATTTGAATGTGCATATTCGCAAGTAGGATTAACAAAAGCTAGTTTTGTAAATACAGCCGAAGCAGAAGCGCAAATTTTATGATCGCAACAACTCTCTGTATTGTTCAGTATGCAGCCGACATCGAGACAACTTCTGAAACCACAAGCAAAATCACTCGTGTGTAAGGGAAACTTTAGGCTATATCAATAAGCAATCATTATCTGATCTACCATAACGCCGTACAATCTCTTCTACAATATGGTAGATTATGTAACGTAAATGCCATCGAATTGGAGGGCTGAAGCACGCAGAAGCAGATGAATTTCCACAGCATGTGGATATGGTAATCTTGGGTCATTACCATGAAAAGATATTTCAAAGTTACGTTCCGATAGTAACCATATGGTAAAACGCTGAGTTTCGGCTACATTGAGTACAACCACTACGCAATTTTTGGTGTACTCATAAACGCAAATCACACCATTACAGCATTATTCTGCGTGCTTCTATTCGAACACGATTTTTCCAGACATCGCTATAGTAAAGTTCAAGGTGGCATAGTTTGTACGCGTTATTCGAAGCAGCATATATACATGCTTTCTTTGTATTGCTTATCAGTTAACCTGAACACGGCGCTAATATCTACGATCGAAAGGAAATGCTTTTGGGTATTTTGGGTCTTATGCTAGTGAGTTGCAAGCGTGAGCAGCCTGTAATTATGTGAACTTATTCCAGTGGCCATATTTTGTGCAATTTTAAGAATTCTAATTAACCCGCTCCCATGTATTTGCAAGTGGAAGCCGATATCTCTCGTTTATCTGCTTAGTTAACCGTGGTTCTCTAAAACAGATTAGTGTTACAGTGATCGTTCGTGCTTGGTGGTGATCTGCTAGAAGTCGTTCAGGAATTCAAGTACCTGGGCAGCTATATTAGCACCCGTGTGATTGAAGATGAGGTTACGAACCGTATAGCAAAAGCTCGAGGTGCTTTTGCCAATCTCCGCCACCTGTGGCGCAGACGCGACATTACTCTCGCCCTCAAGGGCAGAGTTTACAACGCAGCCGTCCGTTCAACTCTCCTATATGGCTGTGAAACCTGGCCCATCAGGTCGACAGACATGAAGAGACTCGTCACGTTCGATCATCGCTGCCTTCGCAGCTTAGCTCATGTCTGGTGGGAACACCACGTGAGCAATGAGCGTGTTCGACGTCGCGTATTTGGTGCAGGAAGAGCGAGTGAACCGCTCAGCACGATTATTTCACGCACCAGGCTCCGATGGCTGGGCCACGTCTTGCGCATGCCAGCACACCGACTCCCACGACGTGCATTGTTTGCGCGTTGTGGGTGCGGTTGGAAGAGGAGGAGGGGAGGCCAAGTGATGACTTGGTCGCGAGAAATGAAAACCCTCACTTCGAAGTTGGCGTCGGTTGGTGCATCCCGACTGCCTGGCTGGGGTCCTAAGGACGGTGAACACGTTTGGCTGGACACACTTGCTGATATGGCTAGGAGCCGGCTCCAATGGCGTTTGTGTTGTGAGTTGCTTTGTCCATCCCCTTCCTGTTTAGCATCCCCCTCCAATCACGATCTCAATCGTTAGGCATAATATGACTTTCTTTTACGGCAGCCAGCTGTTAGCTCTCCGGAACGATGTCCATCCGTTACTGGGGACTCAGCGGGCGTGCCACTGTTTGTTTGTTTTTTCTTTTCTTGCCTTTTGTATTGCGGCAAAATAGCTGAGGTGTTTTCCACCTCCAGCTAACGTGTAATGATGATGATGATGATGATCGTTCGTCGTGCCCCAAAATTTCCTCATTTGGATTGTTATCTCATATGGAGAGTGCATCAAGCTTGGTCATGCCACCATTCCACCATATCCAGTATAACTTACATGGTATCATAAATTATGTGCATAATACATCTAAACTATAAACACCTACTCATTTTCCTACATGCGCCTTACGTTTTGATTCCACTACAAAATCAGATTCTTCCACTTGGAAACACCACGCCAAACGCTTCATGTACGCATCCTCAGTATCTCATCTGCGACGCCGGGTGTGGACAGTGGACTGGGTTTAATACTATCCAGTCAAACGCAACATCCGTTGCATCTGCTCAGATGCAAATTATCGTGAATTACATGAACTGCATGCTACGCTGCTGTTCTGGTCCTTAATATAGAGAAAAGGAAGCTTTCATCGCATGAGGAGCACTTATTCTTTGCAGTTTCTTTCGTAATCGCTGCCAATCACATTTCCTCATGCATATTACATAAACTTTCAATTATATATCTATCATGATTTCCACGAAATGCTTTTATTTTAGTTAACCACCGACATGCGCGACTATGAAAGTTATGGCCCAAAATATCAACGGTCTAGTGAAGGTGAGACTGCTTTTGTTTATTTGCTTACAACACTGGATTTTAATAATGCGCAGTGGGATTATTGGGGAAGTTTTACTAAATCGTCCCAGCAGCTTTGATCGAGATTGTCTACCCTTCAAACCGAAAATGCCACAGGGTGTCGTTTTGTGGCATGTTAGCTGTGCGAATTCTCACAGTCCGTCTTAGTTGACCGAACTCGCGATCGCTGGAATATTATGACAATTAGCCAGCTGCTTATGCCACTGAGCCATAGGTCTGTTTACAGACAGCCCTACACTGTTTATCTTCGAGAAGGCAGTGGAAGAATTATGAACGGCGCCGCAAAACTAAAATGAAGCTTTAGTAGGCGAATATGATCTGATATTCTTAGCACCGGTATATGTATGCTGCCGTTGGGAACTATGCCTATTCATATCGTCTGGGGCCGAAATGAGATATATCCGTTCCGGTGAAAGCATAAAGAGCATAAACAGAATACGCGATGAAGCAGTGCTCTGAGAATTTGTGCACAATTACTTGCGTGTGGCATTAGTCGCTATTGTTACCATCTGTGTTTGTCCACATGACGTTTGCAGGTCAAGTGTCCACCGCCAACATCTTCGGTTTGTGAACATGTCTGCAAACTGTTTTGAGTTTACACAGGATTTCTCGACCCGATCCTTTTGATGATTCGGTTTATCCCGGCCTATCTAGAACACTCAATCATTTCGCTGGATAGTGTAAGCTTCCCGTGTTTCGTCACCAGGTGGCTCCTTGCATTATTAACCAGATTAAATCGTTATGATGATACAATTCTGCGTTCCGCACCTTTTGAAGGTAGTAACTTTCATCCGACGCGTGAACATTTTACCGAAACAATTGCTACCAATTTGTGGAATTTGGTAATAAATACATGCCCGGCAACAGGACGAAGTATTACTACTTTGTAAGACATAATTTTTTATACCAGAACGTCGAGGCAACGCAAATAACGCAAAAGATAAAGGATGACCAATGAGCAGGGAGCTGGTGCGCGATTATGTAGCAACTTGTACTGCTGTCAATTAGACTATGTTGACAAACCTGCAGACAAAGCGTTGAGAACGGGATAAATTGTATCGGCCAGTATCTTAGAAGCCAGCTTCTTTTAAAGATTGGTGTTTTGACAAAGTAGGCATTTGCAGGCCGCTAAATTAAGACAAATGCCTTATTTATCTGACAGTTAGCTTTATTTACTCAAACGGAAAGCGCTGGAAACTCACATGGGTGCAGTAGTTACCTCGGGAAAGAACTCAGGCATCAATAACAGTTATCAACAACACAGTGATAAGTGAACTGTAGGCATTGCTCCACGCAAATATGCTTAGTCCCGCGATAGCTAAAGACACTTCAACGTTCGCCCGATCCTTAAGCACCATTGAACCCACACCTCCGGCTTCAAATTAGAAACCCAGAACATTTTGCCAGGGGCCAGAACTACCAGCTCTACCCGTAGGTTGAGGCTTGAGGACATAATGCAAAATGTTGTAAAGATAACACATAAGTTTTAGTTGTCAGTCACGTACCGAAGTGCTCTACTTTACTTGCTAAGAAGAAATACCATGGTTATCTATTTTCGCGCTTTACGTAAGTGCAGCCATGGTGAATACACCTGCCTCTCTCATTCGGAAATTTATTGGTGTATATCATGATGTCTCAGTTTGGCTGGTTGTTGCGAAATGTTACAACGTGAACCAGCGTGGAACTTTTTTGTGGGAATGTGATAAAACAGAGGCATACAGACGAGTATTGACATGCATCTTCTAGTAGCATGCCTGTACATGCAGATGCAGTCCAAACGTGAAAAAGTTAGAATGCGACTGGAAGGCGGTGAGTGTGCAGGTGGGTGAGATATTGATGGTGGGCAACAACATTAAGCGATGCCTCCTAAACCTCTCTCCTTGCAATGTGGGGTTAGGAACTTGATATATTGTGATGGAAATCAAAGATGCGATTTGTTGCAATGCACCAAGGTGGTTGATTATTAATAAGGACTACGTCATCTCCGTTTCGGTAAGTGCATGGGCGCTCAACTGAAGGCAAAAGTAGATTATCTAGATATACGACAGCATCACCCACTTTTTTGTGGAGCTAGGTTTCCGGCAACCTAATGATATTCTGCAAAACCAACACATTTGCACACCAATATTGGATGATTTCTCCGGACAAATGAAACATTGCCAACCAAGATACTAAACATACCTGGTTTTTCAATATCTTGAATCTTACTCTGTTAGTAAACTAACTGTAGACTGGTGATCTATTGGGTTGCCATTTAGTACGAGTTTGAAGACATCAGTTAGAGCAGAGAAAACGTCTAGTGCGTGCGTGTTGAGGTGTTCAACAAAGAGAACGTGACTGTGCCATTGCTAATACAGTCTTCAGAGTGGAGGTTAAGAGATTAAGCAATTATGGATTGGACTCCAAACGGCGTTATATGATTCCTTAAAACATTTGTTCCCGGAGATTAGGAGAAGACAGTGTCAAAGGGTCTACAATCCGGAGCGCCTAATCGTTCAGGAGTTCAAGATGTATCTCACTGCGTTGATAGAATTAATACATCACGTCATCTATTCGGTTGATAGTTGCGCAGCACATTATCTAAAACAGTAGGAGTTCAACGTTAGTGCTCCCTCCACTCAAACATTTTTCTGCTACATTAATGGGACTCCATGATATCGAGGCCTGACGCAGGTAAAGCACCAACAGTATACTGATAATGACTTCTGTATTATTATAAGGTAGCTAGAGGTTATACGTGAGAATTATTTGAGTATTGTAGTCAGGATGCCAAAGTATAGCTTGACACATGTGAGCTCGGTTTATATTTGAACAATGAACAATGATTTCTTACGGGATAAAAGCAAGTGCTTGACAGGTCCCGTGGGATGGTAGCAGTGAATATGATGCAATTAAAAGATGTCTGGATCATCTATCAAACGTCTGCCGAGATGAATAGTTGAACAATTAACATCAGTGTAAAATGAAAAAAGTTATCGCGCGTAAACATTCAGAAAGACACTGGGGTGCAGTGATAGTTTAGGTTAGGAGTGAGAAAAGTGAAATAGGGTCGCTCACTTAGGTCCATTTGATACATAAACCGTGTTGAAAACTTGCTTTGCGTAATCCACAATAGAGGAGCTTAAGTAACAAAATGTTGGGAGCTGAGAGCAACATCTAATCGTTTTTTGAAAACATCCAGGGTAGGAGAGGATACAACTGAGTATGGGAGTGCGTTTCAGGGTTGGCATACCCGAAGGGAAAATTAATTCCGTCGACACTCTAGAAGGCAGTATTTTTCCTTCAACTTTAAACAGTTACCCCTGAGCTGCTTGTTGTGGCTAAGTTTCAGCAAATGGCGGCATACGTGGTTGGGGTCACTCAATATCTGATACGCTAATATGAGATCGCCGCGCAGTCTTCGATAACGTCTGCTGAAAATTCCCAGCAACTTCAGCCTTCGGTGGTAAGAGTGACAGCGCAGGCCCTATATATTGTTCCTCTTCGTTGCGGTGCATCTATCGCTTCTAGGTCGCGTTTCAACCAAGGTTGCAAAGCTTGGGTTGCATACTCAGCATGCGGGCGCACGTAGGAATTGTGCATCATTGGGAAGATTAATGGGTCAAATCTCCCGAATGTCTTTCGCAGCATGACGACCTGCTGATTGCCTCTTTTTGCAGCTATCTCAGCCTGTTTTGAACAGTTGAGGTCACTCTGTACAATCACAACAAGATCACCTTCCTAGGAGCTATTCTGCCATCAGTTTGTCCTAAGCATATAGGTGTAGTTATGTCTATGGCATAATTGTACAACCCGACATTCGCCTCCGTTGAACGGTAAGGCGTTTTGAACTGGCCAGTTCGACACTGTGTTAAGATCGTGCTGGAGCCGTTCATGGTCATCCGGTCCTCTGATCCTTCACCATATCTTGATATCATCAGCGAAAATTAAGAATTCGGAAGTAATTAATATCGCCAAATCGTTAATGAACACCAAGAATAGATGAGGTCCAAGAACCGAGCCTTGTGGTACTCCACACGTCACATCGATTGCGTGAGAAAATGATTCTCGGACTCTCACAACTAGCCGTCGTTCTTGTAGAAAATTGCTAATCCATCTCAGGATTGGGCAGCCAATGCCGGAGTTCCGAAGCTTCTGAAGGAGAATCCAATACGCTAAACGATCAAACGCTTTGGAAAAGTCCAGATAAAAGACATCGACTCCCACTTCATCATCAACAGCTTCAGTCCAGCTATTACGTGCAATTAATAGGTGAGTATTACACGAATGCATTTGACGAAAGCCATGTTGCTCTGGGGCTATTAAATTGTGGCTTTCCAGGTATTGCTTCAGCGCGTCTACGATGATTGATTCCATCAATTTGGATATTACGGGAAGTAGTGTTATTGGACGGCACTTGGCAGGATCAGTGCGGCTACATCCTTTAGGGATAGGAGTGATGACCCCTCGCTTCCATACTGGTGGAATACGGTTTTCCTCTAGACATCGCTGATAGAAAACAGCCAGTGGTTCTGCTAGCTCACTAGTTACCGTCTGCATAGCCTTTGGTCGGCTGTTGTCAGCTCCGGGAGAACTGTGTATACGCAAGTATAACAACTCCTTCAACACAGTTTCCGTAGTGAAGGTGATGTTTTCTAAACCAGATAGTGGAGTATTAGAAATGAGGAGAGTGTTTGTGCTCGTTGCTTGCTGGAAAGTTTGGGAGTAATGAAACCGTAGGAGATCAGCTGCTTCCATTGCTGATCGCGTGCACCCATCAGCCGTGACTAGCGCCGGAACCCCTCGCTTTACCTTTCGAAGGCCGGTAACGTGCCTGTACAGGAGTTTGCGGTTAGTGCAGAGTCGCTTCATTAACTTCCGCTGATGCGTGATCTTGTCTTCGCGGATCAGTTTCACACAGAAGTTACCATGTGTCACGTTTGTAGTCCAGGTTTCGGCATTCGTACAGTCCTGGTGATTTCGCAATGCCAAATCCCTCCGGGACAGACACTTACGTGTTCTGCTCCTCAGAAATGACTTACGCTTGTTTTGGGGTTGGAAGGATTTCTGTTCTGATGCGTGCGCTACCAGTGTGCTCAAAGTCCTTGTAAACATATCTTAGGCCAGATCTGGGCGGCATTTGATTAAGAAAGTCCAATGTGTATCCTTAACAAGCGTAGGTAACACATTGTAGTGCGCGACATTATGCACTTTATCCTCCAGCTTTTCAGGTTACTCCGCATAGCATATACATTAAAAGAGCAGAGTAACATGGTCACTACGACCCAGTGGTGTGCTTGTAACTATCCCGCCAACCATGAGTTTTTCGTTAGTTAGCACAAGCTCCAGTGTCGTCGGCTTGTTAGAAGTTCGAAATCTGGTGGGCGTGGTTACGTGTTGTTAAAGTGGGTGGCTAGCAATAAATTGTTGCAAACAGGCTTTAAACTGCGTATCGTTGGTTGCCGGCGTTTCTACGTCGTGCGCGTTAAAGTCTCCCCCGTTAAGGATGTGGGTGTAGGACTTGTTCAAAACAAACTGAAAAACGTGGTACAGTTTGGAGTCCATTTCCGACGTTGAGTTTGGCGGGCGATAAACCACGGCTAGTAGACATGTGCCCTTGTTTCGCAACCTAAGGCGGCACCAAAGCGAATCGGGAGTTTGGATTTCCTATTGATCGATAACTTCACATCGTAGGCTTGTATTATAGTAAAGAATCACACCGCCACCCATTCCGGTTCTATCGGTCCGAAGCAGCGACATACCGGGTAACTTGATCTCACAGTCAGTTATCTCAGGGTTTAACCATGTCGCTGTAATCATGACGAGGTCCAGCGGTTGGGAGGTATGGAGTTCTCTAAGTTCGGCCAAATTGCTTCAAAGGCCTTGAGCGTTTGTATACATGTAACATAGGACATTTTTGGTTAGGAGTTCATTGGTGGATCTCAAGTTTGTGTTCGTTTTAAAGCCGGCCGTTAGGTGGCCGGCAATTAATCTTTTTATGGTTTGTGTATTTCAGTCGTGTTGTATGACATTATTGAGCATTCCTGAACAGACGGTTCACTCTTGCTGTGCTCGGTCCTCCTGTGTGACGTGGGCACTGTTGTGTCGGTCTCTCCGAAAGACTGTGCAAATAAATAATTTGCAGGGTTTGCAAGTTCCATTGAATTGCTTCTGACATTTGGTCGTTCGCCTGCTGCCTTAAGCTGTATTTCTGTTGGCAACCTAGCTCGAAACTTTAACCAGCTATCCAACAGAACTTGCGTCATTCCCTCGGAGTGTAGTATTACTTTCATTAGCCTTGGACCGCAGTCCTTGTAGTTAGGTGATGACGGAACTCTTGTTAGGGATTTGGCAATAACATTGTCAACAGAGAGTGCTTCGCGGATGTAGCACCACTGCTCTCGATCATGTGTTTGCGCATCGTGATCAAAAGAATGCAGAAGCTCAGGAACACCGCGAACAGATATTGTTTTCTTGCTATCCCTATTAGCAATACCGCGTTGCTCCACCGTTTCTTTTGCGCGATCTTTCCAAGCTAGCCCAGTTTGAATTGCGCACTCCACTCGGTGAGTTGCGAAGACGAACTGCTGAGAGCAGGACAGCCTCTGTCTCATCTGCTGCGTTTAGTATTACTTGAAGAATTCGAGGTTCACCAGAATGCACTGAGGTCGGGTGACGCGCCACGCGTTGCAGCATTGCAGGCTAAACCCGAATGACAATCGCCTCGCAGATGGAACTCCACTGGTTGCTGTCGTCTTACAACTTGCCTTTTATTGTGCCAGGTTTGGATTCTGGAAAGTTGGTGCACACGAGAGTTAGCGCAACGTTGTTTTGTCTAGCGAGTGTTGGCTTTATACTTTTGCCGGCAATTCAGGTTTTTTGGAACGCACCACTGGAGTTGACGGTGAAAGCTGTTTTGCGCCACGCGTGCTCGGTATTCAAGATGGACCTATGTGTGTCCCTCCAGGTATGTTTGTCGAGGCAACTGCTGCGTACGTTACCTGCTTGTTATCTGCACCGGGTTTCCTACGGCTCTGAGCTATCGGTGTCATGGCTGAATCTCGAAGTGAAGCGTCTATGGTTGGAGAAGTGGACGCACGCATGTTTGAGGCTTGCCCACTGATGGGAGTGAGGTGACCTAGTGGGTTTAGAGTCACAGACGCTGCAGTGCGGTTGGAGCGTCTAGCTCCTTTCTTCGGTTTAGACGCAGAACTAACTCTGACCGGGTGAGGTAATATCGTGGCGATATTTACCTCTGAGGGAGCGACCTTAGTATTTACAAATTGCGCGCTTATTAAAGTTATCATATCGCATATTTTCATAAGCAAAGATAAACAGTTGACAACCGGATTGACTCGACATGTGGGCAAAACCAAATTGTGTCAGCAACTTGGTTTGCCTGTCTCACTTTTTGGACGGGTTTTCCACCACATTGCGGACCGTACGATATAATTCAGCTAGAACAGGTAATACTGATCTTAAGCACTTTACTGCAGTTGTCTGCTCAACATGGGCGACGTTGAACCATTGTAATGTTAGTTGTCCTCTTGTTGTTTACTGTAAACCCTTGATGAGTGTAAATTTTCGTGGACTCACCAACCTTTGATTGGTACTAAGGTAACATTATTACACTCTTGATCATGGTGGCTTTGAAGGCTAGGCATTATGCGATTAACGCCCGGATATTATGACGGATAATAGATCCGCCAGTTTGTTAATCTACACAGCAGGCAATTTGGAATACTTTGCAGCCCCATTGAGTAACAATTATCATGCGGTCGTGAATCAGGTGCTATTAGCTAAATTTTTGACGACTGTATGCTAAGGAAACTGACAAAGTTCTCTAGAATAATCTGTGCATTTAACTCGGACTTTAACACCAACTTTAGCAATCTAGGAGCGCATATTTGCACTTAGGTGACACAGAAATCTAATTTATTAAGGAACACAGTGACCATTTGGAGTATCTCTCTGAAGCAGCGTCATAACTCCCGGTCACGCGCTTACGTTTCTTAGGTGGGAAAAGCTTGAGACTTGGGAGCAGCTTCCAAAGTGAAGGTTATACTACAAATGTGCTTTCACCCACTTTCTTGGTTGTTCCTATATTTGGAACTATCCACCGATTGTCCGGTGCTGTGAGCGCCGCGTTTGATGCATTGTAGAATCGATTAACAGCAAGTAGAATAACTTTCGTTTTGTCAGCTTAATCTTGTTTTCCTCCATGTAGTCCATACTTACCACAGTGTGATGAGTTCGGTGGACGCACTGTGTGTCTCATTAAAGCAACATCATTGACATTGCAGATAGAAAACCTTTGCATTCCAACTACCAGCTTACTCTTCAGTCGAACGGATCGTTATTCTAGAAGGTTAAAACACACGAGACAATGCACAAATTTTCGAATGGCAATTATAGGATTAACAACAAAAGATTTTGTTGGATTTTTGGATTAGATTGTGGCGCCTGCGATGGCCACACCTCCGTTTTGATTGGTTGATAACTGAAGTCAGGCGTGCGTTTCCCTAGAAGAGATCGTTACGCACAATGCCCAGGATGGTTTTATTTTTGACTGGCTATAGTTATGAGTCTCAAGAGTGGAAATTGAATTGCTGGTTGCGACATCCGTGGAGGAAGTGAAGCGAACAATTTTACATGAAATGTTCATCTAAGGGAGTGAAGTAACCTGGGGCTGAGTGATTACCATAACTCTAATTAGTTTGGCACGCCTTGAACTTTTGTCACGAATCGACACTTTATTCAGGTTCTATATTTAGAAGTAGTAAATAATATGTTCTGATCATTTCCTTTTTAGACGGAAAGCTGCGGTTTGCTTTATTAATGCTGGTTTCAATGACATGCCCAGTTTTTGATTGTTACTCGAGGCGGTCTGATTTTAAAGCGGCGAAATGGACTGAGTGCTTCTTCTTTTGAGAACATTGCTTCGGGGTTTCGAGCCAGCTAACGATTGGCATTTCTATCGCCAGTCGACGGTATCTGACCGTTCGCGGATAAAGTCTTGATTTCTGGTTGATGGGGTAAATGCATCTTGCGTGTTGTTTTGGTGGTGCGAATCAATAAGATGATACAACAAGTCATTCATTATCTTCGATATAACAATGTTGAGACAAATAGGGGTGTTCCCGGACACGTTTGGAAAAACGACTAATGGTTTTTAATCTATCGTGATCGGAACGGACTGGGATAGCTCAAAAAATGCAAAACACAAACTGTGGTATTCTGGTCTTGCGGAGATGGATCGCCATCCTTGTTGGCACACAACTGGCTGGTAATTCGACCGCATGAAATAATGTTGCGATTGCTTTGGAAGTATTATACAAGTGGATAGATGGACCAACCGAGCCCGAAATGCAGTCGATTTGGAAAAAATTCTTCTTTGATTATTAAGTACCGATTGGCCGTCCTTCATGTTCGTTACTCACTGTTGGTTTAACTGTCGAAAGACAACCCAACTGGACCCAGAAGTGCCGTAATTATGAGTATGAGAGTAGAGTGTGAGAGTGGGAGTATGAGAGTACAATTATTATCGAGGAGATTGGCTTGCCAGACATTTAATTTTAGCTGAGTTGACGCTGCCGAATACACGCTGGCGCCTGAACTGATGAGTTATGCAACAGTAGTGGCTCTAGCAATCTGCCGGTATTTTCTATTCTGCCAGCACATCACATTAAATGATTAAGAAAATGGATAATGCATTACTCAACTTATACTTGGTTTGTTTGGATTCATGCGTAGCTTAATTTACTTTCGAAGGCGCATCCAAAACATTACCCACTTGTTCATTTGTTTCATCCAGATGGTTGCCTTTTATTTGTACAGGGAAGTACTTAAAAGTGGAATGGATTTGCACAACAGGCATAATTTCAACGCGTAACGGATTCTGTTGTACATCGCCGCTGTCAGTTGATTTATCCTTATATATATATATATTCAGGTAGCAATTCCTTAGAATATGTTCTTAAGCTGTTTTTAGGGAATTAAATAAATAACAAATATAAATAACACTTTTCTTCCCAGATGTTTCGAGACACGCCATATCAAGCAGGAAGCGAAAGCAGGTGGATTTCCAGCCAACAAACGCGATTTTTCATCGATCACTGGATAAGCGAAATCTTTGCGCTTAGTTAAATACAGACGGCGTAAGTTTGCTTAGCGCAGTATCACAAACAACGTTGATGACAGTGATTTTAGCAGACGTGCATTCCTCATCTCTAAACCCTGTCTGATTCTATTCAATTTTGCTAAAATATTTGAGATGTCGCTTTTCTGCTACTGCTGACCTCGTCGCGACACCTATCACGTGCATTGGATGTCAATTTTGTCTCACTCCAAATGTACGCTTAAAGCAAGCAAAAATGAAGCACAATTTGTTGAGACATTATTTAATTTACCGGGAAGATAACCATTTTGCTTATCCATTTTTCAATGGCTTGGGTGAGGCTGAGAATTATCCCTAAAATTAAATGATTTTATATGACTGCACTTATTCCTTTAATTGTAACTTGTGATTAGATGCAATTGTTTCTGTAGTCAACTTGCTTGTATGCGTGACATGTAAGCTTCGTTGCAGTTCCTAATTGCCTGTACGCTTCAACAACGTCTGCATCAGTAATCTAGTTATGGAAGGCTTTTGTGTTAAAACCCCGTTGTAAATTAGGAGTGTGTTAAACGACGGATATGCTGTGCATATAGTATATCAATAGGCACAATGTTAGTATATTGGATATTCCAACTGCCAAATACCCCGTAAATCTTGCGAAACTCGATGGCGATACCGTTACTGGCTCTATCCGAATAAGGTGTACAATGTGTTTGTTACAAAACCCAGAAAGTCTTGGGGACAACAAATCATTTTTATGGTTATTTCACGGTAATTTCATGTTTTACTACTACACAATACCATTTAAAATTTGAATATCTTCCTTAGCTGACGGACTGCAGCGTTAAGCCTGATAAATGCTTTCCGATCGAGTTTTAAGCAGTTGCGTGTGCAAAAGTATAACTGGTTTACGCTTTCTATTTCACGGCTGTTCTCGTTGTGGAACGGCATTTTGACGGGTGGTTTCAGTTGTACTTAAGAAGTATGGATGATTAGATGGTCTGACGAATGGGAAATGTCACAACACAGTATCAACTTAATTGTCTTATAAATTAATTATATTGTGCTGCTTATTCATAGCATTAGGTTAAGGTATGAATTCGTGGATGCGATGAGAAGTTTGCTTAATTAATTTAACTTCATGGAAAGGGTGAATATATGGATTAGGAACTAAAGTAAGGCATTTTGTCTCTTCGCTAACGTTAGCTAAATCGGAGCTGGTAAAATAGTAAGTCACTAGTTTAAATACGATAAATAAATAAATGGGTATTCCTCGGCCATGCAAGGTGCAGTCCAAATATGTCGTCTGATCAAGGTGTACAGCAGGATCGCAAATATAATCAATTTGTTCACGCTTTTCACAATGGATCCAAAACGGGTATTATAGTAATTGACTATTTTTGGTTATTAAATTAAGTATAAAGCCAGGAACAATGACAAATGCAGATTTAAACAAATGTCTAGGTAAATTCATACGGCCTTTCTTGGAACCGTCCACCGCGGACTTGGTTCCATGCACGTTATTCGCTCAAAATGTTTCGTCCGCACTTCCATGCTATTTCTGGCCGCCTGCTGGTGTAGCATAGTAGCATATGAGCCATCGACTGTTGTTTATCATATGTTGCGTTCATTTTAGGCCGGCGTTTTTACATGCATTATAGGCGATAAAGACTCAGCCCAGTCAGTCATACGGATCGTCGAATTGTGGCACTTTTTCTACGCCAGGCAGTTGGTGGCAATTTGTCTTGCATAAGTAGTCTTTTATGATCTAGAAGCTATAATCCATCACCACAAGAGATCAGCCCAGTCATGATCAACATTAAACTAAGGAAGAATGTAGTGGAAGAAGAATTTTATGAAAGGGGTACTATGTCGTTAATGCAAAAGAGTAGCCAAGTATGTTTCATACAGCAGCGTAATAATGGATCTAGCCGATCATGCGATCAAATTGTGCGGCGTGACAGCCTGATGCAGATAACTTTGCGAGTCGTCCATAGGCGAAAATGCAAATTTGGAATCCGTTATTGTCATCAATGAATTCCAATATGTGTTCTGGAAGGTAAATTCCAGAAAGAATGGGATATTGCTAGCATTGCAGAACAAATGTAGCGAAGGGATTCGCAAAACAATATTACGAATTATTCCATTTGTGGGGCGAATAAAGAAAATAGTTCCCGGCCCCACACCAGTACATAATTTTGCTCTCGGTTTTAGAGTGGACAGCTATCATGAATTAAGTTTACAAAGAATTACAGCATAAAACATCAATCGTATAAATTGTGTTATGTACCTTCGTATGCAGACAATAACAAACACAGTCATACATTTAGTGTGATTGGCGACAAAGCGGGTACTTTATTTATTAAGCTAATTTTCGTTTCTGCAAAATAATTTATTAAGGCCAGCTGAACAATTACATTGTTGGTCTGGCTTCTATGACGACTGATCTGACACGATAAGGCGAACCAAAATCCAACTAAGCCAAAATAGGTGGTTGAGTGTCGCTAGTTTTATTGTGGCTGTCAGCAATACTCCCAAGTGAGGGCCAAACAGAAGACAATACATTGAATTAGTTGTAGAAGAGAAAAACACCTGGTCCTGGTTTTAGAGTTTATAAATAGAACGGACCACGCATTGCTTTCCGGATGCACAATCGTTTCAGATATTCTTGTTTCCTTAGGTTCCGCAGGTCCTAAGCCGAGATTCCTGTTCCGCAGTGAGGCGAAGAACGAGAATCGATGCCAATAATTTTGTTACAATTAGCGTTAGGCTAATACCCCTGTGGTTAGAACAGTCTGTGCGACTGCCCTTCTTGTACATTGACACTAGAATCGATTCGCTCTACCTAGCCGGAACAGCCTCTTGCTTCCAGATACGTTCGAATAGGAAGGTCAGTGCTTTGCAGAGGACCTCATCCCAGCCTTAAATGGTGAAGGTGTGATGGCATCTGGGCCAGCGGCACGAAAACGATTAAGGGCAGTGATCGCGTTTTGGACCTCGGCCTACGACGGAGGCACTAAACTAACCATCCATGGATAGTCCTGCATCACCTGAGTAGGAAGTGGTCCTGGAGCAGGGAGCCAGCTGAACTGATCTTGAAAGTGTTCCGCCCAACGAACCATACGGCGCTCCTTATTGTGCGTTAGCGCACCCGCGCTGTCTCTGATTGTCTCACTGACGCCTGGTTTTCTGGGACCAGTGATGCGGATTAGCTGGAATAGCTTGCGATATTTGCCTACTGCTCCTGCCTCCTCCATTTCTTGAGCCCCACTGGTACAACAGGCTTCCTTGTCAGCACGTAGGCTCTGCTTTGGTTCACACTAATAGCGTGTATGGTAATATTGTGTTCAGAGCCAGCCAGGAGGTGAATTCTAGATTCCAAAAGGTTCATCGACCTCTCGGATATCGAGTGACTGTTGCAATGACGATGGATAGTGCCACAAGCAGATGCTCCTACGTCGTGCATGGCGTCCGAGATCCTATTCCACTGAAGCTCAGTGTCATTAGAACAATACAGCGAAATTTCGGTACGCAGTGCTTGTCTGACCGAGGGCTGCGCTATTTTCTCAGTTGCCGATTGGAGGAGACGCTTTGTGCGCCTTCCGGTAAAGTTCATGGAGAAACGACAGCGTACCAAGGCATGGTCAGAGTCGACACAGGTACTCCAGTACGAGCGGCAATCCAGGATGGAACCACGCCATCGATAACTTTCGACTAGTAGGTCAAATTGGGTCCACCGCTGGCCAGCAGCAGGAGGACGCCAATTGGTTCTTCTGGGCCCGCTCTGTCTAAAAGCAGTGCTACTAAGAAACAACTGGTGCTCCGCACACTGCTGCAGCGGACGCTCACCGTTCTCAGTCAATTCGGAGTTAAGCCCGCAATTACCGCTCAGC
The DNA here is from genome assembly GCA_944474145.2 of Dicrocoelium dendriticum. Taxonomy (NCBI): domain Eukaryota; kingdom Metazoa; phylum Platyhelminthes; class Trematoda; order Plagiorchiida; family Dicrocoeliidae; genus Dicrocoelium; species Dicrocoelium dendriticum. The sequence goes on from OX104069.1 coordinate 17,638,033, forward strand.
TGAGCTTCTGACGAGCTCAGACGCCCTAATTGTGCCTTCAAAACTCCTACAAGCATCATATTATTTGAACTAATAGAACTGCATAGTAACGCGTACATTTCATGGTAGAATATGCCTTTGACAGCATTAGAAATGCAGTCGGTGGGAGCATAAGCAGTAATCAGAAACAACGTTTTGTACCACATCGTGTACCAACCTTAGCTGATGTCCTCAAGCGGGCTTTACATAAACGACTGTTCACCGGAATCCAATCAACCAATGATGGCTCAGCCTTGAAGTTTAGAATGATGCCTACACCAGCTTGACCCGTGGGTGCTGCATCGGCGTCTGTGGATGTCTGCAACCAATATCGAGAGGACAAGCCTGGTGCAGTTAATTTAGAAAACCCGTTAGGGGCATTTATCCTAGTTTCGAACAAACAACACACATCAATACTCAATGTGTCCAAGGTGCGTGCCAGCTCGGTCTGTTGACCTGTTTGTCCTAGAGTGCGAACGTTGAATGCCGCCATGGCAACGGGATAGCGTGGCCTTGTAAGGGACTTTTGCCGATAGGTGTCCGATAGGTGCTGTGGGATGATGGCTGAAGATGGTTCTACAGTGGCAATTCGGTTTCTGTCAATTAAGCTGGGAATTATAGAATGAAGGTTAGTGATGAGTGTTCGGAAGGCCGTAAAAGAAACAGGTGGAAAAGAAAGAAAGGAGGCGCCAGCAGTAACATGTTTTCGCTTATCCGCCCTGCTGTATGCAACAGATAAGGCGACGCTTGATAATCTGCGCAATGGCTGATGCAGGATGAAGTTTATGCTTGAAGAAAATGTCATGGTTGTATATGGGCTGAGATACTGCCAGCGCACCCACACCTTGGCAGGAGGACGATTAAGATCCTCATCCAAAACCTTTGGTACAAAAGACTGTACTCAAGACAACGTGGAGGTGGTAATGATTTAATGCTACAGAAATGGAGGCCATCCTATTTCAAACCCCCAGCATGGGGAACCAGAAGTCTGACTTTGTCTGACCTCTCACCATTGACGAACTTGGTAGAGGTAGCTCTCAAGGTGCCCGGAGGCATCACCCAGTATAGCTCAATGGGTCAATAAGGTACGCAAACGTTCGCACCACGTTAAGGTCCAGTCTCGTTGCGACGGATGCATAGCCCAACTTGGCCACATGTAGGATGGTCGTTAAGGATTGTGCGCTCCAAATGTCAAAGATTACACGGTAGCGTGCTGGAAGTTAACCAAGCATTGGTAACCCTTGAGTTCACATATATCTACCGAGTTGGAAACATACTCAATACTTTGCCATCCTAGCATTCATTCGTATCAACAGCACATTTCGCTCGGAACTGCTCCGCACATATTAAATACGATTGAGCACATGGATGGAATGAACATTTATACGGCGACACGTCGGCTCTCTTAGTGTCTTGCTAGTTTGCATTCGTCAACTGTTCAAGCTCTCGTCATATATTCTAAAATGGAGTTCAAGGCGCAGAAGATAGGTAGCATAATCTGGTGAGCAATAGCATTGCGCTTTCATAGTGATGTGAATCTCAACTGAATAATAATCCGAAAAGGAAGATGCCGTACCTAGCCGTCTCGGTATGTCATCGTACTAGACTACAGTTGAAAGGGTAGCAAGGTTATCATGGATCATGCTGAATACAACAGTGTATTGGACAACACACGAAAAAACTTAGAAATACCACCAATGTATGTTAGCCATTAAAGGTAGTTTAGATATTTACTCATCCATTCTAGGCAGGTGCAGTAAATATTTCATATTGCACCAATTCATTCTAGCGTGAAACTGTACCCAAGCGCGACTTACATGCGGGCTATAGATTAAGATGACACAAAGAAAATAACGGTGATGGATTAAACCACTTTACAAGTTAGCAGGGAAATAGTACGATTAAGTCCACTGCTATTTATAAGCGCAGCTAAGTTAAAATCCACGGCGACAGAACGGGTTTTATAGCTACGCTCACTTTGACGAAGAAGTGGAAGCATGGTGGAACAGTGATGGATTATCGTTGACGTGTGCTGTGAATGCCGTTTACTATATTAACTGCAGGCTATCCGTGTCGGTAGGTAAACTAGACCCGGTTATAATCATTCCTTGTCCGAGGTGAGCGAGAATCAGCAGGTATGTTGAGTCACCAGTGATGTATGCAGCCACATTCTTAAACGTTAGATACGTTATCATCCTCCTCGTATTTTTAATCGGCTGCGATTCACACCATTACATATTCTCCATGGTATTGCTCATCAGACTATGCTACCTACATTTTGCTCCTTGAAATCGATTTGCAGAATATATGAACCTAGCTTGATCAGCTGCCCAATGCAAAATAACACGATGCCTAGAGCGCCGATGTGTCGCCGGAAAAATTTGCAGTCCATCCATGAGTTGATTCGTATATGACATGCGCGAGAAGTTCCTGAGCGAACTGTGACATTGATACGACCAATGCTAGGGTATCCATGTATTAAGTATATTTCCATTTCGTTAGATACTTGTGAACCCAAGGGTTACCTGCACTTGGCCATTTACAGCACGCATAATGTGTAAAGTTTGACATCTGCAGAACACAATGCTCAACAAGTATCACTCGTGTGACCACGTTGGACTATGTGTAAAAAGAGCAAGTACCCAGGGAAAATCCGTGGCAGGTGAACAATCCCGGCGATTAATGATGAGAGGGAGCATAACTTTCTTTCCCGTTGGTCAAAGTCATTCTGAATTTACCGGGATTGTAAAAAATGTAAATATCATACGCATCAAAGACGGAATCGCAGAGATGTCTACCATAATTTAATTGGATGATTCCCATTTTCTAGATAGTCTAAATAAAACGTAATGACAAAGTTAATGGCACGTGAATGTTTTAGTATTTTACATTGAAAATGTATCGGCGTATAGCGACAACCGATCTGGAACCACTGATTGGCTTGTGGTGAGAGGAAGGATGCAGATCGTTACCAAATAGCATATGGCCAAAGCAGAGTACATAGCGGTAGGTATAAAACGGCTGAGTACTTGGAAGACAAGCATACTACGTCTTGAACATTTGCGAAACAGTGCGAACACTATTTAGAAAGCCGAATGTTCGAAAGTGAGCAGCAGGAGTAAGTTGATGTAGAATGGCAGTGGTCGTCGTCCACTGAGGCCGTAAGAGGAGAATATATGGTATTGACACATATCAATGATTAAGGTCGCGCTAACCTCGCATCTACAGCAGCAGATGATCAGGCCGGTGATCGGACTGGGCAAGCAACTTTACAAGTTTGCAGGGAAATGGTGCGATTAAGTCCACTGTTATTCATAAGTTCAGCTGCTTTAATTCGCGGTGAAAGAACGGGCATTATAGCAATGCTCACTTTAACGAATAAATGTAAGCATAGCGGAACAGAGGACTTATCGTTGATGTGTGTTGTGAATGCCCTCTCGTATATTAACTTCAGGCTATTCTTGTCTGAAGGTAAACCAGTACTGGTTATGATTGTCTCTTATCCGAGGTAAGGGGGAATAAACAGATATGTGGAGACAACTGTGAATTAGACTGGAACATCTGCAAACGGCTGAATATTTAATGTTATGCAAGCGACTTCTTTTAAATTGGCTAAATTAGTTTGAGCACTTGTTCGAAAGTCAAATTTAGGACAGGACGCATCCGGATTTACTTGACTTATTTTTCCTGTGATCAAGTCATAGCGATTACCAGGAAATCTGTGATAATACCGCATTCTGACGCGTATAGCATTTGATCCACACACTAAGGAAAGACATCACGGAATTATTGTACCTCATTATTGTGCATCATTCCACCTGGTAGCCTTATTGATGGCATTTGCTTCCGTATTCCTCTATCCGTCGCCATTTATTGTTCATACCCATATGTCTGACTAAATTTACGGCTGCCATTTAGGTTGACATTTAAAGGTTAACTAACTAACGACAGTCGCATTGGTTGCTTATAATTGGACATGAGACCTTCTAACACTAGTGTAATGTGGCTGTTATTCTCGGATTCAATCCATACTCGCACACTTTTGAAGTGTTATTTCTCAGCAGGTTGATTGTTTCTCCATCCAATTTGTGGTAACGTATACACCAGGGTGAACATACGCCCGTTCGAAAGAGTGCAATACTGCAACTTGAAACAAGGACCTTAGATATGTCAACGAATGTCTTGGGTTGAATGACTAAGGCGCAGCCATTTAGAAACACTTGTAAGCACCACACTTCCACCTGATACAGTGATGGCGTTTTCACTCTCGTGACACCATCATCTGCTGGCTGGATGTCTAAATGTGGCTCTTTCAAATTACAATTCCCGCTAACATCTGTTCGCTTCTCGCCACGTTCGCACTAGACAAATGGATATTATTCCACTTCTTCTGGTGTGACATTATGATTAATTGCGGATTTCCATATGAGATCAATATATCCCATCTCAAGCGACACCAAACTGCTGTCGCCTTCAGCTAACTACACTGCGATTCAAACTAGTCATCAAGGTTTATTCCGGACCAGCGGCAACACGACGTAACTTGAGAATCAATCTGCTTTGCCACAGGTACTATTCTAGGCAGTGATAAATTGGTCGAGAAAGCTAACGGTCAGAACGAATGATCAGAGGGGAAATAAGTAGTAACAGACTGAGTATTGATTCCACATAACTGCTCAACGCGGACAAGGTACGATCATAACCGGTACTGGTTTACCTTCCGACACGGATAGCCTGCAATTAATATAGTAGACTGCATGCACAGTACACATCAACGATAAGTCATCACTGCTCCATAATGCTTCCACTTCTTCGTTAAAGTGAGCATATATATAATAACCGTTATTTCACCGCGGATTATAACTTAGCTGAGCTTATGAATAACAGTGGACCTAATCGCAACCCATCCCTGCTAACTTGTAAACTTGCTTGCTCCATCTCTGTCATTTTCGTTGTGTTCTTCCTTCTTCCATATCCCGCATGTAAGTCGCGCTTGGGTACAGTTTAAGTTTAGGATGATTAACAACTGACCTTTTTACACCTGCCCAGAACGGATAAGCAAAAGATAATGTACATTTATTGCTTTTACTTAACTCGGTTTTATATCATTATGAGTTCGTGTGTTTCCAATTACAATGTTGGAATCATCATGACCTATTATATATGTATATATACATATATATATATATTTGTATAGGGTTGCATGAAGCTAGTGCGGGCTATAGTTTCTACTGGGATTGAATCCCGACCACAGCACCATTGTGGCTGATGTTGGGTATGTTTGGTTGTTCGCGTAACTTCGTAAGTTTAATTGAAGTTCTGCGCAGTGGTATGCGTTCGAGGGTGCAGCTGATTGGACAGAACGCGGACGAAATTGCAGTTGTCTCTGGAGTGAAGCAAGGCTGAATCTTAGCTCCTGCCTAGTTCAATATTTATCTTTGTGTCGCGGTGTCATGAGCTTTTGGTGCTGCTTGTGATTACGATGCGCGTGTGGGGTACCATATTAATGGAGGTTTGCTAAACGTCTTACTTAAAGTAAGAAATTTCTAAAAATATTTCATTATGTATAGAAAAGATGACAAATGTTGATGAGTGTATATAGACTTTATTCTTAGCTTTCTAGACATTTATTCCATCCTTGTGCAGTACATTAGGTGATTAGTCGGACAAAAATATTGTTAATACCATTTTCAAATCGAAGGGCATATCGACTTTAATGTGGAATAACATACGGTACTCACATATCATGATCGCATTTGGCAGACCGCTGCATAAGGCGGTGTATCTCATGTGGAAAATATCGGAATTCACCGTTTTCCTAGCTCTTATTATTAGTAGCGAAAGTATATGGTTAGGTATTCTTTGATGTTTATCGTGCTTAAAATAAAGAGTAGACAGGGGGCATATAGCTGGATGTAACAAACTCTGCAGTAACATTTAATTTTGCATTAGACTTGGCAGCCAATGGTTTTCACGATGTAGCTGCACAAACAATTTTAGTAATTTGTGGTAAACGAGCCACTGAAAAAATGTGTGGTGGAAGACCTCTGGAAAGTTTCCAGATTTTCTGTCCATCATCTGCACTTTACAGTGTTCAAGGATAGAACGAATAAGGGTTCTGAATGGTTTGAGTTTTTGCAAGGGTTAGGGGGATTTTGTGTAATATGCTAGACACGAACAGTCTGAGCTCAGCAACTTAGTATCAGGATGCTTAGTAAAGCGAAGCAAGAGGATTAATATATTCCTGGAACAATTTTGCACTATGTTATTTGTATAATTTTATTGTTAATTTTAACTGACCATTCGGGGATGGAGCAACCATATAACGATTGATTTTTCAGCCGAGAATTTACTTATAACAGGTTAGACTATTCCTCTGGAGAGTGAACATCATCTCGGATTAAATTACTGTGTTGTGAATTTCATGAAATCGGAGATTATAAACAAGCTTGATGTCACCTACGAATCAAAGGGCAGGCCATTTTGGATGGACATGACAATATTATTGATGTGGAGAATGAAAATCAAAGGGCCATGTACGGGTCCTTGGATTGGGTATAAGGAAGATTCGATTTCACCCAACTTGACTATCTGAAATCTATTGCAAACCTAAGAAGAAAGTCTAATAAAAAGCAGGCTCATGTTTTCTAATTATTCTACTTATGTCAATGCAAGTTTACAAGGCACATAGTCAAAAACCTAGTCTAGGTTCCACACTATTTTTTGATTCAAAGCCGGAGTTCTTTGGATTATGAAATTATAATAAGAAAATTGGCAGGTCGTGCTGCAAATACTCTCAAAGAAAGCATGAGTTATGTTAAACCGGTTCACAGAATAAAGCACTTCTATCAGAGTTTCTTGTCTAATCTTTTTCAACAGTATGGTGGTGAATCAGTCGGTAGTCGGCAAAGTTTAGTTGGGGATGGCTGTTATGACGTGGGTTGACGGCCAACGTTTTCGGTTGATTTGGAAATTGGCTATTTCGCCTTGATGGTCAGTCAGTCAAGTAAAGTCAAGTAAGTTCTGTAGGCACCCCGGACTGGTGAGTATTCAGTGTCCATTTCGCGGAATAAATTAAAAATGCGCTAGAATTGACAAGTTGAGGCACATCTGGGTAGATCAGATATCTCGCCGTATGGTTGTCCACTGTGTTGCAATATATTTCTTAACTGGGAAAAACCTGGCCGTGTTCGCTGCGCTAAACATGCTGGACAGTGACAGACCTTAATCAGACATCTTCTTGTAAGCTATCCTAATGGAACGAGTTTCCATTGTAAAATTTACCGTAGAGTTGCTGCTAGCGTCACGGAAATTGCTTATATCAGCCTCACAGTTAGCAACTATTGGATGGTCACAAACATTTAACTGGTTCGGAAATGTCAAAGTATTGTTCGGAAATTGCAGCAATTTATTTCTGTTGTGCTCTTGCTTCTACTCCATGAGATGGCATTTATACGGCTTACAACACTACTCCACGGCTAACTCAGGTAATAATATTTTAATATCCTCAAAGTCGCTGGCCAACATTTTGATCTCTTTTGTTGTGATAAGGGATTTGTGACAAAAAATATGTTTTTCGACTTACATAGGCTTACTTCTTATTTATGTGGACTTACATAGGGCTGCATTTGCAACATAGTGACATACTTTCGCTCCATAGTCCAAGGCTTTTTATGAAATTCTTAATCAAGTTATCGTGTACTAACAAGCGCATTCAGTTATTGTGTGAATAAATCATACATTCGGAGACCTGCGTTTACAGGCTACAAGAGGAGTGAAGTTAAATTTTTGCCTCTTCCTCAGTGCAGGACTCAATTCTTCGTGAACTCTAATTGTTGCGCTGAACTAAATTGCCGTTGCTATCAACATGGACGCAAATGTCCGTTCCTTTGCTCAGGCTGCACAACTGAGCAGTGCCTTCATAGATCACTACAATTCTAACCACTAAAAGTTTGCCTTTAACACAGCCTGTCTCATCAACCATTTGCTTTATGTATATTTCAGAACACACAGTATATACAAAGCATTTGTGACACCAGCACTGCTTTTTGCGTAGTATGCTGTTGGGGGTAGCGAGCATCCTCTCAAATCTCGGGGGGACTGTCTATTGTTATAGTGAGCGCAAGGCGCAATACCGCTAGCAAGATAAACACTGACTACTACAGCATGTTCTGAAAGGTACATAAAGCAACTGGTTGTTGAGAGGCTGTGTGAAAAGGCAAACATTTCGTGGCTAGCATTGCAGTAATCCATGAAAGCATTGCTCAGTTGTGCAGCTTGGGCAACGGAACAGACTTTAGCTTCCACGTTGCTAGCGAAGGAGATTTAGTTCGATGTACCAGTTAGACTTCACGAATAATGGAGTCGTGCACTGAGAAAGAGGCAAACATTTAACTCCACGGCTCTTGCAGCGTGTAAACACAGGTCTTCGAATGTATGTTTTATTCTCATACTAACTGTATGAGCTAGTTAGTTTACGATAACTTGTTTAAGTATTCCACAAAAGGACCTGACTATGGAGCGAAAGATTATCACTATTTTGTAAAATGCAATCCATTGGAAGGTCACATAAAAACGATTTTACCTAGATAAGTCGGAAATAATTTTTGTCACAAATCTCTTATCACAGCAAGACAGATCAATATGGTTGCCGGCATATTATTTAGGGTAAACAGGCGGGAATGAAATGATACTGGGAATGATAAAATATTATTTCTGTCTAAGCCATAGAATAGAATTTGGAAACCGTATAAACTCATTCTCAAGGAGTAGAACCAAGAGCACAACAGAATTAAATTTCAGCTATGTCGGAACCATACTTTTGGTTTTTCTTAACCAGTTAAATTTTTGAGACCATCCCATAGTTGCAAACTGTGAGTTTGATATATAAATTTCACGTGAGGCTAGCAACAACTCTACGGTAAATTTTGGAATCAAAACTCGTTCCACCAGAATAGGTTACAAGAAGACGAGTGATAAAGGTCTGCCACTGGACAACATTTCTAGCCCAGCGAACACGGCCAGGTATTTCTCAGTTAAGAAAACACTTAACAACGCAGTGGAAAACAATGTTGCGAGATTTTCAATCTACCCAGATGTGCTTCAACTTTTCGATTCTAGCCAATTTGCAGACATCTGCTCTAAAAGTGCACTGAATATTCACCTATCCTTGGAGCCTACAGAACGTTCTTGATGTCACTTGACTGGCTATTACCGAAAACTAACAATTTTCGAAAGCAATGAAAATCCTTGACCGTCACCTCACGCCATAAAAGCTGTAGCAAACCAAACGTTGCCAAGTACCGACTAATTCATTTTACTCCCAGCAACATCAACCTGTTTAAAAGATTAGCCAAGGAAACTCAGATAGAAATGCTTTATTCTCTGAACCGGCTTAGCATATCTCATGTTTTTCTTGAGGGTAGTTGCTGCACGACCTGTTAATTTCAATACCGTAATTTTATGTCATTTTCTAAAAAGTCCGCTTTGGAACCATAATATACGTTTTGACTAGGTGTCTCGCAAACGATCATTGAAAGAGGTAGAATAATTAGGAATCATAAGCCCGCTTTAAATTTGCTTTCTTCTTAATTCTGCAATCGATTTAACATAGTCAATTTGGGTGCAATCCAATATTCCTTACGCACAATCCAAGGACCTTTTACTGGCTCTTTGATTTTCATTCTCCACATCAATGATTTTGGCATGTCCATCTAAAATGATCTGCTCGTTTGATCTGCAGAGGAAAGCAAGCTTGTCTGTATTCTCTGAGGTGATGCGAATCAGAATATATTTATCCGAGATGACATTTACTCACCTGAGGAATGGTCTTACTTTGAATAATTAAATTTGCAGCTAAAATAGCAAGCGTTATATGGTTGTTTAATCCCAAATTGCTCAGTTAAGGATAACATTAAAAATCTTCGCCGCAGTCAGCCGACAACCCAGATAAGTTAAATACCTATCCGAATGCGCACCAGACGGCCGCTTCGCCCCATTGGGACTCGTCAGTCATGCACACCCTTCGGTCCTCTACGGAGGATCGAACTCATGACTGCCAACCGCTGTCATGTGCATGGCAGGTGCCTGCATGGCAGTGAAAGATGGGACGGAGTATATCGCATTTACCTAACAATTCGGGATGGTCGGCTACCGTCCTTCATGGCGCAGTTACATAAGCTGCTGGCTACTTTACACAAGCCACTAGCAGTCATGGATACTATCCTCCGTAGAGGACCGAAGCAAGCGCACGACTGACGAGCCCTAATAGGGCGAATCGGCCGTCGGGTGCTTTTTCGGATAGGTGATTGACTTATCTGGATCGTCGGCTAAATGCGACAAAATGTGCTCACAAAAATCCTTCTGCTCATAAGTAATAATAAAAATATATTTTTACGGAAGTCCATACATGATCCTGGATTATTGTATTTCTCTAAATTGCGCTTTTATGAGCAACCTAATACCAAGTTGCTAATTCCAGACAATTCGCGTCTAGTATATGACCATAAATCCATATAGCCCTTGCCAAACTCGAAGTATTCAGAACCGCTTCCCGTTCAATACTTGCACACTGCAACGGGAGAAGGATGGACAAAATAGCTATAGATAATTTCCAGAGATCTTCCACCGAACATTTGTTCAGTGGCCCGTCTAACCTAAATTATTAGGAAGGTTTATGCAACGTCATATCGAACTCCGCTGGCCGCTACCTCCGAAGCAAAATTCAATGCTGTTGCATAATTTGTTTTATTAAGTGATATGCTCAGATGCTAATTTTTTGAAACGAGATAAACGGCAAGGTTTACGCAACCACATATGTGCGCTACAACACCAAGGGCTAGAACAACTGGGAATACCGAGTATTTTCCACCTGAGATACTCCGCCTTTTGGAGTTGTCGATTAGACAAAATAAAGGTGCATAATTGCCCTACCTCATTCCGCACTGAGGTCGATAATCTCTTTGACCTGAAAGTGATATCAGCAATATTCCTATCTGAGTAAACACCTAATGAACTATTCCAAGACGGAACCAAACGTCCAGAAAAGCTAATCATGGAAGTCCATATACACTCATCCGTAAGCATGATCGTTTCCATACATAACCAGATACTACTTGTAGAAATATTTCCCACACATTACGTGCATATATATAGGAGATATATTGAAGCTGGTTCTGTATATGTTATACTGAGTGGGAAGCGCCCCTTCAGCACCACGTGAACCTGGATTCGGAGTTGCCCTAACCCATCGCATTAATGGCCAGTCAGTGGGTAAATCTATTGGCATGAGGGCGCGAATGATGACTGTTCGCCTACGACTCGAAGAGGTCAGTTTGCCAGTTGCAAAATCACCTACAGTCCGACAATCTGTTATTCTGATGACACAAGTGCTCAGTTATGCACCCAGTTGTCATCTGTTATACTGTCTGTACCGAGGAGCGACCGGCCATTCCTGCAGAGTGCTTTCAACGCGCGCGTTGGGTGTAATTCAAGGGTGTGGAAAGATATCATTGGTCCACATGGCAATGGTTCAACGAATGCGAACGATGACAGGCTGCTCTCACTGTGTGCGACTCACTGTCTGACGATCACGAACGCTCGTTTTGCACTGAGTGCGAGTGAAATAGCAACTTGGGCGCAAACACGGAGTGGTTACGTTCATCTACTCGACTATGTTATCGTAAGTCAGCGTGATATGCGTGAAATGCGTATGACTGGTGTTCTGCGTGAAGCTGATAGTGGCACTGCTTACAAATTGGTGCGGACCAAACTGTACACATATTTTCGGAAATCAATATATTGTACTGCTGTCGTGAACAGGCGGAAATATAACGTGTATTCGGTTGTAATTGGAGAGAAGCATGGAGGTGGAGAAGGCGATGGCTACACGACTGCTTGATGTAGTATTTATGACCACAGTGAACGACCTATGACATCATATTCGCAACAAGTTGTCAGCTCCTGCCAAAGAGACCATCGGGTGCGCAAACTGTAAGCGGCTCGATTGGTTTGATGAGAACAATGCGACGATTGACGCACTGGCGTGTGAGAAACCTGCAGCATTTGCTGCATACGTGGCAGAAACCAGCGACTTGGGTGTCAGAAGTCAGTTTCTCTAAAAATTCGACGGCGGCTCACACGAGAGCTACGTCGCATTGAAAATGCACGCTAGACGGAGAAGGCGAAGGAGATGGTATGCTATGCCGAAAGCCCCAATCAGTAGGAATTCGTGGACTCCTTGAAGAGAGTGTATGGAACGGGGTTGGAGCTGCTGAAAACTCTAGTCGATGACAGTCCAGGCGTTGTCTACACACATATGCAGACATTATGTACATCTAGCTGAATCATTTGACACACTTGAACAATCGTTCAGAGATTGACTGGCCTACTTTGAACGCTTGATGCTGCACTAGGTGAAGGTGAGGTTGGCGAATACGCCGACAGTATATGAGATGCAGAGAACAGATGAGTTATTCGGTTGCGAAACTGCAAATAGCGCAGTGCGGATAAAATCCTGCCTGAGGTATCGGAAAACGGCGGACTGACGTAAGTGAATGCGCCGCACCGCTAGTTGCAACGTGTACGGGCTGTGAAAGAGGTGACTCCTGTGCTGAAGAATGCTCTTGTGCTACCGCTGTTTCAGGGCAAAAGAAGCAAGCAATGTGCCACGAATTATCGTGGCATTAATTGCTGAGTTGTGTGGGCAACGTGACTGCCCGTATTCTGCTCAACAGCATCGTCAGTCAGGTTGTGAGAACGATCGTGGCTATTATGGATTCCCTTCTGATCGAAAGAGCTCGCCATTTGCCGGAGAAGTGCAACGAGTGACACCAGCCGTTGTACTCGCTGTTTGTTGATTTCACCAAAGCATTCGATACAGTGAACCTCGAGGCATTGTGGCTGGGTTTATGTAAGTTTGGTTGTCCGAGTATGTTTGTAAGTGTAGCTGAGTGGACAGACCTAGCATGACTTCGCAGTTATCCCTGGAATGAAGCAAAGCGGTGTCAGCTCCTGCCCATTATGATAATTACCTTGGTACCACGATGTCATGTCCCATTGATGTTGATTGTGCTTTCGGTGTACGTTAGGAGCACAGCAGTGATGGTGGATTGCTAAATATCCTGCGCCTACAGAGGGACAATGGATGGCTTGTGCTTCACCACTCACAGCTCCAACCACACACCACATATACAGTGTAAACCCGAAGGAACAAGACCGGAAGGCATGCGGATGGGAGCCACGTTTCATCAACGGAGCCGGCCCACAATCCTTCACAGGCAAACACAAGCACACTGTATTTGGGGAATCAACCGCACACAAGGCGGTGGCTGGAACGTAGTCCGCTCCACACTGAGTGCATGGAACCACTCTTCTAGCCTAGCAAGGCTACAAGGGCCGTGCACCCCGTCCTCTCCAGCAACGACCAACTGTCTCCTGGAGCCAGTATGGTCGAGGTAGTGGGTAATAGACATGTAGACACCTTGCCAACATGCACATCAAGCGCAGCCACACCTGGGATATCAAACAACAGCCAATCATTCGAAATGCCGATATCGAATAAAGTAAACGCATATGACGACATAAATATTCGCTAAATGAGCATACGGAGGAAAGTGGCTACATGTGAATACGCGATAAATACAAAATGTCTGAAAGTTATTTAAAAAATACCACGCGATAATATTACGCAAGTTTACCACAATTTGCATGAGCAACGTGTGTAAGTTGGGAGAAAATTATCAAGTACGCAAAACCAACCAAATATAATTGAATGAAATGTATCCACATTAAAATGACCTAGTTTAATTGTCAGTAGGTTTAGCCCAACTGCGTTGAAGAAATATCATGAATGCGACATCAGCCTCAGCATGGGCACAAAGGGGGAGGTAATATACACCTTAGTACATGACATCTTGCATTAGTTTCACATGCAGGTGCAATAAATTTTACTTATGTCCTCGCATCATTTTTTGTTGACGAATATTCAATTCTCGTGAAATATGTGCTATACTATCTAGGCCACACATACATCCTACAAAATAATAAACAGGTAAAATTTGGGAAATATTACTGGATATTTACTCGTGAAATTCACACAGGTATTTTTTCAAAACCCTGTTTTCTAATGTTTTGTGTAGTGTGGTATTAAGATGCATGCTTTTACGCGTCATATGAGCCGAAGCTGTTAACTGAAGAAAGTAAAATTTTTGTCCAATATTGATTTGTTGTTACGTTTTTCTACTTAAAACCTATCACACAACAGGGATCAGGGCGCAGTTTTTCTCCATCGGCGTTGTCTGGTAAAATTTCCTCCATCATCGACATTAACCTAAATCGATGGCTCAAAAGAGTCAAAAATATGGCTCTCTATTCCGAAAATACAGGCATGAGTATGTATCATATTTCACACGAAACCTTGCGTCCGAGTAGCGGCACCCTTCTGTATAATGATGAAAAATAAATTGGCACATGCAGTTTGGCAGACAACAATTTATCACATGAAGCAAAAAATTGATTATCTCAGTTTGCTTAGTATGTACATTCACGGGGGCGAGTGCGAATATTATCACGTTTCGGCTGTCTAATCTCATCCCAGCCAACTGCGGATTTCGTTCCGTGCCTCAGAATTGCACCCGTAAGAGTAGATGCCGTTGGTTCGTTTCGGTACAAAACGCTCACAGCAAGAGTGATTTACACGTTATGTCTAATCAAATTGCACCGAACATACCTCATTACTTGGTCTTCGAATAGACTTATGCCGCCGCTGAACAGCATCCTACTTGCAATTTTGGCACATGTATTTCGGCAACATGTGGATGATTCACTACTGTCATCGTGCAGACGAACCGAGAATCCATATGTTGTGCTAATACAAAGCCAATCCGTCAATAGTTTTCAACTGTGAATTCTGCTCACCTGCCAATCGATATGTAAACGCCAATAATAGGTGATTCACCTTCCAGCAACAGGATTTGGTGTGCAGTAAGCGGAACATGCCTATTTGCATATCGAAGATGCTTCTCCCCACTACACAATAACTCCGGTGTTCTTCAGGAAGCAATGCTGTTGCATTTTCTCGTTTATACTTAGGTCAGCTCAATAGCAACCCTGAATATTTGTTTTAATGCACGTCATTTATCACGTAATAAATCAAATTGACATGATAGCCCTTACGGCTACACAAAGAGGTAAGGTAGGTGCAGCTTCTTACACAGGGTCCAAATATTTTATTGACTGCAATGGATTATACTCGGTTACATCATTTACGTAGGTAGGGTTAATGTTGAACATTGATTTATCTTGGACTATTCACGCAATTGGAACTCTCAAAAGTCCGAACGTTGTATTTTTACGTCTCCCGTTTAAGAACCAAGTATGTCTCTCCCGAGTTGATCCATCGATTTGACAATACATTTGTTAGTCCCCATTGGACATACCGCTCCCTTATGAATTTCCATATTCTTGTGGGTCCACATCTTATCGAAATGTCGTGATCCAGGGGTAAGTAACTTGAGGTAGCGGCTTTCCGGGGTCAACTTTTGCCAGTGCATTTGTTTCTACATACCAATGCTCGTAATAAACTAGGCTCCAATACGCTGGCTGACATAAGTAATGCGTTTCACAACGCCTTATTTAAATGTCTGTCAACTTCTTCTAATAGGCAGAAGTATAAGCAAAGTTTTGTTCGCACACAAGCCTACCGTTCATATCGCATTGCAAATATTTCGCATTATATGTGAGAACGAAAATCTATGTTTCTATACCTAACTAGTCGTTTCGCGGTATGATACCATTTCTGTCCGTCCTTTCTCAAACCGATTTATGACACTGTTTTGCAATTGTTTCTAGTCTGGGAACTTTTGTGGTGGTGTGTGTTGTAGCTGAATATTCACTTGAGGAAACTGTTTAAAGCAATGTTGACTTGATTTGAATGGATATGACTAACGTTGGCTTATTTCTCTCAGTTCCCTAAATTCCCCCTCCAAAACGAGCAAATTAAGATGGTCGGATATATGCAATAGTAAGTGGTAAAGCAAATTTTGTGTTTCCTCTAGACTACATATGCGAAGGATTCTGCCGCATTTAGTTTCTGCATGAAATTGAAACTCCATGTAATCGTGCCCTTTGTTTTCAAAATTGTAAAGAGTCCTTTTATGTGTTTGATTGCTCCGTAACTTACTCGAATACTTTTGCTGTTTTTGGGGCAGTAATGCGAACATAATCAACTGAGAATATTCAGTGAGGAAATGTTAAAGCTTCCACATCAAAATATTGAAAGTCTTCAGCGAGCATGTGGTGAATTGGCGTCTGGTAACTTTGTAAAAGCTTGATCCTGTGAACAACACATTGCCCACTAAATAGAATCTTTGCAGTGACCACGTTTCATAAAGAATTTTAAGAGCAAACTCTAATAATAATTATAATGCAATGTCGCATGCGTGAACGCTAGAAAATATATTCCATCATATGGATAAACCTACTTAGTAATTATAAGTTCCAGCATAATGTTTATTCAATTTTCGAATTCGAAGGGATCTGTTGATCTGTTACCATTGAAGGTGCCAGACGCTATGTGTTGTAGGGGCAGCAGAGTTCTTAGCCAATGCGCAAACTAAGAAAACAAGAATTTCTAAAAGGTTTGTAAATCCGGAAAGCAATGCGTGGTCTCCTCTATACAGCTTTACTATCTGGAAAACGTACTTTTATACTTCCGCAACGAACGCAATGTGTTGTCCTCTGCTTTGCCCTCACTTGGGAGTATTTTTGCCAGCCTCAGTAAATCTAGCGATATTCAACCACAAATCTCGACTGATCTGGATTACTTCTCGCCTTATCATGTCAGATCCTTCGTCAAGCAAATAAGACTAACTATGTGTTGTTCAGCCAGGATTAATAAATAGAATATCAGAAGTGAAAACTAGCTAACTAACTAAAGCACTGGGTTTGTCACTAATTTTCCTGAAACCATGATTTTTTTTGGTACCATATGAATTCCAAGGTATAGAACATATGACGTAAGCTTGATAATTTATAATATAAATTTAATAACTATGCTTACAAAATTTCCGCTTTTGTTAATCTTATTATAGAGACCAACGTGTCCGCTCTTGATTCACATGATATCTATTCAAGTGTTACCTTAGATTACTTACGTAGGCTTCGCGCAGCATCCAAGCGTTCTTTTCCTACCACAATGCTCTGAATAAATTCATCTCAGTATAATTAGTTTATATGACACTTAGTTGGAGAAATTCATATGTAATTTTCCATTTGTTAGAGCATCAAATTAGTAATGTTTCTTAAGTACAACTGAAACCACTGCTCCAAATACCGGTCCACCAACCGAACAGCTGTGTAACAGAGAGCACAATCCAGGTCCTCTTTTCCACTCGTAATTACTGAAAACCTAATCGGAAAGTGTTCATCAGGTTTAACCCGGCAGTGTGTCCGTAAAAAGTATTCCTGGTTTAAGCAGCACTAATTTTTATGGCAACAAAAATATGCTGTATATGTAGCCAATTTGATTTGGTTTATTTGTGTGACTGTATTTTGATTGTGTTCGATTTGTTCGCCAGCGCAAGAAGGGAGTTTAGGAATTCTTCAAAGTGGATGACTGACATCCGTTTAATGAGCAAGAGGGGGTGAATTCATTTAGTGGTGAGTCACATTCGCCACTTCGCGATGTTTTATACAGCTATTTGTGGCTTTCTTATGTTGAGAATGTTTGTCATAGGGAAACTCACCACTTCCTGGAACACTTCCGTCGAGCCATTCACCGGAACGCGCTTAACTCGAACCACCCATCTGTCATGACGTGGAGGTTGTTCAGTTAGACAATACTTGTGTGCTTTCGATATATCTATATATGTGTAAACGTAACAGTCTATTAAACATGCATAGAGCCATCCAACACCATGGGAATAAACGGAATGTTTGCAAGTCAAACGGGGCATTTTTGTTCTACACAGTTCTTTTACTTTTTTGCCGTTTTCGTTTAGTTAGCACTCAAACATTTTAACGCGAACGGGTTTGTATGCAGAACTTCCACTGGTTTTGCTTGTCAATTGGCGAAGCAATATGTTCTGTGTCCATACCAATACGCGCTGATGTCCGAGTTGGGTAAGCGCCTTCTGAACGTTTTGTAAGGCTAGTATTTACTAGCACGAGACAATGCGCGTTATTAAACATGGATATAACTGAAAGTACTGGAAGTCGATCGTAGCGACGTATATTGAAGGGGCTACAAAAAGATGTGGGCGGTGGAAGAGAGACAGGGTAAAGCGCCAGCACGGTAACGTATAGAGCAGACGAGCGTTGAGCCGGGTCAACATGGCTATAGTTTAAAGGGTGATTACAACAAGGAAGAACATTGTACAATTGATCAGTAAGAAAAAGCACTGGTCATAAATCCGACACACCTTAATGGCAGCGGACATATCTTCTTGTGGCAAATCAACTTGCCAATCTGGACCTTGGGACTCGACGTAATTTCTAAAACTAATGGATACTCCTCGATTTGTTTCGGCTGAGAGTGAACACAGCGAGGCTCACAAAGATCTCTGGGCGAACTGCGTGGTAGATTGAAGAGAGAACTCGAAGTCTGGTGGTCTCATCCTGCCTCGGCGAAGGAAACAGACACTGCCGCAGCCATTATCGCAAGTTATTTCGTCTGGTTAGTGAAACGCAGCAAGCTGCCTGGTATTATCGAGACCATACGCGCCGGAAGTAGAAAGCTAATCTACAGCTTGTCAAAGCGTTTGGAGCATTGGACCGAAATCGAGTTTGCTTTAACCAGGTCTTCACATTACGTCAGTTGTTGGAACACTTCCATATTTCTTAGTGACCCACCGTTGTCGTGCTCCTCGATATCAAATATTTATTCGATTCGGTGGATAAAAGTGTCATTGTAACTGTCTGTGGAGGAAATATGTGCTCGAGAAATACATACGTATTTTCAGAGCGCTGTGTGCGTATAGCTCGGGAAGAGTTAGGGTTTATAACTAACCGACGCCGCTCTTTACTTTCTCCACCGGTGTGGGACAGGGTTGCCCGCTGTCACCTTTCATGTTTAAATTGACAAAGCCATGGAAATCGCATTCACTGGGCACGACCCACAATGTGTGGTGCCGTTTCCTGGTTAGCAGCTAATTGACTTGGCGTACGCCGACGACGTAGTCCTCATCTGTGACAGTACTGAAACGTATCAAGCAGCAGTGGACAAATTAGAACTCGTTGTCAATAGCTTTGGGTTACGTTTCGCACCTTTGAAATGCAAAGCCCTTCTCCATTATTGACAGGGACCCGCCTCTGCGGTGACGCTTCGGATTATTCAGCTAGAAGTCGTCGAGCAATTCAAGTACCTAGCCAGTTATGTTGCTGCCTGTTCAATAGAGGGAGAGGTCACGAAACGTATAACAAAAGCCTTAAGAGCTTTTGCTACACTGCGTTGTCTGTAACTCCCGCGCAAAATCAGTCTGGCCCTTAAGTATAGGGTTTACAATGCAGCCTAACTTTCAACATTCATCGATGACTGCAAAACGGCCCATCAGAATGAAAGACTCAGTGGCTAGCTAAGTTTGCTCACCGCTGTCTTCACAGTTTAGTACATTTCTATTGGAAACACCGCGAGCGCATTGAGCCTGTTCGGCTTCGCGTATTTGGGGCAGGAAGAGCAATTGAACCGCTCAGCACCGTCATATCCTGCGGTAGGCTCCAATGGTTGAGCCATGTGTTGCGCATGCAAACACACCAACTCTCTGCGACGTGTGTCGTTTGGTCAAATGGGGTGTGAAGAAGAAGAGGGGAGGACCAGCGATGACTTAGTCAAGAGGAATGAATTTTGTCACTTCGAAGCTGGCTTTGGTTGGTGTCTCCCAAATGTCTGGCTTGGGTGCGAAGTACGATGAGTACGTTTCCTTGCATACACTGGCTGTCATGATGATGAGTCGGCTGCAGTGGCGTTTGTGTTGTGAGTTTCCTTATACCTCCCACTTACCTTCCTCCCCCAACCACGTTCTCACACGTGACGATTAATAAAGGCACTAAGCATCATATTACCTTTTTGGTTTTATATTGTACACTTGAAAATTATGCATCTCAGTTTTTCGTCATATACGTTTTTCTATTGCGGCAGATTAGTTGAACTGTGCTTGTTGCCTTCAGGTTAGGTGTATTGGTGATGATGATAGTTTCAATTGCGCGTCATATCCTGACTTATTTCGAGCCAAATTGGGTCATCTTCCTTTGGTCACCATGCAAGCAGGCGGGTTGATCCAGCGGTAACAAGACGTGGATTCTTTGATTTCATCTGCTGTCGCAAAGTAGACGGATTACCACCGCGTGTTCTCTTCTCCTGAGGCCTGCACAAGAGAACAGGTCGCGATGGTGCAACCACTGAGCTGATTGAAGCATCTTAACTGTTGCACGTCATTAAATGGAATACTGGTAATCGCTAAAGCACGACTTCAGACGGCTATTGGTCAATTATACTGGAACCAATTTCTTGGATAAATATTGGCACAAAGCCCTCTAATAAAAAATTCGATGATTAGACGTTCAGAATCGCAGCACTAGTTAGTCTGCCGTAGGTTCCACAATCATCTGAAGCTCGGCCAGCCTTGAAGTTTTTCTCCACACAATTAGCCTACCGGACACCAGCCTGTCCTTCTCATTAGTGAGCTTCACAAATTAGTTCAAGCATGCGGAACTACGTGGAAGTCCGTGGTTTGGCGCGATCGACATAAGGGTAACATTTCACCATCAATTGACCGGCTGAGTGTGAAGAGTATGTGATGATCTCCTGTATGATCAACAGCCTCTGTCTTCAAAGTGCGTTGTGGCCTCCATTATTCTTGGGCACAAAACCGGCTTTTCTGATTTTCAGATTAAAAGTTTGGCGCTCTTCAATATGACTTGGCCCTGTTGACAACGGCTTTCTCTAAACGGGCGAAGATCCATCCTCTCATGGACCAGTTTCTTTGTTTGGATAAGCCTATCGTTTTCGGCTTAGAGATTCAGTGTCTGGCAATAAATATTTATATATCGCTTTGATCGAGCTGTCACGTTGTCCGTTTGTGTCTCTGTTGTGCTCCTCGGGTTTTCGTGACCCGCCGAAGTACGCGCAAGCCGTCACGTAGGCCGGCGCATGATGTAAAAGCACTGCAGCTCCATGAAAACAAATACCACGTCAGGCACTAACCCCTCATTGGAAACTGTCTGTTAAGTGACCTGTAGTTTGTCCTCACGTGACGCAAAGCGGTAAAACGCCTCATCGTTTTGGCGACATTACTGCTCGATGGAAACAAATGGCTATGTTTGCTTAACCTAAACAGCTCATCTCTGCAATCTGAGCCGTTCAGCTTGAGTGCGTTATGATCACCAAGGTAACAAACAAATGCACTGCAACTTCCGTCGAAGACGAACACCTCATCCAAAAATCCCCCCTGTGCACCGTTGAAGTCCTTGATTGGCGCACTGCTACAGCCAGCTACAGCACAGGCAGTAATGCAAGCGAGTAGTTTTCTTTTCGCCTTCCGCATTGCTTTGCACGAACTCTTAAGCCGAAAGATTACGTACTAGGGTTTTAATTGGGAAGTATTTCGACGGCGCATCCGTTGCTGTCAATCACTCCATCGAGGTTGCGCATCCAATGTTAGCCTTGGAATCCAAAAAGAAGAGATATCACTAACAAAAATAATAAGTTGTAGATGAAACATAGCATATGGAATGACAATGAAAAGCGTGGACTTGAATATATCAACGTTTCCTAAATGTCTCTAGAATGAATTTTATGAGTTATGGATGCATAGCGTTTGGCATATTTGGTCTAGCATGTAAAAAGTCTTATTTACGCATTATTGGGGCTGGCCAGCTAAGGTTGTTTTGAAGAGTATGTTTTAAGCCGTTTCAAATGCGTCCCTTTTTGCCATTTAGTGAAATGCATGGCTTTTGGAACATGTAGATTTATGATGATTAATCTGATGGAATTCACAGCGTATACATTCCACAGTTGCATCATAGGCGTAAAGCATGGGTCATTCTACACGCGATTTTTCTAGCACTGTGAGGTTAGATTCAACTAATTAAAAGGTGAAGCGCTAAATTACTATTTTTTTGCATTATGAAGCAAATATTAGGGGTCCGTTTCGGTTCCCTACGATATGATACAATCTTGTTTTCCTTATCTCATTTCTCACGTACCTGGTCCACGACACACTCCCCACTGCACGAATTAGCCGATCTTTGCATGCCTGCTCAGTTTGTTGTCTTTCTAACATCTCTGCTACGGTAGTGCCGTCTTTGAATTCCATTTGGAAGTCTTGACATTTTGGTACTCAAGTTATAACTCGACAGATATCTCTAATGCTCTATGTTATCAAACTGCTCTTTTGCAGTGAATGAACCCCACATAGAGGTAGGCGACCGAATTAGGGCTGACCCACATCGTGTGTGTGTCCTTGTTGTTGATCCGGAGGCGAGGAAATATTTTAGGGCGAACGATCTTCTTATTAACAGTTAGATGCATGAACTGAAGTACATAGTTTGCCCTCCGCACAAATCAGGTGAGAAGTCTCTTCCCTTATCCGTTTTGGGCGTTACTCAGCTGCATTTATGTGGTATCATTTCTAGGATTTATCTGCCCTTGTTCCCGATTGCCTTTGTATTGCCACATACGCATAATATCCTCACAAGTTAGCAAGTGGCGAAAACTGTGCACGACACAAATATGGTGCTCTGCTTACCAGACCATAGACTACAGTGCATCAGCTGTGTCAAACGCATAGTTCTTGTTAGTTTTAGGTGCGTACCGTTGCTTCCATTGTTTTGCGGCATGCCAAAATCTGGTGTGTATCGCTGTCACTTGCAGAGTTGCATGCTCACTTTGCAGTTACATACCAGTTAATCACGTACTGTTATTTGTCGGTATTTTTACGTATGCAAATATAAATACATGATGCAGCACTAATCATTTTCATATTCTAACTAAATCTTGCTGTGAGAGCGCATTCCATCAAATGCTCATCACGATAATATATCGTACTATTAGCTAATAGGGCGAAGAGCACGCAACTAAGGTATCTCACTTCTTTATAAGATCATGTAGGTGCTCGGATTTATCTACCAACCTACGGAAAATATCGACATTTATTTCAAATGTGTACCAGCCTTCGGGTGGTAATGATAGGCACTTGTTTGAAACACCTCATTTATACTCCATTTGGTTCCCTCCGGCAACTGACCAGTGTTGATCTCAACTTGATCGCATAGCCAAAAGTTGCAGGTGACATCGTTCCATCCACGACTGCCGCTTGCTTTTGCCCATGTACATCTTACCTTATCCTGGTTTAGTATTCTACTGCTTACTTCAATTTATTTTATAAGCAAACACAGTAAATACTCCTTGAAATTGGCTATTAAGTAGCCCACGTCTGACCAATCACATCAGGATCCCCTGATGTTTGGTAAAATAGGATCTCTGCCACACAGCATGTCATGGTACCTGACAGCTGAGGTTCCAACTGTTACTTAACAATTGGAATCTGGACGAGAAACCAATATCGGCCCGGAGCAGAGCGTGACCAAATGGGCTGTTGAGCGTCCGTGAAATGACCGACATGCATAGTCGGTTCAGGTTGCTCAGGAAATTAAGCAGTGGAAAGCTGCAAGCAGCGTTCGTACGCTCTACCACTTCCTCTGCATCACTGGTTCCAGAAACTAATTGATCGGTACAACAATTAGTTTAACCTAATCAGTCCACTAGGATTCAGCAGTGGAAGTGCGGTGCATTCAACTTCCTACAACCCAATCTGGAATACCAGACAACAGATAGCTACTCGTCTATTTGTTGGAGGCTTCAGCTGTAACAGTTGAGCCGTTAGCTGTCCTCTCCCTCTCGTGCTTCACGCTACCTAGGAAGGGGTGACCAAAGGGAAGCCCTCCTTCCTAAATTTTCAGCCAACAAGATTGGCATAAGCCGAAACAGACGCAACATATTCAGTGTCGTTTATTGATGTAACATATTAACTTGCTCATCACTCTTTAGTACTTGCTACGCAACTCATCGCTGCGAATTTGATGCTTGCAATCTACACGAGGACTACTCGTAGTAGCGATCAATGTACGAGGAGGTACGACAACCACTCTCTAATCATGTAGTTACCGGGAAGCGACAACGGCGTTAACCGCCGACGCCGGGCCTCAACAAAGGCACTCACTATCGAGATTCCGTAACTAGTGTTTGGTGGAGGTGTGAATATGAACCACAAAACATAGCTGTTACTATTTTTTGTTCCTTTAATGTCTCCTGCTTTGCCATGGTTTTGGCGGCATATTTTCTGTGCCCAAACTTGATATCAAACTATTGGGTCTAGCTACCTTAACTTCTTTTATCCAAGTCTCAACTGACTCCCATCTTATGGGTCAGCAGCCTTGAAATAAGGGTTGCCATCGTTCGTAATGTCTCGGTACTGTAAACGCGCAGAGTACCCATGCATGATCTGGCCGAGCGGAATAGAATAATTGCATCCACCAAGATAATTCATAACCGCATCTCTCCAATAACGTTGTTGTCATCCCATACAAGCAATCCTTCTTATTTACCATTGCTGAAGGCCTAACTGCGGAGCATATCATCCGACTGACCGGGGCATGAATACTTTTCGTACAGTAAGACGCATGAACAGAGGCTAGGTAAACCCGTCCCTTTGCGAGAAGGATACATCCCAACTACCAGACAAGTCTTTCAGATTGAGAAAGGACAACTGAATTTTGGCAATGAGGAGAGAACCTTCCTTTCATTAGCATCCCGGACGTACACATAGTGCTCTGTATCATAGAAGAAGCATTCTTCTTGAGTTCCAAGATAGCCAGGTTAACCGTGGCTTCATTTCCGTCATGTTTTGCCAAGTGGGATTCTTTCGTAACTGGTGGTCTGGTTTACAGTGGTAATCTTAACAATATTTTTGTACCTAATTTCTGACAAATAAACACAGGCTGACAGTCGTCCACGTGCGACGAAGCTTTGGGCCGTCGTTTCATCCCTCCGGGTCTCGTTAACAGTGCGCACCCCATATATTTCACTCCGTCACTTGTCCGGTTATTTAGGCGCAACTCTCTGGAGAGCGATCTCCCCTGTATCACTCCAAGTGATTAATTCATGTCAGCATTTGCCTTCCACCGTGGTCCACTAGCCTTAAGCACTGACTTGTAAGCGTTGGGTCGCGGGTCCTTGGAAATCAGAAAGCAAATGGGGTACGCACTAATGAGGAGCCTTGAAAGAACGAGATGGTGTACATTTGCTCCTCCAGGTGTCGAACGTCTGTCCTGCCTACTCATTGTACCTAGTTTCTCACGTTTCTGTCTAATGCTAACTGGTTTTGTTTCAGCCACTCCGACTGAAAGTATTGAGGTGAGTGACTCATGTTAACGTCTCGTTTTTGGGGAGTTTTCAAGTACATTTGATGGTCTCACGAGTCCATTTCTTCTTTATACTGAACCATCTTTTAACGTTAAGCAAAGCAAGTTTATTCCAAAAGTTGCTTCTATTATAGCACATCAGAGATTTCTTACTTATTTTTGGTTATTTGACCGTATTGCCTCTTGGAACCTATTGTTCTCGTTGTTATATTTTGATTTCGGCTTACCCTCGCGGATTCTTTTCGCTCTCATTGGGAATATTCTGTTCGGTGGAGCAGCAAGGAACAGCTTGTTTACACTCTTCCTATTCTTCTTCTTCTTCTTCTTCTTCTGTTTTTCATTCCTCTGCATCTACATTTTATTATTCGAGTAATCACTGAGAGGCTACCCTTGGCTTTGCAGCGTTCGCTGCAGAGGTACCCAAATTCTCCTTCGTACTAGAGTATCATTCCACACCGGGTCTTTCATGTTTGGCACTATTCGCCGGATCAAACAATACTCCTTTCGCGCTGTCTAAATTGATATTTTGCATCTGCTAACCACGGGCACAAGTAAATTTCTTGGTCATACACCCTAGACTCACCTGTGTGTATGCACCGGAAATGGCTATGAATCGTCCCTGTTGATAATTTGTCGCTGATCCCCGTTTCGGCTATCAGCTTTTTCTATTGTACTAAAGCTGAAGTCAGTATAAGCAAGAGGAGTTAGTCGAGTAGCTACTTGCTTGCGGATCGAATTCGCACTTCCATCAAAGTTACCAGACTGTCTTTGAAGGCATACAACGAGTTGGTAGCATCCGTGTGTAGCACAATGTCCGCAACCACCGTTCCACATCCACACGACAAAAATATCGGCATGGCGTGCAGTACGAGTGCTTAAATACATAAGTAGGCCGTTTACCGGAAGCTGAAAATCGATTTTGTATCTATACTTGGGTCAATGTTCACCTTCTTCATAATGGTGGTCGCTTTCTTCAACTGATTTGTAACCACGATCCTTACATCTCTGGTGCAGTTTCTGGCATTGTCTTTCATATCACGTCATCTGGCGTCTACAGTCCGAAAAGACATCCTACATTCAGGCTGATCATATTGCCACCAGCCGTAATGGCACGGTTTGGAACAAGGCTTGGAACGTGTAGCTCCCTGTAAAACTTCAAGTGGAACTGATATAAGCGTGGGTAGTCGTAAAATGGCTCAATTGTTTCTTACTCTCTTTGTAACCACAAACGGCAACGTGAGATCGATAAGTGGCTTGTTGCTGTCAACCATTCTGTTTCACGCAATTACGGTCCGTTTGGGGTCAATATCGATTGCTTTTATAACAAAGACCGTGGCCACTCTTCATCGACCAAGTGAATTGAGAATGTCAAGCCTTTGTTTAGGCATGGAGGCAGCATCGAAATTGATCTGTGGACCTGTGCGCAGCATGTGCCTTGTGTTTATGGAAATATTCGTACTTCTCGATTCATCTGTTCGACTGCCAATTATCCCGTCTGTTTTCGTTTCTGTTTCTCCATGTTGACTCTCAAAATTCTCAGAAGAGTTTTCGTCTCAAAAATCAGTAATTACATCAGTTGGCAACGGATAATTGGCGGCTTAGCGAAAAAACTTGTGTTCCTAGGGGGAATCAGCTCGGTTCTATGCCAGGCATTATCATAACTGACAGTGGAGAATCAGCCGCGCTTTGATGCAGCTAGCACACTGTCAGCACCCATGCCTTGGGGCATAGGTCTCTGACTCTTTAGGAAAGGTAGTAGAACCCAGCATGGATTCGGTGCTCGCACACAGCTGGCGAGTCATAATGGGGAGCAATGATTGCCCAGCAATTTTCCTAATGTGTGTTGATCGTCTCTCTGAGTCTGGCTGCGAGGAAACTTATCTGAACAAAAATCCAACACTCAAGAGTTCTGTCTCCTGTCAGTAGAACTGCATTGACCAACACAAGTTAGGATGGCTGCTGCGCTTGCATGACTTCGGCGACGCTTCTTCAATCGTACTATTGGATCCAAATAACAGTTGGGGCTAAGTCGCTTCACCGCCCATGTTGCGCTGCTGATGATGTAATAATACATAGTGGGTAGAAAAGCCAACTGTTGCCAAATCCTATAGGATGGTCGAGTTAAAACAGCAAAATTAACGAGGAGTGTGTCAAAGTATTTGAGTGCACAATAGTGAAGTCAATCCGATGTTCACATGGTAACAAGTATAAGCCCACCTGGCTATAAATGGGGAATACACCGTTTGGTCGCTTTATGTGGCCTCCTAGTGAACTCGTTATAGGATGAAATGCACGCGACTCCAAGCGTCCTTGAGTTGTTATTTACATACCTTTAACTTAGAGAAAGAAACAGCAGACGTGTGGAGGTCTTTAAAGCATTGCACTGTCGAGGGGAGGGGCAGTTCCTGTGGAATTCCAGTCAGCTATATTGAGTGGCTAACGTTTGTTGACGGTCTCGCAATTTGATGTTATGATTATGTTCAAGAGGGGCAGCGGCACACGTGGTTAGGACTCTCCAGTATTTGATAACTCATTATTCCGTCCCATGAAGACGTCGATGTCAACTGTTATAGATTTGGAAGGCTTTTACTCGAAATTGGTAAAGTAAATGGAAGTGGCCCTTAATATTATTAGATGCCCTTCGTTGTTGAGTCTCGAATTCAGCGAAAACTAGTTTCTCCTAAAGGTGTCTGGCGAGGTTGGCATGCCCCGCGTAGGGTCACACGTAGACATTAGGCATTTTTGGAAGGACTGAGAGGCTAAGCGACCAAAAGCTCCGCACAAATGGTCGACACGTTGATTGCTGGTTTTATATATCCGTTCGAATTGTTTGGAGCCTCTGAGATCGTCTTGGTTCAGAATCCCAAGAGGTTCTATGCAAGGCGTAGCCTCCAATTCAAAGTGCGCTCACTAGCTGACGACGCGTATGAACCACCTTGCACTTACCTGAACCGCCGACTATCCATGAATACCCATATGGTCAAGCTAGAAGTAACTATGATCATTTTAACAAATTGCTCGTCATACTCGCGGCAGCGGTGGAAAATAGGAAATACAAGACGATAACTCTTGTGAGATCGTTGCTGAATACTATGAATAATCCCATGGGGCACAGGTTTCGTCTTATTTGGGCTGGAAACTGATTTAACACGCACTTGCAGCTTCCGCTGGCGAAAGAACTTGCTGCTTTTTCTATGGACAAGATGCCGATTCCATAGCTATGGAACATTTGAAGTAAGACACGATGATCCATACAGTCGAAAACAAAAAATATTCAGGTAGATTGTGTTGATTCCAGCCCCGCCATCCCCTGCTTCCTTCCTGGTGTCATCCGCAGGTTGTTAGCTCATAACCGATGTTGACCGGAGCTGTGCTTTTCCGGTGTCAAGACATTGCATTCTCCCACGGTGTCCACTGAAACCTCCGCGATGATCGCTTTCATGTTGACTGCTACTTTGGGTACATCGGTGCGCTGCCAAATAAGCAACATTGTCTACTCCAGCTTTACTGACTTTCATAGCTAGATATACTGCCCACACGACAACCAGATGGTTCTCGCGCAGGGTCCCTTCGCTAGAAAACTACCCGAATGGACATATGCACTTTAAGAATCTCTGTTCATTGCAGCATACACGATATCTGGTTTGGACATTGTTCTACATAGCTCATCTGATTTGCACTCTGAACGCTATAAGTTGATTGGGCACTGATGTTTGACGCGCCGCAATCCTGCAACTACCCGACTGCTCCGAGTGCTCATCGTCGCTCACAGTAACTTCAATCAGGCTGCCCCTCGCACCGATGGGTTTTGTTGTCTTGACCGACTTCGCTGCACAAGTAATTTGATGATCCATATGAACTGGACAAAAAAGCAAGTTCGTTCGAGTTGGAACCGTCGAGTCCTAAGCAAGCAGATGTATTCGCGGGCCCTTCCAAATCCAAGGCTTTGCCATATCCGTCATGGTTTTTAACCATTGGTGTGGCTGAGGCCGAAGGCTTCACTCTTGAGGATGAAGCGCACCAATCTGATTAATCTCCCGGTCGGCCTATTCATCTTCCTTTGTCATGCCATCGACTAACCCGATCAGGCTCAGTGTTGATAAACAGTACGTCACGCAGCTCCAAAGACCCACCAATATGGTAATAAAGAACCTGCTGTTCGACATCTGCCGATATGCTTTGTTATTAATTATCCGAAGTATTACTCATTTGTAGGTGAAAAATACTTCGCAGGCATCCGTGACCACACAAAACAAGATTGTAATCGCTAAGTTACCATGCATTTGATCAGTGCAGTAGCATCAGTACTCTTCGGCGTTGAGCTTTATTACCATTGAGAATGTATATCTCTCGTGGTACCGGGAAGGCGTGTCCATACATGAACGGATCGTATTCATATGTGCAATCGCCTTACGTATGCAGAGCTATCGACCTGTTTAATACGGGGATGTGCTAGGGACATGCTGTTGAAAACATTCCTTTGGAGCCTCTGCTGTCATTTTCCACTCGGTCACGGGCATTCTCAGTGTTTGGTTCCGGTACAGATGGGAGGTGACCGTATTATCGGCGGACTCATATAAGCGGTAGTAACAGTCGGAGCCTACAAGTAAAATCAGATAAGTAGTGCACAATCGTAGATGAAGACCAGCCTAAAAGATTAAAATAATACGGGACTATTTGTTAGTGAGTAGTGAATACTCTATACTTAAAGCAATGGGACTGAGATATGCAAAAGCGAGAAAGCTAGACTTAATACACCAATGTGCCCTCCTTTGAGATATCAACGCCGGTCAGTTCACCTCCTTCCGGCCAGTTGGATGACTGAGGCTCTGGAAAACTAAATGGGGCATGCTGGTGCGTTAGTTGATCACCTCGGTACTGTGACCACCTTGCTCATATACTATTCAGCGACTCCGAGTGATTGGGTGCTCTGAGGTTGTTTCTCGGGTAGTCATAACTTCAAGGCATCGCATTTTCAAGTGGTTTCTTACTTTCCGGTTCAAATGTCTACCAGGGATGCAACGCCCCATGTGCTTCGGTTGCTGTAAGTTGTTTCGAAGCCTTTTCACTTGTACATTTGTGACACATTATCTCAACGGCTTTGGAGTAACTCATAGACCAAGGCGGTCTTGACCACCGCGATGTCTTATATTACAACATCGTGAAAATCTCTGGTTTTGAGCCATCTCAAAATACCACGTTTATTTCGATCCCAAGCGTCCGGAGCACTCCTGTTACCTGCGGTTTTATTAGTTTCAGACCCTAGCACGGAACATGGGATAGCTCCGTCTGTGCCTAGCTAATTATAATAGACTTCATTTATCGTGGCTAGGACATTGTGTTTGTCCCCATCGGAATTACGAGTCGAATACAGACAGGAACGTAGAAGCAACCTAAAGATTTATGTCCTTAAAAATAGCAGTGTGCGGAAATATATAGTCACAGTGATCCAATCCGTTGAGGATACAAGGAGTCAACGGTTGCCCAAACGTGAGAGGCTTACACTTTCCAGCGAAATAATTGTGTGTTCTTGGCATACCGGAATAAACAAAATCATTATTATATCTGGTCGGAAAATAATATCTAAACTCAAAACTCTTTACAGATACTTTCACAAACTCGGAAATATTTAGCGAGGGATTCCTAACCTACAAAGTTTGACTGAACAAACACAAACTGCAACCATTGCGAGTAATGCCACACGTCAGCAGTTGGGCACCAAATTCAAGAGCACGACTTTGTCTTCTATGCACCGTACGCAATTTATACCAAAAGCAGCAAAACCACATATCTGTTCGTCTCACGTGTCGTAAAGAGCGAATTTGCCTGCGTCAGCATACTACTTCTCGTGCTGAGAGTGTTAGCAGAAATTTATCTCACAAAGACGCGATTTCCAGCAGTGTAGAAGCACAGTATCTTTGGTCTCATTAACAAAACAGAAGTAAGGTGGATATACCACATATCGCCAGATATCTCTCCATCGGATACTCTTAAAATCCACGAAGGCATTGCAGCCGAAACGCTGTTGTCTTACTAGAAATGATTCAATGTCATAAGACCATAGAAACATGGATTCCGATTGATCCAGCCTGGCAACAAAATTTGCTACTTACTCGCTTCCGTTGCACTGATACCGTCGAGAGCGGTCTAGCTGTTGGAACAATTTTCTTGCACTTCTGATAGCTTTCGATAATCTGAACCACCGCATCCTACTTCACAACTGCAGAGGTAAGGAATTGGTAGTTGCGTTGAAGGTTAGATGGTAAACTTCATATTTTGAGTACGCCTGAATGTGATAGATGGTAGCGTGAAATCTGACGCCATACATGTTGAATAGTAAGTACCAATTTTTAAGAATGCAATTCACGTCTATTCCACGTTCACATTAACGAGCTAGCGCAAACTTTTACTTCCAGTTTCTTGCTCTTTCGCAAAGTTTTTAAAATATGTGGGGTTTCCGAAACAGCAGTCGACGCTGTAGCAATTCGAGATATCAAAGATAGAGTATACTGATGGTCTTACTAGAATCTGACCAATTTCTTCAACCCGTCTAAGGTATAAAGAGTTGCGGTAATTGGACTGACAAGCTAAGGGAATAATTTATTATGTGCGGTTCTAATGAATACGAGTCAAGCGGGATAAAACAAGACGAACTTGGAGATTCAAATCAGGCCGGGAAGGATCGAAAATTCCGCCAACATCTGTTCGCAATACCTTGGAACATTTTGGAGCGGATCGCGAAGTCATTATGTCAGAAAACTTGGTAGGCGACCGGTTAATGTATTTTTGTGATAGACAACTTTTCTTTTTTAACAGAAAAGCTTCATAAGGCCACGCTAGATATCAAGTATATTATCGCCTCTCTCTACATTGCTTGCTTTACTTGTTCCTCCGTGCACAGTTCACTGGCTCTGTGAAATAATGATGATGCGATTCCTGCGTACACGTGCTTCGGGTGGCTGGAACTATAGCTAAGTACCCCATCTGCGTCCATTTGTTTGAGCACATCGTCTTTTTTAACGTTCCTTCTTTCATATGTACCTGATAATCAAGGAACGGAAGTGCGCCGCTCTGCGACTCAAGTTTCATGGTGAAATTTAGTGCATCGTAAAAGGATTTCAAATATTTAAAATATTCCTCCTTTTTATTTCTTTTTATATTTGCATAAGTGTCATCCACTTAGCGCCACCATCTTTTCAGTGAACCACGGAAATTTGGTAATGCTTTCTTTTCAAAAGCTTCCATGTACATATTGGCTAATATGAGGGATATTGGAGATTACGTGGCCAGACACTGTTCCTGAGGGTACATTCTAGACTGGAATGTGAAATAAGTCATGTAGAGACACAAAGCTATCCCCTCAACCAGTTAATCCACTGTCAGCTTTGTTCTGTCATCTAAGTTGCTGTCTCCTATCAAGCTATTTTTCGCTAGTCGTAACGTCTCCTCCTTGGGTACATTCGTGAACAAGAAGGTAACATCGGCACTGACCATCAACTCGTTTTGTCCGATGCTCGCCACTCGCACCATTCCTGCAAACTCATAAGAGGTTTTACAAATGTATTCGTTCTTCCTGTTAGGGGTTGAAGCAGGTTCGTCAGATATCTCGCGAGTTCATGTGTGGGAGAGAGGATGCTATGCACTATAGGTCGCAAGGGGAATTTGGGCTTGTGTATCTTTGGGAGACCGTAAATTCTAGGTGGATTAGCCGAAATCGGATAAATGCTCTACCACTTGCCCTTTCCTATACTGTCCTTCACGGTCCTTAGGTAAATAGCGGCATCTGATTTCTTCTTATTCATTACCGATGTGATTGTTTTGCGCTCAACATCTTTGTATGTGCTCGTGTTCAAATGCTCCTTCACGTTTGCTAAATAATCTGTTTTATTCATTGTCACTGTTACTTAACCTTATCCGCTCTTGAAATGCAGTACTAACATCCTCTTTCAGCGTCTTTAACACTACGTGCTAAGGTGGAGCGAAATTCGGTGTTACCGGCTGTTGAAATCTAATTATATTTGCTAATTAGTTAAGATTTACTGGTAGTAAAATTCATACCCATTTTAAAAACTCTACGCTTTGTTACACTTACACTCTATCTGACATGTTAACAACTCTACAATAATTGCTATTAGATACGTGATTATCAGTACGACTATCGACCTTATTATCTGCAGCCATCAATTGTGCAAACTTATGTATTTGCCGTTTTCTTCAACTCCCATCCTGTTGCTTCCTTAACTTTGGAGACCGTATTGTAAGTCTGTTTTAATCAGTCTGTGCTATCGCAGTCTGTAAATCCAAGCGCAGCTGGTTAGTGTGGATGCGGGTTTTGCCCAAATGTCTATTTGTTAGGTGGATACTTTGTCTCAGAAACGCTTTGCCTGCTCTGATTGCTATTCGTGCTGAGGTTTACGAAGAATCCGGAGGTTTAACTGTAAGGGATTTGGGAATGATGTTGTTCTTGAGAAACCTGTTTTTAAAAATCCAATGATTTTCCTATTTGGCTTCGGTGCCTGCTAGGCGCACAAATTCACTCGCCAATTTGCGAACACGAGGTCCGTATCTGTACTCAATATCTTGGAATATATTTGGAACCGATTGGCATGTCATCCTTTTAGCAAACTTGGTAGACGCCCGGTTAATGTATTTATGGGGATAGCCAAAGTTTCGCTTTTGATACAAAAGCATTTGTGTCAAAATTTTTCTATCACCATAAATACATTAACCGGTAATCCGCAAATGTCTGCCTTGCGGAGAACCTTCGAGCATTTTGACCTTCCCATCATCTCTGAAATCCTCAACATCTACCTTAACACATTCCGTTGTGCGATTGACGCCAATTAACCCAAGAAAACAAGATTTTACGCATATGAAATGAACCACGACGACTAAGCGACTGTTTCATACCCTTTCCAACTGGGGCTGATAATATTCGGGGTCCAGAGTGGATGCTATCCAAGCATGCTTGGTGATTTGCTAATGCCATATCGGAGTTTGATGAATCCTAACGAGGCTTATCATCACCTTCTGGAACTGTGTCACAATGCCCTGAGAAGTCACAAGGTAATCTGGCCACACCGTATAACCGGTAGGTATGCTACCGGATCATTTTTTCACTTCGTGTGTGTCAACCTTGCAACGCTTATCTCTTACGCTTACATTAAGTAAATGTTTATCGTTTATACACCTACGTACATGTACCTACGCTCAATAAAAGCACATTTACAGGCGCTTCTTCCATTCCATCCATCGTTGCATGGTTAACGGCGTCAGTGTCCGGATTTGATAGTCCCTTTTTCACATAAAACAGACACACGGTGTATTCGTCCACTACTGGCACACGGGTGGCTTGCGCTGCACTACTCGAAGATAAATCCACCCCTAACACCATTTGTAATTGTGTATTGACCCTCGCCCAATGTATTTGCTAATATCAATGGGCATTGCGGCCTGAAATGTGGTAACACAGCGGAATGGTGGGCTCAGTCGGATGACAAAAATATCGATAACAATCTCGGATCTCTCTAGCAGTTAAGGAGCAACTTCGCTTCTGCTGTTGGTTCACTTCCTGTGTTTCGGCAAAGCTATATAATTATAAACATATATATGTATATATATAAATATGTTGCGTAAGAACCTGTTCGTAAAATAAGGAGAGGTCAGTATGCAGAAGATTGATAATGCGAAATTATGGGCGTGAATGGGCGATATTTTTAAGCAATTATGACATGTTCGTTCTACGCGTGGTGGTTCATCTAAGTAGATGTCGAATGAGAACGTGCGTAATACCACTTCTTCATCTTATGATATGTCTGGTTTGCTGGCGAGTATGTACGATTTCACAAAACCTGTTTGCGGCTCGTAGGCAGTTCCACAAGGCGGCATATTTAAGGTAAGCATAGTTGGAGCGCACAGTTGCTCTAGTCCTTGATATAGGTAGCCTATCATAGCAAAATTCAGCTCGCAAATCACTTAAAATAACATTATCCACAACAAATCTGGATCTTCTTTCATATCTAGAATAAAAGAAAAGGGATTTCTACTCTGACAGGGTGGATGATCAATTAAAACATCGAGTCTTCTGACACAAGTAACAACCAGTAGGGCTCCACATCTAAGAACATGGGTTACCAATAAACGAGTGACTAGGTGCAAACTAACGATGCAGTCCACTTTGCTGTGTATAGCATTGGCTTCCTCAGATAATTCGATCCAATAGTCGAAAGCAAAAGTAAAATGCTTGTGCATCTGGCAACGGCGCATATATGCCTTATTAAAAAGCCAGCATCGCAACCAAATTTTCATCCGTTTTAAGGCTACCCTATACTAGTGCTGCGGTCTACTTCCTTCAATATTATTAACTGGTTAAACCAAGGAATTCAGTTAACCCTGTGCCAAAACAAGTCACACATCACATCTAGATAAATGGCCCATCATTCACAGCATAGTCAAAAATAATCTCACGAGAGAAACAAGTTTTCGTTGCGGTGTAAAAGCATAAGCCAGAAATGAATAAAATCATTCCCTCAAATAGGCTTGGAACTATGCATTAGTCTGCCAATTCTACCGGTTTACCTGAATGAGAATTTTGTGTAAAAGACTTAAACTTAACTTATTGTGCACTTAGGGGCTGTTAGCAGAGTGCAGATATGTATTTTGCATTTATTTATCTGATCCAACGCACGGGGTGCCACGGGAGGAGTCAACTTGTCGCTCCACTGCGCGGTCCCCCCATCCTTCACTATCTTGCTCGTGTCGTCCAGTGTCGTCTTTTAGCCAATACACGAGAACAATGCACCACAATATATAAGTTTCTTCGCTTCCGTGCCTTCTCTTTAACCACTGGGAACGGTACTTGCCAGTTAACTGTCTCGAATACTTCAAGTCTGTTAGCTCGAGTTGGTCACTGTTACTAAATGCGCACCGTCTCCTATGAGGTTTGCGTATGAACGATTCTTTACATAAAGAAGTATAGCTGCTAGGTTTACCTGCAAATGTGCAAGCTGTGTTATGTCTCGTCTAAGTCTAAACAGTTGTCAGAAACCACCAACATTGTAGACAGTGTACTATAGCGTTGCGCTTAGCCATTTTGGGCCTCGTCTATCATCGCCCGATCAGCTGACACACTTCATTGGATAAAGACCGTCGCTCCATTAAATGACAATGCAAGAGAACTCCCTCATAGCTGCAATTTGTAGACAAAATCGACTCACTCAAATGCAGAATCAAACGTTTAAGCTTAAACCAGCAAGACGGTGTGGACACACACCATTGCCTAGTAGCGCTAATAGTATCACCCTAGGCTCTGTATGCCGTTACCATGCTTGTTTCGGTAGCGTTGCTAGCATTAGCATTAAAGAGTACATTTTTACATTGACCAGGAAGAAGCAGGCTGAACAAAGCCTTGACAGAGGACGTCAAATTCATTACCTTATAACGACCACTGACAACGACCAATCGAAGCCCACCAACGGTGGTCTTGAACAAACTGCTCGACAAATATTGACAACTGACTTCAGTATTCAAAATATCGCAATTGGTCTATACAATATAACAGATAGAATCTCAAAGCTCCTGTTCCTACTCGACAATGGGACAGAAGACATTGTGATTCCATTAACCCCAAAAGAATCGTCTAAGCGGCGGAAAGCAAATCTACATGATGCCAACGGAACATCCATAGTTATCTTCGTTCAGCGTGACCTCACCATTGGCGTTGACCTTGGAAGTACATTCCGTAGGATTTTTCTAGTAGCTTCTGTACCAGTTGCTATTCTCGGTAGCGATTTCCTGCAACATTTTTATCTAATGGTCAATACTCGTCAGCGAATGATAATTGATGAACAAACCAGTCTTTGCATTTGAGGAATCGTGAGATATTCTGTAAACATCTTGCCCATTCATTCCTAGTTGTAAGCTGCAAAAGACTTACTAAAACTGTTTCCGCTCTTCTTACAGTTAATTCCATCTAGCACCATTTTTCCTGTCGGATCTAACCTAAGGCGCCACAGAAGGAGCCGTGTTCTTACAGTCTCTGCTCGAAAACGACTTTTCGCCCCTCATAAGTTGTTGGGCAAATCGGAATTCTAGCTCATGCTCGAACTTGGCATTATCCGCAAATCGACATTTAGTAGGCTTCATCAATTCAAATGGTACTACAGAAGACTGGCGACTTGAGACCGTGTGGCGTTTATCGGACACTGAACATGTGCACCTGCCTCGACAAATACTCCCCTAGAGAAATCTGCCACATAGACTATGTCTCACAGCTCAAGTCCGATATAGGGCACGTCGCAGTTTGCCAAACATTGTAGCAGAAGCATTATCCTAAGTCAGTTTTAATGTACTAGGTCAAAGCATCGAGCTAGCAGCCATGACGGCTGCAATACGGACCAATCCTGAGGTTGATCAACTTCGCACACCCGAATCCCTCCGCATCCGACCAGTTCCACTATACACCTATAAAGATCTTATTGCAAAGCAACTCACTTCACGTAATCGTCGTTACGCACCGACTCACAACCGTTTCCAGACCAAGAAAACACATGTACCGCCGCAGCTTCGAACTTGTACGCTCCTATTGATAGGTGTTAACAGCGTCAAGCGGTCGCTGGCTCCTCAACATGAAGGAAGATTTAGAGTACTCCAAGGAAACAACAAAGGATATGTAATCGATCGCCACCGGAAGGGTGAGTCAATATATATTATAGCATAAACATGATTTTATCAAGAGCGACAATGCTTCTATAAAGGCGCCTGTGCCTTCGCAAAGACCTCACAGTCGTACCAGTACAGCGACATCAGCAGAGATGCACTCAACATCCTCTAGTGAACCTAGAGCGACTGTCAGGAAAACAGGTACTTTTATCAGGTCGTTTTGTACAAACAATGTATTACTCCCTCTAGATCCCCTTCATCAGTATGAAAACCACAAAACATCGCAACAAGTTTTAGAACCCCCCCAAAGAGTACAACCTTTTCGAAAGCCGACAAATTGGTTGTGGTTAGTTTAGTTTAACATTTTATATTTACAGGCAACATTGACACAACCGTTTCTGCTTGCTTTCCCTTTACTCCGATCAACTTGGAAGCACGTACACGATAAAGCCAGAAGCCTCAACTTGTGCACTGAACATTCCCCATCGAAATGTCAGGATACATTGTAAGTGTTGGAAACGGTGTTACTGAACGGATATAGGACTCTGGAGAGTTGAGTGCAGAGTTGCTTGAGGGAGTAAGAGACTCAACTTAATGCGGGTCGGATGGTTAATTTTGGGTATGATTGGCCGAGGAAGGCGTCGCAGTCATATCCACGAGGAGCAACCATCGCAGCTAAGTAGAAGGCTCGCAGTACGGAATAGCTTGTACTGAGGCGATTTTATAAAGGTAAAATGATTTGAACCCAGTTGTTTAGGCCGGTAAAAACATCGATCAAAGTGTTAGCTTTGGTCTCCGGAAAAGGTGTATAGCCGAAAGGAATATACGGAACACAGTCGATATTCATCTGGAATGCGTAAGAGCTTCGGTAGACGACTCTAGCGAGATGAGTAAGGTATCCATGGTGTAATGGCGCCAAGTACATTAAGATACTGTTGGTACTAGGAAGGTAATCCATTGGCGAGTTGAACGAGGATCAAAGCCCTGGTATCGCAGGTAAGTAGAAATCGTGTGGGTAGATAATGCGGTTTAAGAGATTACGTTCCGAAAGTAATAAGGATTTAAAACCAAGTGTTAAACTAGTTGTCAATACACGTCAACGTGGCAAAATGCCCGGGTTGGTAGTCTTGGCTTTCTACTTATTTCTTTGGAATAACGTGGATTATCTTCAAGAACGTTACCGAGACTGGACAATCAAGGTAAGGCCATTCAACTCTTCCATGCAGGTCTCGCAGAGGGGCAAAAAAGCAAATGACAGAGAAAGGTAGGATTCCAAACGCAAAGAAAGGAGTGATGGGAGCCAGCCTTCTGGATAATTACGAAACTCTTTATGTGGTTTTGTGTGCATATATTGGCAATGGCGTCAAGTGTAGGTTTTCGTTATATATTGCATTTGCGGAAGGAATACCCGTGTATAGAAACTAGGTGTATTTTAGTGCATAGTGTAGGGTACTAGCGCAGGTGTATGGAAGTGTATGAGGTCTGCAGAAATCATCAGGAAGTGAGCAAGATGCTACACTGCCTTTTGGGTGTGCGACCAAAGGATTCTACGAAGACAGACGTGGATTCTATCGAACCTCAAACACACTCACCTCCATCCTGATCTACTACCTCTGGCCAACCACTGAAAGATGGAGTTTTCTGGCACCACAGCTATGTACGTTAAACACAGGGAAGAGTGATAGTAGAAGCCGGATTAAGAAAGGAGCAGAGCCTATCTTCCTTGAGAGATCCAGAGAGCTGGACTGGCGAATAGTCGGTTACTAGGAGGAAAAGGACAAATGCAGCAGTTGCAGCGAAGATATAGTTGCAGAATAAGCAATGATAAGAACTTGCGGTCGTATAATAAAGTAACGCGGCAGTGTCAAGTTAGATTACGTGCATCCCCCGGTGTTGGAGTTCTACTGTCACAGTAATTTGTTTGATATTTTGCTTAACCATGATTATGTAAGCACGCTAAGGGTGACAACATCTACTGAACTTGCCAGGCACTCTTCGTTTGACAATTGACGTAATCCCATGACATTTTTGGTGGTCTTACTTTGTGAAAGCTCCAATACCGTGAGATTCCGCTTTAGCCATGGGTGCTTTGCATACGTTGCATAATCAGCATATGGACGTTTATATGCGGGGATATTTGGCGAAAAATTTAAGTTTCGATTTGCCCAGAAGCACTCCGTAAAAGCCCCACGATTTGGATCCCCTTCTTCGATGCTCTTTTGGACTGTTCCGAGCAGCCATGAACTTCTTGGAGCAGCACACTAAGATCCTTTCCGAAAAAAACTGTTTCGCGGATCCTGGTGCCCCAGCTTATATTTGTGAATGATTCGAGGTATTAAATGGGGCATTCGACGTTTAGCAGCATTGAATAGAAAACGAGGTTGGACCGACTTACCATAAATATTATCAAGGTCGCATTGAAGTTGGGTGCGGTCCTCTGGTGATCTGATCATTATTCAAAAATTTATGTCAATAGCGTAAAGTCAAATGTTTAAAGTAATTCGACTCAATAGATCGTGTCTATAGACCAAGAATACAAGGGGTTCAGTACCGAATCCTCCGCACTGCCATTTCTATGTTATTTGGGTCTGCCACTGATTCACGTACTCTCGCCTGCAAACGCTTGTGCGAGAGGAAATTGTAGGTTCAACGGAAAAGTTGTCCCCATGCCGCATCATTGAGTTTGTTGAGAGGGATATGATCGTGCAATCGGTCGAAAACCTTAGAGAAATCCAGGATGGCTACATCAACTCCTGCACCAGGGTCCACAGTTGTGGTATAGCTGTCTCGTGCTAACAATAACTTGGCTGTGCATGACGGATTCTGGCGGAAGTCTTGTAGCTGCTGAGCAAAGTAACAAAAGCCGTCCAGATAAGGTAGGATTGCGTCGGAAATGTTAGCCTCCAAAACTTTTGAAAGAACTGACCGTAGAGTCATTGGTCTATAACAAGCTGGGTCAGAACGAATACCCCTTTGTAAATGGGAGTTATTCATCCGTGTTTCCACATTGCAGAAACGTGTTACCCGTCAATGCCATACTGGAACAGCCGCGCCAAAGGTTCAGCCAATGTAGTAGCCGCCACAGCAAGCATCATTTGGTGGATGTCGCCAATTCCTGCACAGGCGTTCAGGCGCATGAATAGCAGCTTTCTCGTCACCATATGCGTTGTAAAATATATGAGTTAATGTTTGGGAATCATAGATATTAAAATTTCAGTAGACAATGGGATTCAAGTAAACGTTGGTGTTTATTGTTGTTGCAGAACATTCGACGCTTCTATAGCAGTCCGAGTTAGACCATCCGTTGTTTGAAGAAGGGAAGATATAATTTTCCCCTTTGCGTAAGCTGTTCATATGCTTGTACAAACGCTTAGAATTTGAACATAATCAATGTCTAAAGTATGTTTATAGGCTACTTTTATCACGCACTACTTAGATACACTATTTATGATAGACAACATACGATTTCAAGGTACTCGGACTGGGATCGGTTTTGTGGGTATACCACACCGCGTTGTGAATCATAATGTGTTAGCTTGTCGTACTCCGTGAAGATGACATCAGATTTCTCAAGATGATAGTCTTGGTTTCCCCTGCTCCAGTAACAAGTGTGTTAAAATTACGGATAAAATCGTTCCAAGCAATATGGGGTGCATCCTCGGTTAGAAAAGTCCACTCGATCGCTTCCAAGAGTCGGGTAAATTTTTCGTAACTGGTTACGTTTCGCGTTGTTTGGGTTCGATCCACGGGATATTCAGCATGGCAGCGGACTAATTGTCGTTAACTGTTTTCAGGGGAAAAACTTGGAGCCAGTTTTTTACGCACATTGCAGGCTGAATAGTTTTGATGATGGACAACGGAGTTAGCAGATTTTCTCCTTGACGTACTAGGTTTGCAAGCGGTTTCACGTGAAAGGTTTTCTTCCTCTTGTGATAGTAACCTCTCCGTCTCGCCATCGTCCATAACTCCACCGAAAAGATACTGAATTTGCATGACTTCTTCGACATGTGTTGAGGTTATTGTACATTACCACCATTCTGGTGTCGCTTGGGGAATCCGCGCAATGAAATCATTTACGCTTTCTCCGCGTTGCTGCTACAATTTGAAGAACTGGTAAAGTGCAGAAATTACACTTTGCTGAATACCGCACCACTCTTCGAAACACTGAATCACGTGTACGATACTCCTTCTAGCTATTAAGTTCATGGCGCCAAAATGTCCTTGTCCTTTTGAACCAAGTGCCTGTCGAAATAACATTATCCCGTGGGCCTCGAACAGCTCACTAGAAAGGTTCAACACGGGAAGAAGATTAATCTGACGCTTAAAAGATCTTTTACACGGCATCACAATTGTAAGGAAAGTTTTTCTGAACCATCCGACCACAGAATTGACAGTCCAGCCAGATGGATTTTACTGCTCCTCGCCAAACTGATACGTACAGCACAAGTATTACTATTTCGTTGTTGGACTCTTAGTTCCGAACTCAGAGAGAGAACACACAAAACCGAGAGGCAAACGTGTTCTTTCCTTTTATGAAGAGTATATCGAATGCGGAAAGGGTAAACGGAAACAAGCCATTCAGAGCAATAAATAAAAGGCCAGTCGGTATCGACAAAGGTGAGAACGTTGTCCGATCGATCATATAAGTGTGTGTGTGTGCTAGTCTGCGTAACATTAGCACGTGCTGCTGTAACATATTCGAACTCTCATTGGATATGGATGATGCCAATTTATGGATATATATATATATATATATATATATATATATATATATATATACATATATATGGCTGGCGGCATCCGGTTTCGGATTTGCCTGTCACTGTGGCAAGCCACAGGACGCCTGCGCCTACAGAGGGACCATGGACGGCTTGCGCTGCACCACCCACAGCTACAACCACATACCCATATCCAGTATAAACCCGAAGGAATAAGACCGGGAGGCATGC
The DNA here is from genome assembly GCA_944474145.2 of Dicrocoelium dendriticum. Taxonomy (NCBI): domain Eukaryota; kingdom Metazoa; phylum Platyhelminthes; class Trematoda; order Plagiorchiida; family Dicrocoeliidae; genus Dicrocoelium; species Dicrocoelium dendriticum. The sequence continues at coordinate 17,681,076 of OX104069.1, forward strand.
GGATGGGAACCACGTTTCATCAACGGAGCTGGCCCACAATGCTTCACAGGCAAACACAAGCACGCTGTATTTGGGGAATCAAGCGCACACAAGGCGGTGGCTGGAAAGCAATCGCTCCACAATGACAGCATGGAACCACTCTTTGATCCTAACACGGCCACAAGGACCGTGCAGCCTGTCCCCTAAATGCAACGACCAACTGTCTCCTGGAGCCAGTATGGACGAGGTAGTGGGTAATAGACAGGTAGTCACCTTGTCAACATGCACATCAAGCGCAGTCACACAGGGGATATCAAACAACAGCCAAACACTTGAAAGAGAGAAAGAAAAAGAGAAAAACTGCAAAACTAGATTAATGCATAAGGAAACGGTGATATAAACCTTAATTAAATAGCATTTGTAATAAGTTGATTACAAACAAATCCTAGCTAAGTGCACGAGGTCAGGAAGTATAGTTCACGGAATGCCACGAACAGAAATTGTTATGGAAATCGAATACAATTGGCTTAGGCGATTGTGCAAGGTAATGAAATAGAGTACTGGTAGACATTTATACGAGAAAGAAAAGCATTAAGGCACAAACTGTAAACCCACCACCTGAAATAAAGAGACTTAGCATGCAAGCATGCGGTTAGTAAATCGAATTCAGCGTGCCTACAAACGCTGCGCCGGCTCGCCGTAATTCTCTGCAGGACCCGTCGTCGCTTCTGTAGTGGCCTCAAAGGACCTAGCTCATAGCCCGCTAGAAATTTATATGAGAAAGTAAGGCATTAGGAGAGAATCGCAAACCCACCACCTGCGATAAATAGACTTAGCATGCAAGCATGCGGTTAGTAAATCGAATTCAGCGTGCCTACAAACGCTGCGCAGGTGCTGCCTACGTTCACTGCGGGACCCGTCGTCGGTTCGGCAGTGGTCCCGATTGACCTCTCTCATGGCTCACTAGGCCTGCCTGACTAAGGCACTCGCGACCGCATGTTCTACAGCACCATGCGCTCGATGTCGATGGTGTACAATTCACCGGTGCTTGCCGCTTCCGCAACTGCCGCTTCTTCTCTGCATGCATGAGGGCTTTCTCCCGCACTTCAGCAACTGCCTTGGTGATTAGATCGCGCCATGCACGCCGATCAACCGCCTTCGATTCCCATGATCTGCAATCAAGATTAGAACGTGTGAGGGTTACTTTAATCATGTCCTGGTAACGTAACATTGGTTTCCGCAAGTGCCGCTTCCAAATACTCTATGGATATATATATACTGCATATATATATATATATATATATATGCTTTCACAAACTTTCTTAGTTGTGCTTCTATTTAGTACTATCCTCCGGTGCTGTGCGTGTCCCGTTTTATGCATGATGGAGTAGATTATCAGAAAGTAAAATAACTTTATTTATGTCAGCTTAACCTATTTTTCCACCATGTAGTCGATGCTTACCACAGTGTGATGAATTCGGTTGTCGCACGGTGTATCATAGTGTAGCATGATCAACACAGACACCATTGGCATTGCACATAGAAAATCTTTGCTTCTGCTTGCTGCAGGCGCTTGTAGAAGAAGCCAACGGATTGCCATTGTCCACCAAAGTGTTATTGGAGGACGGCTTCTAAGGCGACGCCTGGTGAAATCAGTCGTAACATAAAGCGGCTCAGTCGATTCGTAATGAGCGTGGAGGACTATGTTGGAGATAGCATCCTTTAGCTCTATGAAGGATGTCGTGGTGGGTCTGGAAATGCTAACCTACGTTCACTTACTCTGAGTAGGTCATTCAGAGGCTGCATGAGCTAAGCGTAGCGCCTAATGCAGCGTCGACAGTAATTGAACAAAGCACAAAATCGACTAGGTGTTTGAAAGAAGTCAGATCTAGGAAGTCCCAGATTGTCTTAGTTTCATCATTAAGGATGTCAATACCAGACGATGGACGCGGCTGCCAAGGAATAATACTGTTTATTTGCAGAGTTGGCATGCAGTTGGCTTGACTGTGACACCGTGTTAAGTCAAGCGCTAGCAGTGAGTTCGAAGACGCTCAAGGTGCTCTTGTGCCAATGAACTGGATAATAAAATATAATCGAGGTATGAATAAGCTAAGTTTAGGTTACAAGTGACCTGGTGGATGAAGCGTTGGAAGGATTGTGCGGCGTGGCACATACCAAATAGCATTGTTAAAATTCAAACATGCCGGAAGGAGTGATAACCTGTTTTAGGAATGTCATTTTCCTCCACAGGTATCTGGTGATAGGAGTAAGCCAGATCGAAATTGCTGAAGGTGGTCTTACCTGTGAGGCATGCGGTAAGATACTGCATGTGCATGATGGGATACCTCTCTGGGACGGTTAGCCGATTAATTGCGCGGTAATCAGCCCAAGATCTTCAATCACCCATTGTCTCGAGGACCATGTGCATTGGGCAAAGATCAAGGGCTGTTAGGAGGTCGGATTATTCCAAGTTCAATCACGCGCTCATACTTCACCTTAGCTACCTTAAATTTCTCGGGCGATAGTCTGTTTGGACGGCTTGAGACGGGTGAGCCATTATTCCGAATGTAGTGTGGGACTTGGGATGCTGCGTTCATTAGCTGAACGAGCATGGTATACTGAGAAAAGAGGTTGGCGTATTCTGGCGAATCTAGGGAAAGTCGTAGACGGATGTTTTAAATGCGATATCGGCGGTGGTGCCATGTATATAGAGTTTCGATGCAGTCTCGACTATGACATCGCGTTCCGCATCCACCAAGTGGTCGAAATGCCTGAGAATGTCCGTGCGCATGATGGAGAACTGGACTGCAGCGACGATGAATATCCGGCGGAACATATGCAGATGGCCTAGGTCCAGCGTAAGCGACCGATGACCGTAGGTGGCTATTGGCGTGCCATCGTCGTCACTTAGGCTTGTCGACAAAATGCGACAGGCTTACCTGGCATAGGGGGAATGACGCTGACTTCCGGACCAGTATCAACTAAGAACTGGGTCTCGGAATCATAATCCCTAGTGTTGATGAGACGAATTTGGTCTTTGCCGACTTTCTTGGCCATTACAGGCAGATGTGGCGGATCATCTATAGCTAAGTAGCTAAACGGCTCTACGCACTTACTGGCTATCTTACCAAAACTCGATTGTTAAAAGCAATAACCTGTGGCATCAGGTTTGGTGCGACTGGGCGATGATCCAGAGCGGCTGCCGTGCTTACGTTTTAAATTGAGTTCCTCGATCGGGCGCTGACGGGACGCTATCTGTGATGGTAATGCGTATACTGCCGACGGCTGGCAAGTCGTGCATGTCTGTGTGGTTGCGGCAGAACAAAGCCGCTTAGGTGACTTGGTTTTAATTTCTGGCTGGTGTTCGATGAGGCGGTCTGCTAGATCTGCGATTACTGTGGGTGGCAGGTCCCTTGCTGCTGCAAGTGTTTTCAGGAAGGCGTTGCATCTACTGCTTGCGGAGAACCGCTACGTCCTTGTTGGACGTATCGGGGAGTTGTTGCATTTTGCGCAACATGGCTGAGGGCATCTTATCACCTGGTTGCAAGTCACCAACCAGTTTCTGCAGTCGGACCTTTTCAGAAGACGTGATACGCTGAATGATAGCATGTTTACTAGTCTCGTATTGCATTACTAGAAAGAGGCAAATTATGATGTTTCTCGCTTGGGAGGTATACTCTAAAGAAGGTGAGCTATTAGCTGGTTACTAAAGGCGAAATCACAAGAAATCCTACGAATATAAAAGACTGGTTCTAGGAGCAAAATCCATAACCAAGGATCATCATCCCGGAAAGGTGGAGTGTCTAACGAAACAGAATTGACCATGACATGCTCTACGGCGTTAACCGCGTATAAAAATTGCTCATCCTCTAGATAAGCCATTGCAAAAGTAAAGAAAATTAGGCGGTAGGTAAGAAAACCATATGTTCACAAGTAATATTCATGAAATCACTGTAACGTGCACACCAGATTGAAAATTCAAAATGACGGACGGCGTTTTCTGTAGTGTGGTCATCAAAAGTTGGGTGAAGCCTGGGATACTACTCGGTAATCAATGACACGTAAGTATTGCGTCAACTACGGGATAGTATAGAAGCTGGAGGCGACTGAAACCAAAGTATAATGTGCAGACTACACAAATAGGAAGCGACTCCACAATAGCGAGAAACGGTGCAGAAAGTTACTCAACAAAACGCCTTGTGTCAACGGATGTGCAGTCAGTAAAACAATAGAAATGTTAAAGTTTAAAAGGAGCGTAAACTCCAATGATGCAAGATATTGAAATAGTGTGCTTTCAGCTGCATTACAAACTTAACTGACGGATTAGTGCATTAAGTATTACAGACTTCCTCATTTTTGATAGAAATGGAAGCAGAATTACTGCCTGATAATTGGCGAGGATAAAACAGCTATTAGCCTTACATTTTAATTTTTTCTCAATTATTCTCGTAGCTGCTACATGCAGTGCATTGACCAGAATATTTGCGACACCAGGGGTTTTCTTGAATAGCAACTATGGCAGCTTTTTCATAATGGTCGCTGAACAAATTGAAACTTGCCTAACTACTGACCTCTTTGTGCATGGGATATTTCTGCGCCACAAACTGGCGGCCCATAGGAATATTGGATATGATATTCGCAGGATATTTGCTTCATCACCAGTATGAACATTTGCACTTGCTAATCTCTCTGGGGGAAATCACGCTTAACTTTTCTGTGCCTGTTCACACGTTTGTACCACAGCCTGTTTTTAGTATAAATCCTTTCCGCGGACAGTGCTAGTTTATGTATATGTCTGCATGAACAACTGTGGTTCAGCTATTGCACTACACTACTTAGTTTCTTCAAGTGTTTAGAGTAGGGCTCCTCTTTTCACATGCCCAGCTGGGTTACTTAATGCCCTGCGTTTTCGTGTTGAGTGATTGTATTCTTGAAGTATAAACGCGTCTGTTTTCAGATGCGCATATGACTAGCGCACTTAAATGCCAGCAGCCTCTGGATGCGGTATCATTAAAAAAGTTAACTGAAAACCCAGATGGCTCCTATAAGCATTTCTGTTAGTATATGTCGCAGTAGGTCATTGTCCAAAATCAGCTGACATACGCTTGTGGATACTTTGCACGACACACATTTTTACGTGATCAGTTAGCTTTGGATGACACTCAATCAGGATTTTCTACCATGTGCTCAGTGTTCTTAAATAACAATTCAAGCACGGGTGACCTAATGTTTGCTCTGAGTCATGTGGGCAAACGGATACGGATGAAGATCGCAGTGCTTAGCGTATTTCCTTGAAGCTCGTCCTCGAATTAGTGCTGGGAATGTCGGAGTTTCCAATCGGGAACTGACAAAATGGCTGAATGGTATTCGCCATACATCACACAAAACTAAGTAAGGACAAAGTTCATTTCTGGGGCTGACATAGTGGACGATAAACGATAGCTGTAAGACAGTTATCGTTGCATCGTTGTCGCACATTTACTGGCATGAGTATATGATCATCGTTTCCAGATCCGCTACTCGTTCCCAAATCAATTCAACATGGCAGTAAGAAGAACCTCACATCTTTGGCTGTGGTGATCGCTTTGAAAATGTTACTTATCGTACATCGCATCTTTGGTGTCAGTACTTATGAATGTAACAAAGGTCATTTACAAATATGAGGTCTGAGGCTATGAAGCCTGATATAGCCGCAGTTCAGCTAGCGTGTTCAGGCAAGCTCATGCGTTGGCGCACAAACATGAATGTTTCCCTGATCTCAGTAGCGAGCTGGGGAACGTGTGTTTTGGCTGTGGTGCTGTACCAAACGGTGAATGGTCAGCCAATAATCAATTTTTGGTTGGGGCTATCAAGAACATCTCTGTGTCAGGTCCAGGGTACACGCTATTATCTCTGCTCCTCTCTTCTCACGTAAACTGTTGGATGTTTCCAGCAGTTTCCTCAGCAAATTTGCAGGGCTTTCCAAACAGTATTCGGGCGGTGACCTGGTGTGCTTTCGTAGGGAAGCTGGTTTGATCCGGAGTTGGGCTGACAAGATTCGGCAAGTAGCATACCAACATCTCAGTAGTATGGTTGTTCTCTGTTTTAATTGAAGCACCAGCTTAGCAATTTTCGGACTTCATCCTTTGTAAGTTGACTGTCTGCTCAGCCTCGAGATAGCTTACGCTAATACTTTGGCAACAAACATGCTCTCACGAATGCATCACCACTGCTCTTTGTCGTGTATGGTTACTTCACGCTCACCAAGTCCTTAGCATAAGAAACACTTTGTAGATTTTTGCTAGTAGCCCTAGATGTAAGCGTATGTTTCAGCACGTTTTCTGCATATTTTACTGAACATATATGCGCACGTTTTATCACTACCTCCTATTATTATAGATCAGATGAACTCTAAATATTAAGAGTATTTTGCTTAAACTAAACTCAAAAGATTTTGTTGTATTGGGTTGTATAACTTTGGGCAATATATGGACTATGCTCACGAGCACAAAGTTGCACATTTACAAGCACCTGATCAGAATCGGTACCTCTTTCGACAGAGAAGTCTCTCAGAGAAGTCTCTCAGAAGTCTCTCATTCTATCATGTCGGTGACAGATGCAGTGCGGACTACCTTTCCGTGTCGGAACCATCGCAGTCAACGACCGTACACTTTAGCCAATCCTTATTTCTCTTGCGGCGATCAATCAACACGCGCGGCAAAATAGCAATCACATCAGCTGCCCTACCCTTGAACTTATGACGCACGGATATCACACACATGGCAAAAGGAACGAGGAAACATGTGTAAAAAGCTACAGTGCAACTAAAAATAGTTGTTTAGTGGTTTATTTTCACTAATTAATGTGAATGTTTAATCAGCTTTATATCTAGCTCCACTGAGTGCAACGATTGAAAAATAAAAGTTGCGCCAGCACGAAATGAGACCACAGAAAACGTGTTTCTAACTGCTTGAGTTACATTTAACACACGACCCACAAGACTGACTACGTAATAAATGATTATGGCTACCTATCCCAACGAATGGATCAAAACTGCGATCCAAGTTTTCCTACATCAAATATTCCGCAAAACGGAACCTCCTAGAAATCGCCATCAGGAAGTGCAACGACCCTACATCAACCACAAGCAATCTGGACAAATCGTAAGATGTATAAGTCGTATAATCCATGTGCTTATTTGAAAAATCCCGATGAACAATCATGGATGGACCAAACATTCTCTAAAACGATACATGCATAAGCATTATCATTTTAATGCCTACTGATTGCCCCTAACTTAGGAACTATCTCTTACACACCATATATTTATATGTTCACGCTTCGACGAAACACAAGCATCTAACGAACACAAAAGGCACTTTGTTGTTTATGTCATCAAGAGCGCTCCGAGATTATTGTCGATAATTTTGGGATTCCATTTCGCACGCAATACTGCTGTGACACCACATTTCAGGCAGCAGTGCTAATTAATGTTAGCAAGTACATTTTGCGAGGGTCTTTAAACAATTACAAATGGCGTTAAGGGCGGATGTATCTGCGGGCGGTGCACCAGCAGCCACCCATTGCCATTAAATGTGGCAAGCTTCCTCTGTCTGTCCTATGTAAACCACAGTGACTAAGAAATCCGAACACGGACGCCACTAATCATACATGGGTGGATAAAACTGGCTTATGTCGAACTGATTTAAATGAGCATATGCGCACGTAGGATTAACAAAAGCAATTTGTGTATATACAGCTGAGGCAGAAGCGCAACGTTTGTGCTCGCAGAAAAGCTCTTTTATGTCCAATATGCAGCCGAGTACGAGACAACTTCAATCCCCACGCGTAATGAAACGTGCGTAAGGGTAACTTTAGTCCCTACCAATAAGCAAGTTTTTCTGGTATAATATAAAGCCGTGCCATCTCTGCCACCATTTAGTATATTTTGTAACGCATTGGAGGGATGAATCACGCAGTATCAGGCAAATTTCAACATCAGTTTGTTATGTCAATCTTGAGTCATTACCATGAAAATATGCTTCGAAGTTACGTTCCGATAGGAACTATATGAAAAAGCGCTGAGTTTCGGCTACTTTGATTCCAACACCTGGGTACTTTCTGGTGTATTCATGAACGCAAACCACACCAAAACAACATTTTTCCGCGTGCATTCTTCTACGTTTTCCTGTTGCAGCAGTATCTTAGGCGCCAGCTTCGTTTAAGTACTGGTGTTTTGACAAGGTAGGCATTCGCAAGCCGCTATATTAGGTCGAATGCCTCAGTGATCTGACAGTTAGCATCAAGTGCTAAAATGGAAGGCGCCGGAAAGTCACATGGAGCAGTATGTCCAGTAGGAAAGAAAACAGGCATCAATAGCAGTTATCAAGTGCACAAGGAGAAGTAAAATGTACGTTTTGCTGCAACGAACCCTCTTCAGTCCCTCGAGGGCGAAATACCCTACGATGGCCACTCGATCCATTCAGCAGTCTTGTATCCGAGACCTCCGGATTCAAAATAGACACCCCGACATTGAAGCCGGGAGCCAGAACTACCAGCTTTATCCGCCTGTAGGGTCTTCAGGACATAATTCACCGTTATACTTTCGACAGAAAAAATACTTCCTCAGAATCCAGAATGTAGCAAATGGTTGTCTTAGAGGTTTAATCTAGTGTCACAGTTATAGAATTCCAGGCTGAAAGTTCTTACATGCAAAACAAATAAATCACACGTGCAATAACTCCGCTAAGCTGATTCATAATCCCACCATATTCGCAACGGCTAACCTTCCCGAATATTGACCGGGTATACATTCGATTAAGCCGGCGTAACTACAACCTGTAGGAAAAGCATGAAACTTTGCTGAGGATCGTGCTCACTACTTAAAAGCCTTCTTCTTCCGTCGGCGAAGGCGGTTCAGTTTGGGGTGGAAAACATATCCGCGCTAATGTAATGAGTCTCCAGGGGACATCAGACGTCAAGAGAGAACATTTAGGTAGCTTGTCAAGTGGTCACTATGCCTGATTACGTCTGAGTTCAATGATTCTGTGGGTGCAACTAGTCAGCATTGTCGGTTGATATTTTGTGAAGACCACTGACTCGAACTGAATAGTCGACCGCTACAGTGTGTGCCATCTGGACAATTTATCTTAACATAAATGACGGCATAACTCGATTGCTGTGTGATGAGTACAGCTGATTTGATGTTGTTCAGATACAGAGAATTAATCGTGTGCAGAGGAATGTATTCTCACAAATCTTGACACCTCCGACAAAGATACAGAACTGTGAATGTGTTCTAACGTAACGGATTTACATACATCATACATGGCACCTGCTTCACTTTCGGAGCTTTTGGGTTATATATACTTATTAGCCAACAACCTTGTGCGGTACCAAACAAATTTGATTGAGAGATAAATTTCGGGCAGTATAATAATGCCTAGCTGCGAAAATGCTCTGGAATAGGCAGTGCACGATATTTTATCCACCTTTTCCAGGAGCGAGTGGGTGTTGGCGCTGAAAAATGCTGTCACATCCATATCGCCCTTGTTTCGAACAGCCAGCCTCAAAACAGCGGAATGTTTTCCAACAGATTAATTACCATCCTTGTAAATTCATATTTGTTTCCTAAAACACGGCTCTGAAATAATACACTATTAACTAACAAGGAACTCCGGACAGTCGGATGGGCCTACATCAAACTAAGTAAATGTGGTTAGGCCATGTTGGCCGTGGACATCTGGTACAAAAGTAAATGCTGTTACGTACAAAATTAGCAATGTTGTAAGTATGACACATAATTTATAATTGTCAAAAACGTACTGAAGTGTTCTAGTTTACTTATTAAGGTGAAATACCATGTTTACTTATTTTCGCGATTTACGTAAGTGCAGCCATGGTGGATAAATCTGCCTCTTTCATTCTGAAATTTATTGGTATATATCATGATGTCAGAATTTGGCTTGATGTTGTGAAATGTTTTAGCGTGAACCAGCGTGGAACTTTGGTGGAATTGTGGTAAATCAGTGGCATACAAAGGAAGTACTGGCATGGAAATTCAAGTAGCATGTCCGTACATGCAAATGCAGTACAAACGCGAAGGGGTTACAATCCGCCTGGCAGGCATTGAGTTTGCCGGTGGGTGAAATATAGATGCTAGGCAACAATACTGATCGATGCCTTCTAAACCTCTCTCCTTGCCTTCAGTGATAAAGGATTTGACACATTGTGATGGAAACCAATGATGCGATTGGTTGCAATACACCAAGGTGGTTAAGAATAAATAAGGATTCCGTCATCTCTGTTTCTATATGTGCTTGTGCGCTCAACCGAAGGCAAACCTACATTCCCTACAGATACGACTTTATCAATACTTTCTAGTGGAGCCAGGTTGCTAGCAAACTTATCATGTTTGGCAAGAAACATTATCGGAAATCGCGGTTCACGATAGTTGATCTAACGGGTGTTGGCGCTAATCAGTGCTATTAGCATTGATAACCCTAGTATTCGAAGAGCAATTTTTAGTACGATGTTTATCAACAGTTATTACCTTTGTATTTATTTTTCAATCTGTTTCTTTCAATACTTCGATTTGCAATTGCACATTACGTAAGCAAGGGCGCACAAACCCATCAGATTCTCCTGTGTCTAACAAGGTGAATGTGGTTGTATTTTCTTGTTACATGCAGGCCTTGAGCACCTGGTTAGAAACGGAATGTTGTTAAGTATCAAAAGGAAATTGCTATGTAGGTAATTTTATTTAGAATTTTACCGAACCAAACCTTGGTTAGCTCTCGACCACTAAAAGAAAAAATGATATATTGGAATAATTTGGACCGACCGCTATGTTAACGGTGCATCACAACCATAGAAAAGGTAGGACAATTGTCAAAATCCGCTGCACAAAACTCCCCATACGAAATCGGGAGGCAGTAGAACTCAACGCGATATGAAATGATTTCGCTGGTAGATTGGCATCGTAACTGTGAGATGAATAAAATACACTTTCCCCGAAATTAAAAAATAGAAGAGGTTTCGGTTAACTCCACAGGAGGTTATCTTATGCAACGTCCACATTTAAACTATACGTCACCAACATGGGTACTTATAACGATAGAAATTTCAAGGAAGTATTGTTGATAATTGGAGTCAGAACGCCGAAATCGGTGTTCGGATGTGAACTGTCAGTGTTTTCTTCAGACTGTTCTGCAAAACTAAAACATCTGTACACAAATGTTTGCTTATTGCTGCGGCCAAACGAAATACAGCCGACCACGAGATTAGGGATAGCCGGTTTTTAAATATCTTGAATTATACCCCCGATAGAAAACTACTTGTAGACCGGTGATCCATTGGGTTGCCAATTTAGTACGGTTTTGATGATTTTAGTTAGAGCAAAGAATAGTCAACTGCGTGCATGTTGATATTCAACCAAGAGAAAGTGACTGTGCCACTACTAAGACCGTCTTTAGAGTGGAGTCTAAGAGATTAGCCAATTATGAAGTGGACGACAAATCGCCCTATCCGTCGCCTGGAAACATCTGTTACCGGAGCTTAAGAGAAGGCAGTAGTACATCAACAATCCGGAGCGCTGGATCATTCATGAGATAAAGGCGTACCTCACTGCGATCGCATAATTTGTACATCAGCTCATCTATTCGGTTGATAGTCGCGCACCACATCATGCAAGGCAGTGGCAGTTTAGTGGTAATGCTCACTTCACACAAAAATTGCTCTTTTGCTTTCATGATGCTCCATGATACGGAAGCCTGGCGCAAGCGAAGCTCCAACAGTTTACTGATTATGCTTTTTGTGTTATTTTAGGGTAACAACATGTTTTAGTTGAGAAATAATTTAAACTTTGCAGTCAGGGTGCTTGGGTAGTGTTTGCCACATGTGAGATAGGCTGATATTTGGTTTTTCGTGGAAACACAAAGCCTTAAGAGGTATTTAGGTAACATTACTAAACTACTGATGATGGTGGCAATGAAGGTCTAGCAGCATGCGTGTAGCACACGGTTATTTTGACGAATCCTAGTCCCAGCAATCTGTTAATCAGCACAGCAGGCGCTTTCGAATAATTTGCAGCCAAGTTGAATAACTATTACCATATGATCGTGAATCAGGTTTATCAGCCAAATTTTCGATGACTGTATACTAATGAATGTGGCAGAGTACTCTAGAATAGTCTGCGCATTAACTCGGAATTTCGGACCAAATTTGCAATCTAGGATTGCAATATTTTCACTTAGGTGACACAAAAATTCAAGGCAGTAAAGGAAAACAGAATTCTTGGAGTGTATTACGGATGCATATTCATAACTTCTGGTCATGCGTTTACGTTTCTTAGGAAAGAAAAGCTTAAGACTCGGCAGCAGCTTCCAAAGTGAAGGTTTTAAAATTACGGTGCTTACACCCACTTTCTCGGTTGTAACTTTTTATGGAACTATCCACCGATTGTCTTGTTTTGGGCGCGCGCGTTTGATGCATTGTGGAGTTAATTAACAAATTGATGAATAACTATTATTATGCCAGCAGTATCTATTGTTCCTCCATGTATTCCATGCTTACCACAGTGTGATGAGTTCGATTGAGGCACGGTGTATCTGAATGTCGCAACGTCATCACAGATACCACTGGCACTGCTGATAGAAAGCCATTGCTTTCCAACTGCTCCCGGCTTACTCTTTAGTCTAAAAGGATCTTGAATCTGGTGGATTAAAACACACGAGACTTAGTGCACCAATTTTTAAATGGCGATTATGGGATTAATTACACAAGATTTTATCATGTTTTGTGGATTCGGTTGTGGCGCCTACCTTGGTCACTCCTCCGTTTGACTGGTTAATAATGGAAGTCAATCGTGCGTTTCCCTGGAATCAAGATGTGCGCACAATGCCCAGTATGGTTTTACATTGAACTGGCCGTAGTTTTGAGTGGACATTGAGTGTGGAAATGGAATTGCTCTTTGCGACGTACTTGGAGGAATTAAAGCAAGCAATTTTTACACGAATTGTTCATCTAATATAGTTAAGTAAGCTGGGACGGAGTAGTACGATCCCACTACCTGAGTATGGCGCGCTTTGCTCTTTTGTCATAGATGGGCACTTTATTCGGGTTCTATATTTATATGTAGTAAACAAAATGTTTTTAGTGTTTCAGATTTAGGCGACAAACTACCGTGTGAGAAGTTTAATCCAACACCCTAATGGTAAGCTATGAACAACATAATCCCAATATCAAATCTATATATCTAAATGATTTGTCTATTAATGGTATTTTCAATGACATGGCTCGATTGCGATGGTTACTGGAGACGGTCTTCGCTCAAGTCGGCGAAATGGCCTGAGTGGTTATCCTTTTGGAAACATTGCTTTGTGTTTTTGAACCGGTTAGCTATTGGCATTCCTGTCGCCAATCGACGGCATCCAACCATTCGTGGGTAGTGCCTTGATTGCCGCTTGATGTGGTAAAAACATCTTGCGTGTTGTTTTGGTGATGTAAATCAATAAGGTGCAACAACAAGATATTAATTACCTTCTTTTATATAAGCATGTTGAGCAACATAGCGGAGTGTTCCAAGACATGTTAGTAAAAACGATTACGGTTTTAATATATAGATTGATGGGAAGGAAATGGGATATCATACAAAATATGGAAACTCAAACCGTGGTATTCTGGTCTTGAGGAGATGGCTCGCAATTGTTGTTGGAATACAACTCTCTTGTATGTTGACAGCATGAAATAATCTAGTGATTGTTGTGGAAGTGTTGTACCAGTGGGCGGATGGACCAAGCTAGCCCGCAATAAAGCCAATGAGAAAAGCGTGTGATTCGATTATTAAGCACGGATTGGCCGACCTTCGTGTTCGTACTTACTGTTTTTAGCGGTCGGTGGACGGACCACCTGGACTCACAATTGTCGTCATTATGTGTATGAGAGTATAAGTATGAGATATGCGTATGAGCGTACAATTAATATTAAGAAGGTGGGTTTGTTTCTTACACAAGCGTAAAAATGGTCGAGCCGATCATACGATGAAACATTGCAGCGTGACAGCCTGATACAAATAAATGTACGAGTTGTCCTTAGGCGAAAATTCAAACATGAAATCCGTTATTGCCATCATTGAATTGCAATATATGTTTCTGGACTTTAATTCCAGAAAAGCAGGGACATTGTTAGCATTGCAGAAGGAATGTACCGAACAGAATCGCAGAACTATATTACGAATTAGTCAACATGTGGGAAGCATAAAGAAAATAGTTCCCGGCTACATAACAATATATAAGTTTGCTCTCGGTTTTATAAAGAACTGTTATATAAGCTGAGTTAATAAGGATTTACATCATAAGATATAAAGCTTAGCATATATGTTTAGTATCTTGAAAGGCATATTATCACAAACAAAAGTCGTGCTTTCAGGGTAATTAGCGAAACCTGGGTGCTTTATTTAGTCAGCTAGTTTTCGTTTCTGGAAAATAATTTAATAAGGCCAGCTGAACAAATACATAGTTGATCTGACTTCTATGACGACTGGTCTGATACGATAAGGCGAACAAAATCCGAGTAAGACAAAATATATGATAGCATGTCTCCGGTTTTCCAGCGGCTGCCAAGCATACTCCCAAGTAAGGGCCAAGCAGAATATAATACATTGCATTAGTTGCAGAAGCAAAAAAGCAACTGATTCTGGTTGTAAATTTTATAAATAGAATGGACCAAGCATTGGTTTCCGGAAGCATAAACCTTCTAGGAATTCTTGTTTCCTTAGTTTCCGCATATCCTAAGATCGCCGCTGCCTCCGCGACGCACTTGGTCTGTCGCCATTGTTGGTAACAGGTCACCAATCTTCCCACAAGAAAAAGGAATAAAATCATGATGCATCTTATAATTAACTAACAAGGTTTAACCAAAAGTATGATATATATTCTAGCGTCCATATTTGCGAGCTGAAATATAATAATTAGTTCATCTTGGTCTAAAAATGTGTCAATACTACACGGCCTATTCTATTACGTGAGCAAAGTATTGTCAGCGAGATCTTGTTTGAATGAAGTTACCAGACGCAAGATCACTACATATTCACTGAACGCGCCCAATGTTTTAATGTGGAAAGCTTAAGATCTGCTCTCTGAAAATTCTCAACGGATTATGTTCTCAGTAAATCTCAAAGTACAGTATACATACGGCCATCAAAGACGTAAATGCAGTCATCACCAGTTTGAAGTCATGCAAATACGAGGCACGATTACACGGATTTTCAAAGTTTTGCGCAAACCAAATGCCTCAGAATGCCTCACCTAAGGAAAAAAGCGAAAAGGAAGGATTGTAGTAACAATTACTGCTGCATTTTTCCGACCATCTTAAAGTACCTAGAATTAGAGTATATATCAGGAATCTAGCATAAATCCGCAAAATTTAACATATCCAGACGAACCAAGTCAAGACAAATACTGCTTTAAGCAAGTTTGGCATGCGTATATTCAGCTACAATACAAGCCATCACAGGAAGGTCCCAGAATAGAAACAATTGCAAAATGGTGCTATAAATCGGTTTGAGAAAGAACGGACGGAAACTGTATCATATTGCGAAATGACTAGTCAGTACTAGAAACAGAGTAGAGGTTTGGCAGAAAACGCGAAATACTTGGGATAGGATACGAGCGCTAGGCTTGTGTGCGAGCACTACTTCGCTTGTACTTCTGCCTATTAGACGAAGTTCATCCTACTTGTACATATGATCATACAAGTCAGTTCGACAAACGCTTCTTTCATTCTAGCAGCCCTTGTAGTTTTAGTGTCCTCTGTGTCCGGATACGCTAGTCACCCTGGTTTACATAGGACAGACACATAAAGCGTGCGACTATTATTGGACAATTTGTGGCATATGCTGCAACACTCGCAGATCTATCCGCCATTACGACCACTTGTTATTGTTTATTGACCCGTGCTTTATAAACTTCCTACCATCAATGGTCACTGCGGCCTACAATGTAGTGACACAGCAGAACTGTACCTGTCAAATTGTTTACCTGGTTAGCGGCATACGCCGCAGTACTAAACTCACTCAAGCAATATATCGTCCACCGGATGTTGGGGGCATCCCAACTAAACACATTGCGCTACTACGCAGCAAACAGTTCTGGTATCACAAGTACTTACCCCTTAGACTAAGTAATATATAAGTAAATAAAACCCTACTTACCCCTATCATAGCAAATTCAGCACGCAAATAAAATAAAATAACGCTACACTAACAACTCAGGATTTTGTTTTATACTGAGAATAAAATAATCGGGATTTCTACAGCAACAGGGCAGATGATTTATTCATCCACCTTTGGGTCTTTTGCCACAAATACCAAGCGTATCCCCACAAGCTTTTAGGGATGCACAACTAATAAACATGGGTTTCCAATGCAAAATTGGCTAGGAACAATGAATGCGTTCTAATGCAACGGTTCTAATTACATCCTAAATTATATCTGGTTCACTTTTGAAGCTTTTGTGTTATATATATATATATATATTTGTTAGCCAGTTCTGCTAACTTTCTGCCACTTTCTTTCGGGAATTTATTAGTGCAAATCATGATATCTCAATTTGGTTGGTTTTGTGTATGGTTTCAGCGTGAAACAACGCGGATTGTATCTATCATTCTCTACAAGTACATCATTTCTCTTAGTCAGTTTGTATAATTTAGTCTTCAATGCAAACTTGCGTCGGCTTTTTGTCCTTTTGACTTGACGTACAATTGAGGATTCTAGCACTGCTCGTAGATGTGCTTCAATCGTACTGAGCCAATTGGTTCTATAGTCAAATTAGGACTCGCATAGTCGCAAATATGAAGATGGATCAGAGGACTTTCACGCCGCCGACTCAGTGCAAATAAAGAGGATGTCTTGATCAAGCGGCTTAACATTAACCTTCAGGATACTTGTCTCAGAGACTACTTGGAAAGCGTAGAACACGCACTGAAATCAAGTGGACTCTCAGAGAAGACACAGAAACAAATACGGCAGACAATTGTCCCAGTGCTAAACCGAAATAAAGTTAGCCAGACTCTAGCCAAAGGAAACTGTATACACTCAGGCGTCTACAGAAAGACGAGAACATTGTAATCCTTCCAGTGGACAAAAGGCGCAAGACTGTGATAATGGGCAAACCGGAATATATTAACAATTTCAGATAACTACTATCCGGCACAACTACATATCGTCAGATCGATCAAGATCCAAGTTCAAAACTAGTCAAACAGATCAATGCAACGTCAAAGAAACTACATACACTGAACGAGCTCACCGCCACGGAGAGATTGAGAATGAAAGCGGATGATACATACAGTGCACTGTTCTACTGACTACCAAAACTGCACAAGGACGGAGTTTCACTAAAACCAATCGTATCGCTCCCCGCAAACACATCATATAAGCTAGAGAAGGATTTGTGGAGGAGGTTGAAATATTGTATTGCTAGCTCCGAACATAGAATCAATGATGCTGAAACATTCCTCAACAAACTGCTGACAGTCAGAATAGAAGATGATAACATCATGCTTTCATTCGATATCACCGCAGTATTCTGTTCAATCATTTACAAATTGACAAAAGAAACCATGATGGAACTACTTGATAATCAAGTAAGCCCAACGAAAGCAATAATATCTGAAAGGTTTTGGAACTCCTGTACCTCTGCGCGACCTCCTTTTTCCGCTTTGATGGACAAGTTTACCAGCAACTGACAGGAACATCCATAGGATCATTAATTACGGGTTTCACTGCCGAAGCCGAAATGCAGCAAGTGGAGCGCATGGAAATACCATCTAGGATCCAAAACTGGATACGGCACGTGGATGACAAGTGTGTCCTCGTAAACCGGAACAGGGTACAGGGCACGTACGATTTGCTCATAAGCACATTCCAGGATATCAACTTTACGATTGAATTAGAGTAGGATAACAAGTTACCATGTCTGGATGTACTGGTCACTAGGTGCAACGACGGCTCTCTGCAAACATGCGTATGTCGGAATAAAACACCCGCGGACCTGATATTAAACTACCACAGCAACCACCCGATGAATCAGAAAACAGATGCATCCAAACCCTGTTGGAAAGAGCGGAAACGCACTGCAGCACAACCAACTTGCGAAAACAAGAAGAAAATCACCTAGGTCAAATGTTTCGAAACAACGGCACTGCGCAAAATGTTAGCAGAAACAGCTTAAAGAAACGAACGTCACAGCAACAGCAGCAGCATTTACCTGAGCAAGCAACCCATCGGATAGGGCACCCCTACATCAAGAACGTCTCCGAACTCACAGGTAGGTTTCTGCAGTCACCAAGGGCTACATTAAGGAAACTGATCTCAAGACCCAAAGAAAAGTTCAATCAAGCCGAAAAATGCAATGTCAAGTACCAGATAAAATGCAGCGACTGATATGAAAATTACTTCGGACAAACTGTATGAGTGCTTTGTACTCGAAAACATCGTACATAAGGCGGCGGTTAGAAGACATCATCATTGATGATCGCGAAGGCCACCATTTCTATCTGGAGAATGCAAGGATCATAGCACACGGAAGTACAAAACATGCCAGGGAGTTTTGTAATTCTGGTAATGTACAAGCAATTCAATCAATCGATACATCTAGCTGGACGCAGTATAAGCAACAGTACTAAGGAACGACCGACATCTCTATCTATTGAATCCGATGAAACGTGTGACTAGACAACCAGAACTGATGACAGACTCGCTCACAAGACCAAGCAGACAAAGGCCACCAAACAAAAGGAGCCAACGTCAAACGTCCTCTGCCCATTAACCAAGTTAAGGCGGATCGAAGTCCCAGCCAACAGAATTGGTCGTCTCCAGGGTCAACCACGGTGGTATAAAATCGCCCGCACACCACGCTCAGCGCATTCTTACCGAGACTGCTCTACACTATCTTCGCTACTGCATGCCACTTACTTGCGCACTGATGATGTCACCACTATCGGTGACGAAACGTTTACAACAATATTGCCAAGCTCAGCGAACAGTTCAACTGCCAATACTCCCAAATGAGGGCCAAGCAGAAGGCAATACATTGTATTATTTGCAGTAGCGTAAAAGCAGCTGATCCTGTTTTTACAGCTGGTATAGAACGAAACAAGTATTGTTTTCCAGATGCACTGTGATTCCAGAAGTTCTTGATATCTTAGTTTCCGCATATCCTTAAACGCTGCTGCCTCTACTACACACTGAGGCTGCTGCCTTCGTTAGTAGCAGCTCACCAGACATCTTCCCATTCGAAGAAAGAATGAAAATTATGCTGCGACTTTTAGTTATTAAGTGAATTTATCCAAAAATGTAATGCACGTTCTAGTGTCCATGCATTCAATAATGAAATAAAATGATTTCTTCAGTTGGTTCTTAAAGCTTTTTAAGAAACACCGTCCCATTAAATATTACATTAAATGAGCAATGTGTGGTTCACGGGATCTAGCTTGAATGAAGTTACCAGACTCCAGTTCACCACACATTCACTGAACACGTTCAATATTTTAATGTGGGATGTTTAAGATTTGCTCTCTGAAATTTCTCAATGGATAGTGTTCTATAAACAGCTCCAAATACAGCATACATATTGATTAACTTATTTGGCAATCAAACACGTATAAGGAGCATTCACCAATTTAAACTCATGAAGCAAGAGGTGAGATGATACGGAATCTCAAGGTTATGCATAAACGATATAAGACAGAGTGCCTCACCTAGGGAACAAAGTTATATGTAAGATTGTGGTACCACTTACTGCCGCATTTATCCGGCCAAACTAAATTACCTCGCATTAGATTGGATATCAGGAATATAGGATAAGTCCGCAAGTTTTAAACGTATTTAGTGGAACCAATTCAAGTCAAATACTGCTTTAAGCAAGTTTGGCATGTGAATATTCAGCTACGAAATACTCCATCACAGACAGGTCCCAGATTAGAAACAGTTGCAAAAGAGTGCTATTAATCGTTTTGAGAAAGAACGGACGGAAACGGCATCATACTGTGAAATGACTAGATAGTTCTAGAAATAGAGTTGAGGATTTACAGAAAAGGAGAAATAATTGGGTTACGATACGGGCGTCGGACTTGTGTGCGAGCATGAATTCGCTTGTTCTTCTGCCTATTAGACGAAGTGGATCACACACGTACATATGCAAATTCAAGTCACTTCGACAAACACTTCTTACATTACATTCGCTCTTGTATGCTTAGTGGTGTCCTGAAATGCAGCAGGTGGAGCGCATGGAAATATCATCTAGGATCCAAAACTGGATACGGCACGTGGATGACAAGTTTTTCCTCGTAAAACGGAACAGGGTACAGGACACGTGCGACTTGCTCATAAGCACATTCCAGGATATCAAATTTACGATTGTATTAGAGGAGGATAACAAGTTACCATGTTTGAATGTACTGGTCACTAGGTAAATCGCCGGCTCTCTGCAAACATGCGTATGTCGGAATAAAACACTCGCGGACCTGATATTAAACTACCACAGCAACCACCTGATGAATCAGAAAACAGATGCATTCAAACCCTGTTCGAAAGAGCGGAAACGCACTGCAGCACAACCAACTTGCGAAAACTAGAAGAAAATCACCTAGGTCGAATGTTTCGAAACAACGGCACTGCGCAAATGTTATCAGAAACAGCTTAAAGAAACAAATGTCTCAGCATCAGCAGAAGCAGTCCCCTGAGCACGCAACCCATCGGATAGGGCACTCCTACATCAAGAACGTCTCCGAACTCACATGTAGGTTGCTGCAGTCACCAAGGGCTACATTAAGTAAATTGATCTCAAAACCCAAAGAAATGTTCAATCAAGCCGAAAAATGCAATGTTATCTACTAGATAAAATGCAGCGACTAAGATGAAAACTACGTCGGACAAACTGGATGAAAGCTATGTACACGAATCACCAAACACAAGGCGGCCGTTAGAAGACTTGATCCGCCTCATTGGTTTCTGCGTCCAATGATCTCCAAGGCCATCATTTCGATTTTGGAGAATGCAAGGATCATAGCACACGGAAGTGCAAAACATGCCAGGGAGTTTTGAAATTCTGATAATCTACAAGTAATTCAATCAATCGATACATCTAACTGGACGCAGTATAAGCAACAGTACTAAGGAACGACCGACATCTCTATCTATTGCATCCGATGAAACGTGTAACTAGACACCACGAAATGACGACAGGCTCGCTCACAAGCGCAAGCAGACAACGGCTACGAAACATAAGGAGTCAAGGTCAAACATCATCTGCCCATTAACCAAGTTCAGGCAGATCGAAGTCCCAGCCTAAATAATTGGTCGTCTTCAAGATCAACCACGTTGGTATATTCGCCTGCACACCACGCTCAGCGCATTCTTACCGA
The DNA here is from genome assembly GCA_944474145.2 of Dicrocoelium dendriticum. Taxonomy (NCBI): domain Eukaryota; kingdom Metazoa; phylum Platyhelminthes; class Trematoda; order Plagiorchiida; family Dicrocoeliidae; genus Dicrocoelium; species Dicrocoelium dendriticum. The sequence continues at coordinate 17,702,457 of OX104069.1, forward strand.
GGCTGCTCTAAACTACGCTTTGCTACTGCACTCCACTTATCTGCGCACTGATGATGTCACCACTATCGGTGACGAAACGTTTACAACAATATTGCCAAGCTCAGCGAACAGTTCAACTGCCAATACTCCCAAATGAGGGCCAAGCAGAAGGCAATACATTGTATTATTTGCAGTAGCGTAAAAGCAGCTGATCCTGTTTTTACAGCTGGTATAGAACGAAATAAGTATGTTCTCCGGATGCAATATGATTCCAGAAGTTCTTTTTATTTTAGTTTCCGCATATCCCTAAAACGCTGCTGCTTCTACGGCAGACTGGGGCTGCTGTCTTCGTTAGTAGCAGCTCACCAGACATCTTCCCATTCGAAGAAAGAATGAAAATTACGCTGCGACTTTTAATTATTTATTAATTAGGTGAATTTATCCAAAAATGTAATGTATGTTCTATTGTCCATGCATTAACTAATGAAATAAAATGATTACTTCTCAAAGGATTATGTTCTAAACACTGCGCCAAATACAGCATAAATATTGATTAACTTATGTGGCAATCAAACACCTATAAGGAGCATTCACCAGTTTGAATTCATTCAAACAAGAGGCGGGATGAGACGGGATTTCAAGGTTGTGCATAAACTAAATGAGACATAGTGCCTCACCTAAGGAACAAAAAGATATGTAAGATTGTGGTACCACTTACTGCCGCAATTATCCGGCTATCCTAAATTACCTCGCATTAGATTGCATATCAGGAATCTATAATAAATTCGCAAATTTAGAACATATCCAGTCGACTCAAATCAAGACAAATACTTGCTTTAAGCAAGGTTAACATGCTTTTATTCAGCTACAACACACGCCATCACAGAAAGGTCCCAGATTAGAAACAGTTTCAAAATGCTGCTATAAATCGTTTTGCGAAATAACGGACACGAACCGCATCATACTGGGAAATGACCAATTAGTTTTAGAGACAGAGTTGAGGATTTCCAGAAAAGGAGAAATAATTGGTATAGGATATGGGCGTCGGACTTGTGTGCGAGCATAAATTCGCTTGTACTTCTGCCTATTAGACGCAGTTGATCACACATGTACACATGCTAATTCAAATCAGTTCGAGATACGCTTCTTTCATTACACTCGCTCTTGTATGCTTAGTGGTGTCCGGATTTGGCGGTTGCTGTTGTTTACATAAGACAGACACAGGAAGCGTGCGACTATTAATGGACCATAAGTGGCATATGCTGCACCCCTCGCAGATCCATTCTCCAGTACAACTGATTGTAATTATTTTTTGACCCTCGCCCATTTTAGGTGTTACCATCCATGGCCATTGCGTCCTTCAACGTGGCGGCGCATCAGAATTGTACCAGAAAATTCTATATCTAGCTGGCGGTTTACACCGCAGTATTGAGCTCCATCAATAAATATATGGTCCACCGGAATTTGGGAAAATCTACCTAATCACAGTGGGCTACTAAGCAATAAAACTTTTGGTATCCCAAATGCTTTCACCCTTAGGTCAAGTAATGTAGACGTAAATATACATATATTTACCCCTATCATAGCAACTTCAACACGCAAAGGATGTTTAAATGTAGCTATGCGCAACAACTCCGGATCTCTTTTCATACCAGGAATAAAATACTCGAGATTTCAGAGTAACACCGTGGATGATGTACTCATTCATTTTTGAGTCTTTTGTCACCAAGTCGACAAAAAGTGAAACATTTTGTCCATTAGGCGATTACACTTAATTTTGTTGCTGGTGGCCAGCATCTCTGCCATCAGTTTCGTCTACGTTTTAACAAATTTGTATAGTATTCACTCGTTAAATTAAAGGATTTGTGTGCCCCGTGGCATCACCCATCCCAACTGGATAATGGGTTTATCATTATCGACATAGCATTACCGAATCTCACGAGAGGAAATGAACGTTTAGTGTGCGGTGCAATAAAGCATGTCAAAAATGGATAAAATCATTTCCTTAGACAGCCTTTGGAACTGGCTAGACAAACATCCGTCTGCTTATATCTTGAATGGGTACAAAAGCAGTTAATTAGCTGCTAACATACCTGATACTATTGACCAAACAATAAGGCTATATAAAAGCAAGAGACTTTCGACGCTTGGTTTTCTCTCGGCTGTTAATCCAAGTCAGATTTCTGTCGGTTGCAACGATGGCTGCGTCGAACCCTTAGCACTGTAAAGGTGCGTAGTGTCCGTTGCTCGGTCTTCCAATTGGTGTGGTGTGGCTTAATGCGACATAAAAATGATTGCTTAGGGAGTAATTGTTAGACAAAGTACTTGCTTGATCCTTCCTGTCTAGCACGAGTTTTGTCGCGCCTGCGTGGTCATGCTTCGACATCAAACGCTGTTTTGTTTCATGCGTGTGGAATATGTGGTGTAAATCACGTGATGTGCTCCACGGGTTTTCGTTATGTTAGTTTTAATTATTAGTACAGTTTAAAAGCATGGAAGCATGGAAAAGATTGTGAACGGTTCTAATAGCAGTCATCAGTAAGAGCTCTCTGACTATTTACTACAAATTTTATGGACCGTCATTTTAGTTCAAGTCTGAGTTTTGGCGCATTCGTTGCCCAAATAAACGGGCACATCTATATCATCCTTGAGGCATTTACGAATGTCGTTGTTTTATTGAGAAGACTGATGCTAAGGGGTTCCAACGATCATGCAGCTGTCTCTCTCAGGATTGGTATAATAAACCTGAGTTAAATCATAATTATTGGGTCTGATAAATTTATTGTCAATGGTTCACCGTACATAGCCGTGCTTTTAGACATTCACAAGCTTTTGCACTGGGTCCTATGTAAACCATTCAATACCATAGTGGCTACGCCCTAATGTCCTAAAACTTGCATCCAATTTTGTGTGCACTGATGACAGTTTTAATATTGTAAACTGCCAAACAACGCTTAGCTGCTGAAAGGCTTACCCAGGCCATACGCATTAGCGTTTGACATGAAAGGAAGAGTTTGCCACTTTCACGGAATTAGTCGAGTTTTGACTACCTGTTCCACGTCTGCGTAAAGTCATTGATGTAGATGGTGGCTTGGCCGAGATAAAGACCTGGGATACGCGTGAGACAAGATAGTCAAATGGACATTCATAATTTAAACATCCTTACTGTTTGCATTTGTAATGTGCGCAGATGATGGTAAGAGTTTCGTCAGATATTTTATGACCATCTCGCTGGTTCAGAACGTAAATTGGCTGTAAGAAGAATACGACCGTATTGTAGCATCGCTACATCAAATGTTAAGAGGAAAATTGCTCCATCAGGGAAAATCTTCGCGTTATGGAATTACAGTGGTTTTTGCTGGACAATGCTTCAAACCTAACGAAGGAAGCCAGGTGCTTCCCTAGCAAGGCGTTGTATGTGAGAGAAATCCCCCGCGCTGTGCGTGGTCTCAAGTGGAACCAGATCGCGTTTTAGCCAAGGCAGCCAGACCTGAGTCGCTTACAGCACACGGGCTACACTTAAGCGTTTAGGATTTGCGAGGCGACAGGTTAATCGAACCTCTCAGTGCGCAGCGGCCTATGACCGTTTGGAACGGTTAAGGTCACTTTGAGTAAGCACACAAAGGTGGCTTTCTTGAGAAGTGATTTATATTACATGAGACTTAAGTATATACACGTAGTCTTGTCTAGGGCAGAATTGAACAGCATGAATATTTCCAAATTTTACGGTGGATTATTCAGAGGTAACAATTTGGAAATCTTGTTGTGGTCTTGCTACTGCTTTCTATTGTCGTTTGGTTCTTTGATCACCAGCCATAACTTGATATTGTCCAAGAAGTTTAAGAAATCGGAAGTAATATCCCTCCTCGCTACGTCGTCCATGAAAATCAAAAATACACGGGGTCGGAGCACCGACCCATGTGGTACGCCGCACTCCACGTCAATTGCGTCAAACCGAGGAATTCCTTTACTCTCACTTCAAAAAGACGTTCGTGCAGAACTTGCTTATTCAACGCAGCGCTGGTTCACCAACGCTATAGCTAAAGTATATAGAGAGGAATTTGGTTGTCTAAGCTAGCCAACGCTTTTGAGAAGTCCGAGTAAATTACATCAACTCCTGCTCTACTATCAGCTGCCTCAGTCCAGCCGTTGCGCAATTAATAATTTCGTAGTGCATGGGCGTTTCTGTCGGAAGCCATTTTGCTCTGGTGGTGGCTTGCAAATTCTGCATGAGTGTATTAGGGATGATAGAATCCATATGCATGGAATGCACAGGGAGTAGCGTTATCGGACGTTAATTGGTTTGGTCAGTGCGGCTACCTCCCTTATGAATAAGAATGATTACCCCACGTTTGCATAAGGTTAGCATACGATTTTCCTCCATTTAGCGCTTATAGAAGATAGCCAGAGGTTCTGCCAGATCACTGGTTGCTAGAGATCTGGATACGCAGGGACAACAGCTTCTTTGACACACTTTCTTCAGTAAAAGTAATATTGGATAAAACTGATGGTGGGACAATAGAAACAGGGATAACCATTGGGTACGTTACTCTCCGGAAGTTTTGCAATTAATGGAACCGTAATTAATGGGCCGCTTCCAATGCTGACCGCGTACGTCCTTCAGTCGTGATAAGTGCTGGAATTCCACGTTACACATTAAGAAGGCTATACACATGTCGGTATATGAGTTTGCGCTTCGTGCAGAATCTCTCCATTAACCTGCTGATGTGTTAGCTTGTCTTCGCGGATTGAACTCATATGGAAGTTACTTTGTGCCACGTAAGCAATCCAGGTTGCGGAATTCAGGGAACACTTGTCAGATCTCCATTCTAAATCCCTCAAGGACATGCACTGGCGTTCTATTATCTTTTGAAAAGAATTCCTTCTCTGTTGATGGTGGAAAGATTTTTGCTCAGACGCGTGGGCTACCAGTGTGGTGCATTTCCTTCGAAAACTGTCGCATACTACTGCTGGGGGATTTCCCTTTAGGTCTAACATACCTCATTGACATGCGCGGATGACACGTTGTAGTGCGTGACCGTATATACTTTCTCTTCCGATTCCTCAGAGCATTTCACATAACTCACTTAGTTAAACAGTAGAGTCGCATAGTTGATGCAACCAGTGGTGTGTTTATGATTATTCCCTCTATCACCAGTTCTTTGTTGGTGAGCACATGATCAAGTATCAACTTCTTGTTAACGATGCAACAATGGAACAATGGTTTACTACGGGTAAAATAGTTTTGCTTAACTTGTCCCGTGGGATGGAAAGTATTGCAAAAATTGAATTGCATGATTAAGGGAAAGCGTTGTTGTGGACTCACCATAGACTTCTGTAGAATATCGGGGATATTCGCGTAGTAAACCTATAAATCCATAAATCCATTGGTTAGACGTTTGGCAAGCCACCGTTCGATTACGTTTTGTAGACCCTGGCTAACACGTCATAAAAAGAAATATAAGTGAGGCAATGAACCGTCAATACGGGAGCAGAGACGACATAACAGAGGAGGGCGTTTCAAGTCTGGAACACGCGGAGGAACAAGAAATTTCCACGGTATTTAAGCCGGCTATACTGAATTGCCAATTAAAAGGGTCATCTCTTAGGTTAGTTTTTGGTTCAATTCCAACAGCTGACGTCAAATATAGTTTCGTTCCTCAGAATTTAGTAAACCATTATAAGATCCCCCCGAAAAATCCATTATCTACTGCTGTAGAGTTTTAGAAATTACAGTCTAAGCTGATAGGGCAGATGAAAGAAAACTCTGACGTTCTTGTTTGCCCTTTGTTGAGGAGTTCAGAGAGCAACAAGAAACTGTTTCTGCCACGGCTGCCACGCGTGAATAACATATTCCACTTGCGATCGCACGTAGGCGTTAAGCATTTGTGGAACGATTGAGGGTTAAAACCGACCGAAGGCACCGCGAAGAAGGTCGAAGTGTTGAGTGCCGGTTCTCCTCGACTTCGGATTGTTTTGAACACCCAATAGCTTCCTATACCAATTCACTCAGGTCACGCTTCTGAGAGATCTTCTCCAAGGTTTGGTCTCAAAGCTTGCAAACGCAAATCGGCTGGTGACGCAGATGTGTAACCTTGCACTGAGCTATGTTCAATTGAATCATCTTCCTCTTTGAAAATTCGTAAATTCAAACGAGGTAATGCTGGAGCAGGTCGTGATCTGGCTTGTTTCTAATCGCCCGCCATACCTTGACGTCATGGGCAAAAAGCAGGAAATGTAAGAGGATAGCTCTTGCCGGATCATTGATGAACACCAGGAATAATCGCGGTCCAAGCACTGGGCCTAGTTGGACACAAAGTTCCTCCGCAATTGGCTTAGATATAGATCCCTTAACACATAATTGAAGCTTCCGTTGGCGAAGGAAGTTGCCCATCCGACGAAGTACAGGATCACCGATTCCGTAGCTCTGTAGCAGTTGAATTAGGATGCGGTGATCAAGACAGTCGAAAGCTTTGGAAAAGTCCAGGTAGATGACGTCAACTCCGACCCTATCATTGGCCACTTCCATCCAACTACCTCGTGCAATCAGTAGGTTGGAGGCGCATAACCGGCGTCGACTGAAGTCATGCTGCTCCGGTACAAACATGTTGCATTTTTCTAGGTAGTCCATTAAAACCTCAGCGACGACTGCTTCAATGACCTTCGCGAGCGTAAACAGGAGAGTCACTGGGCGATAGTTTGCAGGATCTGAACGGCTACCGACTTTAAAAATCTGGGTACTAATGCTACTCTTCTACATAATGAGGACATATTCATCAAAGCATTTTGGAAGAACTGTGACAGTGGTTCAGCTAGATGGTTGGCCACATTATTCTGTGCTTTCAGGCGAATGTTGTCTGGTCAGTCGGGAGAAATATGCTCACGCACTAATCGTAATTTCCTTAGCACAATTGATGGGTTGAAAATAACATGTGTTAACTGTGGGTTCGAATACGTGCATGACACTATGGGACAGGTAGAGGCTGCGAGTTTGAAAATTGGGGCGTGTCCTAACCACGGTGCATTAGCTGCTTCTTCTGTGCTTTGTACTCTTTCGCCTGTCGTGTAAAGTGGAGTGATTACACGCTTCATTTTACAAAGTGTGTTGACATGCCTATATAGCAGTTCGTTGTTCGCCATGAATGTTTTGGCTAGGCACGGTTGAATAGTTAATTTGTCCTCACAAACAATGAGGTGCAATGGTTGCGATGGGTCAGGATAATGTCCCAAATCTCTGTCGGAGTTAATCTTGTAGGGACGCCATGCTACATACCTTATCACCAGACATTTTCGAGTCATTATCCTTAGAAAGGAACGCATTTTGCGGGTCAAAGGAGCTTGGTCTTTGATGCTTTGTTGACCATGTCGCTGAGACTATTAACGAACTCTGTCCAAACCAAGTCAAGGGTACTTTTGTTTGAGAAATCACAAGCAGCTGCGCCGGCGAGTTCTTTCAATACGTGTTAGCGTGTGATTGCATGAGTTAGTTCCGAGTATTCATATGGATACTCTCCATAACAAACATAGTGAACTTTATTACTTCATAGTCACTGAGACCTAATGGACTATACATCAATAAGTTGGCAACCATGAGCTCTTCATTCGTGAAAACAATGTCCAATATGGACGGTTGTTTTCTGTCCGGAACCTAGCTGGCGTAGTGAAATGCTTGCACAAAGGGAAGCTTGCGAACAGTTTTAGGCAAATCTGCTTTGAACTGCTTACTTTGCGGGGCCGAATCTTACAGATTGTGCAGAATGAAGTCCCCGGAAATTAGAATGTGGATGTACCTAATGCATGCCACTCAGTTCAGGGCACAGATAAAGCGGTAATCTATTTTCGGAGTGGACGTTAGGGTGCGGTAAACGACATCTACGAGACATGCATCGTTGTATGTTAGTCGCAGAGGGCACCAGGTTTAGTCGTTAACGTGGGTTTCCAGATCATCAACTATTGTACATTGTAGATATCTATGGTACTAGAGTAGTACCCCACCTCCTCTGATTAGGCGGTCGTTCCGGATGAGCGATCTTCCGGCTATCTCAAACTCATCAAAATTCACCTATTGGTGTAACCAAGTTTCGGTCATAGTAATGAGGTCCCACGCATTCGCAGCCGGACCTAGTCGATGTTCGATAAGTTACTGAGGAGCCCTTGGGCATTAGTGTGCATACATGAAAATTTCTCAGATTTACGCAATGTTTCGTAGGTTATACAAATCATATGTGAAGTTTCGCCGACGAGTGAGTGGCCAGGGAATAATCATTTTTAGATGTGCACTTGGTGAAGGGTTTAACGTCTCATACTTCGTCCGTTTAATTAGTCTCTCGTCTAATCTTTGACGTACAGTGTAAGGTGTCTGGTCAATATCACTTCTACCGGTTCCATGGGCTCAAAGGACACACTGCTTGTAAAGTCCAAAAGGAACTTTGATGTATCCCCAAACTGGATTGCTTACCTGAGGACACGGTATCTCTTTTCCCTGATTATCTTGCACATTTGCACTGCTTTTCTGTGTTTTACAAGCGGTTAACACATCGCATATTTATTTCTTACACTCCATCACTGACACATCCTTGGGGTTTCAAGGTCATTCTTATTATTGTGTTACTGTGACACTGCCCGAATACTCGATCCGCCCCACGCTGGACAGTTTCTGTGCACTTGCATTACGATTGCGAAACCTATTCGTAAGTCATGTACTGTATTTATTATGACTTATAGAACCACGGTTACAGGATAATTCGTTTTCTTCTTCTGCCCAGACCGTGCGTTAAGTCTAGGTTTATATGTTCGTAGTTTTGGTTTAGTTTTCGTACGACGTACTTAGTTTAGACTTAGTGACGTTGGTACATAAGTTGAATAGAGCAATCATGTCCTTTTCTGGTGATTCTTTTGGTTGTGTTAATGTTACTGATGCTGAGAAACTTCGAAAAGCTGAATCCCGTATTCGCCTGTTGGAGTCAGCTTTAAAGAGCATGCGCATGTTGCAGGCGAATGCCGTTGATGCTAAGGACTACTGCGAACCTGAATTTGAGTCGGATGCTCTTATTAATGAACGTTCGCGAATTTTTCCGGCCGACGATTGTGTGCTTTCTCCCGAAGTTGCCATCTGCTCGTCGTTTGTGAAGCCTGTTTATAGGGGCCCGCATGTCGCATCCGTAGCTCAGTTGGTTGGTCCGTTGGCATCCGACAGTACCGGCGTTCGATCCCAGTCGGGAGCGTCTTGCTCCGGCCTTCAATCTGACGGTAACCTGTGTCCGGAACGCAAATCCAGTGAATTTGGACCCAGCACGTCATCCTGTCTTCCAAAACGTGAACTGATAACATTCGATGGGGATCCTGCCCTCTATTGGATGTTTATGCGATGCTTCGAAGCCAATGTTTCCAGAACTACTTCCGATCCAACTATCAGGCTTTCATATATGATACAATACTGTTGTGGTGAAGCCAAAGAAGCTATCGAAAGTTCCTTAATACTCGACCCTGGTGAAGGTTTTGAAGAAGCAATGAACATTTTGCGCAGACGCTTCGGACGGCCCCACATGATTGCTAGGACTCACATTAATGCTTTAACTGATGGCCCTAACATCTGGCCCAATGATTTCACAGCTCTGTCTTGTTTAGCTGTGGAACTGCGTTCATGCTACTTGACGTTGAAACAGTTGAGGTATGAATCTGATTTGAACGCGTCCAGAACAATCAGCTCTATCGTCAGGAGGCTGCCTAACCATCTGCAATACAAGTGGGCCGAGCATGCCGCCAGAGTTATCCGCACCGAAAGAGAACCGAACTTCATTGATTTGACAGATTTCGTGGATGAAACCGCAGACGTCGTCGATACTTATTTGTCCTTTGCCGCACGTCCCTGCGGACTACCGGCCATCACCGATAGAGGCAGAAGCTTAAACTCTCGGGGATATGCTGCTTCCCTAAACATTGCCGCTTCATCAGAACGAAATTTCTCTAAATGTCTTTCCTGTGAACAACGCCACTACTTAGATCAGTGCGATGATTTCCGAAATCTCAGCCTCAACAAACGTCTTGAATTCTGTGGCGCTCATAGACTGTGTCAGCTCTGTCTCAAACCGAATCATGACTTACTAAATTGTCGATCACGAAGGTGTTGTGGGTCGAACAATTGTAAGCTGCTGCACCACCCGCTACTCCACGTTGAACGAAACAATTTCGGAACACCAACCACTGAAGGATCCAGTTTTGCTCTCAGTCACATCGAACGCTCTGTTGTGTCGCTTGGCTTGTTACCTGTGCTTGTTTCTGGGCCTGCTGGCACCATTCGAACGTTAGCCTTAATAGATACTGGATCAGATACTTCACTGATTGATTCAACATTACTTCAAGTTATCGGGGTTCAAGGGTCCGTGACGACACTTAACTTTAGCACCGTTGCTGGCCGATGTCAAGTGGAATCCCAGTTGGTTAGTGTAACTGTTCGATCTATAGATGGGGATGAGGCGGTCCAATTAGATTCAATTAGGTCAGTCAGTCGTCTCCCTGGAAAACTCGGAACGAGAAACAGGAACAACGATTTCGACAGATGGTCCCACCTCTCCGACCTAGGGTTACCGGAGTTGAAAGGAAGGGTTGAACTTTTGATTGGTTGCGATAACCCATACCTACACTGAGTATTAGATCAGAGACACGGGGATCCTGATGATCCGTATGCTGTTAAAACTCCATTGGGCTGGATCGTACTGGGACCGAACAAACAGCACGAGATTATGAGAGATCAATCCACATCACTGAAAGTTGATCGAACAAGGAGGATCAACTCACTTCGCTGCGATAGCGCTGATCTTCATCAACTACTAGAACAAATGTATGAAAGGGAATTTGATGGACTAGATAATCCACGATTAGCCATGTCTGTGAACGACGGACTCGCATTAAGACTAATGGAAGCTTCTAAAAGAAATGTTGGTACCCACTACGAGATTGCGCTACCATGGCAAGCCGGGAGACCAAGGTTACCAGATAACCGACAATTCGCACTGATGAGGCTTGCCATGTTGAAGAAACGTTTGTTGAAGATTGCCGCACTGCGTCAATCATACACCAAGGCAGTGGAAGAATATATATTTAGAGGATATGCTGAACTCGCTCCAGTACAGGAACAGCAGATAAAGGGAGAAACCTGGTACATACCCCACCACTCGGTATCGCATCCCCGTAAGCCCGGTAAAGTGCGAGTGGTCTTCGATTGTCAAGCTTCATACCGTGGTACTTCTCTCAATCAACAACTTCTATCTGGTCCCGATATGTCAAACAGTTTAGTGGGGACGCTTTTACGGTTCAGGTTTCACCTGATCGCCGTCGCGTCCGACATTGAAGCAATGTTTCATCAGGTCAAGGTTCCCATTAAGGATCGGAATTGTTTAAGGTTGCTGTGGTGGAAGAATGGCAATCTTTGTTCACCACCTATTGAATACCGCATGACTGTACATCCGTTTGGCGCTACTTCGTCAACAAGCTGTGCTAACTTTGCATTACGACAAGCTATACTTGACAGTGATTGTGAATCTCAAACAAAGACTAAAGAAGTGGCAGAAAACTGTGTTTATGTCGATCATTGTTTGTTTAGTGTTGATTCTGTTCCCGAAACAACTGAAATCGTTATACATATTACCCGTATTCTGTCTGACGGAGGATTTCATTTGACGAAATGGATCAGCAATCGAAAGGAGGTTATCGCGCATCTACCTGACTGCGAACTGAAGGTTCCTGGAATAAAATATTCGACTGGGGATGATTGTGATACAACTGCGCTTGGTTTAAACTGGAACGTTACCCACGACCACCTAACTTTTCTGCTGGAAGGTTTTAATAAAACGTTGACCCGAAGAGCCATCCTCTCGTTTATAGCTTCCGTTTATGATCCTCTCGGCCTCATTTCTCCCGTGCTACTTCCGGAAAAGCTATTGTTACACAGCTTCGTTAAAAGGAAGCTGGATTGGGATGAGACTCTTCCCGCAGAGGATCAACAAGCTTGGAGCAAATGGTTATCAAACGCCAATGGTCTGAACAACTTGTCCGTTGAACGTTGTATTAATCCATTCGGATGCAGTGTATCATCTGTGCAGTTGCATTGTTTTTCGGATGCGCCTGAGGCTGGTTACGGTGCTGCTCTATACTTGCGTTGCGAGGCTCATGAAGGCAAGGTTAGTAGTTCCCTGATTATTAGTAAATCACGTGTCAGTCCCATTAGAACGGTGTCGATACCGAGGTTGGAGCTCACTGCTGCCGTACTGAACGTGCGCATGTCAGCGAAAGTCATAGAGGAGATGGCGCTCCATCGTAGCACAACGTTTTGGACAGACTTGATGGTAGTTCTTAAGCTCCTTCAAAGTGTTAATGGGCGTTTTCCGACGTATGTTGCTAACCGGATTACCACTATACAACAATACTCTCACCCCTGTTAGTGGCGTTACGTAAATTCGAAGCAGAACCAGGCTGATATAGCCTCACGTGGACTCTCGACGTCGCTCAAGAAGGAAATACACCAATGGTTACATGGGCCACAGTTTCTCGTTCAGCCCCCTTCCTCATGGCCTATGTATCCGGAGAATCTGGGTGAATTGCCGCTTGAATGTTTACGACCTGAGGTTGGTCATGTTTTCTTAGTCAACTTGGAGGAGCACTGGATTAATAAATTTAAGGCTTGCCCGACATGGACTTCCCTGCGCAAATATTTCGTTACCTTGTTGCGATTCAAATCTTATTTCGTCGCCAAATACTTGAGGCGCGCTGCACCTGACCAACCAGCTAAAATAGAAAGTGCTGAAATTCGACAAGCTTCGCTTCAGATAGTTACGTTGGTGCAGTCAGAAGTTTTTGCGGAGGAGATGCGCCTCCTTGCATACAACGAACCCGACATACCAGTTCGAAATTTAAAATCCAGGTCATGCAGATTAAGACGACTCAAGCCCTTCCTCATTAATGGGATAATTCGGGTGGGCGGAAGGTTGGATCAACTCTCGGTACCATATGACGCGAGACATCCGATTTTGCTTCCCGGTCGCCACTTTGTCACTCGCCTTCTTATACTTCACTACCACTACATCAATGGACACTCTGGTGCGCAGCACACGTTATACGATCTTCAACGACGCTACTGGATCTTGGGTGGGCTTTCATCCATAAGGCACTTGCTTTTCAAATGTGCCAAATGCTGCGTTAACCATGCGAAGCAACTGAGTCAGCTGATGGCACCAGTGATAACGGACCAATGTCTGACCTACCAACTAGTGTTCACTGCAGTGGGGATCGACTATTTTGGACCGCTGATAATGAAACGTGGCCGAGTACATGAAAAGAGATATGGCTGTTTGTTCAGTTGCTTGACTACACGGGCTGTTCACATAGAGTTTTCCCACTCCATGGATACCGATTCCTTCTTGTGCGCGTTTTCGAGGTTTTCAGCTAGACGCGGATGGCCGAATGTAATATACAGCGATAATGGACAGAATTTCCACGGAGCTGAAGCAGAATGACGCAATCTTCTGTATCAGCTAGATCAGGCGAAGATCACAAAGTCTATGTTGGCTAGAGAGGTTGACTGGAAATACAATCCTCCATGTGCTAGCCATCGCGGAGGTCTTTGGGAACGATTAATTCGATCGACTCGTGAATTATTATGGAACATTCTCAACGGCGAGGTTGTGACCGAAGAGGTACTTGTAACGACACTCACCGAGATCGAAAGGATATTGAATGACAGGCCTTTGGTAGCGGTACCTGACTCCCCGGACTCGCAAGATGCTATATCACCTCGGCAACTACTAACGCTTTCAAATGACCAGTCACTTGAATACCCACCGATCAATTTACCAATCAAAATGAGCAGAAGGTGGAGACAGGTAAGACATCTGTCTGATATGTTTTGGCGTAGGTGGATTAGAGTATACCTACCGACACTGCAGAATAGACAGAAGTGGTTAAATGAAATTCGAGATCTTAGACAGGGCAATTTAGTTTTAGTTTGTGATTTACGCACATCAAGAGGTCTGTGGCCTAAGGGTGTTGTGGAGCAAGTTATCAAGAGCAAAGACCAACTGGTTCGACAAGCACTGGTGAGAACAAGCAAAGGCATATTGCGAAGAGACGTCGGACAACTGTGCCTACTAGAAGCGTACCAGGAAGAAGAGAATGATGCCGTGGAAGCCATCGTCCGGGATAGGAAACCGCCGGGGGAGTGTAAAGCCCAAAAGGAACTTTGATGTATCCCCAAACTGGATTGCTTACCTGAGGACACGGTATCTCTTTTCCCTGATTATCTTGCACATTTGCACTGCTTTTCTGTGTTTTACAAGCGGTTAACACATCGCATATTTATTTCTTACACTCCATCACTGACACATCCTTGGGGTTTCAAGGTCATTCTTATTATTGTGTTACTGTGACACTGCCCGAATACTCGATCCGCCCCACGCTGGACAGTTTCTGTGCACTTGCATTACGATTGCGAAACCTATTCGTAAGTCATGTACTGTATTTATTATGACTTATAGAACCACGGTTACAGGATAATTCGTTTTCTTCTTCTGCCCAGACCGTGCGTTAAGTCTAGGTTTATATGTTCGTAGTTTTGGTTTAGTTTTCGTACGACGTACTTAGTTTAGGCTTAGTGACGTTGGTATACTGCTGGTGCGTTGTCCTTTCATGGATGCCATCGCGTTTGGTAATTTGATTGACATATCATCTCTCGGAGTTATTTCCCTGATTGACTTCAGACGAACTTTGGATGATAGCCTGCAAAGGAACACTTACCAGCTTTATGGCATCCTTGCTACCAGATATTTCGACTGAGGGATCAATTTCAACCCTCTTGACTACTTCCTTTGTAGTCCGGTGAGGTAAGCAGTTGTGACACGAATTTCGCTAAAACATCGTACTAGCAGTATTTAATGAATATAACACAAGTGTTCTTTACAATGGGTTGTTACTATATGCTCGTCCAATACTTAAGTTTCAGGAGCTCCGGGAAAAAGTATGGCACTGGCTGACGTTTTCTTCCGGTAGTCATCTACGTTGTGGTAAACTCGATAACGCTCGCCCCATGGGATATCTGGAAATATACGCATAGAGCAGTGTTCATTTATGAGACTACCTGTCGACAGTAGTACTGGTTCTACATCAGTCACGGAGTTCAACACAACGCCCAGAAGTCTTGGCTCTACGAAATGCTTAGAATTGGGGTGCCGTATAACAAGCACTACGGGAACATGTCTCAGTACAACTTCGATTAAGTTGAGATCATCCAACTGCCTGCGTCTTATTGATGTCGACTTTGATTCTGGGATATTGGAGCACAGTACCCTACGTACAGGTAGTCGTTTCTTTATACCTTGCGACATGTCGCGGTTAGTGATTGGACTACTTGAAGACTTACCGCAAGAAACCGTTGGTGCTTGCACTAAGAAAACACCGCTACGCAGCTCAGTTTCCGATCCAGTTGGGGTGATGTTAATTTTAAATGACGGCTCTTCTTGAGGCAAACTTAACCCAACTTTGGCTCGTACCTGCTTGCTCTTTTTCTACGCACCCCGTCGGGACTTTGGACGCAGCCTTACAAGTATTTACTCCAATGGAATTGAGTACGGCTTTACTCAACTGTGAGCTACTTGTGGTATTGGGACAGCTGTTGATGTTCTGGACTCTAGGTGTCGTGTCGCTTACGAGGTTATTTGCGGGATAAGAGCCGGCTATGAGCAGCAACCAAAGGGGAGGCTTGGGTTTCACATTCTGCTAGGCTTACCCCAACCGTAGTGATTTTGGTGGTCACCATTTCCTTGAACTTGGATAGTAATTGGTCATACTTCTATAATATTGTGAGCATGCACTTTATCAGTGGGATCGATGCGCATTCCACACAGAACCATAGGGATTCCGGTTTGTTTAATAACTTGGCCTGCCTAGGTTTAACTCGAAGGCATCTCGCATAGAAAGCTTGCAACAGTTACGACTCAAAATGCCCTCTTAACATGTTTGAAATCTGATCCATACAGGTCTATATACTGTGACACACAGGGCATCACGCTTGTTGAGCAAATGTTACGTACCATTTGCATGACTCACCCTCTATGGTAACAAGTTGTTCTGTTATAGACGTAGTCTGAAAGGTCCCTGTGTTCACTTTGCAATTGTTTGCTTGCAGACTGCCCTCTCTGGCGTGCCAGTGCAATGTGTTAGCTTGAACTTGGAGCGGATAACATGGTGTGATTGAGAATTTTCGTGGTTAAGCCTAGGGATCGCGTTAGGTGCATTTGCTCTGAGACCGGTAGCTGAACCAAGAAATGTTGAATTTTAACTAGTAACAGTTCGTTCGAAAGCTGTTGAAATGTTCTATCGACTGAGAGCAAATAATGTCTCGAATGATTGGAGTAAGGCAACTTTTAGTGCTTGAAATCGGCGAAACACTGCCCGGAATTTAGAACTCAGGGTAAATGTAGGATGCACTGACTATGCTCGGAAAACTGGTATCACATTAGAGCTTGTAAAAGCACGACGAATAAGTGTGGATCCAAATATGTGCGACAAAATGTCTCTAAACCACAGTTACAAAACCATGAGTGCAAAGTGAGCGATTAGCGCGCAAGTGCGCTCAAGGTCACGACCATGAAGGCTACTTCTGCCAACACAGCAGACACTTAATTTGTGAGTGATCCGGGCTCCTCAGCTGCTTTTCAAGCCGTCAACTACAGCGTATTTCTAGCCAATTTTCCGCAAATTAACCACTTTCCAGATAAATGCAATTCTCGTTCATCATAGCATAAAATAAAAGCGGTCCAGAAGAAAGCTTGAGTGGTGCAGTCCTCTTCAGCGTATTTTCTTCAATACCATCACTTTAAAAGATTAGGTAAGAATAAATTCTGAGAATATCAATTACATCGGTGAACAAGTATAATATCTCATCATGGTTTCCCTCCTAGACATTCCTTCACGACGTGTCAGCTACACTAACTTACGTCTACTTTTTAAATCACAGACGCCGGTTTTGCAATCATAATTTGTTTCTTGAATCTAGAAAAAGTGTTTAACTCTGTACATGGCCAAAGGTAATTGAAGAAGGTGAAATCCTTTGGGATTCCGGAAGCCACTTTTATTTTGTCTTCCTTTTTACCGTATCCATCCATATTAGATAGTCAAGTTGATTGACCCTGCTCTTCCACAGGCGCAAAACAAACAATGTTTTGCATTTCCCCTCTACATACATGATATAGGCTTGTCCATCAAAAATGGCATATTCAGTTTATTTGTTGATAACATCAATAGTTTAGGTAACTACCAGTGTGCTTAGAATCCGAACACACTACCGTTAATTCAACATGATATCCCTGCTCTTGAGGAATGATCCGAGCTTTGTTTGCTATACTTCTCCGAGGACAATCAGGCATTGCTGCTAGATTGCCGAATAGTAAGTTATCTTTAACAATAAACTCAGCTTCGTTCGACAATCGCCATATGATGGTGAAATCCGGTACGCTTTCCAACTTCCACCCATCTGAATAAGGCCAATACCAAGAACCTATAGTCACCTATTTCGGTGTTGGCATGCGACACAAAATTCATTCGGACGATGTCAAAATAGAACTAGTAAAAGCTGCACTTGTCCTATCCTGCAACACTGCAGCTCCCTACATGTTAGCATGCGGATGATAGACAGGAAATCTGTGGAAATCGTACAGTTCCTCCAGCAAACATTTGCTCAGTGTTTCATCTTTACCTCAAAATATGAGATTGCTAATTTCAGCTTTAAATCATGACCCTCTGAGTGCAACGTCTGAATTAGTACTCTATGCGCCTGACCAAAATATGGAAAGTGAAAAACGTGTTTTTAACAGCGTAAGTTAGAGTTGAAAGAAGATACACGCCGATGACTCCGCAAGGAGAAATTTTGGCTACCTAAATCAAGGACTAGAACAACTGTGTGCTCCAAATTTTCCCACCTCAAATAAGCCGTCTCGTGGAACAGCCTACCAACCGCAAATTGTGTTTGTGATAATCCTCCAAAAGTAGAATCAACTGTGCTGGTTTTGTCAGCAAGCCCGCTTCAAGAATGATATCGACATTTTTTGGATACCACTGAATATCCACCTCTGTGTGTCACCACATTTCAAGCCGCAATGCCCATTGATGATAGCAAGTACATTGTACGAATGTCAACACCAAATTACTAGCGGTGTTAGGGGCGGATGGATAGCGATTGGTGCAGCGCAAGCCATCGATGGTCATTTAATAGTCGCATGGTTTCGATGTCCCTCCTAGGTAAACAACAGTGGCCACCATATCCGGACCGGAGCACTGTTAATCATACAAGGGCGGAGAAAACAGATGCTAGTCAAACTGAATGGAATGAGCACAAGCGCATGTTTGATTAACGAGATTTGGTTGTGTAAAATCAGCTGAAGTAGAAGCGCAGAAGGATGTGGTCGCAACTTGGCTCTGTAGTGGCCAGTATGCAGTGGAGTCCGAGACCCATTCATAAACCACAAACATAATCACTCGTGTGTATGCGAAATTGGAAGATAGCTTTACGGCTAAGCAAGCCTTTAGTGGTCTACCGTAATGCCGTACCAACTCTACTACTATATATTAGATTTTGTACCTTGAATACAGTGGAATTGAAATGCTGAAGCACGCAGTAACGTACGCATTTTGGCTACACGTGGTTAAGGTAATCATGGGACACGGTCTTGAAAATCTATTTAAAAGTTACGTTCCGATAGTAACCAAATGTTAAAACGCAGATATTTGGCTAAAATGACTCCAACCACTATGTGATTTGTTGTGAATTCATTCACGTAAATCACACTATATCGACAAATTTTTCGTTTCATCCTTTAGACCAGGGATTCTGCAAAAGTCGCCATAGTTAAGTTCAAGGGTGCATAATTTATACACCTTTTCCAAAGTAGTACATTTTCGTGATTACTTTGTTTTGTTTATCAGCTAGCCTTAAGTCGACACCAATAACCTCTTTCCGCAGGAAATGCTTCCGGATTTTTGGTGTCTTAGTCTAGTCAGTTGCCAGCATCATCAGTCTGTAATTTTGTGAATTAATTTGAGTGGTCCTATCTTTTATAATTTTAAAATATCTAATTACGGTTCGCGGAAACATGAAAATGTCCATCATATTAAGTATAATCTCAGAAGGACGATTCATCCAGCTTGATCGTGTCACAATTCCAGCATTACATTTTATTTTAGATCGTCACGTCAATTCTACGCATTATGCATCTAAAATAGAAATCGTTCTTCGTTTTCCTACACACTCCTTACTTTCTGTATTCACAACAAAATCAGGTTCTGCCACTTCCAAATATCACACTATAATTTATAGCTGTGCATCTTTGGCTTTTTCTCTAATCGGCCGATGGTGGATAATTGTCTAGGTACAATAATATGCCGTCAAACGCAATATATATTTCTTCTCCTCAGACGCGAATTATCGTGTATTACACTGAATGCATGGTACGCTGCTATTCCGGTCCCCAATGTTGTGACAAGAAAGCTTTTATCTCTTGGAGAGGGTTGGTAGCTCGCACTCTTTTGCTTACTCGTCAATATAGTTACTAAAGTTAATTACATGGTTTTTACTTAAATATATCTCAACATTTCTGCTAGCTGCATTAACGTTGTCAAATGCCCGACATGATTGACTGTGTGTAGCACAAAATGTCGAGGGTCTAGTGATAAAAGGATTGCAATTATTTAAATGTTTACGACGCTGGATTTCACTGATGCGCAGTGGGATTATTGATGAAATTTTACTAATTCTTCTTAGCAGTTGTTGAACCGGAATGTCAAATCTCCATGCGGCAAACGCACTAGACATTAGTTTTTGGCATGTCATTTGTGCACATTTACACAGCTCATACTAGTTAGACCGAAACCGCGATCGCTGGAAGTTTACACCAAATAGATAGCTGCGTATGCCACAGAAAACCGCATTTCACTGGCAACTTGTAATTGTCTATTTGCTTGAATGATTACACATTGTACATAACTTAGCCTCCACGATGAACCGTACGCTACGCTGCACTTTTCACTTGTGATTCAAATGCTCCTCCGTAATGATGACCCGTAAGATAAATGCCAAATATCTTATAGCTAATTTATGCAGCCGGATCAGACGTGTATTGCAAGAACCACGAGGAATGAGCAATGAGTTAACATGAAAATAAGATCAGGTGTTTGACAAGTTGCGCAGGATATTTGGGTTAAAATCTAGAGAATTTAATCACATGTGAACCACTCTAAATGAACGGCTGTAAACAACAACATGAAGTAAGGAAACAAAGCTCGCAAAAATTCAACATGCGGAAATGTTATATTTGACGTATCCTGTGTAAAATTCAAGCAACTAAATCAAACAACTATATCCATAGACGTTCGAATTGCAATCAATCAAAAGCAAAATAACTTGGCTAAGCCAACGATTGCTAAACAGAAGTGTGAGTAGGATAAGGGAATTGTGGGCCGAAACAAAGCGAGTTATTTTAACAAGAAAGAAGTTAAATGAGCTTCTCGGCGCATAAGAACCGCTTACACTCTGTGGCCAGCTTCCACTTGTGACTTCCAAGCGTTTTGTGATCCAGTTTCTGCAGGTGACGACAAGCGTGCTTTTGATTCATCAAAATCTGACTTACCGTTATCAAATCAACAAGCATAAGTAGAAACCGATGGCTTTTAGCCTCAGTTAACGGAGAAATGATAAGACCCTTTTTCTTCTGCGTGCTACTTCAAGAGCGACGTCTTGTTTTCGACAAAACTGCAGGACGTGAGTGGCATAATCTTAATGCGACGTTGAGAACCTGAGAGAAGATATAAATGCCAAAACGCAGCTAGGTTATTCGCAAATAGCTAAAGCGTGAACATATTATTCCACATCATTTCGACCTTATGTGATCATACACGTGGGCATAGTATTTGCACATTTTAATCGTATACATAAAAAACCAGCTGCTTGATTCGTAGGACGGATCACGTATACTCAGAAGGGTTGTTGGTCACGGACGTGAGTGTTATTTAATATATAATACGTCAGATTGTCGAACGTTTAATTTTTGTTGAGTTGACCTTGCTGAATATACACTTACCCCTGGACTGACGAGTTATGCAACAGTGCTCGCACTAGAATTCTCTTGTATTGTCCATTCGGCTAGCAAGTCATAGTAAATAATGACGCAAAGTAGGGTATCCATTTTTAGCGGAGACTTGGTTTGTTTAGATTTAAGTATAGCTTAGTTAACTTTTGAAGGCGCATCCAAAACTTTACCCAGTTGTTTCATTGCTTCAACCAGATTGTTGCTCTTTTTTGTACAATAAATTACCTAACAACCGAGATGGATCTGCACACCAGACAGAATTAAAAAGGCGAGAACTTTTCTGTGGTGCATCGTCGCTGCCATTTGAGTTAGGCATACCAATTTGTGGGTAAATTCCTTAGTGAATTTATGACCAATTTTTGCTGTTCCTAAGGAATTGAACATATTAACGAGATAAATAAAAGCTTTATTTCCGCATATCAATCAGGAAGCAATAGCCTGTATGTTTCCAGCGAGCAAACACGATTGCTTTCAATGATCACGAGAGGAGCAGGATATCAGCGCTTTGAAGTAAATACAGCCGGCGTGAGCTTGCTTAAGGCAGCGTCGAGAGCGACATTCATGGCATAGTGTGACAGACGTGCATCAGTCCTCTCTGATCGCTGTCTGATTCTATCCAACTTTGCTAACGAATTATTGAGATGTCACGTTTCCGATTCTGCTGACCTCGTCGCGACACCTCTTCAATTTGATTGGATGTCGGTTTTAGCCCACTCCAAATGTATGCTCAAAACAAGCAGATATAAAGCACACTTTGTTGGTGCACTATTTAATTGACAGTGAAGATAAACCTTATGCTTATCCTTTTTTCAATTGCTTGGGTGAGTCGAAGAATGGTCCCTTAGGTTAATTGGTTTTATAATAATTGCACTCATTCATTATTTTTTACTTGTTATTTGACGTAATTGATTCTGTAACCAACTTGCGTAACAAGTCTCAAGGAAGGTTCATTGATGTTCCTAATTTACTTTACGCTACTTACACAAGAAAACGTTCTTTTGGCCACACCCGTACATAAACTATGAAACATATCCTGATCTATCTTTTAAGCAAGCAAGCCATTGATTATATTGGAAGTTTATAAAAATGACCTTGAATTTTCTCTTCAATAGTATATCTGTTTCCTTAGTCTGGTATCCTCTTGTTAGTTATGCTAGATGGGGATGAACACAAAATATTGAAGTCATCCACGACTTCATTATTCAACTTGATATGAAATAACGTTTATTTTAAAAATACGGGTTTTAACAGTTATCTGTTGAACGACGGCGATGGTGTGTATTAGTTAAGCAGCAGGTAACACTTTGGAATAATGAATATTTCAACTGTCAGGTATGCCCCAATTCTTGCGAAACGCGGTGGCGATGCCCTTAATGAATCTATCCGAATATTATATAAAATGTGTTTGTTGCAATCCCCGAAATTGTTGGGGGCATCAAATCATTTGCGACGCAATGGCATGGTGTCTTTTTGGTTCATTGACTCTCAGTGCTTCTTAGACCCTGAATATCTTCTTTAGCTAACCGACGGCCAGTTTAAAACTAATGAACCCTTTTGATTAGGTTTTCAGCAGTTACGTGTGGAACAAACGAACTGGTTAGCTTTTTCTATTTCAGAGCTGTTCTTGTTGTAGACCGACAGTCGGAGTGGAGGTTTCAGTTGTACTTAAGAAATATGGCTAGATAAATCGTTCAGCGAATGGGAAAGATTACAACTTTGCAATAAAATAGGTGTTGTATAAAGTAAGTATACTGAGATGAACTCCTTCATAGCATTAAGGTATCAAATGTGCGCTTGAATAGGCGAAAAATTTGGGTAAGTAATCCAAGTTTACTAACTAATTTTACTGATGGGTTATGAACTAAGAAGGGGTAGGTCTGCGTCCACGATAAGTGTAGTAAATGCTTTGATTATTTACTAATCATAACTTACTGGATTTGCGTAACAAATTTTCAAGCTTACAACATGTGTTCTGTATCTTGTTATTCAAACTGTAGTAAACAGAAGTCATGGTTGCAGGGTGATTAGCGATAAACCGGCTGCTTTATTTATTTAGTCAGCGTTTCTTCTTGATAAATACTTCATTATGACCAGCTGAACAATTACGTAGTCGGTCTGAGTTCTATGACGAATGATCTGACATGATATGGCGAACACTAATCCGAGTCAGACGAAAACTGTGGTTGAATATCGCTAGATTTACTGCGGCTGGCAAAAATACTCTGAAGTGTGGGCTAAGCTGAAGAAAATACATTGCATTTGTTGCAGAAGCGTTAAAGCACCTGATCCTGGTTGTACAGCTTGTATAGAACAAACCCTACATTGCTTACCGGATGCACAAATTTCTAGAAATAATTGTTTGCATAGTTTCCGCATATATCTGAAACCCTTTTGCGACTACAGCAAACCTGGCATGCAGCCTTCTTTGGTAACAGATCACCAGACATCTTTGAATTCGAAAAAAGGAATGAAAATCATGCTGCACCTTATAATTATTAACTAAGTTTATCCAAAGTATGGAATATTTATTCCATCGTCCATGCCTTTGGTACTGAAGTATAAGTATTAGTTACTTTTGTTCGTAAATTTCGTCAAGGAACATGGTCTCTTTAAATATTTTGTTAAGTTGGTGATTTGTTAGTCAGGGAATCTAGATTAAATTAAATTACCGGAAGCCAGTTAACCATATATTCACTGAACGCGTTCAATCTTTTGATGTGGAATGTTTAAGACTTCCTCTCGGAAAATGCTTAATGGATTATGTTCGCATTATAGCTCAAATACTGCGTAAATATTTGATTAACTTATTAGGCAGTAAAACACATAAAAAGAGCCTTCAACAGTTTAAATTCATGCTAAAAAGCGGCGGGATCACACGGACTTCAAAGGTTATGCTGAAACTAAATGCGCAAAATTGCCTCATCTAAGGAAGGAAGACGATATGTTGGATTGTGGTACCACTTACTTCTGCATTTATCAGGCCATTTTAAATTAGCTCCTATTGGAGTGAGAACTCTGGATACTAGGATAAATCCGCAAACATTAAAAATATCCAGTCAACACATGTCAAGTTAAAAACTGCTTTAAATATGTTTGGCATGTGCAAATTCAGCTACAACACTCAAACTGACAGAAGGGTCCCAAAATATAAATAGGTGCGGAAAGGTACCATAAGCCGGTTCGAGAAAGAAGGGAAAGAATCTGCATCATACTGCCAAATGACTAGCTAGTTTTAAAAACCAAGCTGGGTTCTCACAGAAAACAAGAAATATTTGCAATAGTATACGAGCCGTAGGCTTGTGTCCGAACATAACCTTTTGTACTTCTTTCTATTAGGCCAATTTAACAGACATGCAAATAAAACGTTGTGAAGCGGATTACTAATGTCAGCCAGCATTTTGGATGTCCGTTTCTTACAACCATTGGTGTGTGTAGAAAGAAATGTACCAACAAACGTAGGCATCGGAATGCTGATACATGGGGATACATGCCGTAAAGTCATGACAATTTACATAACATGTGGACCAAGAGGATCAGTGAAATTCACAGGGGAGCAGTAGGTGAAATGAAATATTCCTCACTGATAAATAGAGGGACCAAATCGCAGAAGACATAGGTGGCTCTTAGATGAGAGACGTAGAAGGACAACCTTCAGACTTTTGTATTTCATTCACAAGAATAGTCCAAGATAAATCAGAGTTTAACACCAAACCTAAACAATACACTGATGCAAACGAGGGTAATAAATTAACCTTAATAAAAGCAAGATAATTCCTACTTGGAGAAAAGAGGAGTTAGTGAGTGGTGTGGAGCAGCAACTGCAATATACAAATGTACATGCTCGGCTTACTGCACACCAAATTTTATTGTTGGAAGATGCTTCACTATTAATGGTGTTTAGATATCAATTGCCAGTTGAGCAGAGTTCACAGCTGACAATCTATTGACCGATTGGATGTGCTGGAACCCAGCACATGGCTTCTCGGTTCGTCTGCGCGATGACAGTGTTGAATCAACCATATGTTGCCAAGCTACATTTGCCGAGATTGCAAGTTGAATGCCGTTCCACAGCGGTCAAAGTACATCCGAATACCAAGTAATGGTGTATTCTCAGTGCACTTTAATTTGACATAGAAGGAATTAATAGTGTCAGACGCAAATAACTTGCTGTGATTAATTTTTCCGGAAGCGAACCAGTGACATTTACTCTTATGGGTGCAGCTCTGACACATGGAAAGAAATCCGCAGTTGGTTCGTATGAGATTGGAGAGCCGCAATGTGATACTTTTCACATACAGCGCTGGGGATTCACATATTACGAAAACTGATTTAAGCTATGTGTTGCTTCATGTGCTAAAATGTTATCTGCCAAAACACTTGTCTAAATTTATTTTTCCACATTGGACAGATGGTTGCAGCTACTCAGACGCATTGCTGCATTTCAAATGTGATACATACTCATATCTGTGTTTGCAAAAGTGCAAATCAAATTTTTGACTATTTTGCGCCACCCATTTACGTTTATCTTGATGATGGATTAAATGTAACAAGACAACCCCGATGTAGACACAACTGCGTTTTAGTCCCTGTTGTTTGATGTGTTTCTTGTCAAAATCGGAAAATAAATTCTATATTGGCAGCAGCTTTCACTCTCTTCTGTTATCAGCTTCGGCTCAAATGACGCGCAACAACGCGAAACTTGAAAGCACACTAAACGAAGCTTCGATTAATGCGATTTTGCAAAACGTTTTGCGTGATTTTCAGTAAATAACAAATATCCTGTTAAACCTCACCATCACTACCCGTTTATTATTTTGCCGGATGTGTGTTTGGCATAAATAACACAGCACAGATTTCACGAGAATTGAATGTTCGTCTTCAAAACAGTGATGCGGGGATATAAGTAAAATTTATCGCACATGTTTGGGAAACTACTACAAGGTGTCATATAGTAATGTGCTTAGTACCTCAGCATATATCGTGTAATTCCCATTACTACAATTCAACACTAGCTCTAAGTTGCAAACAACAAAATATGTACTCAGATCGACATTCTATATTCTTTTCTCTTTTCGCAAAATAATGCTGATATAATACACGGTAAAAGTCCTCCCTGGAAACCAGCAAATGTCCACTTGAGTAGAGGACAGAAGCACCAGCTATTGTCATTGCGGGGCTGACACTTTGCGACAATCCATACAGAATCGTTTGACCCACTTTGCTGAGATAGCGCTATAAACTAGACCGTATTCGGTGCGGAGGGCCCATAACAAGTACTGTGCTCCCTAGTGCCCTTTTGAATTATTGTATTGATATATCTACGCGTTACCGAGCGACTGGCTGCTGTATAGAATGAAGAGGTGCACTCCAAAGTCTGCATTCATAAGCTGTGCACTTAAAGTGCTGTTCTGCCTGGCATATTTCACATAGGAACACCTATATAATTTGAGCACTTGCAAGTAGAAACTTGGATAAAACTGGCACTACACCGTGTGGTATAAGCTATATCGGGTTATATGCTATGTCTGTTTTTCGAGCACGCTGGCTGCTAGAAGCTGTCTTAAAAAGCGCGACGCAAACGTGCTACCATTGCGCAGATCCTCGTTGTCTCTGACGAGTTTTGTTCCCTATATTATATTTTGCAACGCTAAAATTGATGGCGTCCGGATTCGTTCTGCAGAGTTTGCAGTTTAGTGCTCTTTGCCCAATCACTATCCTGACAACATAGCGACTCATGCAAGCGTCTGCAAATATTTGAACCTTTGTATCATTCAAACTGATGTTGTTGTTGATAAAGTAGAATAAACAATGAACGGTGGTTTCCTAGAAGTAAACTCGTGTACTTTATATATCCGAAGAAAGAATTGTGAGGAGACATATATAGTCAACTGTATGAGTCAAATGATAAAGCGTTGTTTTAGAACTTTACGATGGTGGACAGGCATGCGGAGACAATTGAAAAGAAAAACGTAGCGTTTCGGCAGAATAGATCGTATTGTTAACCGTGGTGTTACGACCTTAAATATGGGTAATGTAACACAAATAATTAGAGACAAATGAAGTGACCGAAGACGATGTGACTTAAACAAATACAGATGTCCGTTTCGAGCATTAATTGATTTGCACACGCAATTAATACAAAATAGAGAAACAATGAACCACCTAGATTAAATTCCAACATAAAAGAGCTTAATGAAGATTATGAACATCCGACAGTAAACGAAAGGTTGTCTTTTCTGAGTTCGTAGCTTTGACAGAGACAAATAACCTCAATTTGCACGCAAAATTACACTTGTGATCGCATCGATCAGTCAACTTTACTCTTGTACCGTGAATATCAGTCTGGGGGTAATTACCCTCAAAGGACAAATTCGCGATTTAAATAGGAGTACCGATAAGCACATCGCTTAGTCACGAAACCAAATATTTAACGATATGACCTGTACCAATTCATCTAAATATTTTCATGATTTGGAAACCCGCGAAGTCAATATATGGGTATTAAGACCACCTGCAAAATATGGAGGAATATATCCAAATCTTTCGCGAAAAAACAGCACTAAAACTTAACGCCAAAAAGCCGGCAAAGCTTAAATAAAAAACATTAGCGAACACTTATGTATATATGTATATATACTGGTGTGTCTGCGCATGATGTGCAGTTTGACAGAGGGGTCTACCTGTATACCAACAACAACATCGTCCATACTGGTTCTAGGAGACAGTTGTTCGTTGCTGGATGAGACAGGGTGCACGGTCCTTGTGCCGTGTTAGGCTCAAAGATTAGCACCGTGAACTGAGGCTGGAGCGGATTACGGTCCAGCCAACGCCTTGTGTGAGCTTGGTTCCTCAAATAACGCGTGCTTGTGTTTGCCTGTGAATGAGTGTAAGCGGCTTCGTTGATGAAATTTGGCTCCCATCCACATGCCTCCCGGTCTTATTATTTCGGGTTTACACTGAATATGGAGTGTTTTTATGAGCGAATTTGCTAAACGCGCAGAACGATTTCCTCTCGCAGATCAAGATTTGATTTACAAAAGTTAGTGAAAGCAATCCGGCAACACAGAGACAGATCCACGACCACGGGTATTAAGCGTGCATGAGTTTCCAGTAGTTCGGCAAGTGTGGTTTGAACCGTCTTTAGGTGTGGGGACGCCAAACGTATGAGGTTAGCCGCAGATGGCTTAAGTTTGTTTCTAAGCAACAGTAAAAGAACTGGACGAGGATAGCGACACACGGAAATGCGTTGCGATAGAAACGATATCTCCAGATGTAAGCACACCATCTTGCCCTTAAGGCTGAATACGCGATACAGCAACATGATGATTTCAGAGGGACATCGTCGTTTCAGCATTTTAAAGCAGTTAGTTCCCTTCTAGCAATTTGAAAAAAGTAAAGAAGACAAAGGCTGGTAGATGCATGCATTTATATTGTCTCGTCAGTGTCATTAACAATAACGATCAAAATAGATATAACAAGATGTGCGCGTAACCAGCTAATTGACAAAAGAAACCATGATGGAACTACTTGATAATCAAGTAAGCCCAACGAAAGCAATAATATCTGAAAGGTTTTGGAACTCCTGTACCTCTGCGCGACCTCCTTTTTCCGCTTTGATGGACAAGTGTACCAGCAACTGACAGGAACATCCATAGGATCACCAATTTCGGTGCTCATTGCCGAAGCCGTAATGCAGAAAGTGGAGCACATGGTACTGCCATCTAGGATCCAAAACTGGATTGGGTACGTAGCTGACACGTGTGTTCTCGTAAAACGGAACAGAATACAGGCGACGTACGATTTGCTTAACAGCACATTCGAGGATATCAAATTTACGATTCAATTAGAGGAGGATAACAAGTTACCATTTTTGGATGAACTGGTCACTGGGAACGCCGACGGCTCTCTGAAAACCTGCGTATATCGGAATAAAACACTCACGGACCTGATATAAAACTTCCACAGCTACCGTCCGACGAATCACAAAATGAGATGCATTCAATCTCTGTTGGAAAGAGCGGAAACGCACTGCAGCACAACCAACTTGCGAAAACTAGAAGAAAATCACCTAGGTCAAATGTTTCGAAACAACGGCACTGCGCAAAATGTTAGCAGAAACAGCTTACAGAAACCAATGTCTCAGCAACAGCAGCAGCATTTACCTGAGCAAGCAACCCATCGGATAGGGCACCCCTACATCAAGAACGTCTCCGAAATCACAGGTAGGTTTCTGCAGTCACCAAGGGCTACATTAAGGAAACTGATCTCAAGACCCAAAGAAAAGTTCAATCAAGCCGAAAAATGCAATGTCAAGTACCAGATAAAATGCAGCGACTGATATGAAAATTACTTCGGACAAACTGTATGAGCGCTTTGTACTCGAAAACATCTTACATAAGGCGGCGGTTAGAAGACATCATCATTGATGATCGCGAAGGCCACCATTTCTATCTGGAGAATGCAAGGATCATAGCACACGGAAGTACAAAACATGCCAGGGAGTTTTGTAATTCTGGTAATGTACAAGCAATTCAATCAATCGATACATCTAGCTGGACGCAGTATAAGCAACAGTACTAAGGAACGACCGACATCTCTATCTATTGAATCCGATGAAACGTGTGACTAGACAACCAGAACTGATGACAGACTCGCTCACAAGACCAAGCAGACAAAGGCCACCAAACAAAAGGAGCCAACGTCAAACGTCCTCTGCCCATTAACCAAGTTAAGGCGGATCGAAGTCCCAGCCAACAGAATTGGTCGTCTCCAGGGTCAACCACGGTGGTATAAAATCGCCCGCACACCACGCTCAGCGCATTCTTACCGAGACTGCTCTACACTATCTTCGCTACTGCATGCCACTTACTGCGCACTGATGATGTCACCACTATCGGTGACGAAACGTTTACAACAATATTGCCAAGCTCAGCGAACAGTTCAACTGCCAATACTCCCAAATGAGGGCCAAGCAGAAGGCAATACATTGTATTATTTGCAGTAGCGTAAAAGCAGCTGATCCTGTTTTTACAGCTGGTATAGAACGAAACAAGTATTGTTTTCCAGATGCACTGTGATTCCAGAAGTTCTTGATATCTTAGTTTCCGCATATCCTTAAACGCTGCTGCCTCTACTACACACTGAGGCTGCTGCCTTCGTTAGTAGCAGCTCACCAGACATCTTCCCATTCGAAGAAAGAATGAAAATTATGCTGCGACTTTTAGTTATTAAGTGAATTTATCCAAAAATGTAATGCACGTTCTAGTGTCCATGCATTCAATAATGAAATAAAATGATTTCTTCAGTTGGTTCTTAAAGCTTTTTAAGAAACACCGTCCCATTAAATATTACATTAAATGAGCAATGTGTGGTTCACGGGATCTAGCTTGAATGAAGTTACCAGACTCCAGTTCACCACACATTCACTGAACACGTTCAATATTTTAATGTGGGATGTTTAAGATTTGCTCTCTGAAATTTCTCAATGGATAATGTTCTATAAACAGCTCCAAATACAGCATAAATATTGATTAACTTATTTGGCAATCAAACACGTATAAGGAGCATTCACCAATTTAAACTCATGAAGCAAGAGGTAAGATGATACGGGATCTCAAGGTTATGCATAAACGATATAAGACAGAGTGCCTCACCTAGGGAACAAAGTTATATGTAAGATTGTGGTACCACTTACTGCCGCATTTATCCGGCCAAACTAAATTACCTCGCATTAGATTGGATATCAGGAATATAGGATAAGTCCGCAAGTTTTAAACGTATTTAGTGGAACCAATTCAAGTCAAATACTGCTTTAAGCAAGTTTGGCATGTGAATATTCAGCTACGAAATACTCCATCACAGACAGGTCCCAGATTAGAAACAGTTGCAAAAGAGTGCTATTAATCGTTTTGAGAAAGAACGGACGGAAACGGCATCATACTGTGAAATGACTAGATAGTTCTAGAAATAGAGTTGAGGATTTACAGAAAAGGAGAAATAATTGGGTTACGATACGGGCGTCGGACTTGTGTGCGAGCATGAATTCGCTTGTTCTTCTGCCTATTAGACGAAGTGGATCACACACGTACATATGCAAATTCAAGTCACTTCGACAAACACTTCTTACATTACATTCGCTCTTGTATGCTTAGTGGTGTCCTGATTTCGCGGTTGCTGTTGATTACACAAGACCGACACATAAAGCGTCCGACCACTATTGGACCATACGTGGCATATGCTGCACCATCCGCAGATTCATGCGCCAGTGCAACGTATTGTAATTATTTATTGACCTTCGCCAAATCTACGTGCTTCAATCCATGGCGATTGCGACCTTCAACGCGGCGACACCTCAGAATTGTACCAGTCAATTTCATTATCTAGCTGGCTGTATACACTGCAATATTGAGCTCAGTCAAGCAATATATCGTCCACCGGAATTTGGGAAATTATACCTAATCACAGTGGGCTACTAAGCAATAAAAGTTCTGGTATCCCAAATGCTTGCACCCTTAGGCCAAGTAATGCAGACGTAGATACACCGCTATTCACCCCTACCATAGCAACTTCAGCCCGCAAAGCGTAATTAAACGTCGCTACGCGGAACAAATCCGCATCTCTTTTCATACAGGGAATAAAATTATCGGGATTTCAGAGTAACAAGGTAAATGATGGACGCATTCATTATTTGAATCTTTTGCCACAAATAACAAGCGGATACCCATTAACGGGTATTGCTTCACTGCTAATAATATTGCGATAGAAACGATATCTCCACATGTAAACACACCATCTTTTACCTCAGGCTGAATATGAGATGCAGCAACCTGATATTATCAGGGGGAAATTGTCGTTTCAGCAATTTAAAGCAGTCAGTTCCCTTCCAGCAATTTGAAAAAACAAGTAAAGAAGACGAAGGCTGGTAGATGCATGCATTTCGTATTGTCTCCTCAGTATCATTATCAATAACGATCAACATAGATATAGCAAAATGTGCGCGTAACCAGACAAGCTTAAGGTGCAAAATGAATGACGGAAGTTAACACCTACGTCCAAGGCAAATTTAGGCTGACAAATAATTGCTTCTAGATATAGTGTCGCTCTTTACCAATGTTCCGCTGGAGGAGACGATAGCTTACCTATGCGATGCTGTTCGATTGCAACATGTGGAAGTCGGCCTCATTGACGAGAGACTTAAAAAGTCGCGTATGATGTGTACTAGAAACCTACAATTCCTGTTCGAGGGGAACATCTGCAAACAGAAGGACGGAGTCCCTATGCGTTCCATGTTACGATTATTGTTAGCAGACGTATTTATGATTAAGTTAGAGAACATCAATCGAAACGGAATTACCGAAAATTAGTCTACTACGCACGGTATGTTGATTGTATTTACTAAATCTCAGATTGTCATAAGCCCGTTTTGCAATCCTAATTTTATTTTTAAATCCAGAAAGCAATTAATCCTACACCTTGCATAAGTTATTGAAGAATTGGAATCCTTTGGATTTCGGAAACTGCTTTAATTTTGTCATCATGTTACCTTAGCATTCCATTTCAGCTAATCATTTGATTGACCCCGCTCTTCCACACGCCCATTCCTAGGAACTGTTCTGATCGCTTTGCATTGTCACCTCGATATCAATATTATATGCATGCATGCTTATCTGAAATGACCTACCTACATATTTATGGAAGAATTTTTGTGTTAAAACCCCATTGTAACTTAGGTGCATGTTGCACGACGGAGGTGGGGTGCGTATTGGTTTATCAGTGGGTACAAATTCGGAATATTGGATATTCCAACTGCCATGTATCCCGTAAATCTTGTGAAACTCGATGACGTAGCCGTCACCGGCTCTATTCGAATAGACTGTATAATGTGTCCGTTGCAAAAGCGGGAATGTCTTGTGGATACCAACTCATTGGTGAAGCTATTTCACGGTATTTTTCATGTTGCACTACAAATCAGTGCATTTAAAACCAGAATATCTGGTTTAACTGACAGACTGACGGGTTAACCCTGTTGAACCCTTTTCGATTAGATCTTCAGCAGTTACGTATGCAAAAGTAGAACTGGTTTACGCTTTCTATTTCACAGCTGTTCTCGTTTTGGACCGGCATTTTGATTGATGGTTTCAGTTGTACTTGAGAAGTATGGGTGATTCGATTGTCAGACGAACTGGGAATGTAACAACACGGTATCAAAATAGGTGGCATATAAAATAATTACATTGCGCTGCATATTCAATGCATTAGGTTAAAAAAGGAGCTCGTGGATGGGACGAGAAGTTGGGGTAAGTAATCTAAGTTCATTAAACGACGGAATATATAGATTGGGAATTAATTAAGGCATTTTGTCTCTAAGAGAAGATTAAGGAAAGCGGAACTGGTAA
Source organism: Dicrocoelium dendriticum (assembly GCA_944474145.2). Lineage (NCBI taxonomy): Eukaryota > Metazoa > Platyhelminthes > Trematoda > Plagiorchiida > Dicrocoeliidae > Dicrocoelium > Dicrocoelium dendriticum. The sequence continues at coordinate 17,735,959 of OX104069.1, forward strand.
AATTCTAAGTTGCTAGTTAAAATAAAATAACTCAATAAATGGTATAATCCTCGGCGATGCGAGGTGCAGTCCAAATATTTGATCTAATCAACGTGTACAGCAGAATAGCAAATATAATCAATATGTTTACGCTTTTCACAATGGATCAAAAGCGCGTATTAAAGTAATTGGCAGGTTTTATGTATGAAAATATATAAAAAGCCGGGAAGGATGAGAAAGGCAGATTTAAACAAATGTCTAGGTAAATTAATACGGCCACTTGTGGAACCGTCTTCTGGGGACCTGTATCCGTGCAAGTTATTCTCTCGAATAATGTCGTCCGCACGTCCACGCTATACCTGGCCGCGTGCATTTGTAGCATTGTATCCTTTGAGATATCAACCGTTCATTATACGTCTTGTGTATTTCAGGGATGCTTTTATACATGCATTGTGGGCGATAAAGCCTCAGCCCAATCAGTCATGCGGATCATTCAATTATGGCATTTTTATACGTCAGTCAGTTGGTGGCGATTTGCTTTGCGTAGATAAAATTTTATAATTCAGAAGTTATAATCCATCAGCACAGGAGATCAGCTCATTCATGACCATCCTTGAAATAGAAAGCAGAAGAAGTAGAATTGTGTGAAAAAGCTATTATATCCTTAATTTAAAATTCATGCAAATATGTTTCTTACCTCAGCGTAATAATGTATGGAGCTGATCATGGGATCAAAATGTTCGGCGTGACAGCCTGATGCAGATAACTGCACGAGTAGTCCATAGGCGAAAATGCAATCATAGAATCCGTAATTGACATCACGGAATTCCAATATATGATCTGGACCGTTAATACCAGAAATGAATGGGAATTTGTTAGCATTGCAGAACAAATGTGGCGAAGGCACTAGTAGAACCATATTAGGGATTAAAAAATTTGTGGGGAGAATAAAGTAAACATTTTCTGGATCCACGCCGGTACACAAGTTTGCTTTAGTTTGTAGAGAGGACAGTTAGTATGAATAAGGTTAAAATGGTTAAAATCATTAAAAGAAAGCCTACAAGACGTGTTATCTATCTTGCAATGCATATAATAACAAACAAAATTCATGCTTTTAGGATGATTATCGACAAACGGCGAGCCTTTTATGAAGCTAATTTTCGTTTCTGTAAAAGAATTTATTAAGGCAAGCTGAACAAGTACATAGTTGGTCTGACTTCTGGGACGACGGATCCGACATGATAATACGAACAATAATCCGAGTAAGGCGAAAACTGTGGTTGAATGACGCTAGTTTTCCTGCGGCTGACAAAAGTAATCCCAAGTGAGGGCCAAGCAGACAATAAAATGCATTAGTTAAAGAAGCGTAAAAGCTCCTGATGCCGAGTGTACAGCTAATATAGAACGGACCACGAATTGCTTTCCGGATACGCAAACCTAGAAAATCTGTTTTCTTAGTTTCCGCATATTCGAAAATATATGCTGCATCCAAGCTACATTGGGGCTGCGACATTATTTGGTAAAAACTCATCAAACATCTAGTAAGAAAAAGAAATAAATATCATGCTGCACCGTATAATTACTAACGAGCTTTATCCAAAAATGTAATATATATTCCAGCGTCATGCACATTATATGAAGTATAGTGATTAGTTCAGCTTGCTCCTAAAAGTCGTTAAGAACCACGGTCTATTCTATTAAGTTGGCAATGTGTTGTCCAAGGGATCTAGCTTGAATGACGTTACCAGACGTCAGTTCAACACATATTCACTGATGATCTACAGTATTTGGATGTGGATAATTCAAGATTTGCTCTCTGAGAATTCTCAAGGATTATGTTCGCAATAAAACTCCAACCCCAGCATCAATACTGAGTAAGGTATTGGGCAATCAAACACGTAAATGGAACCTTCACCAGTATGAAATCATGCAAAAATGAGGCGGAATTACACGAAATTTCAACGTCATGCACAAAGTAAATGCGCCAGAATGCTACACTTAAGGAATCAAGACGAAATGTAGGATTGTGGTAACACTTACTGCTGCATTTATCCGGCCATCCTTATTTACCTTGCTTTAGAGTAGAAATCAGGAAGCTAAGAAGAATCCACAAACTTTCAACATATCCAGTCGACCCAAGTCAAGTAGAAAACTGCTTTAAGCAAGTTTGGCATGTGAATATTTAGCTACAACACACACAATTACAGCTTGTCCCAGAATATGAACAATTGCAGACAGGTGCTATAGATCGGTGTAATAAAAGGTGGACAGAAACGACATCATACTGCGTAATGACTAGTTAGTTCTAGAAACAGAGTGGAGGTTTTGCAGAAATGGTATATTACTTGGGATGGGATACGAGCGGTACGCTTGTGTGCGAGCATAATTCGCATGTATTTAAATAAACTAAACAAAGAAATTTTATAATATTTTACAACATTATAGCAAAATAAGTAATATTTCACGCATATTACAATGGATGCAAAACAGGTATTAAAGTAATTTGCAGAATTATTGTATTAAATAATGTAAAGGGAAACAGGGAAAGTAACGTATGAAGATTTGTACAGGAGACCAGTTAAAATAAAACGGCAACTCGTGGACCTTTTTCCATGCACGGTATTCCTTAGGAAGTATTCGCCCGCACATCTATGTTACACCTGGCCGCCTGCCGTTGTGGCATACTCTCATATGAGCCAGCACCTGTATATCATAGGTTGTGTTATTTTAGGGCTGCTTTTATGCACCCATTATGAGCGATGAAGCCTCAGCCCAGTCCGTCATGCGGCTCATTCAATTACGGTAATTATTATACGCCAGTCAAATTGTAGCAATGTCCCTTGTATAGTAAATTCTTTTATAATCTGTAAGCTCTGATCCGCCAGTAAAGGAGATCCGCCCAGTCATGGCCAACAATGAAATAAGAAAGAATGTAATAAAGAAGAATTGTAGAAAAAGGTACTATTTCGTAATGTATAAATATTTATGAATGCTTTTTACCTCATCATAAAAATGGATCGAGCCGATCATACGATCAGGTAGTGTGGCTTGACAGTCGGAGACAGATAACTGTAGGGTTGCCTGTAGGCAAAAGTCACATAGGGAATCCGTTATTGCCATCACGGAATTCAAGTACATGATTCTGGACTGTTAACTCCAGAAAAGAAGGGGAAGTGTTTAGCACTGCAGAACAAATGTAGCCAAGGGGATTGCAGAAAAATACTACGACTTAATCAATTGGTAGGAAAAATTACGAAAATGGTTCCAGACGCCACACCAGTAAATAACATTGCTTTTAGTTTTAAACAGAATACAGTTGGTATGAATTAAATTGAAAGGATTAAAAATGCTCAGACGGTAGCATTACAGAATAACATAGGAAGCGGTTTGTATCAGATCATTCTAGATGATCATGTTTTCTTTAGTGCATTTGATTCGATGTTCTCTGGTATTATACATGATCCGGCCCTACTTCATACAGTTTTTCATCATCATGTTGCCTTTGTAATATCCATTTCACTCTATGTGTTGAGTGATAAAGATGAACATGCAGCAATGTCCAATATATCTAATCTCTGTTGGCAGCTTATTCCATATGGAGCCATTCCTAATAAGCTAGTAATTTCTCCTTAGACTGGACTTGAATATAGATAAATAGCATAGACATACACTATCTCGCAGTTCATAACTGGTACTTTCCCGAGAGTGCAAATGATAGGTTCAAACATATGCTTTCGACAAGCGAGTTTTTGGAGGAAGCACAGATTTATTTGCATTCTTCGTAACCACAGAGGTTCAAGATTCAATGGCTTGCACCTACCTCTTTTTATGAAAGTGCGTTTGAATAGTCAAATATTCGCTCCGTAAGAGCGCTTTGGAAGTTTTCAATGGCTCTCAAGTCACCATTTAGCAAGTTACTGAACGTAACACAGCAATATTCAAACAAAGACTGATACTGATTTTGAAAGCAATTACTCTCGTTTCTTTCAACGTTAGCAGGTGGAATAAGAACCCGACCGGCTGCTCAGCCTTTTTCACGATATGATTTTTATATTCGCTAAATTTTAAGGAAATAGTAGATTTCTACCTAAATCACGAACAGATTGGCTGATGGGAATGACTTCATCATGTAGTCTGAACACTTATGCGTATATCTGACATCCATAAGCTAAAATACTACAATGTTGCAAACGTAATCTGCAACGTATCAGCCCATCTCCCAATGGATTTCAAATCGCTTTGGATATTGGCTCGGTAGCTACAAATGTCATGGAACCTTCACCCTGTCAACTCCTAACAAAGTCGTTAGCTTATCCAGCGTCACCTTTACTCCAGCAGCTGTTGCAAGCAAACTACAGTTTCTCCGGGAGTACCGTGCCCCTGGAATCAACATTATCTGCCCAAAAGTGCTAAAAACCCTTGATCCCACCATAGCAGCACCACTTGAAACCTTTTTCCAGGGTCTGCTCAACTCCCACACGCTCCCATCTAAGTGGAAAGAATGTAATTATCACTCCAATATATAAAGGAGGTGAGCGCTCTGATCCTGATAACTACCGACCTAATACTCTCCTTCCTGGTTTATCAAAAGTTATGGAATCGGTAATCGCAGATGAACTGACGCGATATTTTGAAATCAACAGATAATTTCTAATGCCCAACATGATTTTCGACGCAGACGTTCTTGTCTCACCAATTTTCTGATTACTTGGGACTTATGGACCACGGCGGCGAATGAAAGAGTGCCCATGGATGTGATATACCTGGATTTTTCTAAAGCATTCGACAGGGTCAATCACATCTTTCTCCTCCAAACGCTTGCTGCCTACGGTATTAAAGGTTCTTGCTCACGTGGTTGGAAGACTACTTACACGCCAGAGCAATCAAGGTAAGAGTAGCTGACACCTATTCTGAAAGCCTTTGTGTCTCTAGTGGTGTACCACAAGGATCCGTCCTCGGCCCGCTACTATTTTTGTCTACATTAATGACCTTCCAGCAGACATTTTATCTCCAATGGAAATATATGCAGACGATGCTGAAATATGGAGGGCAATTCCCTCAGCATCCGACCGTGTCTACTTCCAGGAAGATCCGACCCGGATTAACGAATGGGCAGAAAAGAACCAGCTCCCACTGAACCCTGCAAAGTGCCACCTGCTGACGGTGCACAACAGCTTCAACACATACCTTTTAGGGCAACACCTCCTGCAACGCGTGACTAGTGAACGCGACCAAGGTATAATCATGCAAGCGAATCTTGGAAATACACTCCAATGTTCGAAAACAGCAAGTGTGGGGAACTTGAACTTGATACTTTTAAGGCGAGCTCTCGGACCTTTTGAGCGACAGCTAGTACCATTGTTTATTAACTCCTACATTCGTCCTCATGTTGAATATGCAACTTAGGCCTGGTGTCCATGTTTAAAACGAGACATCCGCCTCTTGGAACAGCCTCAAAGAAGAGCCACAAAGGCAACGCGTGGACTCTCTGGTAAAAGTTACGAAATGTGTCTTCGTGTACTCGGTGTGTTCTCAATAGAATATCGACGGCTTCGCGGAGATCTTACTCTCACATGGCGGATAATAACCGAAAGCGAGCTTCCGTATACATCACTGTTGACTCCAGCCCCATACGAACAAAACCGAGGCAACCACCTGAAACTAATGACGCAACATTCATGTTTGAATTGTAGAAATTCTTTTTGCTCCCTTATAATCTATTCTCACTGGAATGCATTAACAAACTACGTGGTGAACGCACCAGATATTACGACATTCGAAAGACACTTAGATTTCCCACTTAGTGATAAAGGACACACAACAATTTGTACAAGTGCAATGATTAAATCACTGATATTTTACGTTCCACGTTGGAACAATTTGATTTTAAATTTCTTTTGCTTATCCGTCCTGTGGGTCTTGTAATGTTACGCATTTTATCCCATCATACACCATTTAAATATTGTTAAGTTAAGCGGTACGCTGAGAAAATAAGAACGTGTAAACCACCTTTAGATCACCAGCAAACAAAAAGTCTATCCAAATTGTATAACAGAATCGAGGTCATTTATATAGGGTAGGAAGAGTAACGGATATAATACACTGCCCTGTACCACTCCACTGATGAACCTACGAGGTAAAGTGATGTAACTATTAATATCCACAGCATGCCTACTAGGTACGATTGGATTCAAGTGTTAAGCGGATTTGTAACACCGTAGTTATTTCACATAGCAGAGTTTGGTGTGGGACTCTGTCAAACGACTTTTGCATTTTGAGCAATATGAAAATTCATCGAATACCTGAGTCAATTTCTTCAGTTAGATTGTTAAATAAGTCAACTTGACAGGTAACATAAGAGCAGGAATTCAGAAAGCCATGCTGTGAAAGTGAGAGAAGTTTCTGCGAGAATAGGAACGAAACCAAGTGTTCCTTAAAAAATTATCCCTAGCATGCGTAACAGAATGGCTGTCTAACTAATGGGGCGGTAGTTCCGAATGTCAGTTTTCGACACGGATTTATGTATCGGTGTAACCGTAGCCGTTTTCCAACGTCCGGGATAGTAACCAGACTAAAGAGACATAGGAAAGATATTTAATAATAAAATATGGATATACTCTCTACCGCGTCTGACTAAAGTAGAAGAGGTCTCATCTGGACCATATCTGAACGATGGTCATAGACAGCTAATCATACGTTTTATCGTAGCGCCAACAAGCTTGATCGCTGAGAATGGTTCAGAAAAATTAAATGGAATTGCCAATTGCAGAGTGGCTTTACAAGATTTAGGAATCTGGCAAAGTATGTGTCAATGGCTTCTGCATGGGCAATTGGCGGGTCAATGCAATCGCCATCCGGCATGAGGATGTCGAAGGGTAGGTCAATTTTGCCGCTTCTCATCTTTCTCTCTAACGGAGCAATGGAACAGTGCTATATTACCGATAAAATAGCGCTGCTTAACAATTCCAGGGGGATAGAAATTATAGCGAAAATCAATTTCTTAACAAAGTGAAAAGCGTTGAGGTGGACCCACCGTAGACATATGTGGAATAGCGGAGATGTTCGTGTAGTAAACATATAAATCCATATATTCATTGGTTGGGCGCTTAGCAAGACAGCTTTTGATTGCGTTTGGTAACCCATGGCTAACATGCCATCAAAGGAAATGTAAGTGAGACAATGCATCATTAGCTCCTTTTTTCGATATCATCAGATTTGGAGCAGATAAGACCTAATTAGTGAGGGTGTTCCAAGGCTAGCACAAACGGAGTGAAATGGCGGTTCTACGGCATTAAGGCCGGCTATACTGAATCGTCGATTACAGAGGGTGACCACTTAGTTTAGTGTTGTGGTTCAATTGCAGCAGCGGACGGCGAATGTCGTTTGGGTTCTTTAGAATACGGTAAACCGTTATGCGACCCCTCGCAAAAGCCGTTACCGACTGCTGTACATTTTTATAGATTTCAGCCTAAGCTGACAGGGCAGATGAGAGGCCGCGCTTTCATGGTCTACACTGCTCACAAGCCCTACAAATTCACCTTTACTTCTGATTGCGACAATTCTTTATCACGTCAAACAAGACACCTGGACTTTGTCACGCAATTCACTGCTGACATACGCCAGGACTCAGCTGTCGACAAATCCCTCGCCGACGCTCACACACTCGTCAACCTCACTCTCCAATCTCTGCCTACCGTCAAACCCGCCGCCATGGCATCTGCTCAGGATCAAGTCGAAGACTTACAGCGCGCTCTGCAGTCCAGTTTGCTGCATGTGCAGCCTGTTCCTCGCAGAAGCACGGAGGGAACAATTCTATGTGACGCCTCCACATGTTGTCCTAGACCCCTTGTGACGTCTCCTGCAGACGCCCAGTATTTGACCCATTGCACTCACTATCACATCCCACTATCCCTGCACTTTCGAAATTGGTCACTGTATGTTTTGTTTGACCACGCGTTAAAAAAGATATCTGTACCTGGCTGCAATGCTTGCGCTCCGAAATACATCGTCACAACCACGGTCCTCTTATTTGTTCCCCCCTCCCCGAAATTTGGATTCTCACAAGTACACGTTGACCTGGTATGTCAGTTGCCTCCTTCACGCGGATTCGTATACATTCTTACATGTGTGGACCGCTTCACCAGATGGCCATAAGCCATTCACTTAACAGACTGCACAGCTGCGACTGTTATCCGGGCCTTCTTAGATCGGTGGGTCTCGCACTACTGATGCTTATCCACCATTACAATTGACCGAGGATCGCATTTCTAATGTTCACCATTCGATACGTTCTGCATATTTTTAAGCTGCCTTTGCATCCATACAGAAGCGTATCACTCAGCAGCCAACAGTTTAGTTGAACGCTCCCAAAGACTTGAAAGCCTTCCTCTGTGCCTCCTCTGACCCTAGCTGGAGCGAAAACCTCTCACTCTTAATCTTAGTCATTCGCAGCAGCATCAAGTCTGACTTACAATGTGCACCAGCAGAGCTAGTTTACTGCACAACGCTAAATTTGCCTGGAGAATTGCTTGCACCTCCCGCCTCTTTGGATATGCCTCCCCTTAACTTCGTGTCCTCCCCAGCTCAATGCATGCCTTCACTTCGCCCGACTCCGCCCCGTGAGCAAACTAGATATGTACAAATACGCAGCGGACTCTTTACCGGAAGTCACGTCTTCCTCCGCATCGAGGCCATGTAGCGCCCTCTCCAGCCTCCCCACACTGGCCCTTTCACATTTCGGCAAAGGACCCCGAAAAATTTCAGTATGTTGCAACATTGCATTTTATGGTTGTTTTAACCTTAAAAACGTCCACTTGTTTTACTGGCTGCACATCCGTTGACACCACGCGTTATGGTGAGAACCTTGGTGCACCGTTCCTCGCACTGATTGACTCGCTTCCTATTTGTGTAGTCTGCACGATATATGTTGGGTACAGTCGCCTCCAGCTTCTATACTCTCCCGTAATTGATACGTCTCTGAGGTGTCATTGATTACCGACTGGTATCTTAGGCTCCACCCAACAAGAGATGTACCATCACAGCGTCGGGAAAACACAGCTTCCCTCGGCAGTAGACATTTAGTACCAATCTAATGATAGTGCGTGGCAGGTGTCTCCACTACTCCGTCATTTTGAAATCATGATAATCATTTTAGCATTTCTTAACCTTTATTTTCTCTCATTTGGAATACTGCTTTCAGCTTTCTGCCCACTGCTTCGTCCGTGAAATAATGGGACCAAATATTGTGTTACTGGTGAGTAATCGGTTGCTTGAGGGGATGCATTGAGAGAGGTACCCTGAGTTCGCACTTATGAAGGGAATGCATTCTTTGCAATTCCGAAGTTTTATTGACGACACAATCCTAAAGTTTGGTATATTGATTGGGAAGCTTGATCCATGTATACTTAGCTATTCAGCACCGCTTAATATTTTGTTCTTCGCCGTCATTCCATGAAGCTGGATAAACCGCGGTCCGATCGCATAAAGACGGACAACCAGCTCTCACGCAGTCATCAATCACTAGATCACCGATCAGAAAAATATTGTCAGTGTATCTTATGTTAATATTTTCCAGCCTCAACATGATGCCCCTGCATGGCAAAAATAAATATTTTCATTATTTTGAGTAACTCGCATCTTCATACTTCCATTATATGTTACGTACTTTCCTATGTGAATCGGTATTACCTTTTACTTTGAATTTTTTATTCTGTATCTCACCTTTCGCTTTCTTTCATTCGTGCATTACAAAAAGAAGTGGTGCCACATCCGCAAAACACTCTCTCTGGATCACGTTATTGCTAAATAAATAACCAGAATTCCCTCATCTCCAAATTACAGGGGCTGTGGTGTAAAAATTTTGAAACTCATCCTTTACTCCGATGGAATGACAGAAGTCCTATTGCATAGCTGGTTGAAGCATCCCTTCAGAATGCCTAGCGATATTAAGCTATAGATAGCAGGCGCTTGGCCACCAGTTATTCGCTGTGAGTTACCGTCCACCAAACTCTGCGTGTGAAATGGATTATAAAGCGAACCACCTTCTCCAGGTTATTTTGAGCAAGACTTACAGTCACATTCTCATCGCAGGTGACTTTATTGTGTATGTTCTGGAAATAGCGACGGCCGATGTCATGCAGTTCAAAGCCTGTTTACAATAGGTAATTTGCAGCTACCCTCTGTACAACCACGTGACCCATCCCACCAGATTTCTAACTGCTAACAAGTCGTCGATACGTGATATTCTGCTCATCACGAAAAACTCATGGTAGACGAAATAATTACAAGTGCATCCCTGGGTCGCAGCCACCATGTGACTCTACTCTTTAACTATGTATATTATGCGAAATAGCCTGAGAAAGAAGAGAAGATAGGTATACGGTCAAGCGGTACAACGTGCTATCCGCGGTTGTTATGGAGGTAGCTTGGACCGTCTTAACGGAAAGACCCCCAGAAATCCTCCAGGACAATTTTACATATACATCCAGTCCACTGGTAGCGCATGCGGCTGTGCAGAAATTTATCATCACAGCAGAAGAAGTCTTTCCTATGGATCAGAACAAGTCAATGCAAGTTCTTGAAGGATTTAGTATGGACAGCTTACAAGGACTCTCTGAATTCCGAAACCCGGACTGCCCACGTGGCACAGCCTAAACCCCGTGTGGATTTAAGCCGTGAGGACAACCTGATGCATCAGCAGGAGTTAAGATAGAGGATCTGCAAGAAAAGCAAACTGTTGTACCTGTTAATAGCCTTCGTTAGGTGCCATGCGGAATTCCTGCACTGATCATGATTGACATATAACAAATCAGCAACGGAAGCAGCCAATCTCTTACGATTCCGTTACTCACAAATGGTCCGGAGATTAACAGACACAACAGTTATCCATGTTTCTTTTGTCTCACCGTCAGCTTTATTCAATTTTACATTTACTGCAGAAAGTGTGTCAAAGTATCTGTTGTCCCTGCGGATCCACAGCCCTCCGGGTGTCGATAACATTCGAACGAATGCTTTAGCGGCCGTAAGCAATGATTTGCCAGTAAATCTGGCTATATTCTATCAGGGCTGTATGGAAGAAAACCATGTGCCAAACATATGAAATGATGGGGTAATCACGCCTATTCATAGGGGAGGTAGACGCACTGACCACACCAATTGACATCCGATAACGCTACTCCCTGTGCTTTCCATGCATATGGAGTCTATGATCACTGATGCTCTCATGCAGTATCTGAATAATCCCAGAGTGATAGCAACAGAGCAAAATGGCTTCCAACAAAGGCGCTCATGCACTAGGAACTTGTTATTTGCACGCAACAGCTGAACTGTAGCAGTTTATGGTGGAGCAAGCGTTGATGTCATTTACTTGGACTTCTCAAAGCATTTGATCGATTTGACAACCGAATTGTTCACTATAAATTTTAACTATGGCGTTGTTGACCCACTGCTGCTTTGATTAGGCAAGTTCCTGCAAGAACGTTTGTTGGAAGTGAGAGTATAGGAATCACTGTCCGACGCAATTGAGGTGGAGTGCGGCGTACCATATAGCTCGGTGCTCCAGCCAAGTCTACATTAGATTTTCACTAAGACGATCTAGCGAAAGACATTACTTCCGATTTCCTACGCTTTGTGTATAATGTGAACTTTGGCAAGCGATCCAAGAACCGAATGAGCACGAAAAGCTCTGGCAAGACGAAAACAAGTTTCAGAAACTGTCCATTCTGAATACACTACCGTTTATATTGATAAAATGTCAAGCTGTTTAATTGTGCCACAGGCATGACTACGTGTATAGGTTTGGGTCACATGCATTGTAAATCACCTCTCAGGAACACCACATTTGTGCGCTCATTCAAAGTGAATTTAGCTATTCAAATCGGTTAGAGGCGGGTGCGAATTGAGCAAACCAGGCCATCGGCCTGCTGCCCAGAGCATTCGCAAGATACGTCCCATCTATCTTCACTCATGATGAACAATGCTTAAGTGCACACTCACGTTAAATACGCCATCCAAGCATGACAACCTCCTTGAAGCGCTTCTTAGAAGGGTTAACGAAAACCTAAAGCTGGTCTACAAACAGTGTTCATCATCATCATCATGCACGTTAGCTAGAGGTGGGGAACACCTCAGCTACTATGCTGCAATAACAAACAGCGTTAAGTAATACGAAATCTGTCCTGTCATCAAAGTTTGAAGTCACTGAGTTTTCTGTAGTCCCCCTACGGAAGGCAACGCGGCGATCTCATATTGGTCTACAAATTAGTGTCTGAACCTAAGCACATATGCTGCCATTTGGTGATAGAGCCACAACCGCAACGCAGTGGTACTGTTTGAAATTATGTGCACAATTTAGCTGCCTAGAATGCCGGCGGAATAATGTTCCTCTTTGTGTTTGCCAACCCCGGAACTCTCTCCCGAACTTAGATTTACCTCCCCCATCATGGATATTTTCAAAATGCGATTGGATCTTGCCATTGGTCCCCATCACTTCTTTGCCTGAACTGTGCAACTTTAGAATATATTAAATAACCAACCAAACCGAATTACATGTTACATAAAACTGAGGATGCGCGACGGAACTAAGTATTCATATTTCTACATTTTCACATGGAAAACATCAACTATAACTGTCCCCATGTTGCCTCGTCGTTCGCATTCAATTTCCACGTGCACTAATATTATTCACCCGCGTACATGCTAGATAACTGCCCAAACAGACAACAGACCTCGCATTTGATAATAGTAGTTGTACCCTCACCACCTTGCGGGACTCCTCAAGCAACTGCGATTTTACCCGACAAAATAATGTTTCATTGTTTATTGTTAAATTTTAAGGTACTCACCGATGCCCTCAATATGTAGTGAACAATCGGTAATCAGAAACATAAGATCCGTTGCAACATGAATTAAAACGTGCTATTGATTTTTCGAAATTTACTTCCGTTCAAACATTGATTTAATGTGAATTTTTAACTACATGCCACAAGACCGTAAAAATTTAAAAACTTGGAGACAACCTCTTGAAAACCGCATCACAATGTTTCGCCGTTTGGTATAGAAGTAAAACGACCACGGTTGTTTGAAGCAGTCCTTGTGGGCGACCATAAACAGAAACCAAACCTGGCGGAGTTCTACGGATGTCGTTCAAGCGGTTCGATCAACCTGTCTCCTCGCAAATCCTAAAAGCTTATGTGTGGATCGTTTGCGGTAAGCGACTCACGGCTGGCTGTCTTGGCTATAACGCGATCTGGTTCCACTGGAGACCCCCACATCGCTGGGCAAACAAAATATGAGGGTATTCCTACCAAAAACAACGCCTTGCTTGGTAAGCACCTGGCTTGGTTTGTTGGCTTTGAAGCATTGTAGAGCAAAATATCCTGTCGTTGCTTAATGCTATGGTATTCGTTGGTGTGTCATGTTTCGTCTTTAAGATTTGGTGCAGCAATGCTGCCATCACTTCGTATTGTTTCCACAGTAACTTAACATTCTGAATCAGCAACACAGTCGCAAATTACAAGCTGATTAATTGATGGTTTGGCAAACACTCACCATCATCCGCGCACATTTCGAATGAAAACAGTTATAACCATGTGTACTTCCAAAAAACCGAACTTCGACTACGTCAGATTGGCAATACATGGGACCTTATTTCGATTACCGAAACTTTGTTACACCCATACGTGGATGTTGATGAGGTTTGAGATTGCCGGAAAATCACTCATCAGGAACGACCGCCCCAGCAGAGGAGGTGGGGTCCTACTCTACTACCACAGTGATCTACAATGTACAATAGTTGCTGATCTGGAAACCTACGTTACCGACTCACTCTGGTGCCGGCTCCGACTAAGATACAACGGCGCATGTGACATGGCTACCGTTTATCGTCCCCCAACATCCACTCCGGAAATGGACTCCTGCTTGATTCGTGTCCTAAACAGAGTAGCATGCGCTAAGTACAGCCACATTCTCATCTCCGGGGACTTCAATCTACACAATCTGGAGGTTTCGGCGTTGCACAGTAAGCAGTTCAAATCAGACATGTATGAACTAATCGCTAAGATTCCTTTGTAAAATAGTGTCACCACGCCCAATAGATTCAGGACCGCAAACAAACGTCCATATTAGACTATGTGCTCACGAATGAAGAGCTTATGTTTGACAACTTATTGATGGATAGTCCATTAAGTCTCAGTGAACACGTAGTAATAACAGTTGACAATGTGTGTTACGCAGTATCCATCTGAAGTCTCGGAACTAACTCATACAATCACACGCTATCACGTATTGAAAGAACTCTTCGACACAGCAGCTTGGGAATTCTCAAACAAAATTGCCTTCGACAACGTTTGGGCAGAGTTCGTTAATAGACTCAGCGACATGGTGTACAGAGCCTCAGAGTCAAAGCCACTTCGTACCGCGAAAGGGTTTTTAATTCTAAGGATCAGGACTCGAAAATGTCTGGCCATAAAGGATGCGGCATAGCGTGCTTACAAGGTTAACCCCGACTCAGATACTTGGAGCAATTTCCTGACCCATCGCAACCATTTAACTGCGCACGTCCGTGAGTACACTTTGACCTACCTACAGTGCATAGCCAAAATATTCATGGTAAAAAACAAACTAATATATTAGCATGCCAGCAAGCATCGTAAGTTGAAGCAAGGAATTCCTCCACTTAACTTCACAGGCGGTAGAGTACAAAGTGTCAAAGAAGCAGCTAATGCCCTGCGGATTAAATACGCCCCAATTATCGAACTTGCAACCTCTACCTGTCCCATAATATCAAACACATTACCGACACCATTGTTTGCAAATGTAATTTTCCACCCATCAATTGTTATAAGGAAGTTACTATCACTGCGTGAGCAAGTTCTCCGGGAGCAGACAACCTCCGCACGAAGGCACTGAAGGCTGTGGCTAATAAGCTAGCTAAAGCACTGTCACAGTTCTTCCAAAGTTGCTTTGATGAACAACAAGCCCCCACTATGTGGAAGTGGGGCATTATCACCCCTATCTTTGAAGACGCTGGCCGTTTAGATCCTGCAAACTATCGTCCAGTGAATCTCCTCCCAATGCTTGCGAAGGTGATGGAAAAAGCCTTTGCTGAGGCTTTCATGCACTACCTAGAAAATACAACATCTTGGTACCGGGACAGCATGCCTTCCTTCAACACCGATCATGCACCACCAACCTAGTGATTGCACGAGGTAGTTGGACGGAAGAGGTTAAAGATGGGGTCGGAGTCAAACTCATCTATCTGGAATTTTCCGAAGCTTTTGAGCGCCTTGATCACTGCATCCTACTTCACCGGCTACAGAGTTACGGAATCGGATATCCTGTACTTGGTTGGATTGGCAGCTTCCTACACCAACGGAAGCTTCAAATACGCGTTAGGGGATCACCCTCTAACCCAAATGATTTAGTATGTGGTGTCAAACGATGCTCATATTTGGGACCGCGCTTATTATTGTTGTTTATCAACTACCTGGCAAGAGCTATGTCCTCACATTTTCTGCGTTTCGTCGAGGATGTCAAGATAAGGCGGACGATTAGTAACAAGCCAGATCACCATATGTTCCAACATGACTTAGATTGCGTTTACGAATGGTCAAAGAGGAACATGATTCAATTGAACATAGCTAAGTGCAAGATGATACATCTGCGTCACCAGCTGGTAAGTGCTTACATGATGGAAGACCACACCTTGGAGAAGGTCTCCCAGGACTGCGACCTGAGTGCAAAGGTAAAAGAAGGTCATAAGTGTTCAAAAAATCAGAGAAGCCGACGAGAACCGGAAATAAACACAATAATTTGCTCACGTAATAGAATAGGCCGTGTAGTATTGACACATTTTTAGACCAAGATGAACTAATGATTATATTTCAGCTCGCAAATATGGACGCCAGAATATATATCATACTTTTGGTTAAATCTTGTTAGTACTTATAAGATGCATCATGATTTTATTCCTTTTTCTTGTGGGAAGATTGGTGACCTATTACAAACAATGACGACAGACCCAGTGTGCCGCAGAGGCAGCGGCGATCCTAGGATATGCGGAAACTAAGGAAACAAGAATTCCTAGAAGGTTTGTGCTTCCGGAAACCAATGCGTGGTCCATTCTATTTATAAACTTTACAACCAGAATCAGTTGCTTTTTTGCTTCTGCAACTAATGCAATGTATTATATTCTGCTTGGCCCTTACTTGGGAGTATGCTTGGCAGCCACTGGAAAACCGGAGACATGCTATCATATATTTTGTCTTACTCGGATTTTGTTCGCCTTATCGTATCAGACCAGTCGTCATAGAAGTCAGACTAACTATGTACTTGTTCAGCTGGTCTTATTAAATTATTTTCCAAAAACGAAAATTAGCTGAATCATAAAACACCCGGTTTGTCGCCAATCACACTAATTCCAAGACTTCTTTGTTATCATAAATTCGAAGTTACCTAACACACCTTATACGATTTATGTTTTATGTTGTAAATCTATTTAAACTTAATTCACAATATCTGTACACTCTAAAACCGAGAGCAAAATTATGTATTGGTGTGTAGCCGGCAACTATTTTTTTATCCTCCCTACAATTTGACTAATTCGTAATATCGTTCTGCTCTTCTGTTCGCCACATTTCTTCTGCAATGCTAACAATGTCCCCTGCTTTCCTGCAATTAAATTCTAGAAACATATATTGCAATTCAATGATGGCAATAACGGACTCCTTGTTTGAATTTTGGCCTAAGCACAACGCGTACAGTTATTTGTACCAGGCTGTCACGCTGCAAAGTTTCATCGTATGATCGGCTCGATAGATTTTTTCGCTTGTGCCAGAAAGAAGCCTACTTTCTTAATATTAATTGCACGCTGATACTCATATCTCGTACTTATACTATCATACACATTATTACGACAATTCTGAGTCTAGGTGGTCTGTCCACCGACCACTAAAAACTGTGAGTACGAACACGAAGGTCGGCCAATCCGTGCTTAATAATCGAATCAGACGCTTTTCTCATTGTATGCATTGCGGGCTAGCTTGGTCCATCCGCCCACTGGTACAACACTTCCAAAACAATCACTAGATTATTTCATGCTGTCGCCTTACAAGAGTGTTGTATTCCAACAAGGATTGCCAGCCATCTCCTCAAGAACAGAATACTACGGTTTGAGTTTCCATATTTTGTATGCTATCACAGTTCGTTCGGATTAAGACATTTTAAAAACCATTAGTCGTTTTTACTAACATGTCCTTGAACACTCCCCTATTTTGCTCAACATCGTTATATGAATGAAAGTAATGCATATCTTGTTGTTGCACCTTACTGATTTACATCACTAAAACAATACGCAAGATGCATTTACCACATAAACCAGAAATCAAGGCACTACCTGCGAACGGTTGGATTAGGTCCATTGGCGACAGGAATGCCAATCGCTAGCCGATTCGAAAATATGAAGCAAATTTTCAAAAGAACAACCACTCTGCCCACTTCGCCGTCTTGATCGCAGACCGTCTCGAGTAACAATCGGAAACGAGCCATGTCATTGAAAATATCATTAATAGACAAATCATTTATCTATAGAGATTAGATAGTGATTACGTTGTTCATTGCTTTTCATTAGGGTGTTTGGAGTTAACTTATCACACCGTAGTTTTTTTTGCCTAAAACTGAAACACTAAAAACATGCTGTATATTACATATAAGTACAGAACCCGAATAAAGTGCCCATTCATGACAAAAGTGCAAGGCGCGCCATACTCCGGTAGAGGCATCGTTACAACTCAGTCCAAGCTTACTCAAATACCTTAGATGAACAATTCGTGTAAAAATGGCTTGCTTTAATTCCTCCAACTACGTCGCAAAGAGCAATTTCATTTCCACACTCAATTTCCACTCAAAACTATTGCCAGTCCAATGTAAAACCATATTGGGCATCGTGCGCACCACTTGATTCCAGGGAAACGCACGATTGACTTCCATTATTAACCCGTCAAACAGAGGAGTGACCAAGGTAGGCGCCACAACCGAATCCACAAAACCCGACAAAATCTTGTGTAGTTAATCCCATAATCGCCATTTTAAAATTGGTGTTTACAAGTCTCGTGTGTTCTAATCTACCAGAATCAAGATCCGTTAGACTGAAGAGTAAGCCGGGAGTAGTTGGAAAGCAAGGTTTTCTATCTGTAGTGCCAGTTGTATCTGTGATGATGCTGCAACATTGAGATACACCGTGCCTCAATCGAACTCATCACACTGTGGTAAGCATCGAATACATGGAGGAACATTAGATACTGCTGACATAATAATAGTTATTCAACTATTTGTTAATTAACTCCACAATGCATCAAACGCGCGCGCCCAATACCGGAGAGTCGGTAGATAATTCCATAAAAAGGTACAACCGAGAAAGTAGGTGAAAACACCATAATATTAAAACCTTCATATTAGAAGCTGATCCCGATTATCAAAATTTTCCTACCCAAGAAACGTAAACGTATGACCAGGAGTTATGACTATGCTTCCGTGAAACATTCCAAGAATTCTGTGTTCCTTTACTGCCATGGATTTCTGTGTCACCTAAGTGAAAATATTGCAATCCTAGATTGCAAAGTTGGTCCGAAATTCCGAGTTAATTCGAAGACCATTCTAGAGTACTCTGCCACATTCATTAGCATACAGTCATCAGAACTTCGGCTGATAGCCCCTGATTCACAATCACATGCTAATAGTTACTCAGCTGGGCTGCAAATTATTCGAAAACGCCAGCTGTGCAGATTAACAAATTGTTGGAACTAGGATTCGTCAAAATAACCGTGTGCTACACGCATGATGCTAGACCTTCAGGGCCACCATGATCAGTAGTGTAGTAAGGTTACCTGAATACCTCTTAAAGCTTGGTGAGTCCAAGAAAAAACAAATATCAGCCAATCTCACTTGCGTCCAACTCTACTAAAGCATCCTGACTGCAAAGTTTAAATAATTTATCAACTAAACATGTTGCTACCCTAAAATAACACAAAATTATTATCAGTAAACTGTTGGAGCTTCTCCTGCGCCAGGCCTAGATATCATGGAGTATCATAAATGTAAAAGGGAAAATGTTTGAGTGAATTGAGTATTACCACTGAACTCCTACTGCATTGCATGATGTGATGCGCGACTATCAACCGAATAGATGAGCTGATGTACAACTTATACGATCGCAGTGAGATACACCTTTATCTCATGAATGATCCAGCGCTCCGGATTGTTGACGTAGTACTGCCTTCTCTTAGGCTCCGGTAACAGATGTTTCCAGGCTACGGATAGGGCCGTTTGGCGTCCACTTCATAATTGGCTAATCTCTTAGACTCCACTCTAAAGACGGTCTTAGCAGTGGCACAGTCACTTTCTCTTGGTTGAATATCTCAACATGCACGCAGTTGACTATTCACTGCTCTAACTGATGTCATCAAAACCGTACTAAATTGACAACCCAATAGATCGCCGGTCTATAAGTATTTTACTATCCGGGTAAGATTTAAGACTGAAAAACCTGGTATCCTTAATCTCGTGGTCGGCAGTATTTCATTTGGTCGCAGCAATAAGCAAACATTTGTGTACAAATGTTTTGGTTTTGCAGAATATCCCGCAGAAAAATCCCTGACAGTTCACATCGGAATACCGATTACGGCGATCTGACTACAATTATCAACAATACTTCCCTGACATTTCTATCGTTATATGTACCTAGGTTGGTGACGTATCGTATTCATGTGGATGTTCAGTAAGATACCCTCCTTTGGAGTTAAACGAAACATGTTCCATTTTAATGTTCGGGGAAGGTGTAATTTTTCATCTCTCATTTACGATGCCAATCTACTAGCGCAATCATTTCACATTGCGTTGATTTCTACTGCCTTCGGATTTTGTATACGGAGTTTTGTGCAGCGGAATTTGACAATTGTCCTACATTTTCTACGGTTGTGATGCACCGACAACATGGCGGATAACAGGGCGGATAAGCGAAAACATGTTACTGCCGGCGCCTCCCTTCGTTCTTTTCCACCTTTTTGTCTTTCGCTCATCCCGACCCGCATTACTAAACTTAATTCTATAATTCTCAGCTTAATTGACAGCAACAGAATTGCTACTGGAGTAGTACCATCTGCAGCTACCATCCCACAGCACCAATCGGACGCCTATCGGCAAAAGTCCCTTATAAGGCCTCGCTGTCCCGTTTCCATGGCGACATTGAACGTCCGCACTCCAAGACAAAAAGGCCCACAGGCTGCACTCGCATGCACCTTGGACACACTGGGTGTTGATGTGTGTTGTGTGTCCGAAACTAGGATTAATGACCCTAACGGGGTTATTGAATTGGCTGCACCAGGCTTATCCTCTCGTTACTGGTTGCACGCATCCGGAGACGCCGATGCGGCACTCACGGGTCAAGCTGGTGTAGGTATCATTCTAAGCTCCAAGGCTGAGTCATTTTTTCTTGATTGGATTCCGGTGAACAGCCGTTTATTTGCAGCCCGTTTGACGACATCAGCTAAGGTGAATTTGCGAAGTAAAACAAAACGCTGTTTGTTTGTGATTTCCGTTTATGCTCCCACCGACTGCAGTTCTAATGAAGTCAAGGACACTTTCTAGCACGAACTGAACGCGCTACTACGCAGTGCTACTAGTTCAGATATTATAGTACTTGCAGGGGATATGAACGCACAAGTAGGGCGTCTGAGTGCCTCAGAAGCTCAGCTGGGTGTTAATTATGGACTTAACTCCGAACGGACTGACAACGGCGAGCGTCTGCTGCAACTGTGTGCGAAGCACCAGTTGTTTCTTACTAGCACTGCTTTTAGACACAGTGGGCGTCGAAGTGCCACTTGGCGTCAACCTGTAGCTGGCCAACGATGGACGCAAATTGACCGCAACGCCATAAGTTACAGGTGGCGCGGTTCCATTCTGCTTTGTCGCTCGTACTGGAGTAACTGTGTCGACTCTGATCATACCTTGGTGCGCTCTCGTTTCTCCATGAACTTTAACGGAAGGCGCACAAAGCGTCTCCCCCGATTGGCAACGGAGAAATTGTCCCAGCCCTTGGTCAGGCAAGCCTATCAAGAAGCACTGCATAGCGAACTCTCGCTGTCCTGTCCTAATGACATTCATATTCAGTGGAATAGGATCTCGGACGCTATGCTTGACGCAGGAGCATCTGTTTGTGGCACTATCATTCGTCACCGCACCAGTCACTGGATATCCGAGAGTTCCGTGAACCTGTTGGGAGCTAGAAGACACCTCCCGGCTGGTGCTGAACACAATGTGACCAGACGGGCTATTTGGCGTGAACTAAAGCAGAGCGTACTTGCTGACAAGGAAGCCTGGTGGACCAGTAGGGCCCAACAAATGGAGGAGGCAGGAGCAGTAAGCAATTACCGCAAGCTCTTCCAAATAATCCGCACCACTGGTCCCAGAAAACCAGGCGTGCGCTGATACACAACAAGGAGCGCCGTATGGCTCGTTGGGCGGAACACTTTGAAGATCAGTTCAGCTGGCCCCCTGCTCCCGAGCATCTTACTACTCAAGTGATGCAGGACGAGCCATGGATGGTTAGTTTAGAGCCTCCGCCGGAATCCGAGGTCCGAAAAGCGATCACAGCTATCAATCTTTTCCGTGCAGCTGGCCCGGATTCCCTCCCACCTGCAATATTTAAGGATGGAGGTGTGGTTCTCTGCAGGACACTGACATCCCTATTCCAACGTATCTGGAACGAAGAGAGCGTGCCGGCTAATTGGAGCGAATCGATTATGGTAACAATATACAAAAAGTTCAGTCGCTCAGACTGTGCGAACCACTGGGGTATTAGCCTAACGCCAGTTGTGACAAAATTTCTGGCCTCGATTATCGTTCGTCGCCTTACTGCAGAACAGGAATCGCAGATTAGGGAAGAGCAAGCCGGTTTCGTCCAGGATGTAGCTGTATAGACCATATATTTACTTTGCGGCAGGTGTTAGAGCAGCGCCACGCATACCACAGACAGACAATAGCTGTGTTCCTCGATTTCAAGGGTGCGTTCGATTCAGTCGATCGATCGATTCTGTTCGAGTTACTTGCGCGGAAATGTGTTCCCACGAAATATGTGGACATCCTTCGTGCTCCAAACTCGAACACTACAGGCCGCGTCAGGTTCTCTGGTATCCTATCGGATAGCTTTTCGACTACCATTGGCGTTCGTCGGGATTGTCCGATTTCCCAAATTTTGTTCAATTTATTCGTGGATTATATCATGGAGTGTCCCCTTGCGGAACATCACGATGAAGGCGTTGAAGTGCTGCCTGGTGAAAGGTTAGTTGACCAAGATTAGATGGACGATATTGTCTTGCTTTTCGACAATGTTGTTGGGGCATAATCAACCCTGAATAGTCTATCAAGTGTGGCCCCTTAGTTGGTATGCACTTAGCACCTTCCAATTGCAATGTGTTGCTGCAGGACCACCAGCCACTTGCTGACCCCTTGACGCTTGCTAACGACTAACACGAGGTGGTTGATCAATTCACTTATCTTTGCAGCTGAATCAGCAATGATGGGCGCATGGCAATTGACGTGAGCTCACGCATTGCAAAGGCCAGAGCTGCCTTCTTGAACTCGCGGCATCTTTGGCGACGTAAGGGAGTTTCCCTCCGTCTGAAAGGCCGTGTATACAAGGCCACAGTGAGGGCCGTCCCGCTCTAATGAGAGTAAGACTTGGCCCCTTCGGTCTGAAGATCTGAGGCGCCTTCAAGTCTTTGATCATCGTTGTTTGCGAAGCATTGCTGGTATCGGATGGCACCAGCGTGTCCGTAACCATGATGTGAGTAGCCGAGTACTAGGAAGTGATAATCATGCTAGCTCCCTAGAACAACAGATAGCAGTGAATTAGTTGCGTTGGCTCGGGCCCGTGCTACGTATGCCTGATCACCCCTTACCTAGTAGGGCCTTGTTCAATATACCAGGTGTAGGATGGCGCAGGGCTCGAGGTTGGCACAAATTGACTTGGCAGCGTCATATGAAGTCACTGACGACTAAACTGGGTGCCGTTGGTCCGTCTCGCCTTCCGGGCTGGAGTCCAAATGACACCCTGTGCTTGGCCCGAGACGTTACAGGACATGGCTCGCAACCGGCACCAGTGGCGCGTCTGCTGTCGTCTCCTAACCGGATTGTCTGTTTAAAGTGTGTTTGGTGCGGAGTTATCTGTGGGGTAATGGCTGATTATGGCGCGTGGCCGTGAAAGCCGCAAGGAAGCTGTCTCACCGATGCCGCCTTATCTTTGCACGATAGGCAGCTGTTTGTGACGGTATGTTGTCTACAAAAGATGTAGGCGTCTTGACCCTGAATGTTTGCTTAGGGCATTAAGCTTTTCAGGTAAGTTCCCCTTCTCTCCCTCTTCTTATTCTTTATTTCATTAGTTCTCATGGTTGTATGGCAGCGAAGCATCAGTTCAAATGGCTGATGTACTGCTGTTCATAAGGATTTATATATGTAAGAAAAAGGACGCAGCATTGTGCAACATAATCCGTTACGAGTTGTAGTTATGCCTGTTGTGCAAATCCATCCCGGTTGCCAGCTATTTTCCTGTACAAATATAAAGGCGACCTTCCGGTTGGAGCTAGTGAACGAGTGAGCAATGTTTTGGATGTACATGAAAAAGTAAATTAAGCTATGCTTGAATCCAAACAAACCATTTCTTCGTTTAAAAATTGATGATCCACTTTTCGTGATCAATTAATTTGACGTGCTAGCAGAATGAAAAACACCGGCATATTTCTAGTGCTACCCCTGTTTCATAACTTATCAGTCCAGGTGCCAGCGTGTATTCAGCAGCGTCAACTCATCTAACATTAAATGTGGGGGCAAGCCAACCCCTTCGATATTATTTGTATCTTCCTACTCCTACTCTCACGCTCAACTTCCATACATAAAATTACGACACTTATGAGTCCAGATTGGCGGTCCTTCGACAGCTAAACCAACAGTGAGGAAAGCATACAATAAATGAGAGGATTGTTCTGTTCGCCGAACCGGGAATTGTAATAATGGACAAATCTAGCTACATGAAGAAAGCACAACTGTTCGGAGTTGTTAACATCTACCAGCCAATAAGAAAGAGCCAATAAGAAAGAACCTACAAAACATCTGGAAAGCAAGATGAACAAAAGTCTTCGAAGACTGAAACAAATGGACAGCTCACGAAGTTAGAAGACAGCAAGATGTTACCCGAGGATTCAGTGGCGCCACGGTTCTACGGCCTACCCAAAGTGCACAAAAATGTGGTACCGCTTCGCCCTTTCGTGTCATTACCCCGGGGCGCCAAATTACAAGCTGTCCAAGGAACTTTGGAAACGGTTGAAACACCTAATCGCAGGCTGAGAGCACTCAATCCAGTCAGCAGAACAATTCCTTGTAAAACTTAAGGGAATAACAAATAGAAAGAGACGAGATAATGGTCTCCTTTGACGTTACAGCTTTGTTCACATCTATTGTCACGACGCTGGCGAGGCAAACAATGAGGACTCTGCTTGAACAACAAGGAGCGGTAAATACCAGCAACTGAACTGAAGCCACACAAATGATGGAGTTGCTTGACTTCTCTCTCACCACACATTTCACTTTCAATGGTAGAATGCACAAACAGATAACGGGTACACCAATGGGATCGGCAATCTCTGGACTGGTAGCGGAAGCGGTGATGCAAAGCTTGGAAGAGAAGGCATTGCCAATAATGGAGCCCAATCATTGGGTACGTTACGTAGACGATACTTTTGTCATCCTCAAACGCTCCGGACTACAAGGTACACATCAACTAATCAAAAATGTATTTTCCGGCAACCATTTCAACAAAAAGAGCAATGATTACTTGCCATTCTTGGACGTGCTCGTGAGAAGACATACTTCTGTGGCACTGGAAACAACCATTTATCGAAAAGCGACCCGCACCAAGCAAATCTTAAATTATCACATTAACCATCCGATTATATCAATTGAATTTGCGTGAGGACGCTTTCCAAATGAGCCCAGAAACATTGTAACACCCCGCAACTGAGGAAGGCGGAAGAAGACCACCCATTTTTCACGTTTCAGCAAAATTGCTACCATAGAGCTTTATACTACGCTGCCTGAAATCGAAGAGCTAGTCAAAACCCGCATCCACATGTGCAACTGAAAGAAGAACGATTATCCTACCTTATATCCATGGGATTTCTGAAATGGCAGCGAGGCTTCTAATGCCACGCGGGATAACTGGTGCACATGAAGCAACGAAAACCATACGAAGTAAACATATTAACGTGAAGGATAAACTCACAAAGAAAGGAAAATCGGGTGTAGTTTACAAATTTCCTGCAAAAACTGTGACAAGTATTATGTAGGTCAGACTGGAAGGAAACTTGGCACAAGACTGCCCGAACATAGTCTGGGCATTCGCCGCCACGATGAGAAATCCTTAATGTCAGTAAACATGGATGCCGAGAATCATCAGTTCGATCTGGAGAACGTTGCTATAGTTGGAAAAGCAAGAAACCGCAGAGCGCGTGAGTTCCTCGGGGCCTGACATTCTGGCCGGAACACAACCAACGAAGACCTGGAGCTGGAGAGTGTCTATGAAGCTCTGCAGGTTAAGACAATATTAGGCACCAGATCGACAAGGAGAAGAGGTGCCCACTAGACCAACTCACGTGAACAGATAGAAGGCTAACTTTCGAAGCAAGCGACAATTAATAATCACTCGGATCTGACATTGGTTTGCGAGACTGCGAATCAGGACTAAATAGCCGCACTAAAGATGTTGCCTAGTTTCGCAACGAAACGTCTGCAACCGAAATGCCCGGATCGGAGAACAGGATAATCCTCTCATCCACACCCCGAGCTATAGGTATTCTCAATACTTTCCGAACAGGAAGAATGGCCAATCAGTACTTAGGAATCAAATCAGACGCTTTGCTCATTGACTGTATTGCTTGCTCGGTTGGTCAATCCGTCCTCTGGTATAACACTTCCAAAACAATCACTACATTATTTCATGCGATCAACTTATTAGCCAGATTTTTCCCAACAAGGTTTGCGAGCCATCTTCTCTAGATCAGAGTAACACGTTTTGAATTTTCCATATTCTGTGAGCAATCCGTTTTCATCCGGATCTCGCTATATTAAAAAACAATTATTCGTTTTTCTAAACGTGTCTGGGAACACCCCTATTTGATTCAAGCTTGTTATATCGCAGAAGGCAATGAATGACATGTTGTATCATATTATTGATTCGCACCACCAAAATAACACGCAAGATGCATTTAGCCATTAACAAGAAATCAAGTCACTTCCCGCGAACAGTCAGATGCCGTCGACTGGCGACAGAAATGCAAATCGCTAGCCGGTTGGAAACCCCTAAGCAATGTTCACAAAAGAATATGCACCCAGTCCTTTTCGCCTTTTAAACACAGACCGAATCGAGTAAAAATGAATAACATGGCGTGTCATTGAAACGAAAATTAATAGACCACACCGCAGATTTTCGTCTAAAAAGGCAATAATCAAAACATATTATAAACTACTTCTAAATATAGAACAGCATAAAGTTCCGATTCACGAAAAATGAGCAAGGCGTGCCAAACTTAGGTAGGGGTATCGTAATCAATCAGCCCAAGGTTATGTCACTCGTTTAAATCAACAATTCATGTAAAAATTTGTTTGCAATACTCCCTCCACGGATGTCGCAACGAGCAATTCAATTTCCACGCTTGAGACTCATAACTATAGGCAGTCCAAAGTAAAACATTCTTGGGCATTGTGCGTAACGATCGTGTCTAGGGAAACGCAAGCTTCACTTCCATTATCAACTTATCAAAACGGAGCTGTACCATTGCAGGCGCCACAACCTATTCCACAAAATCCAGCAAAATCTTGTTATTCCCATAATCGCCATTCGAAAATTGGTGCTCTAAGTCTCGTGTGTTTTAAACTTCCAGAATCACGATCCGTTAGACTGACGAATAACATGGGAGTGTTTGCAAAATGAAATATTCTGTCAGCAATGCCAATGGTATCTGTGATGACGTTGCTACATTGATATACACCGAATTTATCACACTGTGACAAGCATCGACTACATGGAGGAAAACTAGATTAAGCTGACAAAACGAAAGTTATCCTACTTTCTACTAATCGACTCCACAATGCCTCAAACGCGGCGAGCACAGCACCAGACAATAAGTGGTTAGTTCCAAACTTAGGAACAACCAAGTAATTTGGTGAAAGCACAATAGTAGTAAAATCTTGACTTCGGAAACTATTTTCTTTATTCCCACAAATTGCTTAATTCTTAATATTGTACTGTGATTCCCTTCGCTACATTTTTGCTGCAATGTTAGCAATCTCCCCTTTTTTCTGAAATTAACAGTCCAGAAACTTATATTGGAAATTAATGATGGCATTAAGGAATTCCATATTTGCTTTCCGTCCATGGACAACCCTTAAGGTTATGAGTATCAGGCTGTCACGCAGCACAATATATCGCATCATCGGCTCGATCCATATTTTCGCTGATGTAACAAAAATACTGGTCTACTCATTTACACTAACGATATAGTAGCGCTTTTGCACAATTCTACTTCTTCTTCTACCTTATTTCTACCTTATTTACTCTAACTTATTTTAATGATGGTCATGACTCGGCTGATCACCTATGTAAGACAAATTGCCACCAAGTGACTGGCGAAGAAAAAATTGCCATAATTGAGCGATCCGTATGACTGACCGGGCTGTGTCTTTATCGCCCATAACACATATATAAAAGTAGGCCTAAATAACGCAAAATATGGTGAATAACTGTTGATGGCTTTTATGCTAATACGCTAAACTGGCACGCGGCCAACTATAGCATGGACTTGAGGACGAAATCCTTTGAGAGAATAACTTGTTTGGAAACAGGTCCCCTGTGGAAGGTTATGCGAGTGTCCGTATTAATTTACCTAGACCTTTGCTTTAATTTGCAACCGCTATTGTTTCTGGCTTTTTACTTATTTTCATAGCTATAACATTTCAATAAGTTAAATACCCGTTTTGGGTACATTGTAAAGCGTAAACAAATTGATTATGTTCGCGATCCTGATGCGCACGTTGATCAGACAACATGGACTGCAACTCGCAACGCCGTGGAATTTGCCATCTATTTATTTTATTGGAAAGGTAACTTAATATTTTAACTTTTCCGCATTCGCTAATGTTATCGTAGAGAAAAAATGCCTTACTTTAGTTCCTAATCTATATATTCAGGCGGTTATTGAATTTAAATTACTTACTCATACTACTCGTCCCATGCACGAGCTCGCTCTACGATATAATGCTCTGAATGAGCAGCACAATATAATTAGTATTTATGAGACCTTATTTCTAATGTGCTGTGACATTTCCCATATGTCAGGCTATCTAATAATCCATAACTCTCAAGTATAACTGAAACCGTCACTCAAAATTCCGGTCCACAATTAGAACAGTCGTGAAATATAAAGCGCAAACCAGTTCTAGTTTGCACTTGTAAATGCTAAAAACCTAATCTAAATGGGTTTATCAGGCTTAACGTGGCAGTCGGTCAGCTAAATAAGATACTCAAGTTTTAGATACTATTGTGTAGGACTAAAACATGAAAAATACCGTGAACTAACTTCAAAATGAGTTGGTGTCCCCAAGACTTTCTCCGTTCTGCAACAAGCACATTATACGTCTTATACGGTAGAAATAGTAGCGACATCGCAATCCAGTTTCACAAGATTTACGGGATACATGGCATTTGGAACATCCAATATTCCAAAAATATATTCATTGATGTAATAATATGCGCAGCATATGCCTCGTTCAACACGTACCTAATTTACAACGGTTTTCAACACAAACATTTTTCATAACTCCTTTAATGATGCAGCCTTTGCTGAATACAAAACATTGTGTTCTAACCCCATCTTACACATATAGAAATAAGGTATCAGACAGAATTCGGAGATACGGCCGTGGGGAAAACTAAAGAACCTCTTTTCTAAACTACGTTTGCAACCAAATGATTTTCCGCTCAAAAGACAGACCCAGATATGTTTCTCGTTTGTATACGGTTACGCCAAATGAGCATTTTCTTGTGTAGAGAGCGTATCTGCAACTAGGAACTTTAACGAAGCTTCCATGGGACCTGTCATGCATATCAGCAAGTTGACTACAGAATCAATTGCGTCTAATGACAAGTAACATATAAAGGAAGGAGTGCAATTAATATAAATCAAATTTATTTAGGGACCATTCTCAGCCGCACGCATGCCATGGAAAAAAGGATAAGCATAGTGGTTATCTTCCCGGTAAATTAAATAATGTCCCAAAAATTTTGCTTTATGTTTCCTTGTTTGAGCGTACGTTTTGAGTGAGACAAAACCGACATCCATTCCAAGTGAAGACATGTCGCGACGAGGTCAGCAGAAGCGGAAGCGCGATATCTCAAAAATTTATTTGCAAAATTGAATACAGTCGGACGGGGTTCAGACAGGACGCATGCACGTCTGCTACAATCACTGTCATGAACGTTGCTTGTGATGCTGCGCTACGCAAACTCATGCCGTCTGGAGTTAACAAGATGTGCGAAGATTTCGCTCCTCACCTGGTCGATTAAAAAATTCTTTATGTTGCCTGGTTACCTACCTGCTTTTGCTTCCTGCTTGAAATGGCATGTACCGAAACATGCGGGGATAAAACGTTTATTTATCTTTTTTGTGCGTTTAATTCCCTTACACTTAAACGTGTCCTAAATGCTCCAAGAAATTCACCCTAAATATTTATATGGATAACTCAACTGGCAGCGGCGATGTACAATAGAATCCGTTACGAGATTTAATTTTGCCTGCTGTGCAAACGCATTCCGGTTTTTAGGTATTTCCCAGTACAAGTATACAGGCAACCATCTGGTTGAAGTAAATGAACAAGTGAATAATGTTTTGGATGCGCCTTCAAAAGTAAGTTAAGCAATGCTTTAATGGCAACAAACCAAGTCTTCGTTGAATAATGGCTGATCCAACTTTCTTGATCATTTATTGTGACAAGATAGCATAATAGATAATACCGGCAGCGTTTTAGTGCCACCACTCTTACACAATTCATTGGTTCAGGCGCCAACGTTGTTTCAGCAGCGTCAAATCAGCTAAAATTAAATTTCCGGCAAGACAACCTCCTCGATATTAATTGTACTCTCGGACTCCTACTCTCACACTATATATAATTACGAAACTTCTTAGTCGAAGTGGGCCGTCTTTCGACAACTTATCCAAAGGTGAGTAACGAACACGAAGGACGGCCAATCAGTGCTCATTAATCGAAGCTGACTCTTTTCTCATTGACTGAATTGCGGGCTCAGTTGGTCCATCCGTCCATTGGTATAACACTTCCTAAACAATCACTACATTATTTCATGCGGTCCACTTACTAGCCAGTTGTATTCCAACAAGGTTCTCGAGTCATCTCCTCAAGAACAGAGTACCACGGTTTCAGTTTTCCATTGTTTTAAGCAATCCATTTTCGTTCCCACCTCAATATAATATTAACAAATTGGTCGTTTTTCAAATCGTGTCTGGGAACACCCCCGATGTGGCACAATATTGTTTTATCGAAAAAGCTAATGAGTGAATTGTTGTATCAATTTATTGATTCGCAACACCATAATAACACGCATGATGCATTTACCCCATAAACCAGAAATCAATGTACTTCCCGAGAACGGTCAGCCACCGTCGATTGGCGACAGAAATGCAAATCACTAGCCGGTTCGAAACCCCTAAGCAACGTTCTCAGAAAAATAAGCGCACAATCTATTTCGCCGCTTTAACCACAGACCGTCCCCAGTAGCAATAAAAACGGGTATACCATCGAAAAGAGCATTAGTAGACCACAGCGCAGCTTTTGGTATAGAAAAGGAAAGAAGCAAAACATATGTTTTACTCCTTCTAAAAATAGAACCCAAATATAGTGCCCATTCACGACAAAAGAGAAAGGCGTGCCAAACTTATTTAGAGGTATAGTAATCATTCAGACGCAGGTTACTTCGCTACATTAGATAGACGAATCATGTAAAAAGTGTTTGCGTCACTTCCTCCCTGGATGTTGAAACGAGCAGTTCAATTTTCACTCTTGAGACTCATAACTATTTCCAGTCCAAATTAAAACAATCCTAGGCACAGTGCATAACGATCGTTTCTAGGGAAAACAAGGAAATTAGTGCACTAAGTCTCGTGCGTGCTAACATTCTAGAATCACGATCCGTTAGACTGAAAAGTAAGCGAGGAGTAATTGGAAAACAAAGGTTTTCTATCAGCAATGCCAATGATGTTGCCACAATCAGATACACCGTGCGTCAACCGAACTCATCACACTGTGGTAAGCATCCACTACATGGAGGAACACTGGATTACGCTGACAAAACAATACTTATTCTACTTTCTACTAATGGAGTCCACGATGCATCAAACGCGGCGCGCACAGCACCGGGCAATCGGTGGACAGTTTAAAATATAGGAACAATCAGGAAAGTTAGTGTAAACACAATAGTAGTAAAACCTTCACTGTTGAAGCTGCTTCCGAATTTCACGTTTTCCTACCCAAGAAACGGAAGCGCTTTACCGGGGGTTATGACGTTGCTTCAGTGAGATACTCAAAATGGTCTCTGTGTTTCATAATGACAAGGTTTTCTGTGTCATCTAAGTGCAAACTATGCAAACATTTTTTGCTATACTAATCAAATGTTACTAATCTGGAGAACTCTGCCAGTTTCCTTAGCATACAGTAAACAAAAGTTGGCATATAGCCCCTGATTCACGATCACATGCTATTGGTTACGCCACGAGCTGCAAATATTCGCAAACGCCTGTTGTGGAGTTTAAAAACTGCCGGATATCGGATTCCTCATTATATCCGGGTGCTAAACGCATGATGCCTGACCTTCAGGCCCACCATGGTCTGGAGTGTAACAATGTTACCTTAGTACCAACCAGAGGTTGGTGCGTCCAAGAAAAGCCAAATATCAGTAGATCTCACATGTGTCAAACTATACTCAAACATCCTGACTACACCGTACCACACTCAAAGAATGCTCAATTAAAACCTATAGTTACATTATCATAACACAAAATCATTATCAGTAAAATGTCGAGCTTCACTTGCGACAGGCCTAGATATCACCGAGTCTCATCAGTATAAAAGAAATGTTTTCTTGAAGTGAGCATTAATACTGAACTCATACTGTCTGGCATGAAGTACTGCGCAAATATCAACCGAGTAGTTGAGGTGATGTATTAATTCTATTATCGCAGTTAGATTCATCTTGATCACATGAACGATTCGGCGCTCTAGATTGTCGACGCTTTTGGAAAATACCTTCTCCTAATCTCCAGTAAGGCATGTTTGAGGGCCTCGTATAACGCCGTTTGTCGTCCACTTTATAAAAGGTTATAACTTAGCCTCCACTCTGAAGACTGTCTTAGCAACGGTAGCGTTGTCCTGGTTGAAAACATCCACATGCACGCACTAGAATTTCCTCTGCTCTAACTAATGTCTTCAAAATCATATCAAATGGGCAACCCAATGGATCAAGGGTCTACAATTAGATTAATAACAGTGTATGAGTCAAGATATTATAAAACCGGGTACCCTTAATCTCGTGGTTGGCAATGTTTCATTTGGCCGCAGCAATCAGTCAACATTGGTGTAAATATGTGTTGGTTTTGCTGAAAATTCCGCAGGAAACACTGACAGTTCACATTCCAATGCCGATCATGATGTTCTGGTTAACGTATCTAAAATACTCTTGATATTTCTATCGTTACGTATAACTGTGGTGACGGACCTTCAACATGTGGATGTCTTCCAAGATATCCTGATATGGAGTTAACCGAAACATATTTCCTATTTAGTTCCAGACGAAATGCATTTTGTTAACCTCTAATTTGCGATGCCTATCCACCAGCGCAATGTTTTTAAATTGCTTTGAGTCCTTCAACAGCTCGCTTTTGTACATGGGGTGTTGTGCAGCGGGATTTGACTACAGTCCTACCACTTTTTGGATGCGGAGCAGCAATAAGATGTCGGCGAGACCATGACATAGTTCATTTGTATTGGTCAAGAGATTTTCCCTGTTTGCATCGGTGAAATTCTAACTAAATTAGAAAAGTAGCTATTCCATTTACACATATCAACATTCCGTATATAACCAAGTGTTTACGGCCGGCATTTAACAACACAAAACAACCATATTCACCCTATTAGACGCAGGAGAATCGCACGGCTGGCTGTGAGCTTGCTTGTGAAGTATGCATTTCCCAAATGACATATTGTAAGAAACATATTGAAAAAATAAGTAGACGAGTAATAACTGTTGGTAAACATCGTGCTAAATATCGCTCTTAGAAAAGTAGAGAGATTAAGGCCTACCAGCAGTGCTCAGCGCCAACACCCGTTAGATAAACTATCGTGAAACGCGTTATATTAAAAACGTTTGCAGGTAGACATTATTAGGTTGCCAGAAAACTAGCTCTACGAGAAGTTGGATGAAGCCTTCCTATCTGCATAAAATCTAATTTTGAATTTGGATGGGCGTCCATGCACATACCGAAACAGAGATGACGGGATCCTTCTATCTAAACCATCTTGCTGTATTGCATCAAATCACATCTTTGATTTCCATCACAATGTATCAAATTCATAATCCCACAAAGCAAGGGGAGATGTTTAGGAGGCATCGCTCAATGTTGTTGCCTAACATCAATATGTCACCCACTTGCACACTCACCGCCTTCCATGCACATTCCATCATTTTTGCGTTTGGACTGCATCTGTATGTATGGATATGCTATTAGAAGACGCCTGTCTATACTCCGTTTGTATGCCGCTGTTTTACCACATTTCCACAAAAGTTCCACGATGGTTCACGCTGCAAAATTTAACAGGAAACATCCAAATTGCGACATATGATATGCACCAAGAAATTTCCGAATGAAAGAGGCATATTTATCCACCACGGCTACACTTACATAATGCGCAAAAAACATAACCATTGTATTTCATTTTAACGAGTAAAGTAGAGCACTTCAGTACGTGTATGATTACTATAAATTATGTGTTATCTTTACAACATTTGGAGTAATGTCTTGAAGCGCCTACCTATGAGTAAAGCTGGTAGTTCTGGCTTCTTGCCAAATGTTCTTGGCTTCTAATTTGAAGCGGGAGGTCTAGGTTTCAATGTTGCTTAAGTGATCGGGTGACCGGGTGATCGGGTGACTACGGGTAATTTTGTGGCAGAGGAGCGCACAATTTACTTATTATGGTGCTGTTGGTAATTGTGGTTGATGACTGTGTAATTTCCCAATGTAACTACTTCACAAAGTGAATTTCCAGAGTCTTTCGTTTGAGCAATTAAAGATAACTGTAAGATAATTAAGGCACATGTCTTATTTCAGCGGCTTGCAACTGCATACTTTGCCAAAACACCAGTATTTAAAAGAAGCTGGCTTCTAAGTTACTTGCCGATACAATTTATCCCGTCACAACGTATTCTCTGCAGGTTTGTCAACATAGTCTAATTGACAGCAGTACAAGTTGATACATAATCGCACACAAGCTCCCTGCTCTTTTGTCATCCTTTCGCATTATTTGCATTTGCCTCAACGGTCTGGTATAAAATTAATGCCTTAAGTAGTAGCACTATTTCGCCCTGTTGCTCGGCATGGACTTATTACCAAATTCCACAAATGGGTACATTATTTTCAGGAAAATGTCCACGGGTTAGATGAGCGTTACGACATTCAAATGAATCAGAATGTCCAATTTTATTGTCATAACAATTCAATCTGGCTAAAAATGCAACGGGTCACGTGGTGCCGAAACAGGAGAAGCTTGCAATATCCAGCAAAATAATTGCGTGTTCTTGGCAGGCCTGGATAAACCAAATCATCAAAAGGATCGGGTCGAGAAATCATATGTAAACTTCAAACAGTTTACAGACGTGTTCACAAACCGAAAATGTTAGTGGTGGACAACTGATCTGCAAACGACATATGGAGAAACACAGATTGTAACATTAGCGACTATTGTTACAAGTCATTAATTGCGCACAAATTCCCAGTGCACTGCTTCATCGCGTATTCTGTTTATGATATTTATGCATGTACCGGTAGAAACATGTCTCATTACGGTCTCAGAATTTATGAAAAGGCATACCTGCCCAGAGGAGCATACATCTGCCGGTGCTTAGTGTATCAACTCAAATTACCTTAATATATCTTCAGTGAGTTTGGCCGCGCCGTATTTAGTTTTCCACCGACTTCTCGAGGAAAAGCAGTATAGAGCTATCTGTAAACAGACTTATCGCTTAGTTATATAAGCAGCCGACTACTTGGCGTAAGATTCCAGTGATCACTGGTTCGGTCAAATACGAAGGGCTGTGGGAATGCGCACAACTGACATGCCACAAAACGAATGCCTGGTGCATTACCTGTTTGAAGGTATACAATCTGGATAAAAAGCTGTTGGGACGAATTTGTAAATCTTCTGCAATAATCCCACTGAGCATTAGTAAAATCCAGCGTTGTAAGCAACTGAAGAAAAGCAGGCTCCTCTTAACCAGACCGTTGAATGTGTGTACTATGCAATGCACAATCGAGCATGTCGGTAGTTAACAACAATAAAAGCATTTCGTGGAATTCGTGAGAGATATATAATTAAACATTCATGTAATATACATGAGAAAACAGGATTAACAAGGATTACGAAAGAAACTGCAAGGAATCAGTGTTCCTCATGCAATGAATGCTTACTTAACTCGATATTAAACATCAAAACAGCAGCGTAGCATGCAGCTCATGTAATCCACGATAATTTGCATCTGAGCAGATGCAACGGCTATTGCATTTGACTGGATAGAATTAAACCCAGTCCACTGTCCACAATGGGCGTCGCAGATGAGATACTGAGGATGCGTACATGCAGCGTTTGGTGTGGTGTTTCCAAGTGGCAGAATCTGATTTTGTAGTGGAAGCAAAAGGTAAGGAACGTGTAGGGAAATGTGTAGGGGTTTAGATGCATAATGCTAGAAGATATGATACGACTTAAGATATACTGGATGTGGTGGAATGGTTGCATGACCAAGCTTGATGAACCGTCCATCTGAGATTACAATTCAAATGAAGGAAACATTCGGGGTTCGACACACTCTCACTGTATCACTATATTTTATATAGAACTACGGTTGATTGCGCAGCTAAACGAGAGTTATCGGTCATATCCTGCAAATTCATTAGGTCTTTAAACAGAAATATTAAAATAACAGAAACTATGGCCACTGGCATTAGTTCACCAAATTTCAGCTTGATGACGCTTGCAACTCACTAGCATAAGACCCTAAATGCCTGAAAGCATTTCCTGTCGGTCGTAGATATTGGTGCCGTGTTCAGGCTAACTGATAAGCAATACAAAGAAAGCATGTATATATGCTGCTTCGAATAACTCGTTCAAACTATGCCACCTTGAACTTTACTATTGTGATGTCTGGAGAAAACGTGCTCGAATAGAAACACGCGGAACTGGGATGTGGTGGTGTGTATTGCGTTTATGAATACACCAAAAGTTTCGTAGTGGTTGCAATCAGTGTAGCCGGAACTCAGCGTTTGATCATTTGGTTGCTGTTGGAACGTAACTTTGGAATATCTATTCATTCTAATGACCCAAAATTACCATATCCACCTGTTTTGGAAATTCGTCTGCTTCTGCGTGCTTCAGCCCTCCAATTCCATAGTATTTACGTTACAATATTTACCATATGGAAGTAGAGATGTTACGGCGTTATGGTAGACCTATAAAAGCGTGTTTTTGGTAAAGCCTAATGTTTCGCTTACACACGAGTGAGTATGTTTGTGGTTTTAGAAGTGGTCTCGTACTCGGCTGCATACTGGACAATACAGAGCGTTGTTGCGATCACAAACGTTGAGCTTCTGCCTTTTCCTTATTCACACAAATGGCTTTTGTTAATCCTACGTGCGCACAAGCTCATTCAAATAAATTCGACAAACGCCTGTTTTATCTCATCTACCCTTGTATGTTTAGCGGCGCCCCCGTCCGGATTTCCTAGTCACGATGGTTTACAAAGGACAGACGCAGGAAGCGTGCCAAAATTACTGGGCCATGGATGGCTTGCGTTGTACCACCCGCAGATCCATCCGCCCTTAACACCACTAGAAATTGTTTAGCGACCCTCGCAACATGTACTTGCTACCATTAATGGGCATGGCTGCCAGAAATGTGGTGTTGCAGCAGAATTCCGTGCTAAGTGAAATCCCAAAAATATCGACACCAATCTCGAAGCGCTATTGACGACAAAAACAACAATTTCGCTATTTTGTTTGTCCGATTTTCGTGTTTCGTCAATGCGTGCATATATATAAACATATATATATATATATATATATACTGTGTAATATATGTTTGCTAAAATACGGGGCAATCATTATGCATAGAAATGACAATGCTCATGTATGGGTGTGCATTGACGATTAATGTTGAATTCTTAGACAATATCTGGTCCATCCATGATGGTTCATCAAGGAATTTTTCGAATAAGCACATGAGTTATGCTAATTTCACACCTTATGATATGTCCACTTTGCTGGCGGATGATGAAGGATCTATACAAATCCTGTATACCCTTTTTAGGTTGTTCCACTGTACGGAATATTTGAGGTGGGAATAGTTGGATGGCACTGTTGTTCTAGTCTTTGGGGTATGTAGTTATAATCATTCATTACGGAGTCAGTGCTGTGTATCCTGTTTCAAATGTTACTCAAGCAGTTAGAAACACGTTTTCTGAGGTCACATTTTGTGCAAGCGCTACGATTGCCTTTTCAGATGTTGCACTCAGTGGGACTTGATTTGAAGCGGATTCAACATTCGCCTTAATTGGGGAAAACAAACAGGTGAAAAAACATCTACTTTTTGAATGTATTGCACGTCTTGCACCCGTTTCCTCTCTATCTTCCGTATGCTGTGCAAAGGAAGTTGCAATATTCAAG
Source organism: Dicrocoelium dendriticum (assembly GCA_944474145.2). Classification (NCBI taxonomy): domain Eukaryota; kingdom Metazoa; phylum Platyhelminthes; class Trematoda; order Plagiorchiida; family Dicrocoeliidae; genus Dicrocoelium; species Dicrocoelium dendriticum. Next base: position 17,774,034 of record OX104069.1, read on the forward strand.
GAAAGGACGAGTAGGAGTTTCAAATATTTAGCATTTGGTGGCATCCATATGATGGATGTTTTGACTCATGCTAACAACGAATCATATGACTTGAGGTATTTTGCATTCGGGTTATTCAGAAGGACGGAAGTTGCAGAAGTACCGGATTTCAGGATCTTGTTCAGCTTGTCGAATGGAGATGGAATTATATTTAAATTTAACTGACCGTTTAAGGATGCGGTCAAACGTATGATACAATGTTTGACATTTCAGCCTAAAATTGTTGGAACGACAATTCTGACGATGATGCAAGTGGGTTAATATCATATCGAATTCAAAGAATTGTTTTCTGAATCTTATAACACTGGCATTAAAAGAAAATTCCAATGTCATCGGCAAGTTAATAGGGAGGTTATTTCAGATAAGCATGCAAATAAAATTTATGCAGATGTGATAATGCAAAGCACTAAGAATGGTTCCATGGAATGGGCGTGTGGAAGAGCGAGGTCAATCAAAGACAATCTGCAATCGATTGCTAGGTTAAAAATATGACAAAAAGAAAGCCAGTTTCCAAAATTACGTTTCAAGTTCTTCAATAAATTATGCCGTACAAGGTTAATTGCTTTTCTAAAAATGTAATAAGGATGCAAACGGACCTATAACAATCCGAGATTTAGGATCTATCCACCACATTCCGACGGTAGTAGACTAATTTATTGATAACTCCCTTTAAATCGTTTACTCTAAATTATTCATAAGTACCTTTGCATACATTGGTCGTAACAGAGAACACTTTGCGACTCCCTCCATCTCTCTGTGGATCTTTCCGTCGAACAGGAATTGTACCATCTTGTGACAAATTAGAAACGACTGTTTAAGTCGACCTATTTCGACATGACGACATCCACATGGTGCAATCGATCGGCATCGCATAGGTAATCTATCTTCTCTACCAGCGGATCATTAGTGGAGAGCGACAATAAATCAAGTGAAAACATTTTCCTTCCGGTTAACTGCACGTGAAAGCATTACCAGAAGACTGTTGGAGAGAGCCACGGAACACTGTCCAGCTTGGCTGTATAGCGGCCTGATTAGATCAGTGACAAGAGCAGTGTTTACACACCTGATCGACTCAAGACACCAGGTCAGAGCGCATGTGGCGTTTCAGCCCATCTACCGCCTACCCGGATGCCACATAAGAGCGGTTGGATGTCGTCTACTGGCAGTGGCCGAGGCAATAGTCATCAGGCTTCATGATCCTGACCAATGTGCGCAAAATACATTTGTCCAGACACTGAAGGAGACGGTTCAGTTCTTCGATGAGTGTATTTCGTGTTATAAATATGGACAAAAATTTTGGAAAATACTCAGGCGGAATAGGGTTAATCCTACTAATACTGTACTGAAGCTTCATACATTAATTAAACGTGACACGGGTGCCTCAAGACTTAATGATTTCGAGGGTGATCACTGCGTTTATTCTTACATGCCGGGCCATCTGAATGCGGAGGACCTCACACGATTTGAAGCATTTGTTTAACGTTTATCCGCATAAAACTTGGACGGACGACTACTCTCAATGCGTCAGCCGGTTGGCACGACTAAGGCAAACACCCTGTTCCCATCCGACCCGGAAAGGTATGTTCAATACGTTACGTATTACATCTGGATGAAACACTACTTGAGGCACTTTCACCCGGTCCGAAATTGTGTTGTGCTCGTAACAATACCAGTCAGCTAGACCTAGAAGTCCAGTTTGAAAATGCACTTCCCCAAGTAGCTATGTTTACACCCTCGGGTGCATAAGCTGCTGAGCATTTTAAATCCACCATGATCAATACATGCTACCAGTATCTGAAGCACAATCCTCTCATGAAATTGCAGGCAGCAATGACCATCGATTTTAGCATGTAGAATAAGTGAGGGTCAAAAAACATTTACAAGTAATCTAAATGGCGGATAGATCTGCGAGTGCTGCAGCATATGCCACCTATGTTCCAATAGTAGTCACACGCATCCTTTGTCTGTCCTATGTAAACCAGAGTGACCACCATATCCGGACACGGACGACACTAACCATACAAAGGCGGATGGAATGAAAGAAGCGTTTGTCGAACTGATTTGAATGAGCATGTGTACAAGTGTGATCAACTTCGTCTAATAGGCAGAAGCACAAACGCGGTAATGCTCGCACGCAAGCCTACCGCACTTATTCTATAACAATTCTTTCGCGTTTTCTGCAAAGCCTCAACTATGTTTCTTGAACTAACTATTCATTTCGAGTATGATATAGTTTCTGTCCGTTCTTTCTCAAACCGATTTATGTCACCATTCTGCAATTGTTTCTACTCTGGGACCTGTCGGTTGTGGTGTGTGTTGTACCAGAATATTCACATGCCAAACTTGCTAACAGCAGTTTTCCCCTGACATGAGTGGACTGCATATGTTTAAAGTTTGCGGATTTATCATAGATTCCTGATTTTCACTCTAATGCGAGGTAATTTAGGATGGTCGGATAAATGCAGAAGTATGTGTTACCACAACCCTACATTTCGTCTTGATTCCTTAAACGGGGCATTCTGGCGCGTTTAGTTTCTGCATAACATTGAATGTCCGCCTAATCCTGCCTCCTGTTAGCATGACTTCAAACTGGTGTAGACTCCTTTTAAATGTTAGATTTTCCAACGACTTACTCAATTATGATGCTGTACTTGGAGCTTTAATGCGAACATGATCAATTGAGAATTTTCAGAGAGCAAATCTTAAACTTTCCGAGTCCAAAAATTGAACGCGTTCAGTGAATATGTGCTGAACCGGCGCCTGGTAACTTCATTCAAACAAGATGCCGTGGACAAAACATCGCTCACTTAGTAGAATAGACCGTGCTTATTGACGAATTTTAATAGCAAACCGAACTAATAATTGAATTTCAGATTCATATGCATGGACGACAGAATGTAAAATTACATTTTTGGATAAAGCTCGTATTTAATTATGCGGTGCTGCATGATTTATATCCCTTTGCTTATTCGAAGTTTGCTGAGCTGTTAACAACGAAGGCAGCAGCCCCAGTAAGTCGTAGACGCAGCAGCGATTTTAGGATATGCGGAAGCTAAGGAAACAAGAGCCCCAATAGGGCGAAACGCGTCTGGCGCTTTTCCGGACTAGGCTCTGCTATGTAGCTTGTGAACTGTTGGGATGAAAGCCTTATCAGAGTTACAACTTAAAGCCTGCTACTTATGAGTACTATAAACAAGAATTTCTCGAATGTTTGTACACACGAATTGGAATGCGTGGTCCTTTCTAAACCAGCTGTACAATCAAGATCAGATGATTTACGTTTCTGCAATTAACGCAATGTATTGTCTTCCGCTTGGCCCTCACTTAGGATTATTTTTGTCCGCCACAGGAAAACCAGCGAAATCCAGCCGTAGTTTTCGCCATACTCTGATTATTGTTCGCCTTATCATGTCAGAACACTCGTCATAGAAGTCAGACCAATTATGTACTTGCTCAGCTGGCCTTAGAAAATTTGTGTACAGCAACGAAAATTAGCTTAAAAATACAGCCCCCGGTTTGTCGCTAACCAACCCGAAAGCAAGAAATTTGTTGTTTATAATATGCATTACAATGTATATAACACCTCTTGTACGCTTGCTATTTTATAATGTAAATACTTTTAACTTATATAACCGTCCTATCTACAACTGAGAGCAACATTATGTACTGGTGTTTAACCAGGAACTAGTTGCTTTATTCTCCTCACAAATTGATTAATTCGTAATATTGTACTGCGGCTCCCTCAGCTAAATATTTTCCGAAATTCTAACATTGTCCCCATCGTTTCTGCATTTAACCGACCAAAATCATACATTGCAATTCAGCGATTGCAATGACGGGTTCCAGATTTGAATTTTCGTCTTTAGAAAACTCGTACATTTAGCTGTACCAGGCTGTCACGCCGCACAGTTTGATTGCATAACAGGATCGATGAATTTTACGCTGACATATGTAACATGCTTGCTTAATTTTTACAGTAACCATATAGTACCCCCTTCACACATTTCTTCTTCTTCTACCTACTTCATTATTTCAATGTTGGTCATGAATGGGATGATCTCCTGTGGTGACGTATTATAACTTCCAGATTATAACAGGCTTTACCTATGCAAGGCAAATTGTCACCAACTGAGTGGCGTAGAAATTGCCATAATTGAACGACCCGTATGACTGAGGATTAATCGCCCATAATACTTCTATAAAAGAAGCCCATAAAAGAAAATAATACCATGAACATTTGATGGCGTATATGCTACTATGCTACACCGGCACACGGCCAGGTATAGAATGGGCGTGCGCAGAATATATTTCGAGGGAATAACTTGCATAGAAACAGGTCCCCTGGGGACGGTTCCACGAATGGCCGTATTAGTTTACCTAGACATTTGTTTAAATCTGCATTTGTCATTATTCCTGGATTTTAATAAATACAACCTGCCAAGTAATTAAATACCGGTTTTGGGTCCATTGTAATATGCGGGAACAAATTGGTTATATTTGCGATCCTGCTTTACACGTTGATCGGACTACATAGTTTTACTGCATCTCGTATCGCCAAGGAATATACCATTTATTTATTTTATCTAAACTGATAACTTATTATTTTATCAGTTCCGCTTTCGCTAATCTTATCGTAGAGGAAGAAGGCCTTGGCCTAGTTCCTAATCTAAATATTCAGTTGTTTAATGTACTTAAGTTACTTACCCAAACTTCTCGTCGCGTCCACGAGATCATTCTTTAACCTAATGCTCCGAATGATTAGCCTAATACAATTATGTCATATGACACCTTTTTTGATACTGTGTTGTGACATTTCCCATTTGTCAGACCATCTAATCATCCATACTTCTTAAATACAACTGGAAACAGCAATCAAAATGCCGGTCCACAAAGAGAACAGCTGTGAACTAGAAAGCGTAAGCCAGTTATACTTTTGTACACCTAGCTACTGAAAACCCGATCGAAGAGGGTTTATCAGGCTTAACCTGGTCGTCAATTAGCTAAAACAAATATTAAGGTTTTAAATAGCATTAAGTGATATTGAAACATGAAAAATGCTGTAAAATAGCTTCACACATGATTTGGTGTCCGTGAGACATTCAAGTTCTGCAATATACACATTGTACAGCCTACTCGGATAGAGCCAGTAACGGCATCGCCATCGAGTTTCACTTGCTTTACGGGATACACGGCAGTTTGATTATGCAATATTCCAAACTTGCACCTACTGATAAACTAGTACGCACACCATCTCTTTCGTTCAACACACACCTTAGTTGCAACGAGGTTTTAGCACAAACATTCTTCCATAAACCAGTTAATGATGCAGGTTTTGCTGAATACGAAACTTTATGTTCAATCCCAAACTAACACGACTAGAAAGAGGTTAGCAGACGATTAAAACAGAGATATGTCCTAATGAGATATAAAGAAGCCTTTTTCTAAACTACGATTACAAACCAAGGATTGCTCGCCCAAAAGACTGATCAAGATATGTTTCTCCTTTTTGTATACGGGTTTGCCAAAGGAGCCTTTTCTTGTTTAGAGAGTGTACAGGAAATTAGAAAGTTCAACGAAGCTTCCCTGAGAACTGCCACGCATACCAGCCAGTTGAATAAAGAATCAACTGCGTCTAAGCACAAGTTATCAATAAATGAATGGGCGCAATTCATATAAAAGCAATTAATTTAGGGGACCATTCATTGACACATCCAAGTAATTAAAAAAAGAATAAGCCTAATGGTTATCTTCCCGGTAAATTAGCTAATGTCCCAACAAAGTGTGTTTTACATTTGCTTGTTTTAAGCATACATATAGATTGAGACAAAACTGACATCCAATGCAAGTGAAGAGGTGTCGCGACGGGGTCAGCAGAAGCAGAAACGTTACATCTACAAAATTTATTAGCAAAATTGCATAGAATCAGACAGGGTTCAGAGAGGACGGATGCACGTCTGATAAAATCACTGTCATGAACGTAGTTGGTGATACACCGCTTAGCAAACTCATGCCGTCTGTAGTTAAGAAAAGGCGCGAAGATTTCGCTTCACTCGTGATCGTTGAAAAAATCGTGTTTGTTGGTTGCAAGTCCACGTAATTTTGCTTCCTGCTTGATATGGCGTGTCTCGATCCATGCGGGAATGAAAGTTTTATATACCTTTGTAATGTGTTTAATTCACTAATATGAGCTTTAACGCGTTCTAATTGAATAAGGTTTTCCACCCCAATACCTATACATATATATATTTGGATAAAGTAACTAGCAGCGGCGATGTACAACAGAAATCGTTAGGAATTATCATTATGCCTGTTGCGCAAATCAATACCTGTTGTTAGCTAATTTACTCTGCAAATATAAAGTCAACCATCTGGCTGAAGCAATTTAACAAGGGGGTAATATTTGGATGCACCTACAAAAGTAATTTTAGCTCTCCTTGTATTCAAACAAACCAAGTCTCCGTTGAATAAAGGCTAATCCACTTTACGTGTTCATTTAATGTGACGTGTTAGCAGAATAGAAAATATCGGTAGAATTCTAGGGCCACCACGGTTGCACAACTCATCAGTTCGGGCGCATGCGTTTGTTCAGCAGCGTCAAATAGCCAGTTTTATTCCATCAAGGATTGCAAGCCATCTCCTCAAGATAGGAGTACCATGGTTTGACCTTCATGTTTTGTAAGCTACCCCTGTTCGTTTCGATCATTTATATTATATACTAATGCATCATATTATCAAATGGAGTCTCAGGAGGCATATTACCCTATCGCTGTCCTGATCGAGGAGCTGCGAAATGAGGATGTGCACCTACGATTGAATAGCATACGACAGTTGAAAACAATCGCCTTGACATTAGGTCCAGAGAAGACACGTTCACAGTTGATTCCGTTTCTCAGTGAAACGGTGTGTGATGAGGACGAAGTTCTTTTTGCTTTGGCAGAACAGTTGGGGTCCCTTGTACCTTACGTTGGTGGTCCGGAACATGCTGATTCTCTTTTACCTCCACTTGAGAGTCTTGCTGCGGTACGTACATTCGTTTACTATATATTGACTAATTAATGTTTCTGTACTCATCGCTAAACCCGAAACGAGTCACTGTGACACACTGCTGACATCTTGTTCCTTTTGGCGTCGCATTCTTACTTCTCTAAAATGAAGTGTTATCGTGCGCGCACAATACGTCAAACACCGTCTGTTCTGGTGGGCTTAACAGGTTGTTGACATTCTAACGCGAAGTAGAACCAGTTGGAATTTCACACTATTTGCCGCTATGTTTTGTCGGCTGTTTTCACCCCGTTTACACATTTTAAGCTAAATGGTTCAACGATAGTCCTACCAAAAACCCTATGCTTTTGTGCCGTTTGGTTATGTAAGCAGTCTCACGTTCGTTCGCTTAGGCACCCTTTAGAAAAACATGTTGGATCCACTGTGCTACTGCTGCTTGGTTTTGAACCTGAGGGATCATCACTCTATTTTTATGGTTCGGTCTTACCCAGTGCACTCTGATGGATGACCTTCTGAACTGCACTGGCTGCTATTGTACGTCTATTTTGCAGACCGAATCCTTCACGGTAATTAGGTTTTCGCACCATACCAGTCTTGTTGGCTAACCACCCTTTTACTATTACTCTGGGGTTATAACCACATTTTTAACGCTTAATCTTGTAACCTTGAGACTTACAAAGCGGTTCCTTTATTTCGTCTGTCTATCGCGTCATCTCATTGCCCCACTGTGATACTTTGGGTAGTTCCGTTGATCCGAAATGACAACTTGGTATTTAGTTATTTGGAGCACGCCGCCGATATTGCCCTCATCTATGACAGCTTTCAAACGTATCAAGTAGCACTGGATAAATTAGCATTGGTTGTCAGTCGTTTCGGACTATGCTTTGCACCCCCGAAGTGCAAAGTCCTCCAAAATTGGCAGGGATCCATCCCTGCGTTGAACCTTGGTAGTGATCAGCTAGGAGTCCTCGAGACATTCAAGTATCTGGGCAGCTATATCAGCGCCGGTGGAATGGAAGATGAGATCACAAACTGCATGACAAAAGTACGAGACACTTTCATCAATCTCCGCCTACTTGTGGCTCCGGCACGACATCACTCTCGCCATATATAACTGGGTTCACAATGCAGCCGTGCGTTCAACTCTACTGTACAGTTGCGAAACCTGACCCATCAGGTCGACAGACACAAAGAGGCTCATTACGTTCGATCATCGCCGCCTTTGCAGTTTTGCTCATGTCTGGTGGGAGCAATGCGTGAGTAATAAGCCTGTTCGGCGTCGCGTATTTGATGCACGAGGATTGAGTGCACCATTCAGCACCATCATTTCAAACGCCAGGCTCGGGTGTCTAGGCCACGTGTTGTGCATGCCAGACCACCGACTCCCATGACGTGCGTTGTTTGCGCGCCGGGGCTGTGGATAGAAGGAGAGGAGGGGTGTCCAAGCGATGACTTGGTCAAGAGGAGTTAAATCCCTCACTTTGAAGTTGGCGTCGATGGGTATCTCCCGACGGCCGGGCTGGGGACTGAAAGAGGATGAACACGTCTGGTTGGATACACTTGTTGATATGGCAAGAAGCCGACCTCAGTGGCGTTTGTGTCGTGAGTTTCTCAGTCCCATTCCAATCCGCTTATTTTCGTACTCCAACCACGGTATATATCTTGACGCAAAATATGTTATTAAATACTGTTCTATTGCATTCTCTAAAGTTCAGTATCTTGCTTTTTTCGTATGTCTTTATGCTTTGCGGCACAATAATTGAGGTGTGTTTCTCACCTTCAGCTAATGTGTGATGATATTTAGCGAATAAAACTATTTGATCACTTACTGGAAAGTAGACAATTTTGCATTTGAAACGCTGCACACTTTTGAACCGTCGCAAAGCGACTAGTTCAGTTTAGTTCAGTTAAATAACTATTATCCGGGCACCAAATGCGGTGGCACAATAGCGTAGGTGTTTTCCCCACCTCTAGCTGACGTGTGTAATGATGGTGAAATGCGGTGGACCCAGTTGCCACGATTCGCCTCACCGGGATAACAATAACTAGCAATGGTGAGTACAAGACGAGCACAAAGAAAGAGTTAGGAAGAAGGCTGTTGAACTAATCGGGATGAAATGTTAACAGCTGGAAGCAAGAAACCGAATGCGGGCGCGCTATTGACTAAGCGACTGTACCGTGTCTGGTTGAGTGTCCAGCCACTGATGTGGACCATCCCGGTGCCCCCATCCACGAAGACGGCATGCACCAATCTGAATAAATCTTTCGGTCGATTTCTTCATGCCTTTGTACCACCTCATTGACTGGCCACTTCGCGTTTTCACACAACCAAATTAGCCGACGGCGTATACTGTATACCGAGGAAGGCATACGGGCATACGGTGGACAGCAACGGTTAGGCTTTTGTAAGTACTCCAGTGAGATACCAGAGGGTTTCTTGCCAGCAACCTCAGCATTGCTTGCCCAGTGTTTTCACCAGATGTGAGGAATAGTCCGCATGCACTGGTGATCAAAGTCGATCAATAGTTTAAAGTCCTACGTGCGAACTGGTCCGGTCTCTGACCCATACAACTGCACCGGCCTTATCGCACCATTATATATCCATTTTTTGACTGTTAGGCTGATATCACACCGTCTTTATAGATGTTTGGTTTTCCTTTAAGCCGCATGTACTCTGGTGATGCGCGACTTAACCTCAGTAATATGAACACCAGAAGTGACAATTACTACCATTTCTAGTGCCTGTTCGCCGGTAGCAAGGATCGGCGGTGTATCGGTCCAGCATTGTAACAATACTTTGCATTTTCAAGATGCAAAGTAAATACCGAAGCGTGCGATGCTACGCATCAGTCTGTTCTATAGTGCTAGCATAGCCATCTCGTCAAACCCAAGGAGAGCTATGTCGTCCGCGTACTCAAGATTGTCACTTATCTGGCATAAGTTCCATTCCAGCACAGGCTGACATGGCACAGTCGTCTGTGGTCATTTCGATTGGAGCGTTGAGGAAGGGACAAGGTGTAGGACAACACTCAATCCCCATTTGTCGTAAAGAGTACAGAAGACAAGGACTCATACTCGGCTTCGGGGGTCCGCGATAGAAATGGGTTTTTCACGCTCGCTTTTCAGGAGTAGGCAATGCTACAGGCTGGCACGATCTACAGAGTGACAGGCGACTTTCAAGTCAAGAATACCACCATAGTCGGTTGTATGTAGTTGTCTGCTTTAACGCTGGACGGCTCCCACGAGATACAGAAAGTTGTCGAAGAATAATACACACGAAAAGTTTAGAGAGAAATGCCTCAAAGATTTTGCCCACGTGGAAGAGAGCTACAATTGAAAGTCAGTCGCTGATCTGTAGGAAACTCCTCAGTGCTGTTTACTGGAGTGCTATGTTCCATTCATTAGCCTGACCCACAAGGCAGTGGGAAGCAGGTCCAGCTGGGGAATTGATTGCAGAAACAAATTGGGATATGCTTGACGGCCGGCACACGCAGGCTATTGAGCCAAAGGCTCCAGACGGAGTCCCTCAAGCAAACCAAATCGCTCACTGCTTTGTGGGCCAGGCTATTGAGCCACGGGCTTTGGGTGGAGACCCTCAAGCAAACCTCCGAAGCACAACGACTACTTCGCGTGCGATTGCTCACCAATACAATCGTATGCCTGCGCGCAAAGCACTCAGCATCGGGTGCTGGAACTTGCGTACACTACTGGACCGGAACTCCAGCGAGCGCCTGGAGCGACGCATTGCACTGTTCGGGATGGAACTGGCGGTACCACATCGATTTTGCGTCGTTCAGTGAAACCCGGCTCGTTGAGTAAGCTGCATAAAGCAGTTGCTTGCTACACATGATACTGGGTGGGCAACGCCGCCTCAACACCAGGGGAACACGAGTCGGATTTGCAAAATCCGATCGTCTCCATGGCCAGCTGGTGTTTGAAGCAACAGGCATCAACGCGCAACTGATGACTCATCATCATCATCAACAGCATCAGCATCATCATCATCAGCATCATAATCATCATCATCAGCATCACCATAATCATCATCATCATCATCATCATCATCAACAACAACAACAACAACAGTACATCAGCCATTTGAACTTATGCTTCGCTTCCATACAACCATGAGGATCTGTGAAATAGAGGATGAGAAGGGAGAGAAAATGGGGACTTACCTGAAAACTTTAATGCCCTAAGCAAACATTGAGGGTCGAGGCACAAACAGCTTGTGTAGACAACATACCGTCATAAACAGCTGGCTTTCATGCAAAGATATGCCAGCATCAGCGACTAGTGACTTTTCGCCTACGACTCGGATGAGGTACGTTTGCCACTTTTATAAGCATGTGTTATCCAATGATTTTTATACCTTTCTTCGTTTTCTGTATAGTTATGAGCAGATATATGTTGTCTTATATGGTCTATTTCTTCAGTTATTATCCGATCATGTATATTCGTCCTTTCCTGTGAGTAGACATTGACACGCTTTAATTGTTTTAATGGTATTCCTACCCCGCGAACTAATTTTGCTGTTATGAGGGTGGAGTCTTATTCACGCGCTTTTGGTCGTGATGCGTCGGTGTGGAAAGTATGTTATCTGTTCGCATGATTCATTGTATGGATTTTTTAAGTCGCTAATGTGGCCGTACACCACGGATGATACAGCGGTCTCTGTCCTATCAGTACACAACTCCGCTCAGACACCTCGCCTACAGTGAACTTCACGGGAATCGTAAATACAATCTCTCGGAGTCATGACGCTCGACGTGCCTGGTTGGTATGGATGGCACGAATATTTCGGGGTCCAGGGTGCGACCCCAATAACTGCTAGAAGTATATATTGTGTGAGTGGTAAAAATACACCTTTAGTGCTATTGCACCCACTTGCACCCGCACGCAAGACGGGTCGAATATACACACGCGTGTGCACGGAATATACTTAATAATGTGTGAGCTCGCCCAAGGAAGAGCAGGCTGTGACGCATGCACCAGTGCGTGCCTCTCCTGAATATCGTAAAGTCGTTGTGTGTGACGTTTGGTTCTTTTTTGATCGAGACAAAATTGTAATATGTGCGTGAGAGATCTGGCTGTTGGACAATTGACCGACCATGTGTGACTTGCGAGTGGTATTACATGTAGCTATCAGTTGTTCCGTCGCACAAAGCGGCATCTAAAATGAATGGTTGGCTGGACAGGGCGAAGGCCTGAAGCAAAATTAACATTTGGTTCTTACCGTGCCGAACCCGTCTCGACACACAGTCGTTTATCAAGGGGTCGAGCTACTCTTTGTTTGATACACACACTTTCTAACGATGTACTGCAGATCAACGTGATTGCCTAGTAGTCTAAGCAAAAAAACCACTTTCTAAAGTATGGAGACCTTGTGCTAACTTAGAACAACGAGACGAATTATACGTTCATAGTAAGGAGTCGATTACGTCAGGTGGCGACGGGCTCCTATTCATATTGAAAACACGTGGCTTGGGAGTGTATTGTCAGGACGCACGATATGAAGGCGAGTCTGGCAGACAGGCCGACACTAGATGAGAAGCAGAGAGCACCTGCTCAGCAGCGAAACGGCAAGTGTCAGGACCGACGGAATGCCGCCTGAACTATTGAAACACTGCAGACCCGCGATGTTGACTGCGCTGCACCACTTGGTGCAACGTGTATGGATTGAGGAGGAGGTGCCTCCTGAGCTGGAGGATACCCTTTTGCTACCAAGGTACAAGGGCAAATGTAGCGAGCAATGTTGCACGAATTATCGTGGCATCAACTTGTTGTTTTGCTTGGGCAAGGTGATTTCCGGATTCCTGCTCATCAGCCTCGTCATTCAGATTGTGGAACCTAACGTGGCGGAAGAACAGTGTGGATTCCTTTCGGGTAGCAGCAGTGTAGCTATGGTGTTGGCGGCTCGTCATTTGCAGGAGAAGAGCACAGAACTTTACCAGGCATCTTGTTGTAATTTCTTCTGGTGGAACGAGTTTTGATTTCATAATGTACCGTAGAGGATCTGCTAGCGTCAGGTGCAATGTATATATCAGGCTGACAGAAACTATGATATGGCCACAAAATTCAGCAGTATCAGAAAAGCCAGAATTATGGTTGCGACATAGCTGAAATTTATTATGTTGTGCACTTGGTTCTACTCCGTGAGACGATCTTTATACGGCTTACAATCGTAGAAATGACAAGTCAGACGATTAGGCAAGTGGGTGAAGATCATGTCGAATTCAAAGTAGTGTTTTCTGAATCATCACACTGGCATTTACAGAAAATTCTGATGTCGTCGGTAAATAAATAGGTAGGTCATTTCAGCTAGGTATGCAAATAACATTGATGTAGAGGTGAAAATTTAAATCGCTAAGAACATTTAATTGGAATGGGCGTGTGGAAGACCGGGGTCAATCAAATGACTGTCTGAAATCGATTGCTAACGTAAAATGCTGACCAAATTAATAGCAGCTTCCGAAATCCAAAGGATTCCAATTAGTCAATAACTTTTACCTGATAAAAGCTTAATTGTTTAACAGGATTTAAAAATAAAATTACGATTGCAAAACTTGTCTATTACAGTCTGAGATTTAGCAAATATCGTCCACATACCGTTGGTAGTAGACTAATTTTCGATAACTCGGTTTAGATTGTTGTTCTCTAATTTACTCATAAACACGTCTGCTAAGAATGGTCGTAACAGGAAACGCTTTGGGACCCCGTCATTCTATCTGCAAATGTTCCGTCGACCAGAAATTGTACGTTCCTGGAAGACATCAGAACCAACTGTTTAAGTCGCTCGTTCGAGAGGCCGACATCCACATGGTGCAATCGAACCGCATCGCATAGGTAATCTATCGTCTCCACAAGCAGATCATTGGTGAAAAGCGACAATAAA
>OX104069.1:17788065-17896361 GCA_944474145.2 Dicrocoelium dendriticum
TGCTCTACTTTACTTGTTATGATGAAATACCATGGTTAGTTGATTTTGCGCTTTACGTAATTGCAACCATAATGAATAAATCTGCCTCTTTCATTCGGAAATTTATTGGTGTATATCATGATATCTCAATATGGCTGGTTGTTGCAAAATGTTTCAGCGTGAACCAGCGAGCATCTTTCTTTGAAAATGTGGTAAAACAGAGGTATACAACGGAATACTGACATGGATCTTCCAGTAGCATTTCCGTACATGTAGATGCAGTCCAAACGTGATAAAGATACAATGCGCCTGGAAGGAGGTGAGAGTGCAGGTGGGTCATATCGATGTTAGGCAACAATATTGAGCGATGCCTCCTAAACCTCTCTCCATTCATTGGGGAATTAAGAATCTGATACGTCGCGATGAAATTCAAAGATGCGATTTGTTGCAATACACCAAGGTTTTTAAGTATGGAGAAGGACTCCGTCATCTCTGTTTCGGTATGTGCATGGGCCCTCAACTGAAGACAAATGTAGATTATCTACAGATAGGACAGCATCATCCACTTTCTCGTGTAGTTGGGTTTCTGTCAACCTAATGATGTCTAGCTGCAAACGTTCTTAGAATAACGCGGTTCACGATAGTTCATCTAACGGGTGTTGGAGCCAAGCAGTGCTGGTAAGCGTTTATCTCCCTACTTTTCGAAGTGCGATATTTAGCACGACGTTTGCCAACAGTTATTACGCTTCTTCCTATATTTTTCAATTTGTTTCTTTCAATACGTAGGTGGGAAAATGCGTACCTCCCAAGCAAGTACACATCGAGCCGTCCGATTCTCCTGCGTCGAATAAAGCGAATGTGGTTGTATTGTATCGTTAAGTGCAGGCCGTGGACACTTGGTTAGAAACGGAAGGTTGTTAAGTAGAAAAATGAAATTGTTACGTAGGTACGTTTAGTTAGATTTTTACCGGAGCGAACCGGGGAAAGCTCTTGATCATTACAAATGAATGATGTTATGTCAGATAAATTTTGGCGTGCCGCAATGTTAACGGCTCATCTGAACCATAGAAAAGGTATGACTATTGTCAAATACCGCTGCACAACACCCCATTTACAAACCGGAAGGTGGGAGAACAAATGCATTCCGAAAACATTACGCTAGTAGATTGGCATCGCAAAAAGGAGACGATCAAACTTCAGTTCTCCTGAAAATAAAAGATGGAACATGTTTCTCTTAACTTCAAAGGAGGGTATCTTAGGGGACATCCACATTTAAAATCTTCGTCACCAACACAGGTTTATATAACCATACCAATATCAAGGTAGTATTGTTGAAAAGTGTAGTCAGAAAGTCGATACCGGTACTGGGATGCGATCTGTCAGTGCTTTCTGTGGGATATTCTGCAAAACCAACACATTTGTACACCAATGTTAGCTGCTTGCTGCCTCATAATGAAACATTGCCAACCAAGAGATAAGGGAAACCAGGTTTTACAATATCTTGAGTCTTACTCTGTTAGTAAAATAATTGTAGACCGGTGATCCATTGGGTTGCCCATTTAGTACGATATTGAAGACATCAGTTAGAGCAGAGGAAAAGTCTAGTGCGCGTATGTTGAGGTATTCAATCTGGAGAACGTGACGGTGCCATTGCTAAGGCAGTCTTCGCAGTGGAGTCTAATAGATTATGCGATTATGAAGTGTACGAAAATCGGCGCTATACGAGGCATTCAAACATTTGTTACCGGAGTTTAGGAGAAGGCAGTGCCAAAAGCGTCGAAAATCCGGAGCGCCGGATCGTTCATGAGATCAATATGTATCTCACTGCGATAATAGAATTAATACATCAATTTGTCTATTCGGTTGATAGTTGTGCAGCACATCCACTATAACAGTAGGAATTCAGTATTAATGCTCACTTCAAAGATTTTTCTGCTACAATGATGAGACTCCATTATATAGAGGCCTGACGCAGGTGAAGCTCCAATAGTTTACTGACAATGATTTTTGTATTATTATAACGTACTAACAATTTATATGTGAGTAATTTGAACGGTATAGTCAGGATACTAGAGTAAGGTTTGACACATGTGGTATGGGCTGATATTTGGTTTTTCGTGGACTCACCAACCTTTAAGAGGTAATTAGGAAACGTTTACACTCCTGATCATGATGGCCCTGAAGATCAAGCATCACGCGATTAGTTCCCGGATATTATGACGAATCCTAGATACGGCACTTTGTTCATCTCCACAACAAGCGTTTTGGAATACTTTATAACCCCGTTAAGTAACTATTAGCATGTTGTCGTGAATCAGGTGCTATCAGCTAAAGTTCTGGTGACTGTTTGCTAAGTAAACTGGCAAAGTTCTCTAGAATAGTCTATGAAATTAACTCGGACTTTAACACCAAATTTAGCATTCTAGGAGCGCATTATTTGCACCTAGGTGACACAGAAATCTAATTCATTAAGAAACACAGAGACCATTTAGAGTATCTCTCTGAAGCAGCGTCTTAACTCCCGGTCAAGTGCTTACCTTTCTTGGCTAGGAAAAGCTTGAGAATCGGGAGGAACTTCCAAAGTGAAGGTTATACTACTAATGTGCTTTCACCCACTTTCTTGCTTGTTCCTATATTTGGAACTATCCACCGATTGTCCGGTGCTGTGAGCGCCGCGTTTGATGCATTGTGGAATCGATTAACAGAAATTACAATAACTTCGTTTTGTCAGCTTAATCTTGTATTTTACCATGTAGTAGACGCTTACCACAGTGTGATGAGTTCGGTGGACGCACTGGGTGTCTCAGTATAGCAACATCATTGGCATTGCAGATAGAAAACCTTTGCATTCCAACTACCAGCTTACTCTTCAGTCGAACGGATCTTGATTCTAGAAGGTTGAAACTTACGAGACAATTCACCAATTTTTGAATGGCGATTATGGGAATAACCACACAAGATAATGTTGGATTTTGTTGATTTAGTTGTGGCGCCTGCGATGGCCACACCTCCGTTTTGATTGGTTGATAACTGAAGTTAAGCGTGCGTTTCCGTAGAAACGATCGTTAATCACAATGCCCAGGCTTGTTTTACTTTAAACTGACTGTAGTTATGAGTCTCAAGCGTGGAAATTGAATTGCTGGTTGCGACATCCGTTGAGGAAGTGAAGCAAACAAAATTTACATGAAATGTTCATCTAAGGGAATGAAGTAACCTGGGGCTGAGTGATTAACATAACTCTAATGATTTTGGCACGCCTTGAACTTGTGTCACGAATCGGCACTTTATTCTGGTTCTATATTTAGAAGTAATAAATAATAAATTTGGATTATTTCCTTTTTAGACGTAATGCTGTAGTGTGCTCTATTCATATTCGTTTCAATGATATGCCCCGTTTTTGATTATTACTCGAGACCGTCTGTGGTTAAAGCGACGCAATGAACTGAGTGTTTCTTCTTTTGAGAACATTGCTTAGGAGTTTCGAGCCAGCTAGCGATTGGCATTTCTGTCTCCAGTCGACGGCATCTGACCGTTCGCGGATAAAGCCTTGATTTCTGGTTGATCGGGTAAATGCATCTTGCGTGTTGTTTTGGTGGTGCGAATCAATAAGGTGATACAAGTCATTCATTACTTTCTTCGATATAAAAATGTTGAGCTAAATAGGGGTGTTCCCGGACACGTTTGGAAAAACGACTAATGGTTTTTAATCTATCGTGATCGGAACGGACAGCGATAGCTCAAATAATGCAAAACTCAAACCGTGGTACTCTGCTCTTGCGGAGATGGATCGCAATCCTTGTTGGAACACAACTGGCTAGTAATTCGACCGCATGAAATAATGTTGCGATTGTTTTGGAAGTATTATACCAGTGGATGAATGGACAAACCGAGCCCGAAATGCAGTCAATTAGAAAATCTTCTGCTTCGACTACTAAGTACCGACTGTCCGTCCTTCGTGTTCGTTACTCACTGTTGGTTTATCTTTCGAAAGACGGTCCACCTGGACACAGAAGTGTCGTAATTATGAGTATGAGAGTAGAGTGTGAGAGTGGTATTATGAGAGTACAATTAATATCGAGGAGCTTAGCTTGCCGGACGTTTAATTTTAGCTGAGTTGACACTGCTGAGTACACGCTGGCGCCTGAACTGACGAGTTACGCAACAGTGGTGGCACTAGAATTCTACTAAGATTTTCCGCTCTGCATGTCACATTAAATGACTAAGAAAATGGATAATGCATTAATCAACTTAGACTTGGTTTGTTTGGATGCAAGCATAGATTAATTTACTTTTGAAGGCGCATCCAAAACGTTACCCACTTGTTCATTTGCTTCAAACAGATGGTTGCCTTTATATTTGTACAGGGAAGTACCTAAGAACGGAATGGATTTGCACAACAGGCATAATTAAAACGCGTAACGGATTCTGTTGTACATCGCCGCTGTCAGTTGAGTTATCCATATATATATATATTTATGGAAGATTTCTTGAGAATATTTTCTTAGAGCTGTTCTTAGGGCATTAAATACATAACAAACATCAAGAACAGTTTTCTTCCCAGATGTTTCGAGACGCGCCGTATCAAGCAGGCAGCAAAAGCAGGTGGATTTCCAGCCAACATACACGATTTGTTCAACGATCACGTGATAAGCGAAATCTTCGCGCTTAGTTAACTACAGACTGAGTAATTTTTCTTAGCGCAGTATCACAAGCAACGTTGATAACAGTGATTTTGGCAGACGTGCATCCGTCCTGTCTGAACCCTGTCTGATTCTATTCAATTTTGCTAAAAATTTTGAGATGTCGCGTTTCTGATTCTGCTGACCTCGTCGCGACACCTCTTCACTTGCATTGGATGTCGGTTTTGTCTCACTCCAAATATACGCTTAAAGCAAGAAAAAATGAAGCGCAATTTGTTGGAACATTATTCTATTTACCGGGAAGATAATCGTTATGCTTATCCATTTTTCAATGGCTTGGTTGAGGCTTAGAATTATCCCTAAAATTAAATGGCTTTATATTGATTGCACTTATTCCTTTAATTGTAACTTGTGATTAGATGCAATTGATTCTGTAGTCAACTTGCTTGTATGCGTGACTAGTCTCAGTGAAGTTTCGTTTAAGTTCCTAATTGCCTGAACGCTTCAGCAACATCTGCATCAGTAAGCTAGTTATGGAAGTCTTTTGTGTTAAAAAACCGTTGTAAATTAGGAGTTTGTTAAACGACGGATTTGCTGCGCAAATAGTATATCAATAGGTGCAATGTTATAATATTGGATATTCCAACTGCCACATACCCCGTAAATCTTGTGAAACTCGATGGCGATACCGTTACTGGCTCTATCCGAATAAGGTGTAAAATGTGTTTGTGGCAAAACCCAGAAAGTCTTAGGGACACCAACTCATTTGTGTGGTTATTTCACGGTATTTTTCATGTTTTGCTACTACACAATACCATTTAAAATTTGAATATCTTCATTAGCTGACCGACTGCCACGTTAAGCCTGATTGGCTCTCTTCGATTGGGTTTTCAGCAGTTACGTGTGCAAAAGTAGAACTGGTTTACGCATTCTATTTCACAGCTGTTCGCGTTGTGCACCAGCATTTTTAGTGGTGATTTCAGTTGTACTTAGGTAGTATGGATGGTTAGATGGTCTGACGAATGGGAAATGTCACAACACAGTTTCAACTTAATTGTCATATAAACTAATTATATTGTGCTGCTCATTCATAGCAGTAGTTTAAAGAGTGAGTTCGTGGATGTGACGAGGTTTAGGTAAAGAAGTTATTATATAGTGATTATATAGATTAGGTACTAAAGTAAAAGATTTCGTCTCTACGTTAACGTTAGCCAAAGCGGAACTGGTAAAATAATAAGTTACTAGTTTTATTACAATAAATAAATAAATGGTATATTCCTCGGCGATGCGAGGTGCAGTCCAAATATGTGGTCTGATCAACGTGTACAGCAGGATTTCAAATATAATCAATTTGTTCACGCTTTTCATAATGGATCCAAAACTGGTATTATAGTAACTGACAGGTTATAGTTATTAAATTAAGTAAAATGCCAGGAACAATGACAAATGCAGATTTAAACAAATGTCTAGGTGAATTTATACGGCCAATCTTGTAACCGTCCCCAGGGGACTAGTTTCCATGCAAGTTATTCTCTCGAAATCTTTCGTGCGCACGTCCATGCTATATCTGGCCGCGTGCCGGTGTAGCATAGTAGCATATGAGCCATCGACTGTTGTTTATCATATGTTGCGTTCATTTTATGTCTGCGTTTATTCATGCATTATGGGCGATAAAACCTCAGCCCAGTCAGTCTTACGGATCGTCAAATTGTGGCACTATTTCTGCGTCAGTCAGTTGGTGACAATTTGTCTTGCGTAAGTAAAGACTTTTATAATCTAGAATCTATAATCCATCACCACAAGAGATCAGCCCAGTCATGACCAACATTGAAAAAAGGAAGAAGGTAGAGGAAGAATAATTGTATGAAAAGGTACTATGTGGTTAATGTAAAATAGTAGGCAAGTATGCTTCATACAGCAGCGTAATAATGGATCTAGCCCATCATGCGATCAAATAGTGTGTTCGTGACAGCCTGATGCAGATAACTGTACGAGTTGTCCATAGGCGAAAATGCAAATATGGAATCCGTTATTGCCATCATTGAATTCCAATATGCGTTTCTGGACGGTTAATTACAGAAAAATGGGGATATGGCTAGCATTGCAGAACAAATGTAGCGAAGGGATTCGCAAAACAAGATTACGAATTATTCCATTTGTGTGGCGAATAAAGAAAATAGTTCCCGGCCCTACATCAGTACATAAATTTGCTCTCGGTTTTAGAGTGGAGATATATTATGAATTAACTTTATAAAGATCTACAACATAAAACATCAATGGTATAAATTGTGTTATGTACCTTCGCATGCAGATTATAACAAACAAAGTCATGCATTTAGTGTGGTTGGTGACAAAGCGGTGCTTTATTTATTAAGCTTATTGTCGTTTCGGCAAAATAATTTATTAACGCCAGCTGAACAATTACATTGTTGGTCTGGCTTCTATGACGAGTGATCTGACACGATAAGGCGAACCAAAATCCATGTAAGCCAAAATATGTGTTTGAATGTCGCTAGTTTTATTGCGGATGCCAGCAATACTCCAAAGTAAAGGCCAAACAGAAGACAATACATGGAATTAGTTACAGAAGCGAAAAAGCACCTGATCCTGGTTTTAGCGTTTATAAATAAAACCGACTATGCATTGCTTTCCGGATGCACAAACGTTCTAAATATTCTTGTTTCCTTTGTTTTCGCAGGTCCCAATCCGAGTTTCCTGTTCCGCAGTCAGGCGACGAATGAGAATCGTGGCCAATAATTTTGTCACAATTCGCGTTAGGCTAGTACCCCTGTTGTTAAAGCAGTCTGTGCGACTGCGCTTCTTGTATATTGCATACATGCACTGCATACATCCTACTTTGTCGCAACACTTCCGTCTCTGCAACTCAGTCGCCCCAAATGATGCGCAAATTCCGTCGCAAGCACTGCTGGTGGAACCGCTCGAGATATCGCACATCCCGCTGGTACACCGTCCAAGTTTCACTGCCGTATAGAAGAACGGACAGCACCATGGATTTGTACACCATCAGCTTCGTGCCAATGATAAGCTGATGGTTGTTCCACACCCGGTACTCAAGCTCCCCGAATGCCGCCGCTGCCTTCGACACGCGGATACTCAGCTCAACGTGTAGCTGCTGATCAGTAGACATCACACGCCTAAGTTGGCAAAAGCGGGAGATAGTTTCTAATACTTCAACACCCATGCTGATTCGCGGCAATATTGAAGATTGCACCTACGGTAAAGGCTGAAAGAGACAGACAGTTTTGCTTGCGTTGATGGTGAGCCCGAATTTGGCCGCTGTCGAAGCCAGAGCACTAGTCATGTGCTGCAACTCATCCGCACTGCGTGAAAATAACGCACAGTCGTAAGCAAACAACAACATATGGATAGTTGTCCCACAGACTACAGTTCTCGCACCGAAACGACGAATGTTCAGCAACCCACCATCAATACGGTGCTCCAGACGAAAATCGTAAGCACCAGCCGAATCAAAAGCACAAGACATCATTGCATGAAGATATATATTAAACAGGGCAGGAGCTAAGACACAGCCTTGCTTCACCCCAGAGACAACTGCAAAGTCATCCGAGGTCTCTCCATTCAGTAGCACCCTCGCTCGCATTCCACTGTGCAGACATTCAATTAAACTTACAAAACTTACGCGGACAACCAAACTTTCCGAACACCAGCCACAATGCCTCGCGGTTCACCGTATCAAATGCCTTGGTGAAATCAAGAACAGCAGAGTACAACGACAGAAGTCGTTCTCAGCACTTCTCCTGCAACTGACGAGCCGCAAACACCATATCTATAGTGCTGCTACCCGAACGGAATACACACTGCTCCTCCGCCAATTTATGTTACAAAACCAAACTGACGAGGCGGTTATCAGGATTTGGACAATCAACTTGACCACACAAATCAGCAGGTTGATGCCATTAACATTTATTTTTGACATTTGCATGCATGGCTCGAGGGATGAGCTGTACAGCAATATGCCAAGAGAGGACAAATGTCCCGGCAGAATAGGAAACACTGATTGAAATTAAAAAAACTTCAAACAGTGGTCGGAACCGCGTCAATTGTCACCGTTTGGGATTGGGTGCATGTTATGTAAGGCGTGATGATGCACCACGCATGTAGGTGTCGTAGACCTTCAGAGTCAGACGAAGAGTAGAAACACAGAGGTCAGAAATATCAAGTGATATCATCCCGAGTGCGGTAAGATGTTTGGCTGAGGTGGAATAAATCATCCCTCGATTATTGATAACGACGGGGTGGTGAACAATATTTGTCGTCTCAGGAAACTGTTCACGTATGTATCGCAATATGGCTGCGGCATTCTCCCCTGATCCGTATTTATCCACTTTCAATTTATAAGTACAATCCATTCGGTACGCGTCACAGATGGCCACGTCCACAATGTGAACCGTAGAATTTCTAACCGCAAGCAGGTCTGGCTTGATGAAGGAGGTGGCTGTCGGAATCCTCGGCTCCATAACAATGTTAATGCTTCGGCGCCGCAATTGCCTGGCCATCTGTTGGGCAATTTCATTGTGACGTTTACAGCGGACATCATGCGTGATGCAGCACGCCTGAAGAAAATGTGACAGAGTCTCCTTTTGTCCGCAGCTCCCGCGGCAGTTGAGAGAAGCCGGGTCATTGGTAGACCTGCCTCTGCTCCGTCGCGTTTTGGTAGAAAGAACACCCCCCCGTAGTTGGACACCCCGTATGAAAAGACGTGGAAAAATTCTGGTGGGGTCCCTCAGCCAGTGGTGAGCGGAAGGTGACGTGACCACATTTCGCAAGGGTGAGCCATCCACTGAAGCAAAAAAACATCTCTCCAGGCTTCCGCAGCTGAGCTTTCATCTATGACGACGCGATTACCGATGGTAAAAGTGGAGCGCGCTAGACGATGGTTGGCAGCGGCTGCAGGGTCCCGGATCGTCCAACTGGTCACTGGATAGCAGTTGGCTAGGTGTCGTTCCAACCTCTCCTTCCGTAGCAGGCGAATACTCGTTGACAGACACGGAATACCCAAACCAAAGCTTGCAATGGGAGCGTGACGATATGCAATCGAGGTGTTTGACGGCAAGCGCAGCCATTTTCTGACGTGTGATCTGACAACGCGATCCAACCGCTTCAATGTATTCCGGTAAACCACTGCCAGAGCTAACTGATGAACATGCTTGGGGAGCAGATAGGTCCTCAGAATCCCAAGTCGTTGTTGTGGTTTAAGCGGTGCCTTGGTAACTTCGTTAAGTTGCACCGTAATATCGTCGATTACTTTTAGAGGGAGCTTACCCTTCCAGTTAAAAGGCAGGCCCAACATCTTGAACTTTTCATCGGGCTAAATGGAGGGAATAAAAATAGGACCACAGTCCAAAGCATTCGTATCCAGTAAGGTTCGTTTGCGAGCGCCATAAACAATTATATTTACCGAGAAAGATTTTAGATGGTTGATGTTGAGGCCGACGCACTGCAATCGTTGATGGAATCGCTGAAGGTGATCTCCCAGAGAAATGCGGTCTTGAGCAAAGATGATCAGGTCGTCCACGTAAGCGAGGTACTCAATCGGACCAGCCGGTGATATCCAAGGCGAAGTGGCGACTCCGTGTATAACTTCATCTAGGGACATTATGAAGAGCAAAGGCGAAAGCGGATCTCCTTGCCGGACCCCTCTATCAGGATGAAGCTTGACATCATTAAAGATTGAGGACGCGGAGCTGTAATACGATGCCAAATAATCTAATAATATGGTGGGCTCCGAAAGCAGCTGCTGGCTCGAAGTAAGGAGTGATGAGAAATGGAATCGAACGCCTTCGAGATACCCACTGCCGCAAATGAAAGGGGGTACGAGAATAATGAGAATGGCGAAGAGCTGCATGGAGTATGGACGGGGTTTCGAAAGCGCCATCTTTACGAAGAAAACCAAATTGAAAACGGTCGGTAGGGAAAGTCGGAACCCAACGATCAAAGAGGATACGATGAAGAAGGCGTGTGAAGACAGATAAAACTGCGATTGGACGGAATTGGTCAAGGGAGATGGGCTGGGAAACTTTTGGTACGAAGATGATCCGAGCAGTGTACATGTGGATGGGAAATTGGTAGGAAGCAAGAAGACAGTTGAGAAAAGAAGTTACAATGTAGGGATCCATCCTTGAAATATCGGCCGGCTTGATGCGGTCTACACCGGGAGCCGAACCCCGCATCTGTTTAAGAACACTTTGCATCTCCTCCAGGACACTTGGCTTCACCAAGTCATCATTAGCTGGAAGGAATCGACGCGGTGCGCGCTCATCATTAGCAGAAGGTCTGGAGAGGACATTCTTCCAATATTCCGTGAAACCTGGAATGTTCTCGTCCTCATTAAGAAAGGCAGTGCGCCATCTTGCAGCGTCTTTCCGGCGGGTATGATAAACGTTGAATATGGCCATATTGTAGGCGTCGCCAGTGCTGATCGTTTCGAATCTTAATAGTATGTACACGTTTTTTCGAAGGCCACCTTCTGTGTGGAAAGAGAGTAGCACACACATCGTTTAGGGCATCACTAAATGCTGTCCTCGATCCATCAGTAGCGAATGAATTCACCAGATTCCGAAGTATGCGGTGTTCCTCCTTGGCAGGAGAGGCGCAGTTGCAAAGAAGCTGTTGGGCAGCTGGCGGCAGAGTGCGGAATACTGGTGTTGGCGCGGACGCAATGGAAGCTTCGTAATTAGAATTGGAAGCTACTGGTTGATCCTGTACCGCAATGGCCGTGCGGCACGTAGTGGACGGAGGGGTCATAATACCATCTGAAGTTTCGCTAGAGAAACTTATGGTAGACGATTGCTTCTGAGGGCATACTGCTGCCTCTGGAACTAACGCTGTAGATGAGTGAAGCGAGGTTGAATAATCTATCGAGGCAGTGGGGGATGGTACATTGAAAAGCAAAACAGCGTCGGAGGAGGCGGTGGTCACCGCAGAATTGCCTTCGTACGATGCTCGAGCGGTTTGTGTGGACACACCCAAGTTAGTAGTTAATGTAGGCTGAGGTTGATGGAATTCATCGGACGTTATTGTTGAGAAGGGTGACGCTCGTACGGTTCCATCTGGAGGCGCGCTTGGATGTTTGGTTTCAGTCGATGGTGGAAGACGCGCCTCAGTCGTTCTAAAATGATATTTAAGGAAGGAGACGTAATCGCAAAACCTGAGGCTGCTAAAAGTAGGGATTTGTCATCCCTGGCTGACCAGTTGTAAGCATGCCTCGGTAGTCGGGCTAGACAGTCTGAATTGTAACTGACAGGATGCTGATGTCTCCAATGCTGCGACAGGCCATTTTTAGTAGAAAACGTACGGCGACATGCTGGGCATTCGAAACTGGAAGTATTCCTGGCAGAGGCTGTGGTAAGTAAACACTTTGGGTTCCTGAGATGGGCCGCCAAATGGCGCCGCAGGACGCTCCTAGATTTAAACGTCCTCGAGCATAGCGAACAAGAAGGAGACTGGAGTACGTCAAAAATCGTCGCCGGATCGGAGGCGGGAGATTTGGATGTTGATGAAGTAGCTTCAGCAGGAGAAACTCTTCGTCGTGGTGATGGCAGCAACTGAGGGAGGCGATCAAGTAGTACACATGGTTGTCGTGATCCCGATGGTAGAGCTATGGATGATAAGGGTCAGTGTAAGGGTGACGGGTAGACGCGGTTCCGAGAGCTGGCTTTGGAGTCGGCAGAGGCCGGTCCGTTTGATTCGTTGAAAGAGCAACCAGCAAGTCCACTGCTCTGACTCTGCAGGGCAGGGGATGAAGGGAAGCAGGTGGGAGCCTGCGCCGCGGGCCGTTCATAGGCCCCTATCCGCGGCTGGGGTGGGGGGTGCATCGATTTGGGCGTGAAACATTGGTTGCAAGCTTTAGCCTTGTACAGTGGTAGCAAAAGGGCATCCTTCAGCTCAGCAGGCACCTCCTCCTCAATCCAGCTGCGTTGCACCAAGTGGTGCGGCGCAGTCAACAACGCGGGTCCGCCGTGTTTCAATACTTCAGACCGGATCACATCGTCCAAAACACACTTGCGGCTTCGCAGCTGAAGCAAGTGCTCTCTGCGTCTCATCCAGTGTCGGCGTGTCCGCCAGATTCGCCTTCACATCGTGCTGCTTTAGACCGTTCAATGTAGGCCAATCGACCACTGAACGATTGTTCAAGAGATAGTCAAAGTGTTTCCGCCAGATTTGTATTATGTCTGCATTCTTTGTGCAGGCAGCGCCTGAACTACTATCGATCGTCGTCCTAAATGGCTCCAATCTCCGTCTATACACCGCCTTCAAGCAGTCAAAGAATTCCTTGTGTTGGCGGCGTTCGGCGTAGCATTCCATCTGCTTCGCATAATCCGTCCACCATGCATTTTTAAAGCGACGGAGCTCTCGGGTCAGTAGCCTTAGGAGTTTGCGAAACCGAGTCCTCTTCCCCAAATCAATGGGGTCTGCCACATGTGCAGCAAATGCAGCATTCTTTTCCGACAGCAATGCGCCAATAGTCGCATTGTTGTCACCAAACCAATCAGGTCGCTTACAATTAGCGCGCCCGATGGTCTCCTTGGCAGCAGCTGTCACCTGGTCGCGAATGTGATGCCACAGGTCGCCCACTGTGGCAATGCAGTCCACATCACACAGGCGTGCATCTATCGCCTTCTCCATCTCAGTACGTTTCGCCACAGTACCGAGGGAGAGAATGTTAAATTTACGCCGATTCACGGCGCAAATGCAGTGCATTGATTTACGAAAATATACGTACAGTTTGGTCCGAACCAACTTGTGATCAGTGCCACACTCAGCTTCACGCAGGACACGTGTCATGCGCACTTCACGCATAGCACGCTGACGTACGGTGACATAGTCGAGCAGGTGAGCCTGACCACTCCGTGGGTGCGTCCAAGTTGCTATATCACTCGCACTCAGTGTAAACCGAGTGTTCCTGATGGTCAGGCCGTGAGTGGCACACAGTTAGAGCAGCCTGTCACCGTTCGCATTCGCTGAACCAATGCCATGCGAACCGATAATATCTGTACACGCTGATGCATCACGCCCAACGCGAGCGTTGAAATCACCCAGCAGAAATAGTCGGTCGCTCCTCGGCACAGATCGTACCAAGGAGGATAACTGAGTGTAGAAATGATCACGCATGTCATCAGGGTAACACATGTTCGGACCGTATGTGCTTATAAAAGTAGCAAACTTACTTCTTCCGTGTCGTGGGCGAACAGTCGTCAGTCGCCCGCTGATGCCCATTGGTTCAACCACCAGCTGGCCATGGAGACGATCGGATGTTGCAAATCCGATCCTAAGTTCACGTGGTGCTGAGGCGGCGTTGCCAACCCAGTAGAATGTGTAGCCAAAACCTGCTTCATTCAACTTACCTAGCTCAGCGAGCCGGGTTTTACTGAGCGCCGCAATATCGATGTTGTAGCGCGCCAGTTCCATCGCGACGAGTGCAGTGCGTCGCTCCGGGCGCTCGCTGGAGTTCCGCTCCAGTAGTGTGTGCACGTTCTAGCACCCGATACTGAGTGCTTTGCACGCTGGCATACGATTGCATTGGTGGGCAGTCGCACAAGAGGTGGTCGTTGTGCTTCGGAGGTTTTCTTGAGGGACTCCACCCGGAGCCTTTGGCTCAATAGCCTGACCCACAAGGCAGTGGGGAGCAGATCCAGCTTGGGAATGTGATTGCAGAGACAGATTGGGATCTGCTTGACGGCCGTCACACGCAGCCTTGGAAGTACTGGAACGTTTTTTATATGTTTTGCGACCGTAGTTGGATACACCTGCGACCACGACCAGACGCAAGTGGGTTTTGGCGGGTTTGCACCAATTTGACTAGGGGCTGCCTTGCTTGAGGCGGGCAGTAGCAAACCATCGAACAACCGGAGGTTCCCTCCCACCGTCAGAGAAAAAGCGTGGCGCTCGGGCTCTACGCCAATTGAGCTGGAGCTTATATCCCGTAGACCTGTTGTCTCCGATGGCTAGGTTTTACGGGAAGGGGACCATCAAACACTTCCTAACCTCCGAAGAGGATGGACTATGATACTGCCAGGGCGCCCACTAATGACAGGAGAACGACTCGGTTCCTCAGCCAAAGCCTTCGATTAAATGAACACCCGAAAGGCAGCGGGTCTAGCACATGGTCAGTTCACTGACTCATATATTTGGTATTTACAGCATACATCAACGATAAGTCATCACTGTTCTATTGTGCTTCTACTTCTTCATTTAATTGAGCATAGCTATAATAACCGTTATTCCACCGCGGATTATAACTTAGCTGAGCTTATGAATAGCAGTGGACTTAATGGCACCCTATCCCTGCTAACTTGTAAAGTTGCTTGCTCCATCGTCGTCTTTTTCGTTGTGTTCTTCCTTCTTAGATATCCCGCATGTAAGTCGTGCTTGGGTACAGTTTCATTTTAGGATGATTAACTACTGACTATTTTACACCTGCTTAGAACGGATGAGCAACATCTAATTTGCCTTTGTTGCTCTAACCTAACTCGGTTTTATATCATTATGACTTCATTTGTCTCCAATTACAATGTTGAAATCATCGTGACCTATTATATATATATATATATATATATATATATGTATATATAGGGTTGCATGAAGCTAGTGCGTGATATACTTTCTACTTGGATTTAATCCTGACCACAGCACCGTTGTAGCTGATGTTGGGTCAGTTTGCTTGTTCGCGTAAGTAGTAATTTTAATTGAAGTTCTGCGCATTGGTATGCGTTCGACGGTGCAGCTGAGTGGACAGAACTCGGGCGACTTTGCAGTTGTCTCTGGAGTGAAGCAAGGCTGCATCTTTGCTCCTGCCTATTGTAATATTTATCTTTGTGTCACGATGTCATGAGTTTTTGATGCTGCTTGTGATTACGATGTGTGTGTGGAGCACCGTATTGATGGAGGTTTGCTAAACGTCTTAGTTAAAGTAAGAAATTTCTACAAATATCCCATTATGTATAGAACTGAGGACAAATCTTGATGATTGTATACGGACCTCTATTCTTAGTTTTTTAGACATTTGTTTAATCCTGGGGTAGTTCATTAAGTGATTAGTCGGATAAGAATATTGCTAATACCATTTTCAGTTCGAAGGGAATATCGACTTTAGTGTGGAATAACACAGGGTATTCACGTACCATTATCGCAATTGGCAGACCGCTGTATAAGGCGGTGTATCTCATGTGGAAAACATCAGACTTCGCCATTATTATAGCCCTTATTATTAGTAGCGAAAGTATATGCTTACGTATTCATTGATGTTTAACGTGGTTCAAATATAAATTAGACAGGGAGAATATAGCTGTATGTAACGAAATCTACAGTAACGTTGAATTTTGCTTCAGACTTTGCAGCCAATGGTTTTCTCTATGTAGCTGCACAAAAGGTTTTAGTAATTTAGTTTGAACGAGCCATTGAACAAATGTGCATTGGAACGCCTCTGCAAATTTTCCAGATTTTCTGTCCATCATCTGCACGTTACAGTGTTCAAGGATAGAACGAATAAGGGTTCTGAATGGTTTGGGTTTTTGCAAGCGTTAGGGGGATTTTATGTCATATGCTAATCACAAAGTGTCTGAGTTCAGCAACTTGGTATCAGGTGGCTTAGTAAAGCGCAAGTAAGTGGAATAATATATTCCAGAAACATTTGTGCACTATCGTATAAGTATACTTTCATTGTTCATTTAACTGATCATTCGGGATGAAGCAACCAAATATCGATTGATATTTCAGCCTAGGATTTACTTATCACAGTTCAGACCATTCCTCAGGAGAGTGAAAACAATCTCGGATTAAATTATTATGTTGTGAATTTCATGATATCGGAGATTATAGGCAAGCTTGGATGGACATGCCAATATTATTGATGTGGAGAATGAAAATCAAAGGTCAGGTACGAGTCATTGGATTGGGTATAAGGAAGATTAGATTTCACCCAACTTGACTATCTGCAGTCTATGGCAAACCTAAGAAGAAAGTCTAATAAAAAGCAGGCTCATCTTTTCTAATTATGCTAATTATGTCAATGACCGTTTGCCAGGCACATAGTCAAAAGCCTAGTCTAGGTTCAAAACTAATATTGTGATTCAAAACCGGTATTTGGATTATGAAATTATAATAATGAAATTGACAGGTCGTGCAGCAACTACTCTCAAAGAAAGCATGAGATATGATAAACCGGTTCACAGAATAATGCACCTCTATCAGAGTTTCCTTGTCTAATCTTTTTCAACAGTATGGTGGTGAGTCAGTCGGTAGTCGGCAACCTTTAGTTTGGGACGGCTTTTATGGCGTGGGTTGACGGCCAAAGTTTTCGGTTGAGCTGGGAAACGGCTATTTTGCCGCGGTAGTCAGTCAGTCAATTAAAGTCAAGTATGTAATGTAAGCACCCCGGACTGGTGAGTATTCAGTGTCCATTGAGCGGAATAAATTAAAAATGCGCTAGAATTGACAAGTTGAGGCAAACCTGGGTAGATCAGATATCTCGCCGTATGGTTGTCCACTGTGTTGCAATGTTTTTTTCTTAACTGGGAAAAACCTGGCTATTGTCGCTGAGCTAAACATGTTGGGCAGTGACAGAGCTTAATCAGACGTCTTCTTGTATGCTATCCTGGTGGAACGAGTTTCCATATTAAAATTTACCGTAGAGTTGCTGCTAGCGTCACGGAAAATGCTTATATCAGGCACACAGTTAGCAACTATGGGATGGTCTCAAACATTTAACTGGTTCAGAAATGTCAAAGTATTGTTCTGACATTGCTGCAATTTAGTTATGTTGTGTTCTTGATTCTACTCCATGAGATGGCATTTACACGGCTTACAATTATATTATATGGCTAACTCCGGTAATAATATTTTAATATCCTCGAAGTCGCTGGCCACCATTTGGATCTCTTTTGTTGTGATAAGGGATTTGTGACAAAAATATCTTTCTCGACTTACCTAGACTTATCTCTTATTTATGTGACCTACCATAGGACTGTATTTGCAACATAGTGACATACCCTTGCTCCGGAGGCCAAGGATTTTTATGAAACTCTTAATCAAGTTATCGTGTACTAACTAAAGCATTCAGTTATTATGTGCAAAAACCATACATTCGGAGACCTGCGTTTACACGCTACAAGAGGCGTGAAGTTAACTTTTCGCCTCTTCGTCAGTGCAGGACTCCATTCTTCGTGAACTCTAATTGTTGCGCTGAACTAAATTGCCGTTGCTATCAACATGGACGCCAATGGCTGTTCCTTTGCTCAGGCTGCACAACTGAGCAAGGCCTTCATAGACCACTGCAATTCTAGACACTAAAATTTTGTGTTTTAACCCAGCCTGTCTCATCAACCATTTGTGTGTATTTCAGAACACACAGTACTTCTCAGTGTTTCCCTTGCTAGCGGTGTTACTCCGTGATCTTGCGCTCACTAGCAATAAACAGTCCACCGGGAATGGAGAGAATGCTCGCTACCTCCAACAGCATACCACGCAAAAACAGTGCTGGTGTCACAAATGTTTTCCATATAGGCCTAACAAAGTAAAAGAGGTGACGGGTTGAAACGCAGCTGCAAGGTCGGATCATCTACAAAAGGTTTGCCTAATTTGTTGGCTGATGTATTCTTGATATGGTTGTACCTGGTCCTGTTCGTTGAACATAAATTGCTGCTCGTTTTAGGCATTGTATAAGAGTTTTGTTGAACATTTTCTGGTGAAACGAGTTTTCTTTTCGACCAACACCGTTAAGTTCCTGCTATTGTATCTCAGAGTTTTGTCCTCGAAATACAGCCTACAACATGGTGTTGGTTTGAAATATCCAGCAGATTTGATAACTCTGAGAGCATAATTCCGACATAGCTGTTTATTAATTTTTGCTTCTCGCTTTACTCCGTGAAGATTCTTTATCCGGCTGCATTTTTTATTGTATGGCCTTCCGTAAGCGTAATATTTTCTTCTTAGCTGTGTATCATCCCTCTCTGTCCATCCGATATTATATGTTTACCGTCTTTTGGTTTATCTCATTAGAATGAGAGATGTGCTTCCAAATTTCATATCAGACCCTTCTATTTGCGGTAGTTAATTAGCTAGGCAACTAAAATGGTATTTTAAAGCTTAGTCGCATTATTTCTATCCATAATCCTATTATTACCATTAAAATTCTTAAGCAAAATAATGTAACCCAGATGGAGCATAAAGCGTAAACGCGAATAAAGCAGACATTCCACTTTCCGCGCTTACCCTATACCAGGAGAGCTTAAGTGAATTTTCCGCTCACAGCTAATGTAGACCCCATTGTTCTTGAACTCTGGCTGCAGCACCGAACTAATTTGTCAGCTTTCATTATGTCCGTAAGAAGGTTCCTTTCCTTCGTTCAGTCTTGGAAAATGGCCATCGAAATCAACGATTGTTACAATAACAGCCGCTACACATTTGCCAAAATAAACCATCGTGTCACACCAGTCACTTGTTTTTATCTACTTCAACAATTTCTGTACTAATCAAGGTTTTGTTCTAGCTGTCGTTTTACACCTAAATATTGAGCTCACTAACGCAATATATCGTCCAATCGGATGCTGGGAGAATACATACTAAACCCAGTAGGTTCTTAGGGAATACACAGTTCTGGTATCACAAGTGCATTGATCATTAGACCAAGTAATGTAGACGTAAATAAACCCCTACTTACCCCTATCAAGATACATTCAGCTTGCAAATCAACTAAAATAACGTTACGCGTAACAACTCAGTATCTTGTTTCATACCTGGAATAAAATAATCGGGATTTCTACCGCAACAGAGTAGATGATTTATTCATCCATTTTTGACTCTTTTGCCACAAATAACAAATGTATCCTCACAAACGGGTATGGCTGCACAACTAATAATATGGGCCTCCAATTAAAAATTGTCTAGGAGTTCGCTATTGATGCAGTCCAGTTTGTTATCGTCTAGCGTGGACTTCCTCAGATAATTAGACCCCCAAGTCGACGTAAAGTGAAAAATGCTTGCCGATTCGGCATCGACGCTAAGATTCGTTGCTACCTAGACAAGCATCTCTACCATCAGCTTCGTCCACGGTTTAACACCAATTTCTTCTCTTGATGGCGCCTACTCCCTTCAATATTATTTGCTCGTTCAACGAAGGAATTCGGTTACTCCTGGGGCATCACCTATCACACTTCACATCTGGATAGTAAGCTCATCATTTTCGACATAGCCGTGCCGAATTTCACAATAAAATCTGAAGTTTTTTGTTCGCCGTACAAACGCAAGCCACAAAGTAATAAAATCAGTCCCTTAAACAGCCTTTGGAACTGCCTTGACGAGCACTCATGCTGCTTATATCCTGAATAGGTTCAAAAGCAGTAGGTTAGCTACTAACATACCTGATACTATTGCTCAAACAATAATGCTATATAAAATAGAGAGACTTATGACGTTTGATTTTATGGGGGTTGTTAATCCAAGTCAGAATGCAGTCCGTTGCAACAATGTCTGCGTCCAGCCCTAAGCACGTGTAAGGAAGCGTACGTGTCCGTCTAGGAACGTCCAGTTGCGTGTGATGCGTCTTGATGAGACCCAATTATGTTAGCTTTGTGAGTGGGTGTCGGATAAAGTACTTCCTTAATCGCTCATGGCTGTCACGTGTTTTGTCGCGCCGGCGTGGTCATGAATATTGGTTAAATGCTGTTTTGCTCCCTGTGTGTATATCATGTGAAATAGCTAACGTGATGTGCTTCCCAGGCGTTTCAATGTGCTAGGTTTAATGAATAGTACAATTCAAAGCATAGAAGCTTTGGGAAGATTGTGATGGGACCTAACAACAAGCAGCAGTCAGAGCTGTCTGTCTCTTTAATTCACATTGTGTGGACCATCTATTTGCTTCAGCTCACAGTTTTGTCGTAGTCGTTACCGAAATCAACGGGTGCATCTATATCACACTTGAGACATACAAAAACGCTGTTTTTTATTTGGAAGTCTGAAGCTAAGTTATATCCAACAAGCATGCTGCTGTCTCTGCCAGGAGTTGTATAATAAACCTGAGTTAATTCATTCTTATTCATTATTATTGGGTCTGGTAAATTTATTGCCGATCGTTTACCGTTCATAGCCGTGCTGTTAGATATTCGCCATCGTTTGAGCAGGGTCCTATGTAGACCATTCAATAAAATGGTGGGTTCGCAATAACTTGTCCTATAACCTGCATCCAGTTTTGTGTGCACTGCTGACAGTTCTAATATTCCAATTTGTCAATTTATCCTTACCTGCTGAAAGGCTTGCACAGGCCATACGCATTGACATTAGAAACGAAAAGAACAGCATGCCACCTTCACGGAATTAATCCAGTTACGATTAGCTGTTCAACCTTTGCGAGAAATCAAGGAAGTAGATGGTGGCGCGGCTGGAGCTAATGACCTGAGATACGCGTGTGATAAGATAGTCAAATGGACATTCATAATTTAAACATTCTAACTGTTTTCAAATAGAAATTGGGTGTTGGCCGCCCGAAAACACTACAATGTTATGACGCGTTTCGATGTTATTACTTCTCATCAGATAGAGTTAGCGGGCATCGAACCCGGGACCATCGGGATGTTAGTCTTGGCCGCTATCCTTAAGACACCGGGTCACGGGCAACCTTTGGCCCAACGTTATGATAAAAGATTTTGAGAGTTATTTTGAATTACGCGTGATTCTAACTGTTTTCATGCGAAATGTACGCAGATGATGGTGAGTGATTGCCATTCCATCATTTGATCCACTTGGGATTTATGACCATCCTGCGGATTCAGTACGTTAGTTTGCTGTTGAAATATTACGAGGAGATGGCAGAATCGCTGTACCAAATGTTAAAGATTAAATGTGATGCACCAGGGAAAATCGTAGCATTATGCAAGGACAGGACTTTTGCTGTACATTGCTTCAAAGAAAACGATCGAAGCCAGGTGCTTCCCTAGCAAGGCGTTGTATGTGGGAGAAATCCCCTCATATGTTGTTTCCCTTGCGCTGTGGGGGGATGGTTCTCTAGTGAAACCAGATCGCGTTTTAGCCAAGGCAACCAGGCATGAGTCGTTTATCGCAAGTGGGCCCCACATAAGCTTTTAGGATTTGCTAGGAGACAAGTTGATAGAACCGTTAGAACGACATCCGTATGAGTCCGCCAGGTTGGTTTATGTTTTTGGACGCCCTGAAGGACTGCTTCGAATATCCGTGGTCGTTTTGCTTCTATACTCAACGTCGAAATCCTGTGATACGGTAATCAAATGTTCGTCTCCAAGCTTACATGCTTTGCGGGCTTGTGGCGGGCTGATAAAATGTCCCACTAACCCATGTTTGAACGGAAGTAAATTTCGACATATCAAAAGCACGTTCTAATTCCCGTTGCAACAGATCTAATGTTTCTGATTACCGATCGTTCACTACATATGAATGGCATCAGTAAATATCTTAGAGTTTAACAATGAAAAATGAACCAGTATTTATGTCGCATAGAAAAGCAGTTGCTTGACGAGTCCCGCCAGATGGTGGGGATAAAACTACCATTATCAAACGATGGGTGAGTTGTCTGTTTGAGCAGTTATCTAGCATGCACGCTGGTGAATAATAATAGTGCAAGTGGGAATTGAAATTGAAAAATGTGGCAACATGGCGACAGTTATATTTGATGTATTATATGTGAAGATGCAAATACAAGAATACTCACTTCTGTCGCACATCCTCAGGTCTAGGTAAAATGGTAATCCGGTTTGGACGGATAATTAATGTAATCCAAGGTTGCAAAGTTTAGGCAAAGAAGTGATGGGGGCCAAGGGCAAGATCCAATCTTATTTTTAGAAAGTATCCATGATGGTGGACGAAAAAAGTAATTTTGGGAGAGAGTTCCAGGGTTAGCAAACACAAAGAGAAACATAATTTTGCCGGCATTCTAGGCAGCTAAATTGGGCAAATAATTTCAACCAGTACCCCTAAGTTGCGTGTTGTGGCTCTACCACCAAATGGTAGCATATGTGATTAGGCTCATACACTAATTGGCAGAATAATATAAGATCGCCGCGCTTCCTTCGGTAGCGGCCACTGAATACTCCCAGTGACTTCAGCCTTTGATGTCAGGACAGATTTCGTAGGCACTTAACATTATATTTGGCCATGCTTTGGAGTTCCCCTAGTACTTCTATGTCGCGCTTCAACCAAGGTGGCAAATCTTGGTTAGCATATTCATAATGAGAGCGAGAGTAATAATTTTGCATCATGAGGAAGATGGATGGATCGAATCTTTCGAAAGCTTTCCTGCAGAAAGCCGGTGTGCGTGTTTTCTCTCTTCGCAGCCGCATCTAACTGTTTTGAACGGTTAAGGTCCCTTTGAATGAGCACACCGAGGTCGCGTTCTTGAGAAGTGGTTTACAATACATGTGACCCAAGCCTAAAAAAGTATGTCATATCTATGGCGCAATGGAACAGCGTGACATATTTCCACATTGAAGGGTAGGGTAGTCAAAACTGACCAGGTTTAAATGGTGTTGAGGTCACGCTGGAGCTTTTCTTGGTTCTTCCGTTTGGGACCGCTCGCTATAACTTCATATCATCAGCGAAGATTAGCAAATCAAAAGTACTTTCCCTCACCAGATCGTTTATGAGAATTAAGAATAGACGGGGCCGGAGCACCGAGCCTTTTGGTAGGTTGCACACCAACTCAATTGCTTCGGAATGGGTTTATCGTACTCTCACTTCCAACCGACGTCCGTGCAATCAGTTGGTTGTTCAACGCAGCAGTGTGTCACCAAATCCATGGATAAATGTTTTGGAGAAGTATTCGGTTGTCTGTGCAATCAAAGGCTGTTGAGATTTCCAAGCAAATGATATCGTTAGAATATGGTTCTCCTCCATACAGCGCTGAAAGGACATAACCAACGGTTCCGGCAGATTATGAGCTACTGCCTTTAAGACTTTCAGTCAAATTGTATCGACATCAGGAGAGCTGTGAATGTGCAGGGACAACAGTTTATTTGACACAATTTCTGTAGTAAAACTAATATTGGTTAAAGCTGATGGTGGGACAATAGAGACAGGGATAACCGGTGGGCCTCTTACTCTATGGAACGTTTATGAGTAACGTAACCTTAAGAGATCGGCTGCTTCCGTTGATGATCGCGTGCATCCGTCATTTGGAAATCCCCACCGCACCTTACAAAGACTATTACCAGGCCTGTATAAGAGTTTGCGGTTCGTGAAGCATCTCTCCATTAACTCCTGCTGATGCGTCAGCTTGTCCTCTCGGATCAAGCTCACACAGCATTTACGGTGTGCTACATAGACAGCCCAGATTTCGGAATTCGGGGCGTCTTTGTAAGCTATCCATGCTAAGTCCCACAAGGACATGCGTTTGCGTGTTCTACTGCACAGAAATGACTTCCTACTCCTTCCTTCGCTATTTCCAGATCGTGCACTGTGAATTCGCTTGCTTTGAGACTGTGACTATATGTCTTGCTCAGTGCAATCTGATGGACGTGGTTTATTTTAGAGTCCATTTTACACGCAGAGTTTGTTGGACCGTAAATCACAGCTATAAGACATGTATCTTTGTTCCTTAACCATAGCCGGCACCAAAGTGAATCCGGTGGCACGGATCTCTGGTTGGTCATTAACTTCACATCGGAGATTAGCCTTGAAATAGAGAATAACGCCACTATCTCTTCTAGCTCTGTCAGTCCTAACAAGTGACATGCCAGGAAATCAATTTTAGAATCTGCTATCGCAAGGCTTAACCAGGTCTCCGTAATCATAATGCGATTCCGCGGTTGTGACGCCTGACTTTTCTAAGTTCGGCTAACTTACTAAGAAAAGCTTGGGCGTTAGTATACAAACATGCTAGTGTTGTTGATATTAGAAGTGTGTAGGTGGACAACGAATTCGGGTTCAGTTTTAACCAACCGTTCGTCGGTCAACCGCAATCGCTTTTTGAGTAGGCCTTTGGGTCTTGAATTTCAGTCAGGCTGCATGGTAACATGGAGTATCCCATATAGTGATCACTCTCGTGTGTCGTCCTGTCCCGTTATGTGTCGATAATACCATGTTGTCTACAAATCTGCAGGATTGTGGAGGTAAATATTTTACTGGGGTTGCACGTTTCAATGAAGTGATGTTAACTACTGTCTTTGCGCCTGCTTTATTTAGTCTAATCTCGGTAGGCAACCTGGAGTGACGTCTCAACCAGCTATCCAATAGGACTTCAGTCATTCCATCCGAGTATAGCACAAATTTCGATATTTTTGGACTGCAGTCTTTATAGTTTGGAGAGGAAGGAATTATCTTTAGTGATTTGGCGATATCGTGGTTCAGAGAGTTTTCGCAGATATAGCACCACTGAATCTCGTCCATGTATTTGCGCTTCGTGTTCAGGAGAGCCCAGTAGTTCAGGAACACCATAAACAAATACGGGTTTTGCTTTCGTCCGTAGAATGGCCGCCATGTTTTTCCTTTTGGCCGTACTTTCCAAAGCATATTTGGTAGTACGCGTACTCCGCTCGATGAGCTACGAGGATGAACTTCTCAGAGGAGGACTATCTCTCTTCTTATTTGAATTCAAGGGAAATCGAAGTAATCGGGGTTCGCCGTAGTACACTGAATTTGGGTGACGCGCTACACCTCGTAGCCCAGTTGTGTCAACCAAATACAACTCGCGTCGCAGATGGAATGCCACTGGTTGCGATCATCTACCAACTTGCCCTTAATTGTGCCAGATCTGGACTCAGGAACATTAGGGCACACGACTGTTCACGCAATGTGGTACCGTTTAGCGAATATTGGTTTCAGTGCTTTGGCTGTTACCTTGGATTGTTTGGCGTGCAGTAAAGAACGTTGTGACAACGGTGTCGCATCGCTCGTGCGTGGCTGTCTCTTTAGGAGATTTTATCCAGGCGAACTATGCGTATGTTACCCGGCTCTGGACGGTATGTGTTAGTGTTCTGACTAACTCGTGAGATATGGCGTCTAGGGATGAGTTAATAGCAGTCATGCTGGATGTGTCTTGCATACTTGGCGGGTTAGTAACTGCCGGAGTAGGTAGCACAGATGCTGTCGGGCGGTTTATAAGCCTGACTTTAGCCTTCGACTTAGGGACAGAGCTCTAAGGGTTTTGTGGTAGAGCAACCTCGGCATTGTTAGTTTCTAATAGCAAAGCCCTGAATATCGCTATATGCTGAAATGTTGCAGTCAGTTTTGAGCACTTTTCACGAAAGATATTATCCTTTTGACTATTGAGATTGCTGTGCATGTTTGCAAAACCAGAGCGAATTAGTTACTTTGAGTTGTCTCTTCTATTGTCGTTGACCTAGACCAACACAGGGGGTGTGAAACGGAGGGCCGCAAAATTTACAAATAATGTTTCGCTTAACTGCTCGTATGCACTTCTACTTCCCACGTTTGCGGTTAGGTGGAATCAATTCCATTAAGGACCGTTATTAAAAACGAACGATGCCCTTGTATAATCACGGAAGGTAGAGGGTGAGCGTCGTTCTCGTTCTTTGTCTGAGTCGCACTGTAGACGTAGGTTTCCGTAGGCGAGTGCGCACGAAGGGGACACACGTTCACGGAGCTTAGCTAGCCTATTGATCCACACTGGTTCCTATAAGCCAACGCCATTGGAAGTGGCTTGTATTGGGTGGCTGATAGCGGAAAGTGCCGACGATGGGCAGATACAATTAGAACCATAGATTGAGTCGTTGCTTCGTCAGAAATAATCCTGTGGATGAGGTTCCATGACCACCAGACGGTGCGGAGAATTATTGATCAATCGCAGAATCGTAGTAGTGGGAACTATTAAAAACAACAACGTGACCCATCAGGATAAAAGCATGATGCGCGCTAAAACAACTTGCGTAGCACAACTCACTTTCCGTAGAAAATACTTCCGTGACAATATGCCCACTGAACACGGGGAGTTATTCTGATTCGGATGTGCGTATGCTGACTGCACTAGGTGAAGAGGAAGACGTAAAACTCTGTGA
This sequence comes from Dicrocoelium dendriticum, assembly GCA_944474145.2. Lineage (NCBI taxonomy): Eukaryota > Metazoa > Platyhelminthes > Trematoda > Plagiorchiida > Dicrocoeliidae > Dicrocoelium > Dicrocoelium dendriticum. The sequence continues at coordinate 17,814,701 of OX104069.1, forward strand.
CAGCGGAGAGCCCGTTTACTTTGCTACCAGTCAGATGGGAACTTCGGAAACAATTTGCTGATACAAACAAAGTCGTCGATAACGAAATAGGAAAGCGTGGCTCTAGAACTGATCCTCGTGGAGCACTGCAGTGGAATCGGACATGCAGTCACTAACCTGAACAAGAAGACGCAGCTGAAGAAGGAAATCCCTGATCCAACCAAAGGCAGGAATAACAGTGATGTTTATTTGCACCATCTGGAGACGGCTGCGATGGATTAATCGGTCGAATGTTGTAGTAGTCAACGGAGTAATCTAATTGCTAGTCCCACAATATGCTGTTTTGATTCAACTGCTACGCGCATCCATTCGATTAGTAGCACAGAACCGATGCTGACGGTATTTGCGTTGCCCCAACGCTATGATGTTGGATCATTCTAACTAGCCCGGTATTGCCTCAGTTAGGAACGACCCCAAATGATAAGAGCAATTTCTCTTAATTATTTCCAAAAATTTGTTTCAACGGGATTTATAATTTGGGCGATAATTTGACTTTATTCTTGCGCACCATTTCGCGCAGATACAATCATGAACCCAGAATGTTAGTCTGCTGCAATAGAGAAATCACACAGCCATTAAGCTGTCTTTCACTCGTCGCATTTTATCACCGTTTGTGTCAGCATAACAAATCAAGCTCAGCTGGTAATGGAACAACAGGAGAAGTCCAGCAGTGTTCCCATCTGGAATGGATGGTTGAGCCAGGAATTCATTAGCTGCACGGAATTCTTGGTTCATTTAAACGGAACACCACTATCACACGCTGGTCAACAAATCACTGCCCACTTTCCTGGCATTAGGAGCCCCTGCTGTGGCAGTTATGCGAAGTACGCGAAAGACAGGAAGCGAAATGTACTATACGGAATAAGGAAGTTCACAGGAACTAAAAGGATAATACCAATGCAAGTAGGAGAGTGCGCAACATATAATGGAAGTATGAAGATGCAAGTTCGACAGGAAAAGAAAACAGTTTGATATTGCCGCGAAGGGCGTCATGTTGACGCTCAAACATGCAGATTATTGTGCGAAGTTTACTCGTGGCTTCTACTTTTATGAATATTAGACTACTCACAAAGTATACAAGTAACCTAATATTCCCTGATAACAATTTCGTGAAGTATGTTCTGCTGATCGATGGCTCTGCCTGACAGATGTTTGTCCTTCCTAATGCTATCAGACTGCGGTTTGTCCAGCTTCATGGAATGAATGCGGAGGACAAACAATAAAGCGGTACTGAATAGCTAAGACCTACGTGGATCAAACTTCCCATTTACCATACCGTATGTTAAGCTTGGGTCGCATCTAAAATGGCATTGAATGCAGTCCCGACATAGGTACGCATTAGGGATATGCCATACTTCGTAATCATCAAGCAACCTAGTGCTCACCAGTAACATACTAATTAGTCCCATTTTGTCCCGGAGGAGGCAGAGCGCAGGAGCCTGAAAGACGTATTCAAAATAAGACAAAAAGATGGCTTAGAAATTCCAACAAAATCTCATGATTTCGAAAGGACTGAATAGTAACCACAACTGCCGCACACTATTCTCAGATTGGTTTAAATGGCCGATACTGAGGGAAGCTGTGTTGCCCCGACGTTGTGATGTTAGATCCTTCTAACTAGCCGATTAGTGCCTTAGGTTGTAATGACTTCGTTATTTTTGTGTGATATTTGGCGATAGTTGGCGAGCATCAATCGGCTACTGTCCTTTAAAATGTGAGATAATTGCTCAACTGTCCTCGTAGTAGCCACTTGCGTAGACGGCTGAATCGCATACGCAATACCATACCCAAGACTAATTATGGACAACGTGGTAGTAGGAAGCAACCAACACTCCTGGCCGTAGCAAACGTTTTGAAAAGGTGACATACCTTGCATCACGTATTTGGTGTCGGTACTTTCTGAATGTAACAAGGTTCAGTTACAAATATGATGTCCTAGGCTATGATGCTTGATATAGCCTCAGTTCAACTAGCTAGTTTATGAGACCTTGTTCCTTAGCGCACATACAGGAATGTTCCTCTGATTTCAGTAGCGAGCAGGGGAACGTGTGTTTTGGCTGTTACCCTGTGCCAACCGGTGGCAGGTCGGTCAATAATCTTTACTTGATTGGGGTCATCAAGAACATATTTGTATCAGATCCGGCGATCTCGCCATTATCTTTGCTCCTCTCTTAGTATGTAACGTGTTGGGTCTGTCTACCATGTTCCTCAATTAAACTAGCAGTGTTATCCGAAAGGTTGTGTAGTGATGGTTTGATTAATTTGCTGGTCCCGTATGTTTTCGGAGGGGAAGATGGTTTGATCCAGAGCTCGGAGAGCAAGCTGTAGCGACTCGCATACCAGGACTACAGTACAATTGTTGAGCTCTGTATCAATTGAAGTACAAAGTTGGCAATTTTGGGACCCTTTTCTTTGTATGTTGGCGATATTCTCAGCCTCGCGATAGCTTGCGCTTATACGTTGGTAACGGAGGCGCTCTCCCAAACTATCTCTACTGCTCCTGGTCGTGGGTGGTCGTATCGTTCTCACCAAGTGCTGCAACCTAGGAAACACTTTGTGAACCCTTGCTTGATAGCCCTAGGTCGAATCATATCTTACTTCAAGTTGTTTCTCATTTTCTCATGAACATTTCATGGCATTTGGCCTTAATACCACCTGTTATTTTCGATTAGACGAGATCTAAATACTAAGAGTAATTTCCCTTAAGTAATTCCAAAAGTCATTGTTTTAACCGGATTTATAACTTTGGACAATATTCTGACTGTATTCGCGAGCACAATATTGCACAGTTACAATCACCCGCCCAGGATTTTTGCCTCTTCGACAGAGAAGTCTCCCAGCTTTCTACCTAGAGGTGGGGTCCTACTCTACTACCGCAGCGATCTACAATGTACAATAGTTGAGGACCTGGAAACACACGTTACTGACTCACTCTGGTGCCGTCTCCGACTGAGACACAACGACACATGTCCCATAGATATCGTTTACCGCCCCCCAACGTCCACTCTGGAAATGGATTCCTGCTTGATCCGTGGCCTAAACAGAGTAACACGCACTAGGTACAGCCACATTCTCATCTCCGGGGACTTCAATCTACACAATCTGGAGATTTCGGCATCGCCCAGTGAGCAGTTCAAAGCAGACTTGCGGGAACTGATCTCTAATATTCCTTTGTACAATCATGTCACCACGCCCACTAGATTCAGGACAGCAAACAAACCGTCCATATTGGACCTTGTGCTCACAAATGAAAAGCTCATGATTGACAAGTTATTGATGGATAGTCCATTAAGTCTCAGTGACCATGTAGTAATAACTTATGAATATGTGTGTTATGCAGGGTATCCATCTGAACACTCGGAACTAACTCACACAATCACACACTACCACGTATTGAAAGAACTCGCCGACGCAGCTGCTTGGGAATTCTCAAACAAAAGTCCCCTTGACAACGTTTGGGCAGAGTTCGTTAATAAACTCAGCGACATCGTCAACATAGCATCAAAGACCAAACCCCTTCGTCCCACGAAAATGCCTTCAATTATAAGGAGTAGGACTCGCAAATGCCTGGCGATAAGGGATGCAGCATGGCGTGCCTACAAGATTAACCCCGACTCAGAGACTTGGGGAAATTTCCTGACCCAACGCAACCATTGCACTGCACTTGTCCGTGAGGACAAAGTAACTTTTCAACAGTGTCTAGCCAAAAAGTTCATGGCAAATAACAAACTGCTGTGTAAGCATGTCAATAAGCTTCGTAAAGTGAAGCATGGAATACCCCCACTATTCACGATAGGCGGTAGAGTACAAAGCGCCGAAAAAGCAGCTAATGCCCTGCGGCTGCAATACGCCCCAATTTTTGAACTCGCAACATCTACCTGTCCCATCATATCAAGCTCATTACCGACACCTTTGTTTACAAAGGTTATTTTCAACCCATCAATTGGGCTAAGGAAGTTGCTCTCACTGCTTGAGCATAGTTCTTCAGGAGCAGACAACATCCGCCCGAAGGCACTGAAGGCTACGGCCACCAAGCTAGCTGAACCACTGTCACAGTTCTTTCAAAGGTGCTTTGATGAACAACAAGTCCCCACTATGTGGAAGTGTGGTATTATAAACCCTACTTTTAAAGGCGGTAGCCGTTCCGATCCTGCAAACTATCGTCCAGTGACTCTCCTCCCTGTGCTCGCGAAGGTGATGGAAGCAGTCGTCGCTGAGGCTTTGATGGACTACCTGGAAAAATGCAGCATTTTGGTACCGGAACAGCATGGCTTCCGTCAACACCGGTCATGAGCCACCAACCTACTGATTGCACGAGGTAGTTGGACGGAAGTGGCCGATGATGGGGTCGGAGTCGACGTCATCTATCTGGACTTCTCCTAAGCTTTCGACCGCCTTGATCACCGCATCCTACTTCAAAGACTACAAAGTTACGGAATCGGAGATCCTGTACTTGGTTGGATTGGCAACTTCCTTTACCAACGAAAGCTCCAAGTACGTGTTAGGGGATCACTCTCTAACCCAATTGAGGTGGAATGTGATGTCCCACAAGGCTCAGTGCTGGGACCGCGTTTATTCCTGGTGTTTATCAACGACCTGGCAAGAGTCATCTCTTCAACTTTCCGGCTTTTTGCCGATGACGTCAAGATATGGCGGGCGATTAGTAACAAGGCAGATCAGGATCTGCTCCAACACGACCTAGATTGCATTTACGAATGGTCAGAGAGGAACAATCTTCAATTGAACATGGCTAAGTGCAAAGTGATGCATCTGCGTCACCAGCCGGTGAGCGCTTACAAGATTGGAGACCACACCTTGGCGAAGGTTTCTCAGGAGCGTGACCTGGGTGTATTGGTACAGGAATATCTCGGGTGTTCAAAACAAGCAGAGAAGGCGACGAGAACAGGAAATCAGCACTTCGGCCTTCTTCGCAGTGCCCTCGATCGGTTTGAACCATCAATATTTCCCCAAATGCTTAACGCCTACGTACGACCTCACGTGGAATATGCTATTCAGGCGTGGCAGCCGTGGCAGAAACAGGATCTCGATGCTCTCGAGACTCCTCAACGACGGGCAACCAAGAACGTCAGGGGCCTCTTTCATCTGCCCCATCAGCTTAGACTGAAATCTCTAAGAATGTACAGCAGTCGATATCGGCTTTTGCGGGGGGATCTCATAAGGTTTTACCAGATTCTGAAGAACCCAAACCACGTTTGCCGTCCGCTGCTGGAATTGAACCACAACACTACACTAAGAGGTCACCCTCTGAAACTGACAATGCATTATAGCCGGCTTGAATGCTGTAGAAATTTCTTTTCTCTCCGCGTGTGTCAGCCTGGGAACGCCCTCCCTAATTATGTCGTCACTGCTCCCAATCTGGCGATATTTAAAAAACGTGTTGACGATGCATTTTCTCACTTACATTTCATTTTATGACCTGTTAGCCAGGTGCTACAAAACGCATTCAAACGGTGTCTTGCCAAACGCTTAACCAATGGATTGATGGATTTATACGTTTAATACGCGAACATCTCCGCTATTCCACATAAGTCTATGGTGAGTCCACCACAACGCTTTTCACTTTATTATGCAATTAATTTTCGCAATAATTTCCATCCTACGGGACTTGTTAAGCGATGCTTTTTTACCCGTAATAAACCATTGTTCCATTGTTCCATTGTTCCCTAGTCTCATTCTATCATGTTTGTGACAGCTGCAGTGCAGACTACGTTTCTATTGTGGAAACATCGCAGTCATCCACCGTAAGCTTTCGCCACTCCTAATTTCCGTCGGCACCATTACGGTCACATTAGCTGCCATACCCGTTATCGTATGACGCACTGATGCTACGCACATGAAAGGATGAACCAGTCACCTGCGCTTGACATGAAGAACGGCGACCAAACTCCAAGGCGTTGCGAAACCGCAAAACTCTCAACGGCCATTCGACTACCATGACCACTACAACTGTAAAACGAAACCAAGTATTTATCATAACTAATGTGTGCTTGTGTATTAAATCTACGGTTGGAAGTTTCGTAATATAATATCCGTTAAACTGCGAAGTGCACCAGAGGCTGCAGAACCGAGCTGAAGTTTGATAACGTTGCACCGTTTTCACTTTCGTTCTGTCCTAAATGTACGACAATTACACTTGTAAGCGCGAAACTTAATGTACTCAGAACAACCACAGGACAGCTCGCACCTCACTCGTCTCTCGCATTTGCTACCCCGGAAACAAGAACACCAGGTCAGGCATTACTTCGGCCTTATAGAATCATGAACTATGGGAACCAGAAACAAAATTGTCGTCGCGAACGATCGGAGCATACCAGCTCCGCTGCCCACAACCTCTTATCAAACGCATCGATTTATGCGACATATGTGAGACATACACTTCCGAATGACAAACTGAAACCGAAGATATCTAAAGGCCGAACCACTTATGTAAACCTTTGCTGCCCGATGCATTCAAACTGTGCTTTTAGTAACATTATCCTCTAAATTCACAGCAAGGATCAAGGAACAGGTACAATTCGCAGAGACGCACCGAAGTTCCTGATAGCAATGCCTCCCACATCAACAATGACTAAGCATACTTGCGTTCTTTTCACACTCATACACACCAATGTACCTATATCCAAGGTAAAATCATTAAAGAATAGAGAGCGAGATGCTTTGAAACAGTAAGCTCTACTTTTTGATCGTATGGGAGTTTAGGATGCAAAGAATATGTACAGACATCGCTTCTGTCGGTGTATTACCTGCGAATTGCAGATAGTGCGATACACATAATTTCGGATGTTGCATGGATCATCCGCCAGCGCGACAAAAATGACGAAAGCAACTACCACTGGGAGTGTAACAAAAGAATAATTCACGTTCATGACTTGTCATAGTTACAGGCAGAAAAGCCGAGGATGCGGAAGCTTATGATGTGGAAGAACTGCAGCACACCTTTGACGCTCTGAGTGCTGCTGACGTCATACTTCCGTCGCAGACACGGATACCCAATTCGCCCCACTAAAAGGCAGTTGTCCTGGGATACGGAATCTCATGATTCAGTCACAACTGATAGTGGTGAAATTATTCCGCTGCTGGCAGACACTATGTAGCACTTTTCATTCGGAACTGCGATTGAAGCCAGCGTTTAGAGAACCGCAGCCTTTGTTTTGCGCTTTAATTATGGAACTGTGCGCCACAAGCTCATGTACCCTTAAGAACTTGGAGAGGATATGTGATAAGGTGCCCCATAAGAGCGAGACCCTAGGATGGTAATGCAAATCGACCGCAGCTGTTCGGCGCAGTCCTTGAAGGCGCCTAAAAGCGCTAACACGTTGATCTGTTACGGAGGGCGTTCGGGCGTAAGGAACTTTTATCCTTCCCCAAATGCTCATCGTGTATGTGGGACCCTATGTAGAGTACGAAGCTGACGCTTGGAGACATTGTTTAAAACGCGATCTGGCTCCCCTGGATACAGCCCAGCGAATGGGTACGAATTTATGTAGGGATGGTTTAAGCTGCCATACCGTATGGGACTAAACGACCTGGGTGTGTACAATAGGAGATGTTGCCGTCTGTGTGGTGACCTCATCCTGTTGTAGGAGACTTTGAAAAATACTGATCAGGTGTGCGGTCACTTTTTGAATCTTAGCCGCAGCGCAGAGTTCAAACATCAAAAGTTGAAACTTGCCACCGAATACATTTGGCTGAAATGCCGCCACAATTATTTTCCTTTCGAGTTTGTAAACCGCAGAACGCTCTTGTGACTTTTGTCATTTAGGCGCCTGCGCTGCCCACCTGCGCTACACCGCCTGCGTTACTCGATCTGATTTCTATTCACTGAGTGACGACATGGACCAGACAAACATTGTGCTCATCAACTCCATAAAATCGGGTTAGACAGGTAAAACTTTATTTTAATCTTTGCGTTACCTCTAATGTGGTAAATGATTGGAAAAGCTTAACGGAAGAAATCGTAGACGCTCCACCAGAGGAAAGGTTTGAGCGACTATTAGACAGACATTCGCTGAAAAAGCTTGAATCATGCGGCTCACTGCCATTAGGACGAACACTCGAGAAACGTCGTAACGCAACAACACGCCTCAAAACCAGTGTGATACGGAATCGATGGAGCTGATAAGGGTTTTCCCTCCTTTAAGACATTGGTCACATCATGTGCTGAGGAGGAAACATTTGTTAAGTAAGAGCGTGAAGAGATGGACAAAACCCAGAAGGAAGAAACGGATCAGCAGATTACTAATCGGAAATCACGTCGTTCACGTCGTTACGTTTTATAACAGTGTTTTCATCTGCCACGTGAACCGATGTTACAACAGCACGTGCAAATGTTACTCAGAGTACCACGCACACACCCACGTGATCGATCGGACAACGTTCTCACAATGGTCGATACCGGTTGGCTTTTTATTCTTGCTCTGATTGGCTTGTTTTCCGTTTACGTTTTCCGCATTCGATATACTCGTCATAAAGGAAAGAACACGTCTGCCTTCCAGTTTTGTGTCTTCTCTCTCTGAGTTCCGGACTACGAGTCCAACAACGAAATAGGAATACTTTTGCGATACGTATCAGAATGCAACACATGCGCATGCGTTTGTCCAAAGTTAACTATGAACTGCCACAAACTGGATGGATAAATATTCAACCTCATGGAACATAGTACTATAAACGTGCATGGGTTTCGTTTGCATGCATGTTCCAACTTGGACATGCCCATCAGATTGTCAATTTGCCACCAAAGCGAGGAAGCATTGCTTTTGCATATTGTAATAGGTAAAGTGTTTGGATGCTATGGTAAGGGTAAGGTACGGTCAATTAAGGTAACATGAGGTAAGTCAGTTTAGCCCGACTGCCGTAAAGAAGCATGGCGTATGCAACATCAAACCTCAGCATGCGGACCCTGGTATGTGGGCATCTGTTCGGACTACCAGTAGGGCAAATATAGTGCGCTTCATGGCTCGCATGACACAAGCTAAAACTTGTGTATGGCACACTTGATTGGTCAATGCGGAAAAGTCCATAAGAACGCGTGTGGCTGAACTAACGAATCAATACCATCGACGGAGGTAACAACAGCAATCATTTAGATGGTAGCCACATTGTCCTGCCCACACTAAATAACACATAGGTTAAATTGCACCCGAATAACATGAAAGTGGAAAGCAGAATAACGCGGAAACAGACGAATTTCGAGAACATGTGGAAGTGACCATCTTGAGACAAATGTCTGGAAAGCTGTTTCAATACTACTTTTTCACATGTTACTACATGGTGAAGCGCTGTTTATGGCTACAGGGATTCCAACGACTCTGTATTTTGTTGAGTCTTCATGCAAGCAATTCAACGCACCACGACATGTTTTCCCGTGGCGTATAGACAACCACGACTTTTCCAGACTTCGCGATGGTATCGGATAAGGTAGCAGTTTGGACGCGCTTTCATAAGAAGCACATACACTTACTGCCTTCATATTGCCTAGCAGTTTGCAGAAACTCAGCAGTGGCCTCCTCAGCTGACGACAGAAAATGTTTTTGATTAGTTTTTGTCTTACGCCAGTGAACTGCATTCGTCATCAGTCTGTAATTTAGTGAAATGATGGACATGCACATGTTAGCTTCTATTGCCCGACGTTTCTATGTAATGGGGTTAAGAGTATTTGGGAGATAAAGCCACAACACCTTTTTTATTTGCGCGAATAATTTAGGTAATTAAAGTAATATGTGATCGCGTAAGATCGTCGAATCCCGAAAGCTTTTGTTATATGAGGTGTAATTTCGAAAGAATAGTTCACAACTTTAGCCATGTTACCATTCCCACCACATCAGTTATACCTTTGATGGCATCAACCCTTCTGCACACACTGCACCCACATTGGAAACCGTCAATCATTTCCATACACGCTGCTTATTTTCTGTTGCTCACTGTAACATCAAATTCTGCCACACGGAATGATCACATCAAACGCCACAGCTGAGTATCCTTGGTATGCCAGCTGCGACGCATCATATGCAGCGAGGACTTGATTCAATACTCTTCCGGAAAACACAAGTCATATTTCACCTGCTGAGCTGCGAATTTTCATGGGTTACTTCAACTGTATGGGACTCTGTTATTCTGGTTCATAACATGGACATAAGAAATCATCGATCTTGTAGAGATGACTGGTTTCGTGCGTTTTCATGCTTAATCATCGATGGTCACTTACCTTCATGTTGATTAGCAGCAGTTTTAATAGTACCGCTCTCCTTATTTCTGCTATGCGATGTTGTTGTGGTCGACTACCGATATTGTTGCCTATAAATTGTATGGTGAAACTGGTTATGAGTCCACTGAATCCGTGAATGCAATCTTTCAATGGTTTACAACATTCGATTTTATTCATTCGCAGCAACATTGTTGGTTAACTTCTACTATTTCGTACCAGCAGTTTATAAAGCAGAATGTTTAACGTCAAGTTCAGAAATGCACCAGACGACCGATTTGCTTTGTTGTGGCAAGTCGTTTGCGCACGTTTATTTCCCGAGCAATTAACCGAACCAGCGATGGTTAGCTGCATGCGCCACTTAGCCAAAATATGTTAACAGATTTACGGGGACATAACGCGGCTCATCCTTCACTGCCACCGACGTTATTACCACTGCATAGGATAGTGGTTGGCAACCATTTTCGATCCATTAGACCGACACCACCTCGACTAATCACGCGCGAGCAGCATATGGTTGGCGGCATCTGGTTTCGGTTTTGCCTGTCACTGTGGCCAGCCACAGGACGTCTGCGCCTACAGAGGGACCATGGGTGGCTTGCACTGCACCATGCACAGCTCCTTCCACACACCCCATGTTCAGATTAAAATCGAAGGAATAAGACTGAGAGGCATGGGAAAGTGATCCACGTTTCAATAACCCGGCCGGCCCACACCCCTTCACAGGCAAAACACAGGCACTCCGTATTTGGGAATCAAGCGTACACAAGGCGGTGGCTGGACGCTAGTTTGCTCCACACTGAGTGCATGGAACCAATCTTCGAGCCTAGCGCGCTCACAAGGACCGCGCACCCGTCCCCTCTAGCAACGACTAACTGTCACCTGGAACCAGTGTGGACGCGATAGTGGGTAATGGACAGGTAGGCCCGTTGTCAACACGCGCATCAAGCGCAGCCAAACCGGGGATATCAAACAACAGACAATTACTTGAAATGACATTATCAAATAAAATCTACCTGTTAAACAATACGGCCTTGCAGATATAACTTTTCGCTAAATGAACATATGAAGTAAGTTGGTTGGCAATGAATCCGCGATAAGGGCGTAACGTTCAGGTGTTACTTAGCAACTGCTACAAGACCAAGATCGTTAACGTAGGTATTCACAATTAGCGTAAGCATCGTGTGCAAGTTAATAGTAGATTATTCAGGTAGGCAGAATAAAACAATGAAGGTGGAATGTAATTTATCCAGCACAAAAACCTAGTTTAGGTGTGAGTTGCTTCAGCCTAACTGCGGTGAGGAAATATCATTAATGCAGCATAAGCCACAGCATGGGCCTTGGAGTAGCATATACATCCTGAATTACACAATGTCCATTCGTCTTTCTCAGAATCGATGCTGTTCGTAGATTTTTAACGCTGCCTTATAAAGGTCCAGTAAAGGTATTAAAGCGGAAACCGAAGTATTTCGTTCTGGCTAACAATAAATCGAAATCATTCGTCCTTCAAGCATTTGTTGGTTATCTCCATTGCACCTTTTACTTACAAAGACCGGGGATTGATCCCCTTGTGGCGACCTTCGAGCACTGAATAACGCTACAGTTCCTGACAGATACCCGATCCCACATATACACGATTTGCGTTACGATTGGCTGGAAAGCTAACCTTTCCAACTTACATGCACTAGAACTCCAGGCTACACCCGGAGAGCAATACAAATCGGACCTGCATGTACTATAGTCTCAACTTTTCCACTTTATGACCACTTCACTTCGCCCACCAGGTTCAGGGAAATTACAGGCCATCCATATAGGACCAAATAATCACTAACGAAGAACTGATGACCGAGAGAATGATGACCGATATTTCTCCAGGCTGCAGTGATCATGCGACTTTTGCATTTTATGTATACTTGCCATGCTGAATATCCTGAGGATCGAACCCAAACAACGCGAACCGTAACCAGTTACGACACCTTAACCCGACTCTTGGAAGTGATCGACTGGACTTTCCTAACCGAGGATGCACCCGATATTGCTTGGAAAGCTTTCATCAGTAAGTTTAACACCCTGGTTATTGGAGCATGGGAAACCAAGACTGCCATTTTGAGAAACCTGATGTCCTTTGCACGGAGTAGGACAAGCTAACGCATTTTGATGCACAACGCGGGGTGATATACCCACAAAACCGATCCCAGTCCGAGTACCTGGAAAGCATATGTTGTCCATTATACCCACTGTATCTAAGTAGTGGGTGAGCACAAAGTAGCTTAGAAATATACTTTAGACATTGATTACGTTCAAATCCTAAGCGTCTGTACAAACAGGTGAACAGCCTCCGCATGGGGAACATTGGATTTTCCGTCTTCAAACAACGGATTGTCTAACTCCGACTGCTATGGAAGCGTGGAATGCTCCCCAGCAACAATAAGTACCAAATTTTCCTTGCATCCCGTTGTCTACTGAAAGTTTATGATCTATGATGCCCAAACAAGAACTTATAAATTTTACAACGGACATGGTGATGAGAAAGCTGCTATACATGCGCCTGCACGCCTGTCCAGGAATTGACGACATCCGCCCAAAGGCGCTTGCTGTGGCGGCTACTAACTTGGCTGAACCTTTGGCGCGGCTGTTCCAGTATGGCCTTGACGGGTAACACGTTTCTGCAATGTGGAAACAAGGATGAATAACTCCCATTTAAAAGGGGCAGTCGTTCCGACCCACCTTGTTATAGACCAATGACTCTACGGCCAGTTCTTTCAAAAGTTTTGGAGGCTAACATTTCCGACCCACTCATATCTTATCTGGACGGCTTTTGTTACTTTTGCTCAGCAGCAACAAGAGTTCCGCCAGAATCGGTCGTGCACAACCAACGTATTGTTAGCACGAGGAAGTTGGACCAAAACTGTGGACCCTGGTGCAAGAGTTGATGTAGCTATCCTGGATTTCTCTAAGATTTTCGACCGGTTGCATAATCGTATTCTTCTCGTCAAACTTCATTGATGTAGCATAGGGACAAACTTCCCCTTTGGACATGCAACATTCTCACGAACAAGCATTTGCAGGGGTGAGTATGTCAATCCGTGTCAGACCCAAATCACATGGAAATGAGAGTGCAGAAGATTCGGTACTGGGGCCCCTTGTATTCTTGGTCTATATACACAATCTAATGAGTCGAATTACTTCAAACCTTTGATTTTACGCTGATGACAGAAAAGTTTGACGAGTGATCGGATCTCCAGAAGACCGCATCCAACTTCTACACGACCTTGATACTATTTATGGTTAGTCGGTCAAAAATCGCTTTCTATTCAATGTGGCTAAATTTCGAGTGCCCCATTGAATACACCGAATGATTCACACATATAAGCTGGGGCACCAAGATCCGCAACACTGTTCTTTCGCAAAGGATATTAGTGTGCTGCTCCAAGAAGTCCATGGCTGCTCGGAACAGTCCAAAAGAGAATCGAAGAAAAGGATTCAAATCGTGGGGCTTTTACGGAGAGCTTTCGGGCAAATCGAACCTTAGATTTTTCGCCAAATACTTCCAGCATATATACGCCCATATGCTGAATATGCAATTCATGCAAAGCACCCTTTTCTAAAACGGAATCTCACGGTCTTGGAGCATCCACAAAGTGGGGCGACCAAAAATGTCAAGGGATTACCCTAATTGTCATACGAAGAGTGATTGGCAATTTCAGTGGATATTGTCACCCTTAGCGTGCTTACATAATCATGGTTTAGCAAAATATTAAACAAATTACTGTAACAGTAGAACGCCACCACCGCGGGATGCACGTAATCTATCTTGACACCGCCGCGTTATTTTATTATACGACCGCAAGTTCATAGCATTGCTTATTCTACAACTATATCTTCGCTGCAGCTGCTGCATTTGTCCTTTTCCTCCTCTTAACCGACTATCCGCCAGTCCAACTCTCTGGATCTCTCAAGGACGATAGGCTCTGCTCCTTTCTTAATCCGGCTTTCACTCTCACTCTTCCCTGTGTTTTACGTACATAGCTGTGGTGCCGGAAATCTCCATCTTTCAGTGGTTGGCCAGCGGTAGTAGATCAGGATGGAGGTGAGTGTGTTTGAGGTTCGATATAATCCACGTCTGTCTGTGTAGAATCCTTTGGTCGCACACACACAAGGCAGTATAGCTTCTTGCTCACTTCCTGATGATTTCTTCAGACAACATGCACTTCCATACACCTGCGTCAATACACTATGCTGTGCACTAAAATACACCTAGTTGCTGTACACGGGTATTCCTTCCGCAACTTCAATATATAATGAAAAACCTACACTTGACGCCATTGCCAATATATCCACACAAAACCAGGTAAAGAGCTTCGTAAGTATCCAGGTCGTTAGCTCCCATCACTCCTTTCTTTATGTTTGGAATCCTACCTTTCTCTGTCATTTGTTTCTTTGCCCATCTGAGGGACCTGCATAGAGGAGTTGAACAGCCTTACCTTGATCGTCCGGTCTCGGTAACGTTCTTGAAGATAATCCACGTAATTCCAAAGAAATAAGTGGAATGCCCGGACCAACAACCCGGGCATTTTGTCACGTTGACGTGTATCTTCCAGTAGTTTGAACAATTGGTTTTAAATCCGTATTACGTTCGGAACATCAGATCTTAAACCGCATTATCTACACGCAAGATTTCTACTTACCTGCAATACCATGACGTTGAGCCTCTTTCAACTCGCCAGTGGATTACCTTCCCTGTACCAACAGTATCTTGATGTACTTGGCGCCATTACACCATGGATACCTTACTCATCTTGCTAGTGTCGTCACCCGAAGATCTTTCGCATTTCACACGAATATCGACTGTGTTCCGTATATTGATTTCGGCTATACACCTATTCCGGAGACCAAAGCTAACACTTTGATCTGTGTTTTTACCGGCCTAAACAAGTGGATTCAAATCCATTTTACCTTCGAAAAAGCTCCTCAGAACAAGCTTTCCCGCCCTGCAAGCGTTCTACTTACCTGTGATGGTTGCTCCTCGTGGATATGACTGCGACGCCTACCCGGCCCGTGGGTTGTTTGCTCGGCCAATTATACCGAAAATGAACCATCCAACCTGCATTAGTTTGAGACACTTACTCCCCCACACAACTCTGCATCCCACTCTCCAGAGCCCTATATCCGTTCAGTATCGCCGCTTCCTACAGTTACAAATGAATCCTGACTAAGCTTTTATCTCAGCCAAAGTACAATTGGGTGCACCATGACTGCAATTAATCGTGCGAAAAATAAGTCATAAAGTAGCGTTTTCGTGCCTCATTGTTAATCAACTTGCGTCCAACGGCAGAGTTCCAGCTAGTGTTGGGTTTTCGTCTACCAACACTTCCCAGAATATGGAGATAATAGCCTGAAGCACTCAAACCACCCACCCGGTATTTCCGCAAAAGAACTCTTATATATCTTACCGCGCTTCAGCGTCACATTTATGTCTGACCATGCAACATTCCTATGCAAAATTAATGTACAATTCCTCCAGATAAAGATTTGCCAGCACTTACATAAGTCCTTTGGTGTACATATGCTTAATGTGTCCGGTGGCCCTGAAAACAACTTGTTAATGCTTGCATCTGTGTTTCGCTCCATCAAGAATAAAAATATCTATTAATTTTTTAAGCTTATTATCTGTGAAATGCTATCAATGCTATTAGTCAAACCATCCTAATGTTTATCTATTCATGTTAAAAGCGGCACGAATACTCATCAAGCCGATTGTGACAAGAATGGCAGACTCACGCTAACCGACTTGAAATATTCGAGATAGTCAACTAGCAAGTACCTTTCCCGGTAGGTAAAGAGAAGATATGGACGTGACTGGACGAAAGTGTATTGTAGTACACTGTTCCCGTGTATTGGCTACAAAATGACACCGAACGACAACGAGCTAGCTAGTGAAGGACGTGGGGGACTCGCGATGGAGTGGCATGTTGAATCCAACCGTGGCCCCGCCGGTGTGTATATCACGTGTGTATTGAATCAGGCTAATAAAAGCCACATGCGTGTAAGCATTCTATAAAAATTCCTAGGTGTACAATAAGTAGTTACTTTTATCCCTTATTTTACACAACATACTCAGTCAATCCGGGGGAATCTAAAGTCTGCTTCACAGTCCGCTCCCAGAAGGTACCGTTTTAACAGGTTTTTGATCTACGAGTGGAATAACCACCGCGGGCCAGTCTTCCGCGAGACCAGTTGGTGAAACCTGATGTAGCTGCTGGGGCAGAAGTAGCCAAACGGATCCTACCGGGCTCTCAACCTTGTCCTCCTTAATGGTGAAACGAAAGAAATTTTTGCAAAAATGGTTTGTAGGGACGCAACATTTCGATGGGGAATGTTCAGTGCACAAGTTGAGGATTCCGGCTTTATCGTGCATGTGTGACCAAGTTGATAGGCGTAAAGGGAAAGCGAGCAGAAACGGTTGTGTCAATGGTGCGTGGCAATAAAAAGTGTTAAACTAAACTAATCACAACCAATTTTTCGGCTTTCGAAAACGTTTTACTCTTTGTTGGTGATTACAAAACATGTTGCGTTGTTATGTGGTTTTCATAATGATGAAGGGGATCTAGACAGAGTAATTCACTGTTTGTACAAAACGACCTGCTCCATGTACCTGTTTTCCTGACAGTCGTTCTGAGTGCACTAGATGATGTTGAAGGCATCTCTGATGATGTCACTGAACTAGTACGACTGTGGGGTGTTTGCGGAGGCACAGGCGCCTTTGTAGAATAATTGTCGCTGTCGATATAGTCATGTTTATGCTACTAATAGATACTGACTCACACTTCCGGTGGCGATCGATTACATATACTTTGTTGTTTCGTTGGAGAACTCTAAATCTTCCTTCATGTTGCGGAGCCAGCGATCGCTTGCCGCTGTCAACACGTACCAATAGATGCGTAAAAGTTCGTAGCTCCGGCGGTACAAAGTTTTTCTGGGTCTGAACACGGGTGTGAGTAGGTGCGAAACGACGCATACGTGAAATGAGTTGCTTTGCAGTAGGAGCTTTATAGGTATTTAATGGAACTGGTCGGACGCGGAGGGATCCGGGTGTGAGAAGTTGATTAACCGCAGGATCGGTTCGTATTGCAGATGCCATTGCTGCTAGCTCGATGCTATTACCTAGTATAATTGAACTGACTTAGGATAAGTCTTCTGCGACAAAGTTTGGCAAACTGAGACGTGCTCAAATCGAACTTGAGCTGTGAGACATAGTCTATGTGGCAGATTTCTCTAGGGGAGTATTTGTCGAGGCAGGTGCACATGTTCAGTGTCCGATAAATGCCACACGGTCTCAAGTCACCAGTCTTCTGTAGTACCATTTGAATTGATGAAGCCTACTAATTTTCGATCTGCGGATAATACCAATTTCGAGCATGGGCTGGAATTCCGATTTGGCCAACAATTGATGATGGGCGAAAAGTCGTTTAGGAGCCGAGGCTGGTGGAACACGGCTCAGTCTGTGGTGCATTAGGTTAGATACGACAGGAAAAATGGTGTTAGATGGAACTAACTGTAATAACAGCGGAAACAGTTTTAGTAAGTCTTTTTCAGCTTACGGCTAGGAATAAATGGGCAAGATGTTTTCGGAATACGTCATGATTCCGCAAATGGAAAAACTGGTTTGTGTGTCAATTATCTTTCGCTGACGAGTATCGACCATTAGTTAGAAATGTTGCAGGAAATCGCTAGAGAGAATAGTAACTGGTACAACAGCTACTAGAAAATCCAACGGAATGTACTTCCAAGGTCAACGCCAATGTTGAGTGCACGCTGGTCAAAAATAACTGTGGGTGTTCCGTTGGCAGTAAGTAGATTTGCTGCCCGCCGCTTAGTCGATTCTTTTGGGATTAATGGGATCACAATGACTTCCGTCCCAGTGTCGACTAAGAACAGGATCTCGGAGATGCTATCGGTTATCTTGTATAGACCAATTGCGATATTTTGAATACTGAAGTTAGTCGTCAATATTTGTCGAGCAGTTTGTCCTAGACCACCGTTGGTGGGCATCGGTTGGTCGTTGTCAGTGGTCGTTATAAGGCAATAAATTTGACGTCCTCTGTCAAGGCTTTGTTCAGCTTGCTTCTTTTTGGTCGATGTAAAAATGCAATGTTTAATGCTAATGCTAGCAGCGCTACCGAAACAAGCATGGTAACTGCATATAGAGCCTTGGGTGGTACTACGAGCGCTACTAGGCAAATGGTATGTGTCCATACGGTGTTGCTGGTTTAAGCTTAAACGTTTGATTCCGCATTTGAGTGAGGCTATTTCGTCTACAAATTGCAGCTTTGAGGCAGTTTTCTTGCATTGTCATTTAATGGAGCGACGGTCTTTATCCAATGAGGCGTGTCAGCTGATCGGGCGAGGCTAGACGAAGCGCAAAATGGCTAAGCGCAACGCTTTAGTTCACTGTCTACAATTTTGATGATTTCTGACAACTGTTTAGATTAGACGAGACATAACACAGCCTGCACCTTCGCAGATAAACGTAGCAGCTATACTTCTTGCTGCAAAGATTCATTCATACGCAAACCTCTTAGGAGACGGTGCACATTAGTAACAGTGTCGACGGTTTCTTGCTTCCTAGCTGCAAACCAGAAAAGCGTTGATGCACTCGAGACACATCTGAGGATGTGCAGCGTCTTACTAAGGCAACTTTCAGAGGGTTGTAACGATTAGTCGGGTCAGCTGTAACAAGCAGATTCAAGAGATGTTCGGTAAAAACTAAGACAGACGACATAACTGATGGTTGAACTTATTAATGCCGCATGGGACAGGTTTATAAACGAATTTTGCTTCTAAGCTCTGAAGCATCAAGTAGTGTCTATCTCCATAAAAGGAGGGATTACTGAAATGACTGAGTAAACACTCAGCTCGTCCTCACTACACTTAGAATCGGAATCCATGATTCTGAAAATAATACACACTTTCTGCAAGTGAATGAAAATGTGTCACGAAATGGACCAGGAATACTTGGAGCGGATTTACCAAAGGGAGGCGAATATGATACCCATTTGAATCTCCAATGCAGTGAGGAATTATTCAGATCGGCTTCACCAATATAGTGACGAAATTGATCTTGATCGTGGTGAGAATTTCGGTCGGGGTCACCAATGCATTGACAGATGATTCCGGTCGAGGTCACTAATGTAGCGACAGTGGCCGACTCACGCTAACAGACTTGAAGTATTCGCGACAGTTAACTGGCAAGTACCGTTTCCAGTGGTCAAATAGAAGGCACGGAAGGGAAGAAACTTATGTATGGGGGTCCACTGTTCTCGTGTGTTGGCAAAAAGACGACACCGGACGACACGAGCTAGCTAGTGAAGAATGTGGGGAACTGCGCGATGGAGCGACAAGTTGACTCCAACCGTGGCACCCCGGGTGTGCACATCTCGCGTGTGTTGGATCAGATGAATAAATGCAACGTACATATCTGCACTCTGCTAACAGCCCCTAAGTGCACAATAAGTTAATTTTAATTTAGTCTTTTACACAAAATTCTCATTCAGGCAAACCGGTGGAATCGCCAGACTACTACAGAGTTCCAAACTATTTGAGTGGCTGATTTTATCATTTTCTGGCTTATGCATTTACACCGCAACGAAAACTTGTTTCTCTCGTGAGATTAGGTTTGCCTATGCTGTGAATGATGGGTCATTTATCTAGATGTGATGTGTGACTTGTTTTGGCACAGGATCAACTGAATTCATTGATTGAACCAGCCAATAATATTGAAGGAAGTAGACGGCATCATTAGTAGAAGGTTCTGTTAAAACGGATGAAATTTTTGGTTGCAATGCTGGCTTTTTACTAAGGAATATAAGCGCCGTTGCCAGATGGACAAGAATTTTTCCTTTGCTGTCGACTATTGGATCGAATTATCTGAAGATGCCCATGCTAAAGACAGCAAAGTGGACTGCGTCGTTAGCGTGCACCTGGTCACACGTTTATTGGAGACCCATGTTATTAGTTGTGGAGCAATACTGGTTGTTACTTGTGGCAAAAGACTCGAAGATGGTTGAATTGATCATCCACCCTGTAGCAGTCTAAATCCCGTTTCTTTTATTCCAGATATGAAAGAAGATCCGGAGTTGTTGCGGATAATGTTAGTTTAAGGGATTTGCAAGCTGAGGCTTGCTATGATAGGGGTAAGTGGAAGTACAATTTTTCTACATTACTTGGCATATGGGTCAAAGCATTCGTGAAACTTGAACGGTTTATTGCCCAATAGGCCACTGGGTTTAGTTAGCATGCCCCCAAATTCCGGTGGATCGTCTGTTCCTTCAG
This sequence comes from Dicrocoelium dendriticum, assembly GCA_944474145.2. NCBI lineage: Eukaryota > Metazoa > Platyhelminthes > Trematoda > Plagiorchiida > Dicrocoeliidae > Dicrocoelium > Dicrocoelium dendriticum. The sequence goes on from OX104069.1 coordinate 17,835,294, forward strand.
TAAACTTAATGTTACGTTGTAAAGCGCTAGCTAGTTAACACTGACTAGTAGAGTATGTTCCGAAGTAGATATAAAGCGAAGGCCTGGTGCGACATGCTGGGTTATTTTCCAAACGTCTAGTGGAGGGTATTGCTACGTATTTCAGCCAATTTCCCTAAATTTACACAGCGCTACACATTGGTCATCTTCATGATAACCAAAAACCGTGTTGATCATCCCATGCCATAAAAGCGGTCTAAAAGTAAAAGTTGGCCAGTGCCGACCAATCCATCATATTCCCACCAATATCATCCCGTTTGAAAGACTAAGCAAGAAAACTCTTGGTACTACCTTACCTCGATGAATCTGTAAACCTTCTCATCATAGATTCCTTGACAGACCTGTCATTCACACTAAGTTACTTATAATTCCTAATCCACAGACGCCGGTTTTGCAATCAAAATTTTAGTTTTATATTCAAAAAGTACCATTTAATAGTGTACCATGCAAAAGGTTATTGAAGGAGGTGGAATCACTTGGTGTTCGGAAACTAATTTTAAATGGTTTACTTTTTCTTTCCCTACGATTTCAAAAAGACAATTTGATTGATTCATTCTTCCACATGCCCAATCCAACGAACTGTACTTCTCGCTTGGAATTTTCGCCTCTACATTAATGACATATGCATTTGCATCAAAAATGACCTACTAATGTTATTTGCTGACGGCCAAGATTTTCTGTCAACACCAGTGTGATAAGATTCAGAACACACTAATTTTGATTCAACATGATTTTCACCCGCTTGAGGAATGATTCGAGCTATGGTTGATACACTTTTAGACTGCAAAATCAAACCTGGTCTCATATGCTTGCAGCATCACCGAAATGTCAGATAAACTTAAAAATAAACGCATCTCCATTCAGCAATCTGCACATGATTCTGAAATCCGGTAATCATGCAATTTCCACACATCTGAATAAGCCAAGTACCAAGAACTAAAGTCAGCTAATTCGTTGCAAGCATTGGACACAAAATCCATACCGACACTGCCAAACTCGAATTATTTGAAACCCTCACTTGTCCTATCCTAGAGCAATACAGCTTCATTTGTCTCAGCATGATGATGATAGACGGGAAATCTGTGGAAAAAGTACAGTTCATCCAACAAACCTTTGTTCACAGGCCCATCTTTATCAAAACGATGAAGATGTTGAATTCAGCTTCACATCGATTCCCTCTTAGTGCAACGTCTGAAGTGAAACTCGACGCGTGTGCACAAAATTTGACCTTAGAAAACGTGTTTCTAACTTTTCGAGTATGTTTAAAACACCATACACATCAACGACATTGCAATGAATGATTTTGGCTACCTATATCAAGGACTAGAGCAACTGTGTGCTCCAACTTTGCCTACCTTAAATAAGCCGTTTTGTGGAACTGCCTATGAACCGCAAGCAGGTTTTGTGAAAATCTTACCCGCCAGCAAACTAGACATATCATAAGATGTAGAAGTGGTATTATGCATGTTCTCATTCAACATCTACTTGGATGAACCATCACGCATAAATCGAACATGTCGTAAATGCTAAAATATTATCGCCCATTTACGCCCATAATTTAGCATTATCAGTTATCTGCACACTGACCTCCCTTATTTTGCGAACAAGGTCTTACCAACCATTTATATACATAGATATATATTTATATTTATATAAGTTTGCCGAAACACAGGAAGTGAACCAACAGCAGAAGCGAATTTGCTCCTTAACAGCTAGAGCGCTCCGAGATTGATGTCGATATTTTTGTCATCCGACTGAGCCCACCATTCCGCTGTGTTACCACATTTCAGGCCGCAATGCCCATTGATGGTAGCAAATACATTGGGCGAGGGTCAATACACAATTACAAGTGGTGTTAAGGGTGGATTTATCTTCGGGTAGTGCAGCGCAAGCCACCCATGTGCCAGTAGTGGACGAAGACATCCTGTGTCTGTCTTATGTGAAACAGAGGGACTATCGAATCCGGACACTGACGCAGTTAACCATGCAACGGCGGATGGAATGAAAGAAGCGCCTGTAAATCTGCTTTTATTGAGCGTAGGTACAGGTGCATAGGTGTATAAACGATAAACTTTTACTTAATGTAAGCGTAAGAGTAAAGCGTTGCAAGGTTGACACACACGAAGTGAAAACATGATCCGGTAGCATACCTACCGGTTATACGGTGTGGCCAGATTACCTTGTGACTTCTCAGGACATTGTGACACAGTTTCAGTAGGTGACGATAAGCTTCGTTAGGATTCATCAAACTCCGACATGCCATTATCAAATCACCGAGCATGCTTCGATAGCATCCACTCTGGACCCCGAATATGCTCAGCCCCAGTTGAAAAGAGCATGAAACAGTCGCTTTGTCGTCGTGGTTCATTTCATATGCGTAAAATCTTGTTTCCTTTGGGGTTAATTGGCGTCAATCGCATAACGGAATGTGGTTTACTCAGGATATTGAGGATTTGAGAGATGATGGGAAGGTCAAAACGCTCGAAGGTTCTCCGCAAAAGCGGACGTTTGCGGACTACCGGTTAATGTATTTATGGTGGCAGACAACGTTTCGTTTTTGACACAAAAGCTGTTGTGTCAAAAGCGAAACGTTGTCTATCACCATGAATGCCTTAACCCGTCGTCTACCAAATTTTCTAAAATGATGAGTTCCCGATCGGTTCCAAATATATTCCAAGATATTGAGTACAGATACGGATCTCGTGTTAGCAAACTGGCGAGTGAATTTGTGCGCGTAGCAGGCACCGAAGCCAACTAGGAAAAGCAAAGGACTTTTAACAACAGGTGTCTCAAGAACAACATTATTCCCAAATCCCTTACAGTTAAACCTCCGGATTCTTTCTACACCTCAGTGCGAATAGCAATCAGAGCAGGCAAAGCTTTTCTGAGGCAAAGAATCTACCTAACAACTAGACGTTTGGGTGAAATCCGCATCCACAGGAGTCAGCTGCGCTTGGATTTACAGACTGCGGTGGCACAGACTGATTAAGACAGACTTTCAATACGGCCTCCAAAGTTAAGGTAGCAACAGGACGAGAGTCGAAGGAAAAGGCAAGTACGTAAGTTTGCACAATTGATGGCTGCACATAATAAGGTCGATAGTCGTGCTGACAATCACGTATCTAATAGCAATTATTGTAGAGTTGTTAACATGTCACATAGAGTGTGGTGTAACAGAGCGTAGAGTTTTAAAAATGGGTCTGAATTTTACTATCAGTAAATCTAAACTAAAGTCAGAAGATGTAATTCCTGGCGTTGAACCCGTTATGACTAGACTACCACTTGAAAAGGCTGAAGACATCCGCGCCAAATTAGCAAATATAATTAGATTTCAACAGCCGATAGAATCGAATCTTGCTCCAGCTGAACAAATAGCGTTAAAGACTCTGAAAGAGGATATTAGTATTGCATTGCAAGAGCGGATAAAGTAAAGTAACAGTGGCAATGAATAAAACAGATTATTTAAAAAACATGAAGGTGCATTTGACCACGAGAACGTACAAGAGGTTGAGCATAAAATGATAACATCGGTAATGTATAAGAAGAAATAAGATGTCGCTATTTACCTAAGGACCTTAAAAAACAGTTTAGGAAGAGCAAATGGTACAGCATTTATCAGAAGTCGGCTATTCCACCTAGAATTTACGCTCTCCCAAAGATGCACAAGCCCATAAATACATTAACCGGTCGCCTACCATGTTTTCTGAAATGATGACTTCGCGAGCGGTTCCAAATATGTTCCAAGATATTGTGAACAGATGTTGGCGGAATTTTCGATCCTTCTCGGCCTGATGGGAACCTCCAAGTTCGTCTTGTTTTATCACGCTTGACTCGTATTCCTTAGAACCGCACAGAATAAATTAATCACTCAGCTTGTATTCGAAAGTGAAGTTACCACACTCTCAATATCTTACACGGGTTGAAGAAATTGGTCAGATTCTAGTAAGACCATCAGTATACCCTATCTTAGACATCACGAATTGCTACGGCGTTGGCTGCTGTTTCGAAAACCCGACATATCTTAAAATATTGCGAAAGAGTAAGAAACTGGAAGTAAAAATTTGCGCCAGCTCGTTAATGTCAAGATGGAATAGACGTGACCTGAGTGCTTCAAAACTGGTACTTACTATTCAACATGTGTGGCGTCAGATTTAACCCTGCCATCTATCACATTCAGACGTAGCCAAAGTATGAAGTTTACTATCCAACCTTGGACCCAACTACCAATTCCCCACCTCTGCAGCTTGTGAAGTAGGATGCGGTGGTTCAGATTATCGAAAGCCTTTCAGAAGTGCAAGATAACTGTTCCAACAGCTAGACCGCTGTCGACGGTATCAGTGCAGCGGAAGCGAGTAAGTAGCAAATTTTGCTGCAAGGCTAGATCTATCGGAATCCATGTTGTTCTGGTCTTATGACATTGAATCATTTCTAGTAACGCAAAAGCGCTTCGGCTGCAATGCCTTCGTGAATTTTAAGAGAATCCGATGGAGAGATATCTGGCGATATGTGGTCTATCCACCTTACTTCTCTTTTGTTAATGAGACCAAAAATACTGTGCTTCTATATTGTTGGAACCCGCGTCTCATCGAGACAAATTTCTGCTAATACTCTCAGCACGGGAAGTAGTATGCTGACGCAGGGAAGTTTGCTCTTTACAACACCTGAGACTGAAATGAAATGTGGTTTTGTTGATTTTGGTATGAATTGCGTACGCTGCATAGACGACGAAGTCGTGCTCTTGAAGTTGGTGCCCAACCGCTGACGTGTGGCATTACTCGCAATGGTTGCAGTTTGTGTTTGTTCAGTCAAAGTTTGTAGGTTAGGAATCCCTCGCTAAATTTTGCGGAGTTTGTGAACGTGTCTGTAAAGAGTTTTGAGTTTAGATAGTATTTTCCGACCAGATCTAGACGATGCTTTGGTTTATTCCGGTATGCCAAGATCACACAATTATTTCGCTGGAAAGTGTAGGCCTCCCACGTTTCGGCAACCGGTGACTCTTTGTATCTTCACCGGATTGGATCATTGTGACTATATAATTCCGCGCCCTGCTCCTTTTAAGGACATAACTCCTTAGGTTGCTTCTACGTTCCTGTCATTTATTCCGTTTCGGCAACAAAGCTAACTAAGAGAGTGTCAACTTATATAAAACTCATCTGACAACTGCTGAGCTTGTCGGGTTCCAAGTATCTTCTAAGAATCCCATGCGCTCCGCTTTGCCAGCAGTGACAAAATTAACTCTTGATCACATCCTAACGGTTTTATTCATTGTCGCATGCTAACAATCTCCATTAAAATCCTCGTTGGAATTTAACCCGAATGATTCGTTTTTTATCTATTTGTTTATTAACTGCGGCCTCAAACCAATAGCCGCTCGAAATAGACAGGTGTACCTTTTATCTTACCTCGTCGCCAGTCGTTTCACTTATTCCTAAGGTTTTGTGTTACATTGCACATACTTAAGATCGTAGAATCACGGTCTGGCAAAACATCTATTCTGCCCAATCTCTACGTTTTTCTTTTGAATTTTCTTGGTATACCTGTCCACCATGGTAAAGTTAAAAAAACAGCGCTTTACCATTTAACTCATACATTTGATTATTTATGTCTCTCCACAATTCTTCCTCCGGATTTATAAAGACGCTATTTTACCTCTAACAAATCACCCTTCATTGATTATGCTTGCAAACCAATAACAAGATTAGTGTGATTGGCACGGACGCTTTTATGCAGATGCTTTCATGAATCACTTGGTTATCAGGATAGTGGAACGGCACGTAGCAGTAAACTGCGAACTCTGCGGAACGACTCAAAACCCCATCGAGATTAGCGTTGTAAAATATAATTTAGTGAACAGAAGTCATCAGACCCTGAGGATCTGTGCCATGGTAACACGTTTGGGTAGCTTTTTCTACGATAGCTTTCTAGCGGCCATCATGCTCGATGAACTCTGATACTACATGCAACCCGATATAGCTTATACCACAAGGTGTAGGACCAGTTTTATCCAATCTTCTAATCGGAAGCGCGCAGATTATATATGTGTTCCTATGTGGAATATGCTAACCAGGACGGCGTTTTAAGTAAACAAACTATGAATAATGCAGTTGAAAAGCATCTCGCCATTCTATCCAGCAGTCAGTCGCTCATAATCGCGCTGATACGTAAATAGAATGTTTCAGATAGGCACCGTGGAGCACAGCACTTGCTATGGGCCTTCTGCACCGAGTGCTGTCCAGTTTGTCGAGTTATCGAAGAAAAGTGGGTTAAAGGATGCTGCAACATTTGTAGCAAAATATCGGCCACACAATAACAAGAGAGATGGTGCTACTGTCCTCTACTCGAGTGGAAATTCACTGGTTTCCTGAAAGGAAGTTTACCGTGTATACTATCAGCAGTGCGAAAAAGAAAAGAATATGGAAGGACGATTTAACGACATATTCAGTTGTTTGTAAACCAGAATAAAGTGTCTGATTGTAATAATCGGAATTGCACGAGGTAGGCGGACGTAATGGTTGGCGGCATCCGGTTTCGGATTTGCCTGTCACTGTGGCCAGCCACAGGACGCCTGCGCCTACAGAGGGACCATGGATAGCTTGCGCTGCACCACCCACAGCTCCATCCACCCACCACATATACAGTGTAAACCCGAAGGAATAAGACCGGGAGGCATGTGGATGGGAGCTACGTTTCATCAACGGAGCCGGCCCACACTCCTTCACAGGCAAACACAAGCACGCTGTATTTGGGAATCAAGCGTACACAAGGCGGTGGCTGGACCGTAGTCCGCTCAATACTGAGTGCATGGAACTATTTTTGAGCCTAACACGGCCACAAGGACCGTGCACCCCGGCCACTCCAGCAACGACCAACTGTCTCCTGGAGCCAGTATGGACGAAGTAGTGGGTAATAGACAGGTAGGCACCTTGCCAAATGCACATCAAGCGCAGCCACACCTGGGATGTCAAACAACAGCCAATCATTCGAAATGCCGATACCGAATAAAGTAAACGCATATGACGACATAAATACTCGCTAAATGAGCATATGGAAGAAAGTGGTTACATGCGAATACGCGATAAGTACAAAATGTCCGAAGTTGTTTAAAAAGTACCACGCGATATTATTACGCAAGTTTACCACAATTTGCATGAGCGACGTGTGTAAGTTGGGATAAGATTATCAAGTACGCAGAACCAACCAAATAAAATTCAATGAAAAGTATCCACATTAAAATGACCTAGTTTAATTGTCAGTTGGTTTAGCCCAACTGCGGTGAAGAAATATCATGAATGCGACATCAGCCTCAGCATGGGGCACAAAGGCGGAGGTAATATACACCTTAGTACATGACACCTTGCATTAGTTTCACAAGCAGGTGCAATAAATTTCACTTATGTCCTCGCATCAATTTTTTGTTGACGAATATTCAATTCTCGTGAAATATGTGCTTTACTATCTACACCACTCATACATCCTACAAAATAATAAACAGGTAATATTTGTTAGGTATTACTGGATATTTACTCGTGAAATTCACACGGGTATATTTTCAAAATCCTGTTATCTAATGTTTTGTGTAGTGTGCTATCAAGATGCACGCTTTTGCGCGTCATTTGAGCCGTAGCTGTTAACTGAAGAAATTTGTGTCCAATATAGATTTTATGTTACGATTTTTGACCTGAAACTTATCATACAACAGGGATCAGAGCACAGTGGTTTCTACATCGGCGTTGGCTTGTTACGTTTAAACCATCATCGACATTAACGTAAATCGGTGGCTCAAAAGAGTCAAAAATATGGCTTTCACTTCCGCAAACACAGGTATGAGTATGTCTCACATTTGACACGCAGCAATGCGTCCGAGTAACGAGAAAAGTCTGTCCAATGGGGAAAAATAAATTGGGACATGTAGTTTGGCAGACCACAATTTATCACATGAAGCCAAAAATTGATCATCTCAGTTTTCATAGTATGTAAACTCATAGGGGCGAGTGTGAAGATTATCACATTTCGGCTCTCCAATCCATACTAGCCAACTGCGGATTCCATTCCGTGCCTCAGCACTGCACCCATAAGAGTAAATGCCAGTGGTTCGCTTCTGCACAAAACGCTCACAGCAAGACTTATTTGCACGTTACGTCTAATCAAAGTGCACCGAACATGCTTCATTACTTGGTCTTCGAATAGACTTATGCCGCTGCTGAACAGCATCCTACTTGCAATCTCGGCATATGTATTCCGGCAACATGTCATCGTGCAGACGAACCGAGAAGCCATATATTGTGCTAATGCACAGCCAATCCGTCAATAGTTTTTAAATTGTGTATTCTGCTCAACTGCCAATCGATATCTAAACGACAGTAATAGGTGATTCACCTTCCAGCAATAAGATTTGGTGTGCAGTAAGCCGAACATGCACATTTGCATATCGAAGATGCTTCTCCCCACTACACAATAACTCCGGTGTTCTTCAAGGAGCAATGCTATTGCCTTTTCTCATTTACACTTACGTCAGCTCAATAACAGCACTGAATATTTGTTTCAGTGCACGTCATTTACCTCGTAATAAATAAAAGTGCCATGATAGCCTTTATGGCTACACAAAGGGGCAAGGTATGTGCAGCTTCTTACACAGAGTCCAAAGATTTTATTGACTGCAATGGATTATACTCGGTTACATCATTGACGTAGCTAGGGTTGGTGTTGAACACTGATTTAGCTTGGACTATTCACGTAAAAGAAACACTTAAAAGTCCGAAGGTTGTATTTCTACGTCTCCCGTCTAATAACCAAGTATGTCTCTCCCGAGTTGATCCATCGATTTGACAATACATTTGTTATTCCCCACTGGACGTACCGCTCCCCTATGAATTTCCTTGGTCCTGTGGGTACACATTTTAATCTAAACGTCGTGATCTGAGTGCACGTAACTTGATGTGAGGATTTCCGATGTCAACTTTTGTCAGTACATTTGTTTCTACACACATCAATGCTGGTAATAAACTAGGCTCCAAAATGCTGGCTGACATAAGTAATCCGTTTCACAAAGGTTTATTTGAATGTCTGTCAACTTCTTCTAATACGCAGAAGTATAAGCGAAGTTATGTTCGCACACAAGCCTACCGTTCATATCGCATTGCAAATCTTTCGCGTTATATGTGAGACCGAAAATCTATATTTCTATATCTAACTAGTCGTTTCGCAGTATGATACCATTTCTGTCTGTCCTTTCTCGAACCGATTTATGACAATGTTTTGCAATTGTTTCTAGTCTGGGAACTTTTGTTATTGTGTGTGTTGTAGCTGAATATTAACTTGACAAAACTGTTTAAAGGCGATTTTGACTTGATTTGAATGGATATGATTAAAGTTGTCGTATTTCTCGCAGTTTCCTAAATTCCCGCTCCAATACCAGCTAATTTAGGATGGCCGGATATATGCAGTAGTAAGTGGTAGAGAAAATCCTGTGTTTCCTCTAGACTATATAAGTGAAGGATTCTGCCGCATTTAGTTTCTGTATGACATTGAAACTCCATGTAATGATGCCTTTTGTTAGCACGATTTCAAATATGAGAAGGGTCCTTTTATGTGTTTGATTGCTCCATAACTTACTCGAATACTTTTGCTGTTTTTGGGACAGTAATGCGAACATAATCAAATGAGAATATTCAGTGAGGAAATGTTAAAGCTTCCACATCAAAACATTGAACACCATCAGCCAGCATGTGGTGAATTAGCGTCTGGTAACTTAATAAAAGCTTGATCCTTTGAACAACACATGGCCCACTAAATAGAATATTTGCAGTGACCACGTTTCTTAACGAATTTTAAGGGCAAACCGTAATAATAATGCTATTGCAATATCACATGCATGGACGCTAGAAAATATATTCCATTTATGAATAAACCTCGTTAGTAATTATAAGTTTCAGCATAACGTTTATTCCATTTTCGAATTCGAAGGTGTCTGGTGATCTGTTACCAATGAAGGCGCCAGACGCAGTGTGTTGTAGGGGCAGCAGAGTTTCAAGCCTATGCGGAAAATAAGAAAACAAGAATTTCTAAAAGGTTTGTGCATCCGGAAAGCAATGCCTGGTCCGCTACATACTGCGGTACCACCTGGAAAAGGTACTTTTATACTTCGCAACGAATGCAATGTGTTGTCTTCCGCTTTGCCCTCACTTGGTAGTATTTTTGTCAGCCGCAGTAAATCTAGCGACATTCGGCCACAAATTTCGACTGACCCGGATTATTTCTCGCCTTATCATCTCAGATCCTTCGTCAAAGGAATAAGACGAACTTAGTATGGTTCAGCTTGGCTTAATAATCTGTGGTATCAGAAATGAAAACTAGCTAAATAAATAAAGCACCGGGTTTGTCGCTAATCTCCCTGACACCATGACTTTGGTTTGGTACCATGTGGATTCCACGATACAGAACATATGTTGTAAGCTTGATACTTTATAATATAAATTTAGTAAATAATGCTTGCACAATTTCCGCTTTTGTTAATCTTATTGTAGATGCCAAAGTGACCCGTCTTGGTTCATTTACTGTCCATTCAAGCGTTTCCTGAACTTCGATTACTTATCTAAGCTTTGCGAAGCATCCAAGTGCTCATTTGCTACCACAATGCTCAGAATGAGTTCACCTCAGTATAGTTATTTTATATGATACCTAGTTTGATAAATCCATATATAACTTCTGATTTGTTAGAACATCAAATTAGGCATGTTTCTTAAGTACAACTGGAACCAATACTCCAATTGCTGGTCCACAAAGCGAAAAGCTGTGTAACCGAGAGCGCATTCCAGGTCCTCCTTTCCACTGGTAAATACTGAAATCCTAATCGAAAAGAGTTCATCTGGTCTAATCCGGCAGTCTGTCAGTAAAAATATGCATGGTTTAAGCAGCATTAATTGCTAGGGCAACATAAAAATACTATGTAATAAGTCACAAATGAGTTGATGTCCCCAACAATTTCTCGGTTCTGCAGCGAACATATTGTATAGAATATTCAGATGGAATCGGTAACTGCATCACCACCGAGTTTCGCAAGAGTTGGGGAAACCTGACAGTTGGAATATTCATATTCCAAACTTTTACCTACTGATAAACTAATATACGCACCATATCCGTCGTTCAACACACACCTATTACAATGCGTAGTCTTAAAAATAAAAATTCTTTCATAACTAGCTTAATGATGCAGTGGTTGATGGATTCAAAACTTTGTGTTCATACCCAATCTAACACAACTGGAAAAGGGATACGCGACTAAGAAAACATACTATTGTTGGGAAAATCAAAGACACATTTTTCTAAGCTTCCATTACTAACCAAGCCTTGCTAGCCTAATAGACAGATCACGATATGTCTCACTATTTATATACGGGTGTTGTCAAAGGAGTGTTTGCTTGCGTGGAGAGCCTACAGGAAATCAGGAACTACAACGAAGCTTCCCTGAGACCTGGCATGCATACCAGCAAATTGACTACAGAATCAATTGCGTCAAATGACAAATTAGAAATAAATAAATCAGTGCAATTAAAATAAAACCAATCAACCTAAGGGCCAATTCTCTGACTCACCAAAGCAATTGAAAAGAGGATAAACAAAATGTTTATCTTTACTGTAGATTAAATAGCGCATCAACAAAGTGTGCTTTATATTTGCTTTTTGAGCATATATTTAGAGTAAGCCATAACCGACATCCAATCCAAGGGAAGAGGTGTCAAGACGAGGTCAGCAGAATCAGAAATGCGACATCTAAATAACTCATTAGCAAAATTGGATAGAATCAGACAGCGTTCAGTGAGGACGGATATACTCTGTTAAACTTAATGTCATGAACGTTGCTGGCGAAACTACGTTAAGCAGTGTTGCGCCGTCTATAGTTAACCCAACACGCAGATATCCCGCTCCTCTCGTGATCATTGCTAGTGATACTGATACTGATCAGAAGCAGCGAGTAGAGCATACTCCGTGTAGCTGCATCAATTGTCGCTCTTGGACATTAACGTATTAATTATCGTTCCGCACTTTATATTTTGCCTCCGCAAAGTGTTTGTCTAGAAGCTTCTTAAATTCGGCCACTGAATTCGCCTCTATTGCCGGCTGCGGCAGGTTGTTCCCGATATTCACTACTCTACGTACGAAACAGTGTTGGTGAGCTACCCGCTTCAACTGCGGTACGATAAGTTTGTACCGGTGTCCTCGCGTGTTGCTTGGTGTGCGCAGATGAAGCAGTTGTCTCAACATAGGGTATTCACTAAGATGTAATATTTGGTGCGTCATGATTAGGTCAACCCTCAGCCGACGATATGCTAGGGTGTACAGCCCTAGTTTCATAGATCGGTCTTCATATGGCATAAGTCGTAAGTTGGGAATCAGCCTGGTGGCTACATGCTGCACCCGCTCAAGCTTCTCTACCTCGCGCAGCGTGATGGGACAATATGCGGGAGAGCCGTACTCTATAACTGGTCGTATTATCGCGACGAAGAGAGTGGCAATCTCTTCGGACAAAGTGCTGAAGCTGCGCCTGAGCTCCCAAAGCATCCGAAGGCTGTTTTGCTACAGCCTATTCGTGTTGTCAATGGACTTTAGGTCGCAGCGTGAGAGCACACCGAGGTCGCGCACGAAAGACGTGGGATGCAGCGGTTGATCAGCCACTGTGTACGTTCGGCTGTGCTCGCATTTACCCAACCTCATGCATTGCGACTTAGCAGGGTTGATCGGAAGGTTAACCACTGCAGACCATGTTGAGAGGCTGTCGAGATCCTGCTGAAGTAAATCACAATCATTGAGTGTGCGGATTACTCTCCACCCCTTCAAGTCATCTGCGAACAACGCACATGGTGATTGGAGTAGCTTAGGCACATCGTTTACATGGATCAGAAACAATATCGGCCCCAGTGCAGTGCCTTGGGGCACGTCGCTGCTCGATGGATACCAGTCTGTTAGATGGCTGTCCACCTGGACTCTCCACTTCCGATCCACAAGAAAATTTCTGATCCATTCGTGGAGCAAACCACCCACACCGTACATCCTCAGTCTGTCAAGGAGCACTGCATGGTTAACCTTGTCAAAAGCCTCACTGAAGTCAATGTAAATGACATCGACTGAATGGCCTTGGTTCATCGCTTGTAACCACTCATGCCTTGTTAACAGTAGGTTGGTGATGCACGATCGACCTTTCATGAAATCATGCTGTGCGGAGGTCAACAGGTTTTTCAACTCTAGAAGCTGTAGAAGGTTCTTCTTCACGGTCTTCTCGAGCGTCTTTGCCAAAACAGCAATCAGGCAGATCGCCGGTAGTTAACCACATAACTTGGGTTACAACATTTCGGTATAGGCTTTACGACTGAGCATCTCCAGTCGTCTGGTAACATTCCAGTAGATAGTGACCAGTTAAACGGTTCAGTTACAGAAGGCGCGATGATGGTCGATAGGGACTTGAGGATCAGTGGGTGTATACCATCCGGCTTAGCAGGCTTTGTCCCGTCAAGGTTTGCTAAAGGCTTGCGTATATCCTCAATATTGCAGTCCAGGCTGTTAAGTTCGGCTGAAGCGGTACTCGTCGAACTCGTTACAGACACCTGGTCACCTGCAAATACGGAGGCAAAGTGTCAGCAAAACCGAAAACCGTGTTGATCATCCCATGCCATAAAAACGGTCCAAAAGTAAAAGTTGGCCAGTGCCGACCAATTCATCATATTCCCATCAATATCTTCCAGTTTGAAAGACTAAGCAAGAAAACACTTTGTATATTCCCTACCTCGATGAATCTGTTTACCTTCTCATCATGGATTCCTTCACAGATCTGTCATCCACACTAAGTTACTTATACTTCCTAATCTACAGACGCCGATTTCGCAATCATATTTTTATTTTTGTATCCAAAAAAGACATTAAATAGTGTAACACGCAAAAGGTTATTGAAGGAGGTGGAATCCCTTGGTGTTCGGAAACTAATTTTAAATTGGTTTACTTTTTCTTACCCAACGATTTCAAAAAGACAATCTGATTGATTCATTCTTCCACATGCCCAATCCAACGAGCTGTACTTCTCGCGTGGAATTTTCACCTCTACATTAATGATATATGCATGTGCATCAAAAAAGACCTACTAATGTTATTTTCTGACGACCAAGATTTGCTGTCAACGCCAGTGTGATAAGATTCAGAACACACTAATTTTAATTCAACATGATTTTCACCCGCTTGAGGAATGATTCAAGATATGGTTGATACACTTTTAGACTGCAAAATCAAACCTGGTCTCATATGCTTGCCGCATCACCGAAAGGTCAGATAAACTTAACAATAAACGCATCTCCATTCAACAATCTGCACATGATTCTAAAATCCGGTAATCATCCAAGTTCCACACATCTGAATAAGCCCAGTACCAATAAGTTAAAGTCAGCTTATTCGTTGCAAGCATTCGACACAAAATCCATACCAACACAGCCAAACTCGATTTATTTGAAAGCCTCACTCGTCCTATCCTAGAGCAATGCAGCTTCATTTGTCTCAGCATGCGGATAATAGACCGGAAAGCTGTGGAATTAGTACAGTTCATCCAACAAACTTTTGTTCACAGGTTCATCTATGCCAAAACGATGAAGACGTCGAATGCAGCTTCACATCGATTCCCTCTGAGTGCAACCTCTGAAGTGGAACTCGACGCGTGTGCACAAAAATTGACCTTAGAAAACGTGTTTCTAATTGCTCAAGTATTTTGGAAACACCATACACATCAACGACATTGCAATGAATGATTTTGGCTACCTATATCAAGGACTAGACCAACTGTGCGCTCCAACTTTGCCTAACTCAGATAAGCCGTCTTGTGGAACTGCCTACGAACCGCAATCAGGTTTTGTGAAAATCTTACATAAATCGCCAGCAAACTAGATATATCATAAGATGTAGAAGTGGTATTATGCATGTTCTCATTCGACATCTACTTGGATGAACCATCACGCATAATCGAACATGTCGTAAATGTTAAAAATAATCGCCCATTTACACCCATAAATTAGCATTATCAATTCTCTGCATACTGACCTCTCCTTATCTTACGAACAAGGTCTTACACACCATATATATATATATATATATTTATATATATATAGCTTTGCCGAAACACAGGAAGTGAACCAACAGCAGAAGCGAATTTGCTCCTTAACAGCTAGAGCGCTCCGAGATTTATGTCGATATTATTGTCATCCGACTGAGTCTACCACTCCGCTGTGTTACCACATTTCAGGCCGCAATGCCCACTGATGGTAGCAAATACATTGGGCGAGGGTCAATACACAATTACACGTGGTGTTAAGGTTGGATTTATCTTCGGGTAGTGCAGCGCAAGCCACCCATGTGCCAGTAGTGAACGAAGACATCCTGTGTCTGTCTTATGTGAAACAGAGAGACTATCAAATCCGAACACTGACGCCGTTAACCATGCAACGGCAGATGGAATGAAAGAAGCGCCTGTAAATCTGCTTCTATTGAACGTACGTACATGTGCATAGGTGTATAAACGATACATTTTTTACTTAATGTAAGCGTAAGAGGAAAGCGTTGCAAGGTTGACACCCACGAAGTGAAAACATGATCCGGTAGCATACCTACCGGTTATACTGGGTGGCCAAATTACCTTGTCATTTCTCAGGGCATTGTGATACATTTTCAGTAGGTGACGATAAGCTTGCTTAGGATTCATCAAACTTCAACATGCCATTATCAAATCACCAAGCATGCATCGATAGCGTCCACTCTGGACCCCGAATATTCTCCGCTCCAGTTGAAAAGGGCATGAAACAGCCCCTTATTCGTCCTGGTGCATTTCATATGCGCAAAATCTTGTTTTCTTTGGGGTTACTTGGCGTGGATCGCATAACGGAATGTGGTTTAATGTAGGTGTTGAGGATTTGAGAGATGATGTGAAGGTCAAAACGCTCGAAGGCTATCCGCAAAAGCAGACGTTTGCGGACTACCGGTTAATGTATTTATGGTGATAGACAACGTTTCGCTTTTGACACGAAAGCTGTTGTGTCAAAAGCGAAACTTTTTCCATCACCATAAATGCCTTTACCGGTCGTCTACCAAATTTTCTAAAATGTTGACTTCCCGATCGGTTCCAAATGTATTCCAAGATATTGAATAGAGATACGGACCTCGTGTTCGCAAATGGGCGACTGAATTTGTGCGCCTAGCAGGCACCGAAGCCAACTAGGAAAATCATTGGACTTTTAACAACAGGTGTCTCAAGAACAACATTATTCCTAAATCCCTTACAGTTAAACCTCCGGATTCTTCCTACACCTCAGCGAGAATGGTCATCAGAGCAGGCGAAGCATTTCTGAGGCAAAGAATCTACCTAACAACTAGACGTTTGAGTGAAATCCGCATCCACAGGAGTCAGTTGCGCTTGGATTTACAGACTGCGGTGGCACAGACTGATTAAGACAGACTTTCAATACGGCCCCCAAAGTTAAGGCAGCAACAGGACGAGAGTCGAAGGAAATGGCAAATACGTAAGTTTGCACACTTGATGGCTGCACATAATAAGGTCGATAGCCCTACTGACAATCACGTATCTAATAGCAATTATTGTAGAGTTGTTAACATGTCAGATACAGTGTTGTGTAACAGAGCGTAGCGTTCTAAAAAAGTGTCTGAATTTTACTGTCAGTAAATCTAAACCAAGGGCAGAAGATGTAATTCCTGGCGTTGAAACCGTTATGACTAGACTACCACTTGAAAAGCCTGAGGACATCCGCGCCAAATTAGCAAATATAATTAGATTTCAACAGCCGATAGAATCGAATCTTGCTCCAGCTGAACACATAGCGTTAAAGACTCTGAAAGAGGATATTAGTATTGCATTGCAAGAGCGGATAAAGGTAAGTAACAGTGGCAATTAATAAAACAGATTATTTAGAAAACATGAAGGCGCATTTGACCACGGGAACATACAAAGAGGTTGAGCATAAAACGATCACATCGGTAATGAATAAGAAGAAACCAGATGTCGCTAGTTAACTAAGGACCGTAAAAAACAGTTTAGGAAAGGGCAAATGGTGCAGCATTTATCCGAAGTCGGCTATTCCACCCAGAATTTACGGTCTCCCAAATATACACAAGCCCAAGGTCCCCTTGCGACCTATAGTGCATGGCATAGGCTCTCCCACACATGAACTCGCGATATACCTGGCGAACCTGCTGCAACCCCTAACAGGAAGAAAGAATACATTTGTAAAATCTCTTATGAGTTTGCAGGAATGGTGCGAGTGGTGAGCATCGAACAAGACGAATTGATGATCAGCGTCGATGTTACCTTCTTGTTCACGAATGTACCCAAAAAGGAGACGTTACGATTAGCGAAAAATGGCTTGATAGTGGACAGCAGCTTAGATAACAGAACAAAGCTGACAGAGGATTAACTGGTCGAGGTGATAGATTTGTGTCTCTACATGACTTATTTCACATTCCAGTCTAGAATGTACCCTCAGGAACAGGGTCTGGCCACGGGATCACCAATATCCCTCATATTAGCCAATATGTACATGGAAGCTATGGAAAGAAAAGCATTACCAAATTTCCGTGGTCTCTGAAGGTATGGTGGCGCTACGTGGATGAC
This sequence comes from Dicrocoelium dendriticum, assembly GCA_944474145.2. Lineage (NCBI taxonomy): Eukaryota > Metazoa > Platyhelminthes > Trematoda > Plagiorchiida > Dicrocoeliidae > Dicrocoelium > Dicrocoelium dendriticum. The sequence continues at coordinate 17,852,983 of OX104069.1, forward strand.
AATTATGCAATTATAAAAAGAGATAAAAAGGAGGAATTTTTAAACTTTTTGTAATCCATTTACAATGCGATAAACTTCACCATGGAACTTGAGTCGCAGAGCGGTGCACTTCCGTTCCTTGATTGTCTGGTACATAGGAAGGAAGGAACGTTAAAAACGACGATGTATCTCAAACCAATGGACACAGATGGGGTACTTAGCTATAGGTAAAGCCACCCGAAGCACGTGTACGCGGGAATCGCCTCATCATTATTTCACAGAGCAAGTGCTGTGTGCACGGAGGAAGAAGTAAGGAAAGCAATGCAGAGGGAGGCGATGATAAACTTAACATCTAGTGTGGCCTGAAGAAGCTTTTGTGTCAAAAACGAAACGTTGCCTATCACCATAAATACATTAACCGGTCGCCTACCATGTTTTCTGAAATGATGACTTTGCGATCGGTTCCAAATATGTTCCAAGATATTGTGAACAGATGTTGGCGGAATTTTTGATCCTTCTCGGCTAGATGTGAACCTCCAAGTTCGTCTTGTTTTATCACGCTTGACTTGTATTCATTAGAACCGCACAGAATAAATTAATCTCTCAGCTTGTATTCAACAGTGTAATTACCGCAACTCTCAATATCTTACACGGGTTGAAGAAATTGGTCAGATTCTAGTAAGACCATCAGTATACCCTATATTAGACATCTCGAATTGCTACAGCGTCGGCTGCTCTTTCGAAAACCTGACATATCTTAAAAACATTGCGAAAAAGCAAGAAACTGAAAGTAAACATTTGCGCTAGCTCGTTAATGTCAAGATGGAATAGACGTGACCTGAGTTCTTCAAAATTGATACTTACTATTCAACATCTATCACATTCAGACGTAGTCAAAGTATGAAGTTTACTATCCAACCTTGGACCCAACTACCAATTCCCTACATCTGCTGTTTGTGAAGTAGGATGCGGTGCTTCAGATTATCGAAGTAAACGATATAAATACTCGCTAAATGAGCATTTGGAGGAAAGTGATTACATGTAAATACGCGATAAATACAAAATGTCCGAAAGTTATTTAAAAATACCACGCGATAATATTATGCTAGTTTACCACAATTTGCATGAGGGACGTGTGTAAGTTGGGAGAAGGTTATCAAGTACGCAGAACAAACCAAATAAATTTGAATGAAATTTATCCACATTAATTGTTTAATTGTCAGTTGGTTTAGCCCAACTGCGGTGAAGAAATATCATGAATGCGACATCAGCCTCAGCATGGGGCACAAAGGCGGAGGTAATATACACCTTAGTACATGACACTTGCATTAGTTTCACAAGCAGATGCAACACCTTTTACTTATGTCCTCGCATCATCTTTTGTTGACGAATATTCCATTCTCGTGAAAAATGTGCCATACTCTCTAGGCCACTCATACTTCCTACAACATAATAAACAGGTAATATTTGGGAGGTATTACTGGATATTTACTCGTGAAATTCACACAAGTATTTTTTCAAAATCCTGTTATCTAATCTTTTGTGTAGTGTGTTATCCAGATGCACGCATTTGCGCGTCATTTGAGCCGTAGCTGTTAACTGAAGAAAGTGAAATTTGTGTCCAATATAGATTTTATGTTACGATTTTTGATCTGAAACAGGGATCAGGGCGTAGTTGTTTTTACATCGGCGTTGTCTGGTTACATTTACCCCATCATCGACTTTAACGTAAATCGGTGGCTCAAAAGAGTCAAAAATATGGCTTGCGATTCCGCAACTACAGGTAATGAGTATGTATCACATTTCACACGCAACAGTGCGTCCAAGTAGCGGCAAGCATCTCTCCAATGTGGAAAAATAAATTGGGACATGTAGTTTGGCAGACCACAATTTATCACATGAAGCCAAAAATTGATCATCTCAGTTTTCATAGTATGTAAACTCATAGGGGCGAGTGTGAAGATTATCACATTTCGGCTCTCCAATCTCATACGAGCCAACTGCGGATTTCATTCCGTGCCTCAGAACTGCACCCATAAGAGTAAATGCCAATGGTTCGCTTCTGCACAAAACGCTCACAGCAAGACTTATTTGCACGTTACGTCTAATCAAAGTGCACCGAACATACCTCATTACTTGGTCTTCGAATAGACTCATGCCGCTGCTGAACAGCATCCTACTTGCAATCTCGGCATATGTATTCCGGCAACATGTCATCGTGCAGACGAACCGAGAAGCCATATATTGTGCTAATGCACAGCCAATCCGTCAATAGTTTTTAAATTGTGTATTCTGCTCAACTGCCAATCGATATCTAAACGACAGTAATAGGTGATTCACCTTCCAGCAATAAGATTTGGTGTGCAGTAAGCCGAACATGCACATTTGCATATCGAAGATGTTTCTCCCCACTACACAATAACTCCGGTGTTCTTCAAGGAGCAATGCTATTGCCTTTTCTCATTTACACTTACGTCAGCTCAATAACAGCACTGAATATTTGTTTCAGTGCACGTCATTTACCTCGTAATAAATAAAAGTGCCATGATAGCCTTTATGGCTACACAAAGGGGCAAGGTATGTGCAGCTTCTTACACAGAGTCCAAAGATTTTATTGACTGCAATGGATTATACTCGGTTACATCATTGACGTAGCTAGGGTTGGTGTTGAACACTGATTTAGCTTGGACTATTCACGTAAAAGAAACACTTAAAAGTCCGAAGGTTGTATTTCTACTTCTCCCGTCTAATAACCCAGTATGTCTCTCCCGAGTTGATCCATCGATTTGACAATACATTTGTTATTCCCCACTGGACGTACCGCTCCCCTATGAATTTCCTTGGTCCTGTGGGTACACATTTTAATCTAACCGTCGTGATCTGAGTGCACGTAACTTGATGTGAGGATTTCCGATGTCAACTTTTGTCAGTACATTTGTTTCTACACACATCAATGCTGGTAATAAATTAGGCTCCAAAATGCTGGCTGACATAAGTAATCCGTTTCACAAAGCTTTATTTGAATGTCTGTCAACTTCTTCTAATACGCAGAAGTATAAGCGAAGTTATGTTCGCACACAAGCCTACCGTTCATATCGCATTGCAAATCTTTCGCGTCATATGTGAGACCGAAAATCTATGTTTCTATACCTAACTAGTCGTTTCGCAGTATGATACCATTTCTGTCCGTCCTTTCTCGAACCGATTTATGACAATGTTTTGCAATTGTTTCTAGTCTGGGAACTTTTGTTATTGTGTGTGTTGTAGCTGAATATTCACTTGACAAAACTGTTTAAAGCAGTTTTTAACTTGATTTGAATGGATATGATTAAAGTTGTCGTATTTCTCGCAGTTTCCTAAATTCCCACTCCAATACCAGCTAATTTAGGATGGCCGGATATATGCAGTAGTAAGTGGTAGAGAAAATCCTGTGTTTCCTCTAGACTATATAAGTGAAGGATTCTGCCGCATTTAGTTTCTGCATGACATTGAAACTCCATGTAATCCTGCCTTTTGTTAGCACGATTTCAAATATGGGAAGGGTCCTTTTATGTGTTTGATTGCTCCATAACTTACTCGAATACTTTTGCTGTTTTTGGGGCAGTAATGCGAACATAATCAAATGAGAATATTCAGTGAGGAAATGTTAAAGCTTCCACATCAAAACATTGAACACCATCAGCCAGCATGTGGTGAATTAGCGTCTGGTAACTTTATAAAAGCTTGATCCTTTGAACAACACATGGCCCACTAAATAGAATATTTGCAGTGACCACGTTTCTTAACGAATTTTAAGGGCAAACCGTAATAATAATGCTATTGCAATATCACATGCATGGACGCTAGAAAATATATTCCATTTATGAATAAACATCGTTAGTAATTATAAGTTTCAGCATAACGTTTATTCCATTTTCGAATTCGAAGGTGTCTGGTGATCTGTTACCAATGAAGGCGCCAGACGCAGTGTGTTGTAGGGGCAGCAGAGTTTCAAGCCTATGCGGAAAATAAGAAAACAAGAATTTCTAAAAGGTTTGTGCATCCGGAAAGCAATGCCTGGTCCGCTACATACTGCGGTACCACCTGGAAAAGGTACTTTTATACTTTCGCAACGAATGCAATGTATTGTCTTCCGCTTTGCCCTCACTTGGTAGTATTTTTGTCAGCCGCAGTAAATCTAGCGACATTCGGCCACAAATTTCGACTGACCCGGATTATTTCTCGCCTTATCATCTCAGATCCTTCGTCAAAGGAATAAGACAAACTTAGTATTGTTCAGCTTGGCTTAATAATCTATGGTATCAGAAATGAAAACTAGCTAAATAAATAAAGCACCGGGTTTGTCGCTAATCTCCCTGAAACCATGACATTGGTTTGGTACCATGTGGATTCCACGATACAGAACATATGTTGTAAGCTTGACACTTTATACTATAAATTTAGTTACTAATGCTTACACAATTTCCGCTTTTGTTAATCTTATTGTAGAGACAAATGTGTCCCCCTCTTGATTCATTTACTGTCCATTCAAGTGTTTCCTGAACTTAGATTACTTATCTAAGCTTCGCGCAACATCCAAGTGCTCATTTGCTACCACAATGCTCAGAATGAGTTCAACTCAGTATAATTATTTTATATGATACCTAGTTTGATAAATCCATATATAATTTCCGATTTGTTAGAACATCAAATTAGTCATGTTTCTTAAGTAAAACTGGAACCACTACTCCAATTGCTGGTCCACAAAGCGAAAAGCTGTGTAACAGAGAGCGTAATCCAGGTCCTCTTTTCCACTGGTAAATACTGAAATCCTAATCGAAAAGAGTTCATCTGGTTTAACCCGGCAGTCTGTCAGTAAAAATATGCATGGTTTAAGCAGCATTAATTGCTAGGGCAACATAAAAATACTATGAAATAACTCACAAATGAGTTGATGTCCCCAACAATTTCTCGGTTCTGCAGCGAACATATTGTACAGAATATTCAGATGGAATCGGTAACTGCATCACCACCGAGTTTCGCAAGAGTTGTGGAAACCTGACAGTTGGAATATTCATATTCCAAACTTTTACCTACTGATAAACTAATATACGCACCATATCCGTCGTTCAACACCCACCTATTACAACGCGTAGTCTTAAAAATAAAAATTCTTTCTTGACTAGCTTAATGATGCAGTGGTTGATGGATTCAAAACTTTGTGTTCATACCCAATCTAACACAACTGGAAAAGGGATACGAGACTAAGAAAACATACTATTGTTGGGAAAATCAAAGACACATTTTTCTAAGCTTCCATTACTAACCAAGCCTTGCTAGCCTAATAGACAGATCACGATATGTCTCACTATTTATATACGGATGTTGCCAAAGGAGTGTTTGCTTGCGTGGAGAGCGTACAGGAAATTAGGAACTTCAACGAAGCTTCCCTGAGACCTGGCATGCATACCAGCAAATTGACTACAGAATCAATTGCGTCAAATGACAAATTAGAAATAAATAAATCAGTGCAATTAAAATAAAACCAATCAACCTAAGGATCAATTCTCTGACTCACCAAGGCAATTGAAAAGAGGATAAACAAAATGTTTATCTTTACTGTAAATTCAATAGCACATCGACAAAGTGTGCTTTATATTTGCTTTTTGAGCATATATTTAGAGTAAGCCATAACCGACATCCAATCCAAGTGAAGAGGTGTCGAGACGAGGTCAGCAGAATCAGAAATGCGACATCTAAATAACTCATTAGCAAAATTGGATAGAATCAGACAGCGTTCAGGGAGGACGGATACACTCTGTTAAACTTAATGTCATGAACGTTGCTGGCGAAACTACGTTAAGCAGTGTTGCGCCGTTATTGTTAACCCAACACGCAGATATCCCGCTCCTCTTGTGATCATTGCTACTGATACTGATACTGATCAGAAGCAGCGAGTAGAGCATACTCTGTGTAGCTGCATCAATTGTCGCTCTTGGACATTAACGTATTAATTATCGTTTCGCTCTTTATATTTTGCCTCCGCAAAGTGTTTGTCTAGAAGCTTCTTAAATTCGGCCACTGAATTCGCCTCTATTACCGGCTGCGGCAGGTTGTTCCCGGTATTCACCACTCTACGTACGAAACAGTGTTGGTGAGCTACCCGCTTCAACTGCGGTACGATAAGTTTGTACCGGTGTCCTCGCGTGCTGCTTGGTGTGCGCAGATGAAGCAGTTGTCTCAACATAGGGTATTCACTAAGATGTAATATTCGGTGCGTCATGATTAGGTCAACCCTCAGCCGACGATATGCTAGGGTGTACAGCCCTAGTTTCATACATCGGTCTTCATATGGCATAAGTCGTAAGTTGGGAATCAGCCTGGTGGCTACATGCTGCACCCGCTCAAGCTTCTCTACCTCGCGCAGCTTGATGGGACAATATGCGGGAGAGCCGTACTCTATAACTGGTCGTATTATCGAGACGAAGAGGCGGGTGGCAATCTCTTCGGACCAAGTGCTGAAGCTGCGCCTGAGCTCCCAAAGCTTCCGAAGGCTGTTTTGGTACAGCCTATTCGTGTTGTCAATGGACTTTAGGTCGCAGCGTGAGAGCACACCGAGGTCGCGCACGAAAGACGTGGGATGCAGCGGTTGATCAGCCACTGTGTACGTTCGGCTGTGCTCGCATTTACCCAACCTCATGAATTGCGACTTAGCAGGGTTGATCGGAAGGTTAACCTCTGCAGACCATGTTGAGAGGCTGTCGAGATCCTGCTGAAGTAAATCACAATCATTGAGTGTGCGGATTACTCTCCACACCTTCAAGTCATATGCGAACAACGCACATGGTGATTGGAGTAGCTTAGGCATATCGTTTACATGGATCAGAAACAATATCGGCCCCAGTACAGTGCCTTGGGGCACGCCGCTGCTCGATGGATACCAGTCTGTTAGATGGTTGTCCACCTGGACTCTCCACTTCCGATCCACAAGGAAATTTCTGATCCATTTGTGTAGCAAACCACCCACACCGTACATCCTCAGTCTGTCAAGGAGCACTGCATGGTTAACCTTGTCAAAAGCCTTACTGAAGTCAATGTAAATGACATCGACTGAATGGCCTTGGTTCATCGCTTGTAACCACTCGTGCCTTGTTAACAGTAGGTTGGTGATGCACGATCGACCTTTCATGAAACCATGCTGTGCGGAGGTCAACAGGTTTTTCAACTCTAGAAGCTGCAGAAGGTTCTTCTTCACGATCTTCTCGAGCGACTTTGCCAAAACAGCAGTCAGGCAGATCGGCCGGTAGTTATCCACATAACTTGGGTTACAACCTTTCGGTATAGGCTTTACGACTGAGCATTTCCAGTCGTCTGGTAACATTCCAGTAGATAGTGACCAGTTAAACGGTTCAGTTACAGAAGGCGCGATGATGGTCGATAGGGACTTGAGGATCAGTGGGTGTATACCATCCGGCCCAGCAGGCTTTGTCCCGTCAAGGTTTGCTAAAAGCTTGCGTACATCCTCAATATTGCAGTCCAGGCTGTTAAGTTCGGCTGGAGCGGTACTCGTCGAACTCGTTACAGACACCTGGTCACTTGCAAATACGGAGGCGAAGTGCGTCGCCAATGCGGACGCACGATCTGTAGTCGAGGTTAGGGGCTGTCCATCGGCGCCTTCTAACACTGGGACATTGGCTACAGGCCTCAGGCGCCGCTTCACATATGCAAAGATCAACTTGGGAGCAGTTTTGCGGCGGCTGCAAGCTCCTCTTCGAAGCTTCTGCGTTTTCTTGTTTTCGCGTGGTTGCAGCGATTTCGCTGTACCTTATACGCATTGTAGTCCTCATCAGAGCCAGATAACACGAATTTGTTCCATAGTCTGCGTCGTCGTCGGGCCGGTTTGTTGTACTCTTTGTCGAACCAATGTGATTTGATTGGCTCAAGTCTTCGAAAGTTGAGGGGTAAAATCGGGCGCACAAGGAATTTACTCCCTCTTTAATGATAGCCCAACAGGTTTCAATAGATGAATCCTGTGGTAAAGACCAGTCCGTCTGGCTCGCTGCTCCAATGAGGCCATTAAAGTCCGCCTTCCAATAGTTGAAGGCTGGCTCCAGTGGGGGAAAATACGGCAGTGGTAGTTCCATGCTGCCTATGATCATCGAGTGGTCGCTCGCTCCCAGAGGCTCTAAGACTTGAATGTTATGCACACGCTGCTCACAGCTAGTCAAAAAAGGTCTAAGCATGATGGAGCCGCGCGCGCAGTAATGCGTGTCGGTTGGTTGATGTGCTGTGTGGCCCCAGTTTTAAATAGCAACTCAGTAAACTTCCTCTCGACTTCACTGTGGCCGGGGAGAAGTTCAGCTTCAGGCCACTGTATTCGGGGCACGTTGAAATCGCCCATGAGTAGGAACATCTGACGACTCATGTGGTTGCGGACATGCGACAACCAGTCCAAACTGCGGCTCAGTGGGCTGCAGTATACCACGCCCACGAGCAACTCGCAACGTCTGAGGTGAATCGAACACCATAACTGCTCACATAGACCATCAGCACTTTGGTAGGCGCTCACTAGTCTCCCACACAAGGAAGACTTTATGTAAAGTAGAACGCCACCGCGATCATTTGATGGTCTATCACAGCGGAAGCATGAGTAGCCGGTGATTTCCACTTCTTGGACGGTTACCTCGGAGTTTAACCATGTCTCAGCAAGGCCTAGTACGTCTGGTCGCTGAGAGCTTACAAAGTCGTACAGCACATCGCGCTTGTTCATCAGACTGCATACATTAGTAAAGGCTACGCGCAGACCGCGGTAGGAACCGCTGGGCGCGCCTGAAGCATTAGAGACCTGTTGATCCGGATTCGTGGAGGAATCCGGGCAACTACGCGAAATAAAATGCATCCGACTGGGATCGAACGCGGGTACCAACGGATGTCAACGGACCAACCAACTGAGCTACGGACGGGACAAAAATATATGGAACGCTTCACAATTTTGCGTGTTATCCTTGCGCAGGGGCCATGCCAATCTTCTCTGTATCGTTCCAATTTTAGTAGATGTACCGCCGTGTTTGTTCGCTGGAAGTCCGCTCGCTTTTACTTCCTTCCTGCTATGGCGTGTCTCAAAACATGGGGGAATAAAAGATTTATTTATTCATTTAATGCTTTAAAGTCCTTAAGAACAGCTTAAAATTGTTTTAAATGTACTAAGGAATTTCACCCCGAATATATATGGATAACTCAGCTGGAAGCGGTGAATCACAACAGAAAACGTCTGGCATTTTGATTCTGCCCGGTGTGCAAACCAGTCCCGGTTTTTAGCTAATTTACGTTACAAATAAATGAGCAACAATATGCCTAGAGCCATTTAGCAACTGCGTAAATTTGTGGATGCGCCTACGAAAGTAAACGAAGCTATCCTTGCAGCCAAACCGACCAAGTTTCCGCTGAAAAAGAAATAATCCACTTTGCTTTGGCATTTATTGTGATCTACTGACAGAATGGAGTATACCGAAGAGTTCTAGTGCCAGCAGTGTTGCATAACTCATTGGTTCAGGGGCAAGCGTTTATTCAGCAAGGTCAACTCGGCGAAAAATGAATGTTCGGCAAGCCAACATCCTCCATAATAATTGTACGCTCACTTCCATAACTAACGACCCTTCTGAGTTTACCTGGTCCGACCTTCGACTGTGCTAAACCAACAGGGAGTAACGCACACGAAGTTCGACCAATCCTTGATTAGTAATCGAAACAGACTTTTGCTTTACGCATTGGCTGTCTTGCTGGCTCGGTTGGTCCATCCGTTCACCCTAGTAAAATCCCTTCCAATTCAATCACTAACTTATTTCATGCGGCCTACTTACTAGCCAGTTGTATTCTAGCCAGATGGCCAGCCATCTCCTGAAGACCAGAGTACCACGGTATGAGTTTTCCATTTGTTGTAAGCTTCGCCTTTTCGCTTCTAACATGCTATATTGAAGAACCGGTAGTCATTTTTCCAAAGGTCTCCTGGTACCCTCCCCTATTTGTCACAACATGGTTAAAACGAAGAAACTAATGAATGTATTGTGGTTGCATCACCAAATAAACACCCAAGATGCATTTTAGCCCAACAATCGTAAATCAAGACAATACACGCAAACGGTCAGTTGACGTCGACTGGCGACATGAATGCCGACTGCTAGCCGGTTTGAAAACCCAAAGCAATGTTTGCAAAGAAATAATCACTCAGGCCATTTCGCTGACTTAACCACACGCTGTTTCGGGTAACAATGGAAAAAGAGCCACTTCAAGGAAACGACCATTAACAAACCAATCAACTAGCTCTATAAAGTAGTTATTTGTATCAATTTGCTCACCCATTTTCATTGGAGTGTAAGATTTAACTTCTCATACCGGTAAAGCTAGTGGTCCTGGCCCTCGGACATTAAAACTGGGTGTCTGCTTTGCAACCCGGAGGTCTCGGGTTTAAGATTGCTAAAGGTATCGGGTGCCCGTCGAAATATCTTGAGCCCACGCGCAACTGATGGTGTTTGCGAGGCGGCGAAGCGTCGTTAACACTTCTTATTTTGTTGCTGCTAACATTTATTGATACCCGTGTTCTTTCCCGCTGGACGTACTACTCACATGTGACTTTTAAGCGCCTTCTTTTTGAACGCTTGGAGCTAACTCACTGATCACTGAGGCATTTTGCCCGATCTAACGGCTTGCATATGCCTATGTGTCAAAACACCAGACTGTAAAATAAACTGACGTCTAAGATACTGGCAGATACAAGTCATCCCGTTCTCAACGCTTTATCTGCAGACTTGTCAACATACTCTACTTGATATCTGATCGCGTACAAGCCCGATGCTATTCGGCCATTCTTTATCTTTCGCGATATTTACAGGGCCACAACTTTCTGTTAGTATAAATCAACGTCTTGAAAAGAAGAAATAGCCCTTCCTGTAGCCCAGCAGGGTTTCAGTACTAAAGGTAACACATTAGTGACAATTGTTTCGCGGACCGTTCCGCCATCCTGGTTGAGAGTTACGACCATCAAAACGAGCAGAAATTACAATTGTATGGTCAAAATGATTCAATCTGGCGAACAAACAAGGGGTCACCTTTTGCCGAAACATGAGAAGTCTACGCCATCCAACGAAATCATTTCCCGGTCCTGGTAGGTCGGGATAAACCAAAGCATCAACAGGATCAGGTCCAGAAATCCTATTTAAACACAAAAATCTTTACAGACATGTTCACAAACTCCGAAAAATTAGTGGTGGAACCTTGACCTGCAACCGACATGTGGACAAACCCAGACTGCATCAATAAAGACTAATGCCACACGTCAACAATTCTGCACCAGCTCCCAGAGAAGTACTTCGTCGTCTATGCTGTTTATGCTAATTGTGAATTCACCAGAACAGACGTATCTCGTTACAGCTTCAGATGTTATGAATATGCATGATTTCCTGCGGCAGCATACCTCTCACGGTGCTTCGGGCATCAGTTAAAATTCGCTATCAATGGCTTCATTGAATCTGGTGATGTCGTTCGTAGTTCTTCCAACGATGTCTCCAAGCGAAGCAGTTATAGCAAGATTGAAGCACGGAATAACCATCCCATTCACAAGAGGGAATTAGTAACTGTCCGACTAAATATCGCCGGATAACACTCCGTCCATTGCTCTTCAAACTCATGGAGGCTATCGCAGCCAAAGCGCTGTTGGGTTACTAGGAATGATTCAACATCATAAAACTAGAGTAACACGTATTCCACAAGATCATATCTTGCATCACAAACTTGATATTTGCTCGCTTCCGTTGCACTGAAACCGTCGATAGCGGTGTAGCTGTGGGAGCAGTTCGTCTGGATTTGCTAAGCTTTACGGGTGGGTTTCCGAGAATCTACTCAATTTCGACCTCAGCTGGTGAGAGATAATGGCAGTTCGCAGTCATTTCACTTGCGAGTACAGGGTAGTGAATTAAGTTAGGCAGCGCGATTCTTATGTATACGACCTAGGTGTAAAAGTACAAAACGGACGAGGATTTTCACATAGCGCTAAGAAGCATCTAGAAGTTTCAATCAACGATTTAGCCGTTTGCGAAGAGTCTACGGGCGTTTTGACCTTCCTAATTTCTCCCGGATTCTCAACGCCTACAACAAACCACATTGAGATTATGCCAACCGCGACAGAAAGTCTTGTCGAAAACAAGATTTTACCGCTCTTAAAATGGCATCAATACGAATATATGTACGTTACTTTCCCCCTTGTGAACTGAGGCTGAAAATATTCGGTGACACGATTGTACACTCACAACATAGGCTTGGTGACTTGATATTGACATGTCGGAGTTTGATAATTCCAAAACGTGCTTGTCGTCACCTACAGAAATTGAATCACAGTACGCTGAGAAATCACTAGTTGAAGTTGACCACATAGTGTAACCTGTTGCTATGCTATCGCAACACACTTCAATTCGCGTGTGTCAAACTTGCAACACATTTCACACTGACGTTGTTACTCCTCTTAAGAGTACATTATTAAAAATATGTCTCTGATGCAATTGTACATTTGCATTTACCTATACAGTACTTCATATCCGCGCATCATCGTAACGCCATTTATGCATTTGTTCAAAACCGCTTCTCTACTCTGAAGTATCATTTCGACGTACTCAAAATGCATCCACGTATCCCATCGGTCCAATGAAGTGGCACATGCGTGGGAATGTACAAACACATTTGTTTGATTATTTTCGCAGGATAGTTCAAATGTAACCGCTCCACATGTTGTTCTGTTTGCGCACTCTCTTTGCTTATTTGACACTCTAGTTGGTAGCCCTGCATTTAGACGGGAGACGTTTAAATGGGTGGTTCACATATGATTTAATTTGCTAGTTTTCAACCCAAACATCCAGTGCGACTTGTCAAGCAGCCGCGCTTTTACCCGTGAAAAATTATTGTTCATTTCGTGTAGTTCTTGCAATATCCGTTTGGTGCAGCTGCTTCAATTAACTCTAACTTATTTGGCCATCGTTATGGACAAACATTTGAAACGCGCGTGAAAGGAGGAGAGCAATGTACGAGTCAACATGGAAACTAAGTTGTGTACGATGCGTAATGATTCAAACAAATAGACAGTTACAAGATGGCAGTGAAATGCGATTTGCAGTGTGAGTCTTTACGAATGGAGGCCAGCCATTGTTCGGTGCAAAGGTAATAACCTCTGTCGCGGTGAATGGTTTTTCACGTTATATCCCGGTAGACCAGCAATATAGGACGGTTTATAAAAATAATTATCTCTTCAGGGGCCTAAGCAGCTTCCTGCTTGTCGTAAGCTTCCAGCGATCGCGGGTTCGATCAACTACAAGGGGCTGTGAGCACGTGCACAAATGACATGCCACCGAACGATTATCTGGTGCAGATCCAGTTTGATGGTTAGACATTCTGGTTTAAAGCTGCTGGGACGAATTAGTGTAATTTAATCAATAATCCCACTGCGGATTATTAAAATCCTGCGTTGTAAGCAACTGAACAAATGCAGTCTCATCTTCACTAGACCCTTGACATTATGTGCCATACAATTCAGAGTCAATCATGTCGGTCGTTGACAAAAATAGAGACACATAGCGAATAGTCTGATTTATTTTTAAAAATTCATGTAATGAACCAGAGGAAATATGATTAGGGACGATGGTGGAAGCAACTGCAAGGAATCAGTCCTTCCCATCCGATAACTGCCTTCTTATATTGAAGTCAACCACCAGAATAGCAGCGTACCATGCATCGTATGTACTTCACGATAATTCTCATCTGAGCAAATGTAACGGATGTTGCGTTTGGCGGGATAGTATTGAACCTAGACGAATATGTACATCCGTCGTTGCAGATATAAAAATAAGGGTGCATAGCTATAGCGTTTGGTGTGGTTTTTCCAAGTGGCAGTATCTGATTTTGCAGAGAAATTAGAAAGTAAGGAACGTGTAGAAAAATGAATACCGGTTAATGTATTAGTCGCATTATGCGTAGAAATAATGATACGATCTGTTATGGATGACGTGGTGGGATAGTGGCATGACCAAGCTTGATGTACCGTCCTTCTACCATTACAATTCCAATGACAAGAAATTTCGCGGTTCGACGAACGGTCATGGTAATACTACTTTGTTCTAGGGAATCTCGGTTATCTACGCAGATAAACGTGTGACAGTGGCTTCATCCTCCAAATGCTGTCAAGCTGATTAATTAGAAATCTTAAAATTGTGCACCTCGTCCTTCTATCCCGTAGCCAGTCGCTCTTTGAGGCGCAGATGTGTCAATACCATAAATCAAAAAAGCACCACGGAGCACAGTAGTTGTTATGGGCCCTCTGCACCGAGTGCGTTCTAGTGTACAGCGCTATCGCAGCGAAGTGGGTCAAAGGACGCTGTATGGTTTGTCGCAAAATATCGGCTTCATAATGACAATAGCTGGTGCTTCTGCCCTCCACTTAAGTGGACGGTTGCTGGTTTCTTGCGCGAAATTTTACCGTGTATTATTTAAGTATAATATTTTGCGATAAAGAAAAAGAATATGGAAGGGCGGTCTATATAAATACTTGGCTTTTGCAAACCACTGCTATTGCCTAATTGTAGTAATGGGAATTGAATGATATGGGCTGAGGTAATAAGCAACTTTTATATGTGATTTATAGCCCATGACTATTGCACTGGCTTCGATGGCGGCCAAATTCGTGCTCACCGTCAACACAAGCAGAACTGTCGGGCTCTTTCCGCCTTCACAGGAGGTGCAATCTGCATTGGTTTCGCAAATCAACCTGGGTGATTGCCTTTTTCTAACCGCTTCCCACTTCACCTACCTTGTGGTAGTGGATTTAATTGTCCACCAACTACACAGCGAGCTTGGAATCCTCGTATCAAGGGCATCAGCGACATATGGGAAGTTGCGTATCAAATGTGGAACAACCATCAGAACACCGTAGACACGAAGCCAATGGATTACGCATTCATTGTACTGTTCATTCATTGTTACTTTAGTGAAAATTGTACGATGTACCGACGAGATGTGAGATAAGTCGGGCTGTTTTCTCACCAGTGTCTACGACGTATTCTACGAATCGGCTGATAAGACAGGTGGGTCACGGAGTGGTTTGCCGAAGTGGAATGTATGCAATGGACTGCATACATTTGTAGAGACATTTGAAGTGGCTCGATCATGTGTGGTGTATTGAATCGACACAGATACCGGAGCAGCTTTTATATGGTCAGCTGAGTGTGGGGAAGCGTCATATGAGGAGACCGAATCTTTGTTATAAGGAAACAACAAAGATAAGCCGATCAAATTCTAACATTAACTTCAAGTCTTGGGAATCGAAGGCGCTTTATCTGCGTGCAAGCGCGATCCGATCAGAAAGACAATTGTCGTGGTGCAAGAGAAAGCCCTCGTGCATGCGGAGAAGAAACGGCAGGTGTGGAGGCGACGTCCGCTGATGTTGTTTACCCCATCGAGGTCGAGCGTATGATGCTGTAGAGCATGCGATCACGAGTGCATGAGTCAGATAGGCCTAGTGAACCACTAGCGAGGCCACTCGGGACCAACCTCGAAAAGACGATGGGCCCATCTGGAAAAGTAGGCATAACCGGCACAACACTGTTTGGTACGTTTTCTTCGGTTTACTAACCATGTGCTTGTGTGTTATATTCCTATATTTGAGCTGACCGGTCTGATACATACTGTTAATGCTTACTTTGACACCTCAGTTTGCTGTGTCTGAATAACCTTTTATTTATATCTGCATGAAGTTTAGACGAAAGTTGGTAACTTAAGTTAATATTATTCGTGTTTTTTGCATGATTTTTGATCTCGTTTTCTGAGGAAATTTTCATAACCCATTTTATTGATATGTAAATTTTTGGAAGGGTTTAGTCAGCATATCCGTATGCGCTATTCGATTTATTTAATTTGATATGGCTATTTCAGGGGACTGGCTGTAGCTTGACATCCCTGATGTGGCCACGATTGATGTGCATGTTAACAACGCTTGTGTGCCTATTATCCACCGCCTCTATAGCGCCTTCAGCCGACTATCGTACTTTGCTGGAGAGGACTGTGTGCGCGGTCCTCATGGCTTCGCTAGGCTCCCAGAGTGGTTCCATTCAGTGTGAAGCGGACTACGCTCCAGCCACCGCCTTGTCTGCGCCTGATATCCAAAATAACGTAGGTGGCTACCATGTGGCTCTGCAAGTTCTACTATGCCTTCGTGTCGAAGACCACTTTGTAACTCTCACACCTTAAATCTCATTGTAAGGGAAATGGAACGTAAGGTATACTAATAGCTAATACGTAGTAACGAATTAAAGCACACCACTTCCCCAGACCGCAGTTAGTCAGGAACAAACCACAGTACGAACAAAGTGTATCGGGCCAAACAGTGCGACATGGCTCACATGACACACGAGTTAAAGCATGATTGATGGACCATTGGTTTGTCAATGCGAGCAAAACCAATAAGAACGTCATGTGATTGAACTAACTAATCAATAGTCTCGACGGATGTAAGATCCCCTCCTATCTTGGAGAAAGTCATACACCTGGAACGAAGCGTTCAACAGGCTAAGGTACACTTTCAAATCCTCGAAGTGGTGGGCAGTTTTTGTGCCGTTTCCTGGGGGCTTTGTTCCAACGTCGGCTGGATTGAGTCACATATATTTTTCTCACTTTCCCGTGTTTCCACAAAAAGCGCGCATATATGTTATGATTGTCGCACCAAGGCACGACCATTTACCTCTGGATCCGCCTGGGTACCATCACTTGTGGCCACGGTTAGGGGCTGCCATAACTGTTCGTGTGTAATTCTTAAATACACAGGCACTCTCGGTTGGAAAGCAACATCCTGATCCCTGTATAACCTAGCTGTCTTGTTTTGTTTCGCTTTTATTTGCGCTCGACGATTAAGATTAAGTGTAAGCTATTACGAAGTGGTCAACCAAATATCAGTCCCGCGGGAGATTTACCTGTAGCTTCTGTCGGGATTTTTCTGAATGAAAACGTAATCGATCTAATCGGGTTTGTACGGTTCCCGATAACTGCTTTAGCGTGCCTCTTTTTACCGTCTGCACCGACCTTTCAGCTAGTCTATTTGGCGTAGAATGATATGGAGCTCTAAGCAACTGTCGAACACCAGTGCTCAGCACAATGCCCTCAAAATCTTTACAGGTAAAACAGGACCATTATTTGTACGAACAGTTTCAGGTATTCCGAAAACCGAAAACCATGGTCGCATCTTCAGACAAAATATCACATTTATATTTCTTCAGACCAATCCATTCGATTCCAAACGTTCCAGCACCGCCCAAAGTGTCTTTAAACGTTCAGCATCACTTCGGCCAGAAAACAGGATATCATCCAACCAAGCAAAGTAAAGGGGATATCTTTCACGATGTCATCCACAATCCGTTGGAAGATGGTGAGTACGGGCTTTCTCCCAATGGAAGACGGGTATACTGAAATAGTCCAAGGTGTGTAGTTATTGTGGCTAATTCGCTTGAGTCCTCATTAGGTTCAACTAAATAACAGACATTACAAATTTCAAGCATAGAAAAGTTTCGTTTACTGGATGACAGAGTACTAATCTTCAGTGCGTGGCAACGGATACCTTTCCACCTTGGTATCTTGCTTGACAATTAGCTAATAGTCTTTAAAGATACGATCAGTGCCGTCGGGCTACCGTGTTGGGCTACCCAAATACTTGTGTTGTACGGTCATGATCACGCCTTTGAATTGTAGCCGTTGTTGTTCATCATCAACTTTTGGAGGCGTAGTGTACGATAATATTCGCGTTTTGTAAAACTTGGCATTGGTGTGCTCCCGTAGGTTGATGGAAGGTTTGATACACTCCAGTTTTTCCAGCTTATTTTTGAATAAAATATAGGTTGGACAGATCGTTTAGAGTGCTGTCATTGATCACGACCACATTAAACGGTGTCGTTTCTGGAACGTATGGGACCAAATTTCCGCCCAAGGGATTTGGTCTCTTCCCAGGTACCACAATCAAAGTTAGAGTTAATTCCTGCCCGCCGTGTCTGACTTTAACCATGCACTTCCGCAAGACCCTAATCGGACCTCACGTGTAGGTTTGCTATTTGGAGTCACATGATTGTAAGGGCGGCAGACTGTTAATTGGGTCACTGATTATAACGATAAATGCAGCTCCTGTATCCAGTTGCAAATTGATCGGTTCATTATCGATCATCAAACGTATCGTATATGGGGTGCACTTTTTAAGTGGTACGATATTCATATAGACGGAATTTGAACCGTTGTCGGCTTCTTCCAGATCGTTTTCCTCCGGAATAGCAAATTATTATGGCTTCTCGATTGAGTGAGATTAATCGGTTTGGCGGGTTCCGACGTGCACACGCGGACTAGGTGGCCTATTTTACCACAATTTCGTCAGATCCTTTCTTTGAGGCGACAATCAGAAACACGAGCATGTTGCATCCCGCAACGGTAGCATACGAAGTATTTTCAAGGTTCACCTGGAGTCCGTGGTTTAGCAACTGTATGAACATCATGGATAACTGGATGGGCAGCGAATTCACGTATCTGGTGTGAGATGTTCTTACGTTGGAGAACGATTAGACATGCATTCTCTCATGTGGTATCTAACTCGTTCAGAGATAACAATTTTCCTGTGCACTTTCGTCTACAATCTCCGCAATTATGCACTTTAATTGCATTTCTCCTTCAACTTTTTCGGGCGGAATTTCCTTGTATTTTCACTCGGGAATAAACTGGTGGATGTATGCAATGAGGTCGCTGAAGCTCTCGTTCGGTTTCTGTACAACCTTTGGGAATCATTATCTCGCAGTATACACATTCTGTTTCAATCCCACGTTTTGGTATACTTATTCAAGGTCGAGGTAATAGTGACACAATTTTCTTCCTGTAGTGCATCATAAGGTCATCCTCACACACGCGTGACGTGCGTGCTACTGGTTCATTTGGATTATTTCCCTCTATCCTCTCTCCATCTTCTCGCAGCGTTGTCACTGTACGCTCATTCGAACCTGATTTACCAGCTCTACACATTGATCCATCATACGTGGAAATATCTTCTACGATTAGAGGCTGTGCCATCAATAAGCATTTTTCACTGGCATCTGTGATTAAGCGCAAGCGTTTAACTCAATCGTATTGAGCCGATTGCCATTCTGTGTGACACCATTCTATACAGAATTCTCGAGGCAGGCCGAAAAGCCTAAGCTTACTCCGATCCAGTGTTTCTCAACACAGCTGTGAAAAAATCTGTGATCTGTCAATCTTTGTTCAGCGCTCTGTTCAGGTTCCAGTCACTCGCCATTCCTTGTGACCTTGTCAGCCAGTGCGGCTGCATTACCCATCACACGGACCGCGCGACCACGCCGACCGCTCATTTGACCTTGCAACCACCACGCTCGCCTGACTGATGTGCGCCGCTCGCAAAGCTGTAAAAGTACAGAACGCTAACCAACCCACTGGGTCAGGTAACGAGACCGAATTGAATGGCAGAAAGGCGAAACCGAAGAGACTCCCATCGAAAGGCATTTGCGGGTTAGGAGAATGTCATCGGGTAGTAAAAATCGGTCTGGCTTGTTCGCACTGTTTAGCATGGTACCATACGAAATGTGCAAATGTGTCCCAACAACAGTTACGGGAGCGAAATAGCTCCCAAGATGCATTTTGGTTCTGTGCTGCGTGTTCCACCATCCCCCTGGTTAAGTGCTTGCTTATCCTAGCTGAGAAATGCGACCGGTTAATCGCAGAAGCAGAGCAGAGGATAAACAATGAGATTCCTTCAATGGGAGCGAGTATGGACCACAGATGCGTAGCGGCTGCTACGCAACGGAATGCTGAACAAATCGCTTCGCCTGCACCGCAATCAGCCATGTCTCCATCTCCGTTGTCTTCCCCAACTTGGTAGAACGCCGGGCGAAAACAGACTGTACCTACGTGAATCAAGCAATACTCACAGCAAAGAAAATCAGGCACCATTCAAAACGTCTGGTTAAGCAAATTCCACTAGACCTGACATCTAGTATTAACAAGGATGGAGCAGCCAAACGCCAACCCTTGGTACCTGTAGCTCAAATATCTCTTGTCGCGACTAAGCCTTCCAGAACATCGGTTACATATGCAGAGATTGCTGCTAGGGTCCACCGAGAGGCCGCCGTTGCGTCCTCTCCATTGTAAACACCGTTAACGCAAATGGAGAGAAAAACAGCAATCACTTGTCAACAAGTCAAGACAAATGAGTACCATACCTTGTAGATCGATTAAAAAGGGATCCAACAACAGTGCCCGGACTGTTGTATGCTCAAATGTTCCTGAATCTACCGCCATCACATTGCGGGACAAGTTATCAGACGACCAAGACCAATGGAACTCATTGTGTATGCAGATGAGTATCAAAGCCAAGCCCGTAAACTTGTTACGAACTACTCGTCATCCGAACTCGCCACACTATGGTGAACCCAGACTAATTCGAGTAACCCTAGAATCCTCAACCGACGTGGAAAATGTTTTGCTCTCCGCAAGCGCGCTAAAACACGAATCCTGTGCGATACGTATCTATCCTGATGTCCCTTGGAGCGCGCGACAATCAAAAAGAAACACCGAAGAGGGGCACAGCAAGCAAGACCGCCTAAACACAGTCTTCATACATGGAGTGCCAGAACATCCTTCTAACCATGTTCAAGATACCGGAAAGCACGATTTAGAACAGTGGCGGTTCATTCGTGAAACACTTTCTTTGGATGATGTTGTGGCACTATCACTCACTAGGATACCTCTCTCATCGAATTATAGAGGATGCGGCCCTAGAATCCTAAAACTTGTGGTTCAGTCAGAGCAACAAGCAAAGGATGTTTTGGATCGATGGCGAAGAAATCGGAAACATCTTCCTTCCGAAATTCGGTTAAAGGTCGCAAACAATTCGCACAGCTCAAGTATTAAAGCAACTGAAGCAGCAAGCATACCGACGATGTACAGAAGTGTAACTTGACTGCTGCTTTGATTGACTCTGAAGTAGGTTTAAACGAAGGCTGGGACGCACCTTGGCCGAATCAAGTTGCAAACGAGGTATCATTGACCCATCAAAAAAACGAATAACTGCCGACCTCCCATCGGTCGGCATTCTCCCACACTTGACAGCTTCACCTCTCTGCGGGCTCCTAGAGACCGAGAAACTGGCCTGCTTGTATACAAATGCTCAGGGACTTTCTAACAAACTGGCTGAACTGAAAGATCGCCAAGCTTCCGGCTCGTATGATGTCATTGGTATCACCGAGACATGGTTGCACACGGGAATGACGGACGCTGAAGTGTCGCTACCCGGCATGTCGCTGATCCGGAACGATAGGCTCACAAAAGGAGGAGGGGTAATCCTGTACTACCGAAACGACTTACAGTGCGAAGCCGTGGAGGATTCAGATTCGCAGTTCCCCGACTCTCTTTGGTGCCGGTTGCAGTTAAAAGGTAGGGACGCTTGCCTTATTATCTTGGTGTACCGCGCCCCTAACTCAACAATCGAAACCGACTACCACCTAATGGCTGCTTTAAGGTGCAGTTTACAACCAAAGTACACTCACATTCTTATCATGGGTGATTTCAACGTACATTGTTTAGAAGCCCCTGCCACAACCGGCGAACAATTCAAAATCGATTTACAAGATCTAGTAACTACTGCTCCTCTTTACAACCACATCACTTTGCCCACTCGGTTCAGAACTGGTAACAGGCCATCTGTGTTGGATCTTGTGCTTACCAACGAAGAGCATATGATTGATGCGTTGGTTTTAGACTGCCCGTTGGGTCGCAGTGATCACGCAGTCATCAGTTTCAACTTCGTCTGCTATGCAGAATATCGGAATGATAAAGATGAGACTGTGCGAACCATCACAAGGTACGACCGACTCGCCCAGCTAGTCAGCGCCACAACATGGTCTTTCCTCGAAGAAGAACCCCCAGAACTCGCCTGGCTCGAGTTCGTCAACACATTCAGTCAGCTGATTGCACAGGCTTCAGAGATAAAAGCTTACAGTAAGTGCAAATCCGTTTCTTTCGTTAGAAGCAGAACCAGAAAATGGATGACAGTACGCAATGCAGCATGGCGAGTGTACAGAGAAGCTCCAGCACCAGAAACGTGGGACAACTACGTAGCCCAACGTAACCACTGCACTCAACTGTTAAGAGAAGACAAAGCCGCCTATCAGCAGAACATCGCAAAAACCTTCAGTGCTAACCACAAACTGCTGTACAAGCACGTTAATAGCCTACGAAAGGTGAGGCAAGGATTTCCTCCACTCAAGACGGCTGATGGCCCAACAAGAACGTCTATGGAAGCTGCAAACGCGCTGCAGATGCAATACGCCCCCACGTTTCAAAGGGTCTTGCCACCAAGCGATCTCCCAAGCTTTGTCTTCTGCTCACCAGGACTAACCCACATCAATTTTACCGCAGAGGCTGTATTGCAAAAGCTGACCTCTCTACGCAAACACAGCTCGCCGGGTGTCGACGCCATTCGTCCTGAGGCATTGGGAGTAGCAGCAAACCAACTGGCAGGACATTTAGCTCAGTTTTTCCAGCACTGCTTAGACCAGAACCAAGTTCCCGCCATGTGGAAGCTTGGAATAATAAGCCCGATTCACAAAGGTGGAAGCAGATCTGATCCCTCCAACTACCGCCCAGTAACCCTTCTTCCTATACTCTCCAAGGTCATGGAATCCATAGTTGCCGATGCACTGGTGTGCTATCTGGAAAACTGCAACCTCATCACTCCTGAACAGCATGGTTTCCGTCGACAGCGGTCATGTACAACTAATTTACTCATTGCACGCAGTAGTTGGACCGAGGCAGCCGACGCTGGAGAAGGTGTTGATGTGATATACCTGGATTTTTCCAAGGCTTTCGATCGTCTAGACCATCGGATACTACTATCCAAGCTGCAGTATTACGGGATCGGAGACCCTCTTTTAAGCTGGATCGCTAACTTTCTATTTCAAAGGCAATTAGTGGTCAGAGTTCGGAGCTCTTTATCGGACCCCATACAAGTCGAGTGTGGTGTGCCGCAAGGCTCGGTTCTAGGTCCACGTTTGTTTCTGGTGTTTATTAATGACCTTGCACAGGGAATCGCTTCAAACTTCCTAATGTTTGCCGACGATATCAAGATCTGGCGCAGGATCCAGGCGAACGCCGACCAACATGTGCTCCAAAGTGACTTAGATACAGTGTATCAATGGTCGATCCAAAACCTATTGCATTTCAACGTCAGTAAATGCAAGGTGCTTTCCATCCGACATCAGGGCAGCTACTCATACCGACTCGGAACGGATGTACTGCAACAATCAACTCTCGAACGTGACTTGGGTGTCCTGGTTCAAGATGACTTGGGTTGCTCCAGGCAATCGGAAAAGGCCTCCAAGACCGGGAATCAACACGTTGGGCTGTTGAGGCGGGCGTTTGGACGAATAAACAGCTCCATATTTCGACAAATGCTCAGTGCGTATGTTCGCCCCCATGTCGAATACGCAATTCAAGCCTGGCATCCATGGCTGAAACACGACCTTAATGCACTGGAGCAGCCTCAACGCCGGGCATCTAAGAACGTAACTGGAATGCGCAATCTGTCCTACCAGGAGAGGCTGCGACGACTAGGATTGTTCAGTGGAAGCTATCGCAGGCTACGAGGCGACCTGATTATGACATACTTGATTCTGCGAGACCCACATCATGTGTGCCGCCCTTTACTGCAACTCAGCAGCAATACAAACCTGAGGGGCCACTCATTAAAACTCGCAGAACAATACAGTCGTCTGGAGTGCCGCAGAAATTTCTTTTCCATCCGTGTCTGTCACCCGTGGAATGCTCTCCCAGAATCGGTCGTCTCTGCACCGACACTAACAATATTTAAAAGACGGTTGGACGATGCACTCATCCACTTACACTTTGTTACTTAACACTATGTCTCCATCCTACACCTGGAGTTTACCCTGGAATTATTTGTTGTTAACTGTGGGTGTTGTGAATCTAAGTGGATCGCAGGACTGCAGCGAAGCAAACGATAAGTCCTTATTTTCGTATTTAAAGTGTTAACTATTTTACTATCCTTCTCATCATAATTATTATGTTGATTTCCCCACCAACTATCCAACGGGGCTTGTAAAGCAACGCTTCTTAACCCGTATAAATTCATTGTTCATTGTTCATAATGTCGTTGGCCTTCATCTCGCAGCACGTATCTGAATAGCCATGTTTTGATAGACAGTAAAAGTAAAATTGTAGGATCAAAAACGGGCAGTAGTCCCAGGTAGTTAGTAAATAATTTATTCCACCTAATCCAGGATTTGTAAATTCTTAACAAGAGTTCCGTCATCACCTATCTTTAAGGGCAGCGGTCCAAAACTAATGAAAGTAATATTACCCTCCGAGGGAAGGACGCAAGCTCGGTTGAATGCTGGTAAAAATTTCGAGCCAGCTTTCCAACAGAGATACGGCTAAAGGCAGCAACCGAGCGGCCAAGAGTGGTAAGCAATTTGATGAAACTTGCAAACACTGCATATTCTTTATCTACATAATCCTGCGGAGAGACCGACACAATAGCACCCAACGCACCTAATACGACAGAGCACAACACGAGTTAAACTTCTGTTCAGGAAAGCTCAATAACGCCATGCAAACTGACGGAAATTCATTACAAAAGAATTAATGGCCGGCAACTTAACGGCCGGCTTTAAATCTAACACAAATGTGATATCCATTAAAACACTCCTAACAACGAAAACCCTACCTTTTATGTACACAAACTCCCAAAGCCTTCTAAGTAACTTGGCCGAACTTAGAGAATTCCATGCCTCAAAACCACGGGACCTTGTCATGATTGGACAGAACTGGCTAAACCTTGAGATTACAGATTCCGAGATCAATTTACTCCGTGTGTCGCCACTTCGGAACGATAGAACGGGAAGAGGTGATGGTGGGATTCTACATTATAATACAAATCTCCTACGTGAGGTTATCGATCATTCGGAAAAACGCGCTTCTGATTCGCTTTGGTGCCGCGTATCGTTGGGAATAATGGACACATGTCTACTAGCCGTGATTTCGCGCCCACCAAACTGAACGTAGGAAAAGAACTCCAGACTGAACCACTTCTTTCAGTTTGCTTCAAGCTACTCCTAAATCCACATTATTATCGCTGGAGACCCTAACTTGCACGGCATAAAAACGCCAGCAACGTACGGTACGCAGTTTAAAGCCTGCGTGCAAGAGCTAATTGCTAGCCATCCTCTGCAAATCTACGTCAACTCTCCCACCAGATTTCGAACTGCTAGCAAGCCATCAATATTGGATCTTGTACTCACAATCGAAGAACTCATGGTTGACGGGATAGTTACAAGCACACCACTGGGTCGTAGTGAACATGTTACTCTACTCTTTGACTATATAATCTATGCGGAATATCCTGATAAAGAGGATGCTAAACTGCATACTGTCACCTACCATAATGCGTTATTTACGCTTGTGAAGGATATATCTCGAACTTTCTTAAGCGAATGCCACCAGATGTTGCTTGGGAAGCCTTTACAAGACATTTAGTACAGTGGTTCCGCAGGCACCGGAACAGAATTCGTTTCAAACCAAAAACAAGTATAAGACATTTCTGAGGAGCAGCACACGTAAAGGTATGTCGCGGATGGATTTGGCATGGCGAGCTCACAAGGATTGCTCGAGTGCCGAAATCTGAAATGCTTACGTGACACTTCGTAACTTCTGTGTGAAACTGATCCGGGTAGACAAGGTCACGCATCAGCAGGAGTTAATGAAGCGATTCTGCACGAACCGCAAACTCCTGTACAGGTACGTTAACGGCATTCGAAAGGTGAAGCGGGGTATTCCAGCACTAGTCACGGCTGGTGGATGCACGCGATCACCAGTGAAAGCAGCCGATCTCCCACAGCTTCATTGCTCGCAAATTTCCATCAGGTAAGGAGCCCAACTCTTCTCCTCTTTTTTGTTACTCCACCGTTGGGTTTGGACATCATCTTCACTGCGGAAACTATGTTAAAGAAGTTGTTATCCTTGCGTATTCACAATTCTCCTGGAGTCGACAACATCTGCTTAAAAGCTATGCAAGCAGTAGCTAGTGTTCTAGCAGAATCACTGGTTGTTTTCTACCAGCGTTGTCTAGAAGAGAACCATATTCCACCAGTATGGAAGCGAGTGGTCACCACTCCTATTCATGAAGGAGGTAGCCGCACTGACCCTACCAACTACCGTCCAATAAAACTACTTCATGTATTATCCAAAATTATGGAATCAATCATCGCAGATGCGCTGATGCAGATATGGAAGTCCACAACTTAATAGCCCCAGAGCAACATGGCTTTCCTCAAAGGCATTTAAGTAATACTAACCTATTCATTGAACCTAATAGCTGGATTGAAGCAGTGATGATGGAGTAGGAGTCGATGTCATCTACGTGGACTTGTCAAAAGCGTTTGGTCCCTGAGACCAACAAATACCTCTTCAGATGCTTCGGATGTACGACACTGGCGACCAAATCCTGAGTTGCATTAGCAATTTTTTACACGAACGACGGCTAGAAGTGAGAGCGAGAGTATTACTGTCCGATGCAATGGATATGGGATGTAGTGCACCACAAGGCTCGGTACTTGGACCTCCTCTATTCTTGGTGTTCATTAACGATTTGACGAAATTAATAGCTTCCGATTTCCTATTTTCCGCTGATGGTATCAAGATATGACGAAATATCAGAGGACCGGACGACCATGAATGGCTTCATTACGATCTTAATACTGTGTCGTAGTGGTCAGTTCAAAACGCCCTACCATTCAATGTAAACAAATGTCTCGATGTGCAATTACGCCATAGACATAAATACACATACTTGTTTGGGACAAACGGATTGAAGAATAGCTTCCAGGAATATGAGCTTGGTGTGCTCGTACAGAGCAAACTTAACTGTTCAAAACAGGATGTGGTAGCGTCGAAATGAGGCAACCAGCAAGTCGGCATCAATCTTCTCAATGGTGCACAATTCGTACGTGTTCTTGGATGTTAAATATGTTATACAAGCTTGGCAATCTTGATTGAAGCGTGACCTAGCCGCGTTAGAGGCACCACGACGAAGAGCAACAAAGTAAGTAAACGAACTGCGCTGTCAGGCTTACAACCGAAGGCTCAAGTGGCTGGGAATTTTCAGCGGACGCTATCGAAGGTTGCGCGGCGATCTCATATTAGCGTATGCGCCCCATGGTTTAGTGGTTTAAGCTGCTGGCTACTTGGCGTCTGCCTCTAGCGGTCATGTGTTCGATCCTCCTTAGAGGAACAAGGGCATGCGCTTCACTGACGAGCCCCAATATGGCGAAACGCATCTAGCGCCTATTTCGTCCCCCGTAGATCAGTGGTCTCAACCACAGACTGGTGACAATCGAGTTGCGAGTTCGAGCCCTACCAGGGTCCGATGGAATGCTCACTTCTGAATATTCCCGAAAGGATGAAACGTGCACACAGTGCTTTTTGCCTTTGGGAGCCAGTGACAACTCGATGGCCATAGCCAGCTTGGAACTACCGCTGCCTTAATCTCCCCCACTGGAGCCAGCCTTCAACTATTGGAAGGTGGACTTTAATGACTTCATTCGATCAGCGAGCCAGATAAACTGGTCCTTACCCCAGGATTCGTCTATTGAAAACTGTTGGACTATTAATAAAGGGGGAGTGAACCCGTTGTGCGCCCGATTTGTACCCACAAATATGGGAACGTTGAGCCAGTCAACCCACACTGGTTCGCCATGAGTACAGCAAACTGGTCAGACGACGACGCAGACTATGGAACCAATTCGTGTTGTCTGGCTCTGATGAGGACTAAAAGGCGTACAACGTACAGCGAAATTGCTGCAACAACGCGAAAACAAAAGACGCAGAAGCTTCGAAGAGCAGCTTTCAACCGCCGCAAAAACTGCTCACAAGAGAATCTTCGCCTAAGTGAAGTGACGCCTGAGGCCTGCAGCCAATGTCTCATTGTTACAAGGCTTAGATGGATAGCCCCTAACCTAAAGTACAGATCGTGCGTCCGCATTGGCGGCGCACTTCGCCTCCGTATTTGCAAGCGACCACGTGTCTGTAACGAGTTAGACGAGTACCGCGCCCGCTGAACTTGACAGCCTAGACTGCAGTAATGAAGATGCACGCAAGCTTTTAGCAAATCTTGACGGGACAAAGCCTGCTGGGCCAGATAAAATCCACCCACTGATTCGCTAGTCCTTATCGGCCATCATCGCCCATACTGTAACTAAGCTGTTCAAAAGTTCACTGTACACTGGACTATTACCTGGCGACTGGAAATTGTCAGTCCTAAAGCCAATACCGGAAGGTGGTAACCCAAGCAAAGTGGATAACTACCGGCCGGTCTGCCTGACCGCTGTTTTGACAAAGACACTCGCGAAGCTTATGAAGAAGAGCCTTCTGTAGCTTCTCGAGTCTAAAAGCCGCTTGGCGCCCGCACAGCAAGGTTTCGTGAAAGGTTGCAAGTGCATCGCAAACCTACTTTTGACTAGGCACGAATTGTTACAAGCGCTGAACCAACGCAAATCACTCAACATCATTTACATTGACTTCAGTGAGGCTTTTGACGAGGTAAATCATAAACTGTTCCTCCCCAGGCTGAAGTTGGGCGGTGCTGGTGGTTCGCTGTACCAATGGATCAGGAATATCCTTGTTGATCTAAAGTGGAGGGTCCAGGTGGACAACAATTTAACCGACTGGTATCCATCGAGCAGCGGTGTGCCCCAAAGCACTGTAGTGGGATCGATTTTGTTTCTGATCCATGTAAATGATGTGCCACAGCCACGCCAATCACCTTGTGCCTTGTTCGCAGATGACTTGAAGGTGTGAAGAGTAATCCGCACACCCGGTGATTGTGATTGGCTTCAGCCTTACTTCGACCGCCTCTCAAAGTGGTCTGCAGAGGTCAACCTTCCGATCAACGAGATCAAGTCGCAATTAATGAGGCTGAGTAAGTGTGAGCACTATCAAACCTACACTGTGGCTGATCAACCGTTGCATCCGGCGCCTTTCGTGCGCAACCTCGGTGTACTCTCACGCTAAGAATTAAAGTCAATGGACAACACCACTAAGATTTGCAAAAAAAACCTTAGTATGCTTTGGGCACTCAAACGCACATTCAGCACTTGGTCCGAAGAGGTTTCCGCTCGCCTCTTCGTCTCAATAATACAACCAATACTAGAGTATGGTTCTCCCGCGTATTGTCTTGCGTATTGTCACCCGGGGTGAGGTAGGAAAGATTGAGCGGGTGCAGCATGTATGCACCAGACTGATTCCAAAGTTACGTGGTGTGCCGTACGAAGACCGGTGTAAGAAACTAGGGCTGTACACCCTAGCTTCTCGTCGACTGAAGGTTGACCTCATCATGACGCACCGGATATTACATCTGAGTGATTACCCTACTTTGAGACGACTGCTTCATCAGCGTACACCAAGCAGCAGACGAAGACACTGGTATAAGCTTGTCGTATCGGATTTGAAGCGGTTCGCTCACCAACTCTGTTTCGAACACAGAGTGTTGAATGTATGGAACGACCTGCCGCAGCATGAAGTTGAGGCAAAGTCAGTGTCGAAATGTTAAAAGTTATTTGACAAACGCCTTGCGGAAGAAAAATAAATTGAGCGATATACAATATAACGGGTATTTGTCCATGAGTGACGATGGATGCAGCTAAGCAGAGCAAACGCTACTTGCTGCTTCTAACCAATATTCAGTAGTCATATTAACGTATCAGATATTGAGAGACCCCAACCAGGTATGCCGCCACTTTCTGAAACTAAGCCACAACACGCAGCTCAGGAGTAACTGCCTAAAATGGAAGGAACAATATGGTCGTCTAGAGTGTAGACGTAATCACGTTTCCCTTCGGGTTTGCTATACTTGGAGCGAACTCCCAGACTCAGTTGTATCCTACCCCACCTTGGAGGTTTTCAAAGCAGATTATATGTTGCTCTTAGCTCCCAGCACTTTTTTTTACCTAAAATCCTATATTGTGCATTATGTCAATTATACTTTTCTACAGGATTTATGCATTAAATGGAGAAAAGTGAACAACCATATTTAAATTTGCTCACACGTTTTATCAACGACCACTGCCCCAGTGTATTTCCGAAGGTTTACGCATCATTTATTTTAGTTTCGCTGTTATTTTTCATAGGATTAACCTCGGTAGACGTTCAGTAGATGACCCACAGACATTTTGATTTCATCGTATTCACCCCAGCCATCCGAAGAGACGTGTCAAGCACTGGTATTTATCCCCCTGATAAATCATTTTTCATTGTTTATTGATAGGGTCGGTTTGTCCTCAGCAGAAGAGCAAAACTTAACAGATGGATTACTGATAGACTTCATCTGGATCCTGTCGCCAGTAATACGCGGTTATGAAATCAAGCAAAGCACGCTCCGAGGCAGTAGTTACGCAAGAATTAGGCACAATACGAAACAAAGTTTGTCGGGCGAAGTAGTACGACATGGCTTACATGAATTGGCGCCATCCATATGCAGATTTGCCTGTCACTGTAGCATCCATAAGGACAGCCACAGGAAGCTTGCGTCTACAGAGGGACTATGGGTGGCTTGCGTTACAATACTCCCAGTTCCACCCACACATCCGCTATTTTGTGTAAAATGGAAGGAATAAGACCGGGAGGCATGTGGAAGGGAGCCACTTTTCATCAACGGAGCCAGCCGACACTAGTTCAACAAGCAAAGCAGAGCCACTCCGGCCTAATTGGGAAATCATGCACACCAGGCGTACACGTGTCAGCGATTGTGCCGTAGCCAGTTCCACACCGTTTGCTTGGAAGCACAAGTTTAGGTTAGTACCCACATGACGACGGCGCACCCCGTCCCATCCAGCAAAGTCCATCTGCCTCATGGAGCCAGCAATCGAGTTGGAGGGAATTAGGCAGGTAGGTACCTTGCCAACATTCACATCATGCGCAGGAACAGCAGAGAGCTCCAGCAAAATCTACTGAAATGCAAGATTACTTATCACGCAGCCAAACGTACCACATACGCCGCCTTATTGGCCTGCATAAGGAACCTTTGCATGGCGCTTCCGTTCCGCGTGCAGTAGTACCTTCTCCTGCATCCAAGTAACCGCCCCTTTGATTAGTCCATGGAATTCGCATTGACAAAATTTAGCTTGCATTCGCACACCTGAAATCAACATGTTCTTAAACTCACCATCTTCATGTTCTGGTAATGTTATTTGCAGTGTACCTGAGCATAGCATCGTTGCATTAACTTGACCGTACAAAGCTGTATGAGTATCCTCGTCGAATTCATTCGGTATATATATATATATATATATATATATATATATATATATATATATATATATATATATATATATATATATATATACTGGCGTCATACATATCCAATGACAGTTCGAATATGTTACAGCAGCACGTGCTAATGTTACTCAGACTATCCCCCACACACACACATACACACTTGATCAATTGGACAATGTTCTCACGTTGGTCGGTACCGACTGGCCCTTTATTCATGCTCTGATTGGATTGTTTTCCGTTTACGCTTTTCGTATTCGTTGTATCGTCAAAAAGAAAAGAACACGTTTGCCTTCCGGTTTTACTGTCTTCTTTTCGAGTTCGGGATTACGGGTCCAACGACGAAATAGGAATACTTGTGTAATACGTATCGGGATGGCGACGAGCAGTACGAACCATCTGGCGAGACTGTCAATTATGTGACCCGATGGTTCAGAAAACTCACCTTACAATTGTGGATGCAGTAGAAAAACGCTTTCTAACATCAGATCACTCTTTTTCCCGTGTTGAACCCTTCTATTGAGTTGTCCGATGCACACTGGATAATGTTATTTCGTCATGCAGTTGGTCCAGAAGCACAAAAAGATTTTGACGCCACGAACTTAATAGCTAAAAGTAGTATCATATACGTGATTCAGTGTTTCGAGGAGCTATGGGGGTAATCATCAAACTATATTTTCCGCTCGTTACCAGTTCCTCAAATTGCAGCAGCAACGCGGAGAAAGAGTGAATGACTTCATTGCGCGCTTTCACCAAGATGCACCGGAATGCCGGTATAATACAAGTACCCCAACGCGTGTCGAAGAAGTCATGCAAATTCAGTGTCTTATCAGTGGAGTTATAGATGGTGGCGCGCGAAAGAATTTACTATCACGAGAGGAAGGAACCCTTTCATAGGAAACCGCTTGCAACCTCATACGTTAAAGAGGAAATCTGAAAACTCAGTTGTCTACCTTCAACCCTATTCAGCCAGCAGGGTGCGTGAACAAACTGGTTCCATGTTTTCCCCCGAAAACAGGTTACGAAAATTAGTTTGTTTCCGATGCGGTTACCAGCACACCTCCCCTAATCAGTGTCTTCACATTCGCACAAAGTGCAGGAATTGCCGAAAAATGGGCCACTTGGCACCTGTCTGCCGTTCCCCACGGTCGCAAGCATCTATTAAACCACTGAACAAGGACGATGATGAGTGACCTGATTCCCAGTTAAATTTTATGAACCATATAATTGCAAATTGCTCCAGTATGACCAGAGTATCTCCAGATAGGGTCATGCTTCATGTTAATGGTAAAACAGGTTTATTTGAATTAGGCACCGGTTCCACTGTGATATTAATTCTCAGAAACGCGCTCTCATCATTATTTAATTTGGAACGGACTGATACCGTTTTCAAAAGCTATACAGGAGAAATGATTAACCTACTTGGAAAGTGTCAGATATAAGTTAAACACCAGGGTGGACCACACAATCGAGTACTACATGTTCTGCCTCATGCTCCAGTCAAACTACTGGGTCTGGACTGGATAAAACAACTGCCAGAAATATTAAATACCATCCATGTCGTGGGGAAGGACACCGTGGACACAGCTCTTAAGCGATATCCAGACCTGTTCAGCGAACATCAGTTGGGAAAACTGAACAATTTTAAAGTAAAGGTTCATATCGCGGACTTTAGTAAGCCGAGATTATTGAGGGTCAGAACGCTGCCTTACTTCTTCCGGCCCAAGGTGGAAAAAGAGTAAAAAGTGCTCCAGCGAAAAGATATAATTGTACCAGTTCAGCAAACTGAATGGGCGGCAAGGATGATTCCTGTGCTTAAACCCGACCGCAGAGTACGGATTTGTGGCGATTACAAACCACCCATAAATCGCGGTGCAATCATATACTGGTACCTACTACCAAAAATCTAGGATTTATATGCCGATTTGTCGGGTGAGGTCAAGTTTACTAAATTGGATTTGAGCCATGCTTACTCCCAATTAGAATTAGATGAGTCCTCACGTCATCTTACTACGGTCAGTACCCATTTAGGCTTACTCCAATACATCAGACTTCCCTACAGGATCAATACAGCCCCGGCTTTCTTCCAAAGAGTATTTACAACATCATTCGTGATATGCGGAACACTTGTGCCTACCTTGACGATCTAATAATTACGAACCGCACGGAAGAGGAATATCTGCTTATATTGGACCGTGTTACATAGACTGTCTGAACACGGTTTACGTTTGAAACGCCCCAAGTGTGCTTTTATGGTTGATTCCGTTGACCACCTTGGTTATCGGTTGGATAAACATGGTTTACACACACAAAAAAACAAACTACAACCCATTATTTCTGCACCTCCTCTACGTAACGAAGCGCAGCTGCGGTTATTCGTTGGGATGATATTGCACTATAGTCGGTTCTTACCCACTCTTGCTTCCGTTATAGCACCACTACATGATTTGCTAAATAAAGACTCCAAGTGGTCATGGGAAGAGAGAGAGGAACAAGCATTTGAGAAAGCGAAATTTATATTGCTTCTTCATCAGTGTTAGTACATTACGATGCAAACAAGCCTATCGTCTTATAGTGTGATGCATCACCTTTTGGCGTGGGAGCAGTCCTAGGGCATAAGATTCACGACGGAACCATTTGCCCTATTGCTTTCGCGTCTCGCACGTAACAGTCTACTGAGAATAATTTCGCACAACTGGACAAAGAGGAAATGGCACTGATATTCGGGGTCGAACGTTTCCATCAGTATTTGTGGGGCAATCGGTTCAAGGTACCGACTGATCATAAACCGTTTATCTCGCTTCTCGGAAAGGGAAGAGGCATAGAGCACTTAAACGCGCCCCGAAATTTATGTTAGGCACTTCTACTTTCTGCTTACAACTATCAAATCAGATACATCGCTGGTTCACACAATAATGTCGCTGACGCTCTCAGTAGAGTGCCGCAGGTTGCTCAACTGGATGAACACAGTTTAGCACCATGCGATTTTGTTCGATTTTTGCAACATCTAGGCACTACACCAATATGCAGTGATTTGGTTAAGGAAGGTACCGAGCGCGATCCGGTCCTATCGAAAGTGAAACATATGATGCTGCGGGGTTTGCGTGCCGCGTTCCTCTGACGATCTGCGTCCATTTTACAGATGTCGATTTGGGCTACGTTTACACAAAGGATGTATCTAGTGCGGATCGCGTACTGTTATTCCATCGGCAGTCAGATCAGCTGTACTGAGACAGTTAAGCGATGTTCATCCAGGGGATCGTCCGCATGAAAGCTCTGGCCAGGTCATACTGCTAATGGGCAGCGATCGATAGAGATATCGAAGCGCTTCGGAGTACTTGCGGTACATGTCAGAAGTATCCGAAAGACAAACAAACCGGCTCCACTCACCCTTTAGAGTTGCCTGACAGTTCATGGGAACTTGTCCACGCTGACTATTTCGGTCCGATTTAATGGAAAATGTTGCTAATCCTGGTGGATGCGTACTCCAAGTGGATAGATATACAAGTCGTCGCTAACGCTGCCACTGAAACACAATCAATAAGATAAGTTGTATTTCATCTATGTACGGTTTACCGATAACATTGTTCACAGATAACGGTCCTCAATTCACCAATGCAGCGTTCAAACAATGCTTGAAAGGTAATGGCATTCAACACATGACTTCCGCGCCATACCACCCAGCGTCAAACGGCTTAGCGGAAAGTTTGGTGCAAACCGTGAAAGCCGGTCTCCTGAAGCAAAGTCATGGCTGTTTGCACACTAAACTTGACAATTTTATTGGCGTATCGCACCGCACCACTGGAATCCATCGGAAAAAGCCCAGGGGAGGCTAGGTTTGGGCGTCGACTACGTACGAGGTTAAAATTACCATTCCCAGATCTCCGTCACGCCAGACGTTGCCAGCAACAGCGCATGCATGAGAGTGGACGACCACCAGCCAAACCCCAGGTTTTGGCAGCAAAACGAGAGGTGTTCACCAAACTCAAGCACAAGCAGTTATGGCAGCCAGGAACCGTGCTCACAAGTTCGGAAACCGAGGCCGATATACAACTAGAAAGGGGATAAGCAGTATGCTGACACAATGATTTCATCAGTCCCCTCACATTGGTCACATCATGTGCTGAGGAGGAAAGCGTTGTTAAGTAAAAGCGTGAAGAGATGGACAAAACCCTGAAGCAAGAAACGGATCAGCAGATTGCTATTCGGAAACCACGTCGTTCACTTCGTTACGTTTTATAAATGTGCTTTCATCTGTCACGTGAACCGATGTTACAGCAGCACCTGCTAATGTTACTCAGACTACCACGCACACACCCACGTGATCGATCGGACAGCGTTCTCACATGGGTCGATACGGACTGGCCTTTTATTCTTGCTCTGATTGGCTTGTTTTCCGTTTACGCTTTCCGCATTCGATGTACTCGTCATAAAGGAAAGAACACGTTTGTCTTCCAGTTTTGTGTCTTGTCTCTCTGAATTCCGGACTACGAGTCCAACAACGAAATATGAATATTTGTGTGATACGTATCAGAATGCAACACATGCGCATGCGTTTGTCCAAAGTTAACTATGAACTGCCACAAACTGGATGGATAAATATTCAACCTCATGGAACACAGTACTATAAACGTGCATGGGTTTCGTTTGCATGCATGTTCCAACTTGGACATGCCCATCAGATTGTCAATTTGCCACCAAAGCGAGGAAACATTGCTTTTGCATATTGTAATAGGTAAAGTGTTTGGAGGCTATGGTAAGAGTAAGGTGGGGTCAATTAAGGTAACATGAGGTAAGTCAGTTTAGCCCAACTGCCGTAAAGAAGCATGGCATATGCAACATCAAACCTCAGCATGGGGACCCTCGTATGTGGGCATCTGTTCGGATTACCAGTAGGGCAAATATAGTGCGCTTCATGGCTCGCATGACACGAGCTAAAGCTTGAGTATGGAACACTTGATTGGTCAATGCGGAAAAGTCCATAAGGACGCGCTGAACTAGCTAATCAATACCATCGGCGGACGTTACAATAGCAATCATTTAGATGATAGCCACAAGGTCCTGTCCACACAAAGTAACACATGGGTTAACTTGCAACCGAATACCATGAAAGTGGAAAGCAGAAAAACGCGGAAACAGACGAATCTGGAGAACTTGTGGAAGTGGCCATCTTGAGACAAATGTCTGGAAAGCTCTTTCAATGCTACTTTTTCAAAAGTAACCACACGGTGAAGCGCAGTTTATGGCTACAGGGATTCCAACGACTCAGTATTTTGTCGCGTCTTCATGCACGAAATACAACCTACCGCGAATTGTTTTCCCGTGGCGTATAGACAACCACGAATGTTTCAGACTTCGCTAAGATTTTGTTTAAGGTAGCAGTTTGGACGCGCTTTCATAAGAAGCACATACACTTGCTGCCTTCATATTGCCCAGCAGTTTGCAGAAACTCAGAATTGGCATCCTCAGCTGACGACAGAAAATGCTTTTGATTAGTCTTTTGTCTTATGCTATTAAATTGCATTCGTCATCAGTCTGTAATTTAGTGAAATGATGGACATTCGCATGTTAACTTCTATTGCCAGACGTCTCTATGTAATTGAGCTGAGAGTATTTGGGAGATAAGGCCACAATACCTTGTTTATTTGCGCAAATAATTTGGGTAATTAAAGTAATATATGACCGCGTAAGATCGTCGAATCCCGAAAGCTTTTGTTATATGAGGTGTAATTTCGAAAGAATAGTTCACAACTTTAGCCATGTTACCATTCCCACCACATCAGTTATATCTTTGATGGCATCAACCCTTCTGCGCACACTGCACCTACATTAGAAACCGTCAATCATTTCCATACACGCTGCTTACTTTCTGTTCCTCACTGTAACATCAGATTCTGCCACAAGGAATGATCACATCAAACGCCACAGCTGAGTATCCTTCGTATGCCAGCTGCGACGCATCATATGGAGCGAGGACTTGATTCAATACTCTTCCGGAAAACACAAGTCATATTTCACCTGCTGAGCTGCGAATTTTCGTGGGTTACTTCAACTGTATGGGACTCTGTTATTCTGGTTCATAACATGGACATAAGAAATCATCGATCTTGTGGAGATGACTGGTTTCGTGCGTTTTCATGCTTGATCATCGATAGTCACTTACCTTCATGTTGATTAGCAGCAGTTTTAATAGTACCGCTCTTCTTATTTCTGCTATGTGATGTCATTGTTGTCGACTACCGAAATTGTTGCCTATAAATTGTATGGTGAAACTGGTTCTGAGTCCACTGAATCCGTGACTGCAATCTTTCAATGGTTTACAACATTCGATTTTATTCATTGGCAGCAACATTGTTGGTTAACTTCTACTATTTCGTACCAGCAGTTTATAAAGCAGAATGTTTAACGTCAAGTTCAGAAATGCACCAGACGACCGATTTGCTTTGTTGTGGCACGTCATTTGCGCACGTTTATTTCCCGAGAAATTAACCGAACCAGCGAGAAATAGCTGCTTACTCCACTTAGCCATAAATATGTTGACAGATTTACGGGGACATAACGCGGCCCAAACTTCACTGCCACCGAGAGTATTACCGTTGCGTCGAGTAGTGGCTAGACACCGTTTTCGATCCATCTGACCGACACCAAATCGACTAAGCACGCGCCAGCAGCATATGGTTGGTGGCATCCGGTTTCGGTATGCCTGTTACTGTGGCCACCCACAGGACGTCTGCGCCTACAGAGGGAGCATGGGTGGCTTGGGCTGTACCATCCACAACTCCAACCACACTCCCCATGTCCAGTCTAAAATCGAAGGAATAAGACTGAGAGGCATGTGAATGGGATGCACGTTTCATTAGCGCGGCTGGCCCACACTCCTTCACAGGCAAACACAAGCACACATTATTTGGGAATCAAGCGTACAAAAGGCGGTGGCTGGACTGTAGTTCATACCGCAATGAGTGCAGGGAACCACAATTTGAGCCTAGCACCGTCACAAGCACCGTACACCAGTCCCCTCTAGCAACGAATAACTGTCTCCTGGAACCAGTATGGACGCGATAGTGGGTAATGGACAGGTAGGCCCGTTATCAACATGCGCATCAAGCGCAGCCACACCGGGGATATCAAACAACAGACAATTACTTGAAATGACATTATCAAATAAAATATATCTGTTAAAGAATTCGGCTATGCAGATATAACTATTCGCTAAATGAGTATATGAAGTAAGTTGGTTAGCAATGAATTCGCGATAAGTACGCAACGTTCAGGTGTTACTTAACAAATGCTACAAAAGCGATAAGGTTAAGGTATATATGCGCAATTAGGGTAAGCATCGTGTGCAAGTTAATAGTAGCTTATTCAGGTAGGCAGAATTAATCATTGAAGGTGGAATGTAATATATCAAGCATAAAAATCCAGTTTAAGTGTGAGTTGGTTCAGCCTAACCGCAGTGAGGAAGCATCATTAATGCAACATAAGCCACAGCATGGGGCGTGAATTATATATATGTCCTGATTAAAACAATTTCCACTCATCTTCTTCAGAATCGATGCTGTTCGTAGATCCTTAACGCTGCCTTACATAGGTCCAGTCAAGGTATTAAAGAGGAAACCGAAGTACTTCGTTCTGGATAACAATGAATCGAAATCATTCGTCCTTCAAGCATTTGTTGGTTATCTCCACTGCACCTTTTACTTAGAAAGACCGCTGATTGGTCATCATGTGGCTACAATCTAGCACTGAATAACGCTACAGTTCCTGACAGATACCCGATCCCACATATACATGATTTGCGTTACGATTGGCTGGGAAGTCAATCTCTCCAAATTACATGCACTAGAACTCCAGGCTACACCAGGAGAGCAATACAAAGCGGACCTGCAAATACCACTCTCAGCTTTTCCGCTTTATGACCACGTCACTTCGCCCACCAGGTTCACAGAAATCACAGACCATCCATATTGGACCGAATAATCACTAATGAAGTATTGATGACCGAGAGAATGATGACCGATACTTCTCTAGGCCGCAGTGAGCATGCGGCTATTGCATTCTATGTACACTTGCCATGCTGAATATCCCGTGGATCGAACCCAAACAACGCAAATCGTAACCAGTTACGACACCTTAACCCGACACTTGGAGGCGATCGACTGGACTTTCCTAACCGAGGATGCACCCGATATTGCTTGGAAAGTTTTCATCAGTATTTTTAACACCCTGGTTAGTGGAGCATGGGAAACCAAGACTTTCATTTTGAGAAGCCTGATATCTTTTGCACGGAGTAGGACAAGATAACGGATTATGATGCACAACGCGGGGTGATATACCCACAAAACCGATCCCAGTCCGAGTAACTCGAAAGCGTATGTTGTCCATCATACCCACTGTATCTAATTAGTGCGTGAGTACAAAGTATCATATAAACATACTTTAGACATTGATTACGTTCAAATCCTAAGTATCTGTACAAGCACAAGAACAGCCTTCGCATGGTGAACATTGGATTTTCCCCTCTTCAAACAACGGATGGTCTAATTCGGACTGCTATAGAAGCGTCGAATTTTCTGCAACAACAATATGCACCAACGTTTCCTTGCATCCCGTTGTCTACTGAAATTTTATGATCTATGATGCCTAAACAAGAACTCATAAATTTTACAACGGACATGTTGATGAGAAAGCTGCTATTCATGCGCCTGCACACCTGTCCGGGAATTGACGACATCCACCCAATGACGCTTGCTGTGGCGGCTACTAACTTGGCTGAACCTTTGGCGCGGCTGTTCCAGTATGGCCTTGACGGGTAACACGTTTCTGCAATGTGGAAACACGGACGAATAACTTCCATTTGCAAAGGAATAGTCGTTCAGACCCAGCTTGTTATAGACCAATGACTCTACGGCCAGTTCTTTCAAAAGTTTTGGAGGCTAACATTTCCGACGCCCTCATATCTTATCTGGACGGCTTTTGTTACTTTGCTCAGCAGCAACAAGACTTCCGCCAGAATCGGTCGTGCACAACCAATTTATTGTTAGCACAAGACAGCTGGACCAAAACTGTGGACCCTGGTGCAGGAGTTGATGTAGCTATCCTGGATTTCTCTAAGGTTTTCGACCGGTTGCACAATCGTATCCTTCTCATCAAACTTCAATGATGCGGCATGGGGACAACTTTTCCGTTGGACCTGCAACTTTCTCGCG
This sequence comes from Dicrocoelium dendriticum, assembly GCA_944474145.2. Classification (NCBI taxonomy): domain Eukaryota; kingdom Metazoa; phylum Platyhelminthes; class Trematoda; order Plagiorchiida; family Dicrocoeliidae; genus Dicrocoelium; species Dicrocoelium dendriticum. The sequence continues at coordinate 17,893,560 of OX104069.1, forward strand.
CACAAGCGTTTGCAGGTGAGAGTACGTGAATCCGTGTCAGACCCAAATTACACGGAAATAGCAGTGCGGAGGATTCGGTACTGGGCCCCTTGTATACTTGGTCTATATACACGATCTAGTAAGTCGAGTTACTTCAAACCTTTGACTTTACGCTGACGACAGTAAAGTTTGACGAATGATCAGACCTCCAGAAGACCGCATCCAACTTCAACGCGACCTTGGTAATATTTATGGTTAGTCGGTCTAAAATCGCCTTCTATTCAATGTGGCTAAATGTCGAATTCCCCATTTAATACATCGAATGATTCACACATATAAGCTGGGGCACCAGGGTCCGCAACACTGCTCTTTCGGAAAGGATATTAGTGTGCTGCTTCAAGAAGTCCATGGCTGCTTGGAACTACCCAAAAGAGCGTCGAATAAGAGGATCCAAATCGTGGGGCTTTTACGGAGAGCTTTCGAGCAAATCGAATCTTGGATTTTTGCCAAATACTTCCCGCATTTATAAGCCCATTTGCTGAATATTCAGTCCATGCAAAGTACCCATGGCTGAAGCGGAATCTCACGGGCTTGGAGCTTCCACAAAGTGGGGCCAGCAAAAATGTCAAGCGATTACGCCAATTGTCATACGAACAGTGCTTGGCAATTTCAGTGGATTTTTCTCCCTTGGCGTGCTTACATAATCGTAGTTTACCAAAATATTAAACAATTTAATGTGACAGGAGAACGTCAGCACCGCGGGATGCACGTAGTCTATCTTGACACCGCCACGTTATTTTATTATACGACCGCAAGCTCATATCATTGCTTATTCTGCAACTATATCTTCGCTGCTACTGCTGCATTTGTCCTTTTCCTCCACTTAACCGACTATCCGCCAGTCCAACTCTCTGGATCTCTCAACCACGGTAGGCTCTGCTCCGTTCTTAATCCGGCTTTCAATCTCACTCTTCCCTGTATTTAGCATACGTAGCTGTGGTGCCGTAACGCTTCATCTTCGAGTGGTTGGCCAGCGGTGGTAGATCAGGATGGAGTTGAGTGTGTTTGAGGTTCGATGTAATCCGCGTTTTTCTGTGTAGAATCCTTTGGTTGCACACCCACAAGGCAGAGTAGCTACTTGCTCACTTTCTGATGATACCTTCAGACCTCATGCACTTCCATACACCTGCGCTAATACACTATACTATGCACTACCATACAACTAGTTTCTGTACACGGGTATTCCTTCCGCAAATTCAATATATAACGCAAAACGTAAACTTGACGCCGTTGCCAATGTATACACAAAAACCAGGTAAAGAGCTTCGTAAGCATCCAGGTCGTTAGCTCTTATCTCTCCTTTCTTTATGTTTGGAATACTGCCTTTCTCTATCACTTGCTTCTTTGCCCCTCTGCGAGACCTACATAGAAGAGTTGAACAGCCTTATCTTGGTCGTCCAGTCTCGGTAACGTTCTTGAAGATAATCCACGTAATTCCAAAGAAATAAGTGGAAAGCCCAGACCACCAACCCGGACATTTTGCCACGTTGACGTGTATCGGCCACTAGTTTGAACAATTGGTTTTAAATCCTTTCAGAACATCAGTTCTTTAACCGCATTATCTACCCGCACGATTTCTACTTACCTGCGATACCAGTGCTTTGAGCCTCGTTCAACTCGCCAATGGATTACCTTCCTTGTAACAACAGTATCTTAATGTACTTGGCGCCATTACACCATGGACACCTTACTCATCTCGCTAGAGTCGTCTACCGAAGATCTTACGCATTTCAGATGAATATCGACTGTGTTGCGTTTATTCCTTTCGGCTTTACACCTATTCAGGAGACCAAAGCTAACACTTTGATCGATGTTTTTACCGACCTAAACAATTGGACTCAAATCCATTTTACCTTGAAAAATCTCCTCAGTACAAGGTTTCCCGCCTTGCATGCGTTCTACTTACCTGCGATGGTTGCTCCCCGTGGATATGACTGCGACACCTACCCGGCCCTTGGGTTGTCCCCCCGGCCAAATATACCGAAAATGAACCATCCTACCCGCATCACTTTGAGTCTCTTACTGCCTCATGCAACTCTGCATCCCACTCTACATAGCCCTATATCCGTTCAGAATCACCGCTTCCTACAGTTACAAATGAATCCTTACTAAGCTTTTATCTCAGCCAAGGCACAATTGGGTGCACCATGACTACAATTAATCGTGCGAAAAATAAGTCATAAACTAGCGTTTTCAGTGCCTCATTGTTAATCAACTTGCGTCCAAGGGCACAGTTCCAGTAAGTGTTGGGTTTTCATCTACCAAACATTCCCAGAATATGGCGATAATAGCCTGAAACACTCAAACCACCCACCCGGTAGTTCCGCAAAATAGCACTTACATATTTTACCGCGCTTCGGCGTTACATTTATGTCTGACGTTGCAATATTCCTAAGCAAAAATTATGTACAATTCCTCCAGACAATATTTGTCAGCACTTACTTAGGGCTTTTGGTGTACATCTGCTTAATGTGTCCGGTGGCCCTGCAAACCACTTGCTAATGCTTGCATCTGTGTTTCGTTCCAGCAAGAATAAAAATATCTATTGATGTATTTAACCTTATTATCTGTGAAATGCTACCAATACTATTAGTCAAACCATCGTAATGTTTATCTATTCCTGTTAAAAGCGGCACGAATACTCATCAAGCCGGTTGTGGCCAGAATGGCAGACTCACGCTAACCGACATGAAGTATTCGCGATAGTTAACTGGCAAGTACCATTCCCGGTAGGTAAGGAGAAGTTATGGACGTGACTGGCGA
>OX104069.1:17896575-17985374 GCA_944474145.2 Dicrocoelium dendriticum
CCCAGTTATGCCTAGAAGTAAGCTGAAAAAGATTTACTAAAATTGTTTCCGTCGTTCCTTCAGTTAGTTCCATCGTTTAAAGCCATTGTTGCTGTCTTATCTTACCTAACAGACGAAGTCGTGTTCCACCAGTCTCTGCTCGAAAACGACTTGTCGCCCCTCAAAAGTTGTTGGCCACATCGGAATTCCATCCCATGCTTAAAATTGGTATTATCCGCAAACTGAAAGCCAGTAGGCTTCATCTATCCAAATGGTACTACAGAAGACTAGCGACTCGAAACCATGCGGCGTTTATCGGACACTGAACATGTGCACCTACCTCGACAAATACTCCCCTAGAGAAATCTGCCACATAGACTATGTCTCACAGCTCAAGTCGGATATAAAGCACGTCTCAGTTTGTCAAACTTTGTCGCAGAAACCTTATCCTAAGTTAGTTCAATTATACTGGGTCTCAGCATCGAGCTAGCAGCAATGGCAGCTGCACTACAGACCGATCCTGAGGTTGATCAACTTCGCACACCCTGATCCCTCCGCGTCCTACCATTTCCACTAAATACCTATAAAGCACCTATTGCAAAGCAACTCACTTCACGTATGCGTCGTTTCGCACCTACTCACACCCGTGTCCAGACCCAGAAAACCTTTGTACCGCCGGAGCTTCGAACTTGTACGCATCTATTGGTACGTGTTGACAGCGTCAAGCGATCGCTGACTCCGCAACTTGAAGGCAGATTTAGAGTTCTCCAACGAAACGACAAAGTATATGTAATCGATCGCCACCAGAAGCGTGAGGCAGTATCTATTAGTAGCATAAACATGACTATATCGACAGCGACAATGCTTCTACAAAGACGCTTGTGCCTCCGCAAATACCCCACAGTCGTAACAGTTCAGCGACATCAGCAGAGATGCATTCAACATCCTCTAGTACACCCAATGCGACTGTCAGTTAAACAGGTACATGGACCAGGTCGTTTTGTACAAACAGTGCATTACTCTGTTTAGGCTCCCTTCATCATTTTAAAAACCACAAAACATCGCAACATGTCTTGTAACCACCAAGAATGAGTAAAACGTTTGCAAAAGCTGAAAAATTTGGTTGTGCTTAGTTTGGTTTAATAATTTTATTGCCACGCACCATTGACACAACCGCTTCTGCTTGCTTTCCCTGTACACCTATCAACTTGGTCACACATGCACGATAAAGCCGGAATCCTCAACTTGTGCACTGAACATTCCCCATCGAAATGTTGCGTCCCTACAAAGCATTTTTGCAAAACTTTCTTTCGTTTCACCATTAGGGAGGACACGGTTGGGAGCCCGCTAGGATCCGTTTGGCTGCTTCTGCCCCAGCAGCTGCATCAGGTTTTACCAACTGGTCTGGCGGAAGATTGGCCAGCGGTGGTTATTCCACTCGTAGATCAAAGACCTGTTAAAACGGTACCTTCTGGGAACGGACTGTGAAGCAGTCTGTAGATTTCCCCGGCTTGCCTGAGTATGTTGTGTAAAATAAGGAATAAAAGTAACTACTTATTGTACACATAGAAATTTTTATAGAGTGCTTCCACGCATGTGGCTTTTATTAGCCTGATCCAATAAACACGCGATATACCCACCCGCGGTGCCACGGTTGGATTAAACATGCCACTCCATCGCGCGTCCCCCACATCCTTCACTAGCTAGCTCGTTGTCGTCCGGTGTCATTTTGCAGCCAATACACGGGAACAGTGTACTATAATACACTTTCGTCCAGTCACGTCCATAACTTCTCTTTACCTACCGGGAATGGTACTTGCCAGTTGACTATCGCGAATACTTCATGTCGGTTAGCGTGAGTCTGCCATTCTGGCCACAAACGGCTTGATGAGTATTCGTGCCACTTTTAACATGAATAGATAAACATTACGATGGTTTGACTAATAGTATTGGTAGCATTTCACAGATAATAAGGTTAAATACATTAATAGAAATTTTTATTCTTGCTGGAACGAAACACAGATGCAAGCATTAGCAAGTGGTTTTCAGGGCCACCGGACACATTAAGCAGATGTACACCAAACGACGTTTGTAAGTACTGGCAAATATTTGTCTGGAGGAACTGTACATAATTTTTGCTTAGGAATGTTGCAACGTCAGACATAAATGTGACGCCGAAGCGCGGTAAGATATATAAGTGTTATTTTGCGGAACTACCGGGTGGGTGGCTTGAATGTTTCAGGCTATTATCGCCATATTCTGGGAATGTTTGGTAGATGAAAACCCAACACTTACTGGAACTCTGCCCTTGGACGCGAGTTGATTAACAATGAGGCACTGAAAACGCTAGTTTATGACTTATTTTTCGCACGATTAATTGCAGTCATGGTGCACCCAATTGTCCTTTGGCTGAGATAAAAGTTTAGTCAGGATTCATTTGTAACTGTAGGAAGCAGCGATACTGAACGGATATAGGGCTATGGAGAGTGGGATGCAGAGTTGCATGAGGCAGTAAGAGACTCAAAGTGATGCGGGTCGGATGGTTCATTTTCGGTATAATTGGCGGTGCGGACAACCCAAGGGCCGGGTAGGCGTCGCAGTCACATCCACGGGGAGCAACCATCGCAGGTAAGTAGAACGCATACAAGGCGGAAAAGCTTGTACTGAGGAGATTTTTCAAAGGTAAAATGGATTTGAATCCAATTGTTTAGGTCGGTAAAAACACTGATCAAAGTGTTAGCTTTGGTCTCCGGAATAGGTGTATAGCCGAAAGGAATATACGGAACACAGTCGATATTCATCTGAAATGCGTAAGATCTTCGGTAGACGACTCTAGCGAGATGAGTAAGGTATCCATGGTGTAATGGCGCCAAGTACATTAAGATACTGTTGGTACAAGGAAGGTAATCCATTGGCGAGTTGAACGAGGCTCAAAGCCCTGGTATCGCAGGTAAGTAGAAATCGTGCGGGTAGATAATGCGGTTAAAGAGCTGATGTTCTGAACGTAATAAGGATTTAAACCAATTGTTCAAACTACTGGAAGCTACAGGTCAAGATGACAAGATGCCCGGGTTGGTGTTCCGGGCTTTCCACGTATTTCTTTGGAATTACGAGGATTATCTTTAAGAACGTTACGGAGACTGGACGACCAAGATAAGGCTGTTCAACTCTTATATGTAGGTCTCGCAGAAGGGCCAAGAAGCAAATGATAGAGAAATGCAGTATTCCAAACATAAAGAAAGGAGTGATGTGAGGTAACGACCTGGATGCTTACGAAGCACTTTACCTGGTTTTGTGTATATATTGGCAATGGCGTCAAGTTTATGTTTTGCGTTATATATTGAAGTTGCGGAAGGAATACCCGTGACATAGAATACTGTTCACTACTACAGTCGAATCTGCGGAAATCTGACCAGCATGCTCTTGAGAGGGTACAGCGACGCTTTACAAAGAATCTGTGCGGATATTCCTCCAAGATGACCTACAGAGAGCGCAGTGAAAAACTTGGACTTGACCCACTTTGGCTACGGATACTGAAGATGAACTTGTGTTTCCTGTACAGAATAATTCACCATCACATGCACAATTATGCAACTGTGTCCATATGTCCGTTAACACTAGATACGAGCTACGAAATAAGGAGACAACGGTCATGATTCCAAAGTTCAATACGCGAATTAGGGAGCGTTTCTTCTTAATACACTGCTCAAAGCTTTGGAACAAACTTCCAAGAGCTATCAGAACTTGTTGCACATTGCGTTTGTTTAAGCTTTCGATAAAAGATCATTTAACCGTTCAAAATGTGATAATAATGTTTCGAACAGCACAGTCCTTAGATAACGCTTTTGTGAACGGAGTTAATGGTGCCTGAAAATACATGCGATCAAGTGCACAAGTGGTTATATTTTGTTGGCCCGCAGCACTTTATTCTCTCTTCTTTTTTTCTTTTTTCGTGTGCGATCAACTCTCATGTGACTGCTAAAAACTTGTCAGACGATAGAACAAGAGGAATGTAAATATTTTGGACCGCTTCGCGCTACACAAATTTTCATTTTGTGCTCACATTTTTAAAAACGTTTATTATACCATGTTATGAAACTGCTATACCATTATTTGATCCGTCCCTCCTGGGAACGGCTTCTCGCATCGTCGAGCCATACACAATTTATTTATTTATTTAATACCCGTGTACAGAAACTAGTTGTATTGTAGTGCCTAGTATAGTGTATTAGAGCATGTGTATGGAAGTGCATGAGGTCTGAATGTATCAGCAAGATGTGCGCAAGTAGCTACTCTGCCTTGTGGGTGCGCCACCAAAGGATTCTACACAGAAAAACGCGGATAACATCATACCTCAAACACACTCAACTCCATCCTGATCTACCACCGCTGGTCAACCAGCGGTCAACCAGCCTTACGGCACCACAGCTGCGTATGCTAAATACAGGGAAGAGTGAGATTGAAAGCCGGATTAAGAACGGAGCAGAGCCTACCGTGGTTGAGAGATCCAGAGAGTTGGACTGGCGGATAGTCGGTTAAGAGGAGGAAAAGGACAAATGCAGCAGCTGCAGCGAAGATATAGTTGCAGAATAAGCAATGATATGAACTTGCGGTCGTATAATAAAATAACGCGGCGGTGTCAACCTAGATTACGTGCATCCCGCGGTGGTGGCGTTCTACTGTAACAGTAATTTGTTTAATATTTTGCTAAACCATGATTATGTAAGCACGCTAAGGGTGACAATTTCCACTGAAATTGCCAATCACTCTTCGTATGACAATTGGGGTAATCCCTTGACATTTTTGGTCGCCCCACTTTGTGGATGCTCCAAGACCGTGAGATTCCGTTTTAGAAAAGGTTGCTTTGCATGAATTGCATATTCAGCATATGGGCGCATATATGCTGGAAGTATTTGGCGAAATATCTATGTTCGATTTGCCCGAAAGCCCTCCGTAAAAGCCCCACGATTTGAATCCTTTTCTTCGATTCTCTTTTGGACTGTTCCGAACAGCCATGGACTTCTTGGAGCAGCACACTAATATCCTTTGCAAAAGAACAGTGTAGCGGATCTTGGTGCCCCTGCTTATATGTGTGAATCATTCGGTGTATTCAATGGGGCACTCGAAATTTAGCCACATTGAATAGAAAGCGATTTTGGACCGACTAACCATAAATAGTATCAAGGTCGCGTAGAAGTTGGATGCGGTCTTCTGGAGATCCGATCACTCGTCAAACTTTTCTGTCATCAGCGTAAAATCAAAGGTTTGAAGTAATTCGACTCATTAGATTGTGTATATAGACCAAGAATACAAGGGGCCCCAGTACCGAATCCTCTGCACTCCCATTTCCATGTGATTTGGGTCTGACACGGATTAACATACTCTCCCCTGCAAACGCTTGTTCGAGAGAAAGTTGCATGTCCAACGGAAAAGTTGTCCCTATGACACATCCATGAAGTTTGACGAGAAGAATACGATTATGCAACCGGTCTAAAACCTTAGAGAAATCCAGGACAGCTACATCAACTCTTGCACCAGGGTCCACAGTTTTGGTCCAACTTCCTCGCGTTAACAATACGTTGGTTGTGCACGACAGATTCTGACGGAACTCTTGTTGCTGCTGAGCAAAAGTAACAAAAGCCGTCCAGATAATATATGAGTGGGTCGGAAATGTTAGCCTCCAAAACTTTTGAAAGAACTGGCCGTAGAGTCAATAGTCTATAACAAGGTGGGTCGGAATGATTGCACCTTTTAAATGGGAGTTATTCATCCTTGTTTCCACATTGCAGAAACGTGTTACCCGTCAAGGCCATCCTGAAACAGCCGCGCCAAAGGTTCAGCCAAGTTAGTAGCCGCCACAGCAAGCGCCTTTGGGCGGATGTCGTCAATTTCTGGACAGGCGTGCAGGCGCATGTATAGCAGCTTTCTCATCACCATGTCCGTTGTAAAAATTATGAGTTCTTGTTTGGGCATCATAGATCATAAACTTTCAGTAGACAACGGGATGCAAGTAAACTTTGGTACTTATTGTTGCTGGGGAGCATTCCACGCTTCCATAGCAGTCCGAGTTAGACAATCCGTTGTTTGAAGACGGAAAATCCAATGTTCCCCATGCGGAGGCTGTTCACCTGTTTGTACAGACGCTTAGGATTTGAACGTAATCAATGTCTAAAGTATGTTTCTAAGCTACTTTGTGCTCACCCACTACTTAGATACAGTGGGTATAATGGACAACATATGCTTTCGAGGTACTCCGATGGGGTCGGTTTTGTGGGTATATCACCCCGCCTTGTGCATCAAAATGCGTTAGCTTGTCCTACTCCGTGCAAAGGACATCAGGTTTCTCAAAATGGCAGTCTTGGTTTCCCATGCTCCAATAACCAGGGTGTTAAACTTACTGATGAAAGCTTTCCAAGCAATATCGGGTGCATCCTCGGTTAGGAAAGTCCAGTCGATCACTTCCAAGAGTCGGGTTAAGGTGTCGTAACTGGTAACGGTTCGCGTTGTTTGGGTTCGATCCTCAGGATATTCAGCATGGCAAGTATACATAAAATGCAAAAGTCGCATGATCACTGCAGCCTAGAGAAGTATCGGTCATCATTCTCTCGGTCATCAGTTCTTCATTAGTGATTATTTGGTCCTATATGGATGGCCTGTGATTTCCCTGAACCTGGTGGGCGAAGTGAAGTGGTCATAAAGTGGAAAAGTTGAGACTATAGTACATGCAGGTCCGATTTGTATTGCTCTCCGGGTGTAGCCTGGAGTTCTAGTGCATGTAAGTTGGAAAGATTAACTTTCCAGCCAATCGTAACGCAAATCGTGTATATGTGGGATCGGGTATCTGTCAGGAACTGTAGCGTTATTCAGTGCTCGAAGGTCGCCACAAGGGGATCAATCCCCGGTCTTTGTAAGTAAAAGGTGCAATGGAGATAACCAACAAATGCTTGAAGGACGAATGATTTCGATTTATTGTTAGCCAGAACGAAATACTTCGGTTTCCGCTTTAATACCTTTACTGGACCTTTATAAGGCAGCGTTAAAAATCTACGAACAGCATCGATTCTGAGAAAGACGAATGGACATTGTGTAATTCAGGATGTATATGCTACTCCAAGGCCCATGCTGTGGCTTATGATGCATTAATGATATTTCCTCACCGCAGTTAGACTGAAGCAACTCACACCTAAACTAGGTTTTTGTGCTGGATAAATTACATTCCACCTTCATTGTTTTATTCTGCCTACCTGAATAATCTACTATTAACTTGCACACGATGCTTACGCTAATTGTGAATACCTACGTTAACGATCTTGGTCTTGTAGCAGTTGCTAAGTAACACCTGAACGTTACGCCCTTATCGCGGATTCATTGCCAACCAACTTACTTCATATGTTCATTTAGCGAAAAGTTATATCTGCAAGGCCGTATTGTTTAACAGGTAGATTTTATTTGATAATGTCATTTCAAGTAATTGTCTGTTGTTTGATATCCCCGGTTTGGCTGCGCTTGATGCGCGTGTTGACAACGGGCCTACCTGTCCATTACCCACTATCGCGTCCACACTGGTTCCAGGAGACAGTTAGTCGTTGCTAGAGGGGACGGGTGCGCGGTCCTTGTGACCGTGCTAGGCTCGAAGATTGGTTCCATGCACTCAGTGTGGAGCAAACTAGCGTCCAGCCACCGCCTTGTGTACGCTTGATTCCCAAATACGGAGTGCCTGTGTTTTGCCTGTGAAGGGGTGTGGGCCGGCCGGGTTATTGAAACGTGGATCACTTTCCCATGCCTCTCAGTCTTATTCCTTCGATTTTAAACTGAACATGGGGTGTGTGGAAGGAGCTGTGCATGGTGCAGCGCAAGCCACCCACGGTCCCTCTGTAGGCGCAGACGTCCTGTGGCTGGCCACAGTGACAGGCAAAACCGAAACCAGATGCCGCCAACCATATGCTGCTCGCGCGTGATTAGTCGAGGTGGTGTCGGTCTAATGGATCGAAAATGGTTGCCAACCACTATCCTATGCAGTGGTAATAACGTCGGTGGCAGTGAAGCATGAGTCGCGTTATGTCCCCGTAAATCTGTTAACATATTTTGGCTAAGTGGCGCATGCAGCTAAAAATCACTGGTTCGGTTAATTGCTCGGGAAATAAACGTGCGCAAACGACTTGCCACAACAAAGCAAATCGGTCGTCTGGTGCATTTCTGAACTTGACGTTAAACCTTCTGCTTTATAAACTGCTAGTACGAAATAGTAGAAATTAACCAACAATGTTGCTGCGAATGAATAAAATCGAATGTTGTAAACCATTGAAAGATTGCATTCACGGATTCAGTGGACTCATAACCAGTTTCACCATACAATTTATAGGCAACAATTTCTGTAGTCGACCGCAACAACATCGCATAGCAGAAATAAGGAGAGCGGTACTATTAAAACTGCTGCTAATCAACATGAAGGTAAGTGACCATCGATGGTTAAGCATGAAAACGCACGAAACCAGTCATCTCTACAAGATCGATGATTTCTCATGTCCATGTTATGAACCAGAATAACAGAGTCCCATACAGTTGAAGTAACCCATGAAAATTTGCAGCTCAGCAGGTGAAATATGACTTGTGTTTTCCGGAAGAGTATTGAATCAAGTCCTCGCTGCATATGATGCGTCGCAGCTGGCATACGAAGGATACTCAGCTGTGGCGTTTGATATGGTCATTCCGAGTGCCATTATCTGATGTTACAGTGAGGAACAGAATGTAAGCCGCGTGTATGGAAATGATTGACGATTTGTAATGTAAGTGCAGTGTGCGCAGAAGGGTTGATGCTATCAAAGGTATAACGGATGTGGTGGGAATGGTAACATGGCTAAAGTTGTGAACTATTCTTTCGAGATTACACCTCATATAACAAAAGCTTTCGGATTTCGACGATGTTACGCGATCACATATTACTTTAATTACCTAAAGTATTTGCGCAAATAAAAAAGGTAATGTGGCCTTATCTCCCAAATACTCTCAGCTTAATTACATGGAAACGTTTGGCAATATAATCTAACATGTGCATGTCCATCATTTCACTAAATTACAGACTGATGACGAATGCAGTTCACTAGCATAAGCCAAAAAGCTAATCAAAAGCATTTTCTGTCGTCAGCTGAGGATGCCAGTGCTGAGTTTCTGCAAACTGCTAGACAACATGAAGGCAGCAAGTGTATGTGCTTCTAATGAAAGCGTGTCCAAACTGCTACCTTAAACAATACCATAGTGAAGTCTGAAAAATTCGTGGTTGTCTATACGCAACGAGAAAACATGTCGTGGTGGGTTGAATTGCTTGCATGAAGACGCAACAAACTACAGAGTCGTTGGAATCCCTGTAGCCATAAACAGCGTTTCACCATGTGGTAACATTTGAAAAAGTAGCATTGAAAATCTTTCCAGACCTTTGTCTCAAGATGGTCACTTCCACATGTTCTCGAAATTCGTCTGTTTCCGCGTTATTCTGCTTTTCACTTTCATGGTATTCGGTTACAATTTAACCTAAGTGTTATTTAGTGTGGACAGGACATTGGGGTTATCATCTAAATGATTGCTATTGTTACATGCGTCGATGGTATTGATTAGTTAGTTCAGCCACACCGCGTTCTTATGGACTTTTCCGCATTGACCAATCAAGTGTTCCATACTCAAGCGTTAGCTCGTGTCATGCGAGCCATGAAGCACACTATGTTTGCCCTACTGGTAGTCCGAACAGATGCCCAAATACCAGGGTCCCCATGCTGAGGTTTGATGTTGCATATGCCATACTTCTTTACGGCAGTTGGGTTAAACTGACGTACCTTATGTTACCTTTATTGACCGCACCTTACTCTTACCATTGCCTTCAAACACTTTACCTATTAGAATATGCAAAAGCAATGCTTCCTCGCTTTGGTGGCAAATTGAAAATCTGATAAGCATGTCCAAGTTGGAACATGCATGCAAACGAAACCCATGCACGTTTATAGTACTGTGTTCCATGAGGTTGAATATTTATCCATCCAGTTTGTGGCAGTTCATAGTTAACTTTGGACAAACGCATGCGCATGTGTTGCATTCTGATACGTATCACACAAGTGACTGTTTGATTGCCGGAAGAAAAATTGTTGTTGCTTCGGGACGTTCCGTGGTATAAATCGTACATAGCAACGAGTTACCTAGCGACGTTGCCAAGGAAGATGAATGTGCAAAAAGTTGGAAATGGATGGTTGGTCTGTTGGGAATGGGATTGTGTGTGAATTATGATGACATAGGAAGTGTTACCGTTAAGGGTACATATGTGTGATGGTTGTTATAATATTTCGGTGGCCATAGTTGTTTTTTCTGCTACCGCTATGGCTGTGGATGATGGTGAGCTGTTCAGATCTTTGGTTATTAGTAAGTATGAAAGTGTTTAAGAAATGGAGCAGCAATTCGGACGTTTTCAGATTAAATGGTTGACATGTTTTTCCAGCGTGGAAGGCGAAGGAAGGTGTTATTAATGCAACCCGGAGACTAACGCATGTAGATACGAATCCTACAAATCCGAGGCGCACGCCTGATTTAAGGCTCTTCATCTCTCAGGAGTATAGCAAACATGTAACCTGTGTGGAACTGAGCAATTTGCGCATTCGTAATTGAAATGTCACCTCATGTGAATTGTCGGAGGTGGCAAAGATGTTGGAAGGGCACGATGTTTGCCCATTGGTATCTGAGGGTAACCAGATTCCTTATGTATTCTTCTGTAGTGACAATGACATTTTCATCGATGAAACATCACCATCCGGACTTGTACACATAGGTTTCCTCCATGGACGGCTACACGGGGTAGGTGACCCCCACCACAACCCGCAGCTGGGGAAATGGGAGTGATCACACTGGCAACACTTCCACGTTGGTACTGTTGCTGTTGCTGTAGGACTGCTGCAGGTACTTGGTGATGCGACAGGTGGGTATATAGGGATGTGCCTGCAGACGTAGCGGAGCAGCAGATAAGCAGCAGATACGGCACCAAGCAATTGCGCAGAGCCTCGCGTTGTAACGTAACGCCGCCACTGAGCCACCTCCGAGGCATCCGCGCCGCCGTGGGAAGCTTCAGGCATACCTATTCGCAGGTAAGCATTGTTATCCATGATGCTTGTTTTTTTCCTGGAAAGTGAAATGCGCCGCCCACTGCGTTGCTAGTTAACACCGCCACTAAGACACCTCCGATGCACGGCTTTCGTTGTTATGGCAGACAGGATTGCAGTTTTCCGTTGATGGGAATAGGTGTGATTAATGAGTGAACAACTGCACCATAAAGCGCCGGCAAGTTGCCCATTTCACCTAATGAACCATGACTTAAGTTCGAATCATCGGGCTCTCATTTCCACAGCGACATTTCCCTGCCAGCGAAGGTGTTCTGATGTACTTCCGATGCAATGTGATGGTTGCACGATAGGTAGGTACAGGTTGCGTTGGTTATCCGCCTTCGCATCTCTTTCGAAACCAGGGCGACGTTCCTGGTAAATTGCTGTGATACTGCACCACGCCACAGCGCCTCCTCTAACGTGATGCCTCCTCCATGTGAAGTCTCCTTGCCACATAGTCGCAGTTGTCCATTTTCTATTTGAAACATACCTTCCCTTTCACAGCCTCAGTGGTATGCTGCGCACATAGACTTCCGACGTAACACCACCACTCAGCCGCCTCCCAGGTACGTCCTCTGCCATCTCATGCACGCAGCATACCTAGTCGCAGGTGCCGTGAGTTTCCCATGAAGACTTCTGTTTCAAAGACGCAGTGATGTTCGCGGAGCGACGCGTTGCAACGTACTACCGCCACTTGGCCACCTCCTACCTATCGCCTCTTTCAAGTGATACATCATTCATACGTAGTCACAGGTAACGTTTGTTTTCCATTATAACCACTGTTTAACCGCGAAAGTGAAATGCGCCGCCTACTGCCATCCAACTTAGCACCGCCACTGAGCCACCTCCCCGGAATCCCCTCCGCTATTTCATGTGTCATGGAAAGCTCTCCCCTGGTGACTGGTCTTCTATGCGGACTTCTCTTTCGCAGCCATGGTAACTGCCCTGCCATTGTCTTCCGAAAACGGGAAAACACTGCACGTATTCCCACGTGTCACCTCCGCCCTGCCAATGAATGTTGTTTCACACGGAAAGTGATACGCCCGCGCATGGACTTGCTACTTCGGAGATTGCTCCGAGCCACTCTCACTTTTCTCCAGCCTTCATTGTTTGAGACTGTGCGCGTCGCATACATTAGTTGCCTGTTGAGATATTCTGGGACACTTCACGTATCCACTAGCAATTGGAAGCCTTTATCCAAATGACATCGCCAGGCATGAAAGAATAAAATCGAATGTTGTAAACCATTGAAAGATTGCAGTCTCGGATTCAGTGGACCCATAACCAGTTTCACCATACAATCTATAGGCAACTATTTCTGTAGTCGACAACAATGACATCGCATAGCAGAAATAAGGAGAGCGGTACAATTAAAACTGCTGCTAATCGACATGAAGGTAAGTGACCATCGATGATCAAGCATGAAAACGCAAGAAACCAGTCATCTCCACAAGATCGATGATTTCTTATGTCCATGTTATGAACCAGAATAACAGAGTCCCATACAGTTGAAGTTACCCACGAAAATTCGCAGTTGAGCAGGTGAAATATGACTTGTGTTTTCCGGAAGAATATTGAATCAAGTCATCGCTGCAAATGATGCGTCGCAGCTGGCATACGAAGGATACTCAGCTGTGGCGTTTGATATGATCATTCCGTGTGGCAGAATTTGATGTTACAGTGAGCAACAGCAAATAAGCAGCGTGTATGGAAATGATTGACTGTTTCTAATGTGGGTGGAGTGTGTGCAGAAGGGTTGATACCATCAAAGGCATAACGGATGTGGTGGGAATGGTAACATGGCTAAAGTTGTGAACTATTCTTTCGAGATTACACCTCATATAACAAAAGCTTTCGGATTTCTACGATGTTACGCGGTCATATGTTACTTTAATTACCCAAAGTATTTGCGCAAATAAAAAGGTAATGTGGCCTTATCTCACAAATACTCTCAGCTTAATTACATGGAAACGTTTGGCAATATAATCTAACATGTGCATGTCCATCATTTCACTAAATTACAGACTGATGACGAATGCAGTTCACTGGCATAAGCCAAAAAGGTAATCAAAAGCATTTTTTGTCGTCAGCTGAGGATGCCAGTGCTGAGTTTCTGCAAACTGCTAGACAACATGAAGGCAGCAAGTGTATGTGCTTCTAATGAAAGCGTGTCCAAACTGCTACCTTAAACAATACCATAGTGAAGTCTGGAAGATTCGTGGTTGTCTATACACCACTTAAAACATGTCATGGTGGGTTGAATTGCTTGCATGAAGACGCAACAAACTACAGAGTCGTTGGAATCCCTGTAGCCATAAACAGCGTTTCACCATGTGGTAACATCTGAAAAAGTAGCACTGAAATAGCTTTCCAGACTTTTGTCTCAAGATGGTCACTTCCACATGTTCTCGAAATTCGTCTGTTTCCGCGTTATTCTGTTTTCCACTTTCATGGTATTCGGGTGCAATTTAACCTATGTGTTATTTAGTGGGAGCAGGACAATGTGGCTACCATCTAAATGATTGCTATTGTTACATGCGTCGATGGTATTGATTAGTTAGTTCAGCCACACCGCGTTCTTATGGACTTTTCCGCATTGACCAATCAAGTGTTCCATACTCAAGCGTTAGCTCGTGTCATGCGAGCCATGAAGCGCACTTTATTTGCCCTACTGGTAGTCCGAACAGATGCACACATACCAGGGTCCGCATGCTGAGGTTTGATGTTGCATATGCCATACTTCTTTACGGCAGTTGGGCTAAACTGACGTACCTTATGTTACCTTTATTGACCGCACCTTACTCTTACCATAGCCTTCAAACACTTTACCTATTACAATATGCAAAAGCAATGCTTCCTCGCTTTGGTGGCAAATTGACAACCTGATGGGCACGTCCAAGTTGGAACATGCATGCAAACGAAACCCATGCACGTTTATAGTACTGTGTTCCATGAGGTTGAATATTTATCCATCCAGTTTGTGGCAGTTCATAGTTAACTTTGGACAAACGCATGCGCATGTGTTGCATTCTGATACGTATCACACAAGGGACTGTTTGATTGCCGGAAGAAAAATTGTTGTTGCTTCGGGACGTTCCGTGGTATAAATCGTACATAGCAACGAGTTACCTAGCGACGTTGCCAAGGAAGATGAATGTGCAAAAAGTTGGAAATGGATGGTTGGTCTGTTGGGAATGGGATTGTGTGTGAATTATGATGACATAGGAAGTGTTACCGTTAGGGGTACATATGTGTGATGGTTGTTATAATATTTCGGTGGCCATAGTTGTTTTTTCTGCTACCGCTATGGCTGTGGATGATGGTGAGCTGTTCAGATATTTGGTTATTAGTAAGTATGAAAGTGTTTAAGAAATGGAGCAGCAATTCGGACGTTTTCAGATTAAATGTTTGACATGTTTTTCCAGCGTGGAAGGCGAAGGAAGGTGTTATTAATGCAACCCGGAGACTAACGCATGTAGATACGAATCCTACAAATCCGAGGCGCACGCCTGATTTAAGGCGCTTCATCTCCCAGGAGTACAGCAAACGTGTAACCTGTGTGGAACTGAGCAATTTGCGCATTCGTAATTAAAATGTCACCTCATGTGAAGTGTCGGAGGTGGCAAAGATTTTGGAAGGGCACGATGTTTGCCCATTGGTATCTGAGGGTAACCAGATTCCTTATGTATTCTTCTGTAGTGACAATGACATTTTCATCGATAAAACATCACCATCCGGACTTGTACACATAGGTTTCCTCCATGGACGGCTACACGGAGTAGGTGACCCCCACCACAACCCGCAGCTGGGGAAA
Source organism: Dicrocoelium dendriticum (assembly GCA_944474145.2). Lineage (NCBI taxonomy): Eukaryota > Metazoa > Platyhelminthes > Trematoda > Plagiorchiida > Dicrocoeliidae > Dicrocoelium > Dicrocoelium dendriticum. The sequence goes on from OX104069.1 coordinate 17,911,504, forward strand.
CGGGAGTGATCACACTGGCGACACTTCCACGTTGGTACTGTTGCTGTTGCTGTAGGACTGCTGCAGGTACTTGGTGATGCGACAGGTGGGCATATGGGGATGTGCCTGCAGACGTAGCGGAGCAGCAGATAAGCAGAAGATACGGCACCAAGCAATTGCGCAGAGCCTCGCGTTGTAACGTAACGCCGCCACTGAGCCACCTCCGAGGCATCCGCGCCGCCGTGGGAAGCTTCAGGCATACCTATTCGCAGGTAAGCATTGTTATCCATGATGCTTGTTTTTTTCCGGGAAAGTGAAATGCGCCGCCCACTGCGTTGCTAGTTAACACCGCCACTAAGACACCTCCGATGCACGGCTTCCGTTGTTATGGCAGACAGGATTGCAGTTTTCCGTTGATGGGAATAGGTGTGATTAATGAGTGAACAACTGCACCATAAAGCGCCGGCAAGTTGCCCATTTCACCTAATGAACCATGACTTCGGTTCGTATCATCGGGCTCTCATTTCCACAGCGACATTTCCCTGCCAGCGAAGGTGTTCTGATGTACTTCCAATGCAATGTGATGGTTGCATGATAGGTAGGTACAGGTTGCGTTGGTTATCCGCCTTCGCATCTCTTTCGAAACCAGGGCGACGTTCCTGGAAAATTGCTGTGTTACTGCACCACGCCACAGCGCCTCCTCTAACGTGATGCCTCCTCCATGTGAAGTCTCCTTGCCACATAGTCGCAGTTGTCCATTTTCTATTTGAAACATACCTTCCCTTTCACAGCCTCAGTGGTATGCTGCGCACATAGACTTCCGACGTAACACCACCACTCAGCCGCCTCCCAGGTACGTCCTCTGCCATCTCATGCACGCAGCATACCTAGTCGCAGATGCCGTGAGTTTCCCATGAAAACTTCTGTTTCAAAGACGCAGTGATGTTCGCGGAGCGACGCGTTGCAACGTACTACCGCCACTTGGCCACCTCCCACCTATCGCCTCTTTCAAGTGATACATCATTCATACGTAGTCACAGGTCACGTTTGTTTTCCATTATAACCACTGTTTAACCGCGAAAGTGAAATGCGCCGCCTACTGCCATCCAACTTAGCACCGCCACTGAGCCACCTCCCCGGAATCTCCTCCGCTATTTCATGTGTCATGGAAAGCTCTCCCCTTGTGACTGGTCTTCTATGCGGACTTCTCTTTCGCAGCCATGATAACTGCCCTGCCATTGCCTTCCGAAAACGGGAAAACACTGCACGTATTCCCACGTGTCACCTCCGCCCTGCCAATGAATGTTGTTTCACACGGAAAGTGATACGCCCGCGCATGGACTTGCTACTTCGGAGATTGCTCCGAGCCACTCTCACTTTTCTCCAGCCTTCATTGTTTGAGACTGTGTGCGTCGCATACATTAGTTGTCTGTTGAGATATTCTGGGACACTTCACGTATCCACTAGCTATTGGAAGCCTTTATCCAAATGACATCGCCAGGCATGAAAGAATAAAATCGAATGTTGTAAACCATTGAAAGATTGCAGTCTCGGATTCAGTGGACCCATAACCAGTTTCACCATACAATCTATAGGCAACAATTTCTGTAGTCGACAACAATGACATCGCATAGCAGAAATAAGGAGAGCGGTACAATTAAAACTGCTGCTAATCAACATGAAGGTAAGTGACCATCGATGATCAAGCATGAAAACGCAAGAAACCAGTCATCTCCACAAGATCGATGATTTCTTATGTCCATGTTATGAACCAGAATAACAGAGTCCCATACAGTTGAAGTTACCCACGAAAATTCGCAGTTGAGCAGGTGAAATATGACTTGTGTTTTCCGGAAGAGTATTGAATCAAGTCATCGCTGCATATGATGCGTCGCAGCTGGCATACCAAGGATACTCAGCTGTGGCGTTTGATGTGATCATTCCGTGTGGCAGAATTTGATGTTACAGTGAGCAACAGAAAATAATCAGCGTGTTTGGAAATGATTGACGGTTTCCAATGTGGGTGCAGTGTGCGCAGAAGGGTTGATGCCATCAAAGGTATAACTGATGTGGTGGGAATGGTAACATGGCTAAAGTTGTGAACTATTCTTTCGAAATTACACCTCATATAACAAAAGCTTTCCGGATTCGACGATCTTACGCGATCACATATTACTTTAATTACCTAAATTATTCGCGCAAATAAAAAAGGTGCTGTGGCTTTATCTCCCAAATACCCTTAACCCAATTACATAGAAACCTCGGGCAATGGAAGCTAACATGTGCATGTCCATCATTTCACTAAATTACAGACTGATGACGAATGCAGTTCACTGGCATAAGCCAAAAAGCTAATCAAAAGCATTTTCTGTCGTCAGCTGAGGATGCCAGTGCTGAGTTTCTGCAAACTGCTAGACAACATGAAGGCAGCAAGTGTATGTGCTTCTAATGAAAGCGTGTCCAAACTGCTACCTTAAACAATACCATAGTGAAGTCTGAAAAATTCGTGGTTGTCTATACGCCACGAGAAAACATGTCGTGGTGGGTTGAATTGCGAGCATTAAGACGCAACAAACTACAGATTTATTGTAATCCCTATAGCCATAAACAGCGTTTCACCATGTGGTAACATCTGAAAAAGTAGCACTGAAATAGCTTTCCAAACTTTTGTCGCAAGTTGGTCACTTCCACATGTTCTCGAAATTCGTCTGTTTCCGCGTTATTCTGCTTTCCACTTTCATGGTATTCGGGTGCAATTTAACCTATGTGTTATTTAGTGGGAGCAGGACAATGTGGCTACCATCTAAATGATTGCTATTGTTACATGCGTCGATGGTATTGATTAGTTAGTTCAGCCACACCGCGTTCTTATGGACTTTTCCGCATTGACCAATCAAGTGTTCCATACACGAGTTTTAGCTTATGTCATGCGAGCTATGAAGCGCACTATATTTGCCCTACTGGTAGTCCGAACAGATGCACACATACCAGGGTCCGCATGCTGAGGTTTGATTTTGCATGCGCCATGCTTCTTTACGGCAGTCAGGCTAAACTGACTTACCACATGTTACCTTAATTTACCGTACCTTTCCCTTACCATAGCATCCATACACTTTACCTATTAGAATATGCAAAAGCAATGCTTCCTCGCTTTGGTGGCAAATTGAAAATCTGATAAGCATGTCCAAGTTGGAACATGCATGCAAACGAAACCCATGCACGTTTATAGTACTGTGTTCCATGAGGTTGAATATTTATCCATCCAGTTTGTGGCAGTTCATAGTTAACTTTGGACAAACGCATGCGCATGTGTTGCATTCTGATACGTATCGCAAAAGTATTCCTATTTCGTTGTTGGACTCGTAGTCCGGAACTCAGAGAGAGAAGACACAAAACTGGAAGGCAAACGTGTTCTTTCCTTTATGACGAGTATATCGAATGCGGAAAACTTAAACGGAAAACAAGCCAATCAGAGCAAGAATAAAAAGCCAATCGGTATCGACCATTGTGAGAACGTTGTCCGATCGATCACGTGGGTGTGTGCGTGGTACTCTGAGTAACGTTTGCACGTGCTGTTGTAACATCGGTTCACGTGGCAGATGAAAACTGTTATAAAACGTAACGACGTGAACGACGTGATTTCCGATTAGTAATCTGCTGATCCGTTTCTTCCTTCTGGATTTTGTCCATCTCTTTACGCTCTTACTTAACAACGCTTTCCTCCTCAGCACATGATGTGACCAATGTCTTAAAGGAGGGAGAACCCTTATCAGCTCCATCGATTCCGTATCACACTGGTTTTGAGGCGTGTTGTTGCGTTACGACGTTTCTCGAGTGTTCGTCCTAATGGCAGTGAGCCGCATGATTTAAGCTTTTTCAGCGAATGTTTGTCTAATAGTCGCTCAAACCTTTCCTCTGGTGGAACGTCTACGATTTCTTCCGTTAAGCTTTTCCAATCATTTACCACATTAGAGGTAACGCAAAGATTAAAGTAAAGTTTTACCTGTCTAACCCGATTTCATGGAGTTGATGAGCACAATGTTTGTCTGGTCCATGTCGTCACTCAGTGTATAGAAATCAGATCGAGTAACGCAGGCGGTGTAGCGCAGGTGGGCAGCGCAGGCGCCTAAATGACAAAAGTCACAAGAGCGTTCTGCGGTTTACAAACTCGAAAGGAAAATAATTGTGGCGGCATTTCAGCCAAATGTATTAGGTGGCAAGTTTCAACTTTTGATGTTTGAACTCTGCGCTGCGGCTAAGATTCAAAAAGAGACCGCACACGTGATCAGTATTTTTCAAAGTCTCCTACAACAGGATGAGATCACCACACAGACGGCAACATCTCCTATTGTACACACCCAAGTCGTTCAGTCCCATACGGTATGGCAGCTTAAACCATCCCTACATAAATTCGTACCCATTCGCTGGGCTGTATCCAGGGGAGCCAGATCGCGTTTTAAACAATGTCTCCAAGCGTCAGCTTCGTACTCTACATAGGGTCCCACATACACGATGAGCATTTGGGGAAGGATAAAAGTTCCTTACGCCCGAACGCCCTCCATAACAGATCAAGGTGTTAGCGCTTTTAGGCGCCTTCAAGGACTGCGCCGAACAGCTGCGGTCGATTTGCATTCCCACCCTAGGGTCTCGCTCTTGTGGGGCACCTTATCACATATCCTCTCCAAGTTCTTAAGGGTACATGAGCTTGTGGCGCACAGTTCCATAATTAAAGCGCAAAACAAAGGCTGCGGTTCTCTAAACGCTGGCTTCAATCGCAGTTCCGAATGAAAAGTGCTACATAGCGTCTGCCAGCAGCGGAATAATTTCACCACTATCAGTTGTGACTGAATCATGAGATTCCGTATCCCAGGACAACTGCCTTTTAGTGGGGCGAATTGGGTATCCGTGTCTGCTACGGAAGTATGACGTCAGCAGCACTCAGAGCGTCAAAGGTGTGCTGCAGTTCTTCCACATCATAAGCTTCCGCATCCTCGGCTTTTCTGCCTGTAACTATGACAAGTCATGAACGTGAATTATTCTTTTGTTACACTCCCAGTGGTAGTTGCTTTCGTCATTTTTGTCGCGCTGGCGGATGATCCATGCAACATGCGGAATTATGTGTATCGCACTATCTGCAAATTCGCAGGTACTACACCGACAGAAGCGATGTCTGTACATATTCTGTGCATCCTAAACTCCCATACGATCAAAAAGTAGAGCTTACTGTTTCAAAGCATCTCGCTCTCTATTCTTTAATGATTTTACCTTGGATATAGGTACATTGGTGTGTATGAGTGTGAAAAGAACGCAAGTATGCTTATTCATTGTTGATGTGGGAGGCATTGCTATCAGGAACTTCGGTGCGTCTCTGCGAATTGTACCAGTTCCTTGATCCTTGCTGTGAATTTAGAGGATAATGTCACTAAAAGCACAGTTTGAATGCATCGGGCAGCAAAGGTTTACATAAGTGGTTCGGCCTTTAGATATCTTCGGTTTCAGTTTGTCATTCGGAAGTGTATGTCTCACATATGTCGCATAAATCCATGCGTTTGATAAGAGGTTGTGGGCAGCGGAGCTGGTATGCTCGCATCGTTCGCGACGACAATTTTGTTTCTGGTTCCCATAGTTCATGATTCTATAAGGCCGAAGTAATGCCTGACCTGGTGTTCTTGGTTCCAGGGTAGCGAATGCGAGAGACGAGTGAGGTGCGAGCTGTCCTGTGGTTGTTCCGAGTACATTAAGTTTCGCGCTTACAAGTGTAATTGTCGTACATTTAGGACAGAACGAAAGTGAAAACGGTGCAACGCTATCAACCTTCGGCTCGGTTCTGCAGACTCTGGTGCACTTCGCAGTTTAACGGATATTATATTACGAAACTTCCAACCGTAGATTTGATACACAAGCACACATTAGTTATGATAAATACTTGGTTTCGTTTTACAGTTGTAGTGGTCATGATAGTCGAATGGCCGTTGAGAGTTTTGCGGTTTCGCAACGCCTTGGAGTTTGGTCGCCGTTCTTCATGTCAAGCGCAGGTGACTGGTTCATCCTTTCATGTGCGTAGCATCAGTGCGTCATACGATAACGGGTATGGCAGCTATTGTGACCGTAATGGTGCCGACGGAAATTAGGAGTGGCTAAAGCTTACGGTGGATGACTGCGATGTTTCCACAATAGAAACGTAGTCTGCACTGCAGCTGTCACAAGCATGATAGAATGAGACGAGGGAACAATGTGACAACGTAACAATGGTTTATTACGGGTAAAAATGCATCGCCTAACAAGTCCCGTGGGACGGAAATTATTGCGAAAATCAATTGCATAATAAAGTGAAAAGCGTTGTGGTGGACTCACCATAGACTTATGTGGAATAGCGGAGATGTTCGCGTATTAAACGTATAAATCCATCAATCCATTGGTTAAGCGTTTGGCAAGACACCGTTTGAATGCGTTTTGTAGCCCCTGGCTAACAGGTCATAAAATGAAATGTAAGTGAGAAAATGCATCGTCGACATGTTCTTTAAATATCGCCAGATTGGGAGCAGAGACGACATAATTAGGGACGGCGTTCCCAGGCTGACACACGCGGGGAGAAAAGAAATTTCTACAGCATTCAAGCTGGCTATACTGCATTGTCAGTTTCAGAGGGTGACCTCTTAGTGTAGTGTTGTGGTTCAATTCCAGCAGCGGACGATAAATGTGGTTTGGGTTCTTCAGAATCTGGTAAACCATTATGAGATCCCCCCGCAAAAGCCGATATCGACTGCTGTACATTCTTAGAGATTTCAGTCTAAGCTGATGGGGCAGATGAAAGAGGCCCCTGACGTTCTTGGTTGCCCGTCGTTGAGGATTCTCGAGAACAACGAGATCCTGTTTCTGCCACGGCTGCCAGGCCTGAATAGCATATTCCACGTGAGGTCGTACGTAGGCGTTAAGCATCTGGGGAAATATTGATGGTTCAAACCTACCGAGGGTACTGCGAAGAAGGCCGAAGTGTTGATTTCCTGTTCTCCTTGCCTTCTCTGCTTGTTTTGAACACCCGAGATATTCCTGTACCAATACACTCAGGTCACGCACCTGAGAATCCTTCGCCAAGGTGTGGTCTCCAATCTTGTAAGCGCTCACCGGCTGGTGACGCAAATGCGTCACTTTGCACTTAGCCGTGTTCAATTGCAGCTTGTTCCTCTCTGACCATTCGTAAATGCAATCTAGGTCGTGTTGGAGCAGATCCTGATCTGCCTTGTTACTAATCGCCCGCCATATCTTGACGTCATCGGCGAAAAGCAGGAAGTTTGAGGAGATGACTCTTGCCAGGTGGCTGATAAATACCAGTAATAAACGCGGTCCCAGCACTGAGCCTTGTGGGACATCACATTCCACCTCAACTGAGTTAGAAAGTGATCCCCTAACACGTACTTGAAGCTTTCGTTGGTAAAGGAAGTTGCCAATCCAACCAAGTACAAAATCTCCGATTCCTTTACTTTTGTAGTCTTTGATGTAGGATGCGGTGATCAAGGCGGTTGAAAGCTTTAGAGAAGTCCAGACAGATGACGTCGACTCCGACCCCATCATCGGCCATTTCCGTACAACTACCTCGTGCAATAAGTAGGTTGGTAGTGCATGACCGGTGTTGACGGAAGCCATGCTGTTCCGGTACCAAGATGTTGCATTTTTCTAGGTAGTCCATTAAAGTGTCAGCGACGACTGCTTCCATCACCTTCGCGAGCACAGGGAGGAGAGTCACTGGACGATAGTTAGCAGGATCGGAACGGCTACCGCCTTTAAAAATAGGGGTGATAATGCCACACTTCCACATAGTGGGGACTTGTTGTTCATCAAAGCACCTTTGAAAGAACTGTGACAGTGGTTCAGCTAGCTTGGTGGCCGTAGCCTTCAGTGCCTTCGGGCGGATGTTTTCTGCTCCTGAAGAACTATGCTCACGCAGTGAGAGTAACTTCCTTAGCACAATTGATGGGTTGAAAATAACCTTTGTAAACAAAGGTGTCGGTAATGAGCTGCATATGATGGGACAGGTAGATGTTGCGAGTTCAAAAATTGGGGCGTATTGCATCCGCAGGGCATTAGCTGCTTTTTCGGCCCTTTGTACTCTACCGCCTATCGTGAATAGTGGGGTTTATTCCATGCTTCACTTTAAGAAGCTTATTGACATGTTTACACAGCAGTTTGTTATTTGTCATGAACGTTTTGGCTAGACACTGTTGATAAGTTACTTTGTCCCCACGGACAAGTGCAGTGTAATGGTTGAGTTGGGTCAGGAAATTTCCCCAAGTCTCTGAGTTGGGGTTAATCTTGTAGGCCCGCCATGCTGCATCCCTTATCGCCAGGCATTTGCGAGTCCTACTCCTTATAATTGAAGGCATTTTCGTGGGACGAAGGGGTTTGGTCTTTGATGCTATGTTGACGATGTCGCTGAGTTTATTAACGAACTCTGCCCAAACGTTGTCAAGGGGACTTTTGTTTGAGAATTCCCAAGCAGCTGCGTCGGCGAGTTCTTTCAATACGTGGTAGTGTGTGATTGTATGAGTTAGTTCCGAGTGTTCAGATGGATACTCTGCATAACACACATATTCATAAGTTATTACTACATGGTCACTGAGACCTAATGGACTATCCATCAATAACTTGTCATTCATGAGCTTTTCATTTGTGAGTACAAGGTCCAATATGGATGGTTTGTTTGCTGTCCTGAATCTAGTGGGCGTGGTGACATGATTGTACAAAGGAATATTAGAGATCAGTTCCCGCAAGTCTGCTTTGAACTGCTCACTGGGCGATGCCGAAATCTCCAGATTGTGTAGATTGAAGTCCCCGGAGATGAGAATGTGGCTGTACCTAGTGCGTGTTACTCTGTTTAGGCCACGGATCAAGCAGGAATCCATTTCCAGAGTGGACGTTGGGGGGCGGTAAACGATATCTATGGGACATGTGTCGTTGTGTCTCAGTCGGAGACGGCACCAGGGTGAGTCAGTAACGTGTGTTTCCAGGTCCTCAACTATTGTACATTGTAGATCGCTGCGGTAGTAGAGTAGGACCCCACCTCTAGGTAGAAAGCTGGGAGACTTCTCTGTCGAAGAGGCAAAAATCCTGGGCGGGTGATTGTAACTGTGCAATATTGTGCTCGCGAATACAGTCAGAACATTGTCCAAAGATATAAATCCGGTTAAAACAATGACTTTTGGAATTACTTAATGGAATTACTCTTAGTATTTAAATCTCGTCTAATCGAAAATAACAGGTGGTATTAAGGCCAAATGCCATGAAATGTTCATGAGAAAATGAGAAACAACTTGAAGTAAGATATGATTCGACCTAGGGCTATCAAGCAAGGGTTCACAAAGTGTTTCCTAGGTTGCAACACTTGGTGAGAGCGACGCGACCACCCACGACCAGGAGCAGTAGCGACAGATTCCGGAGAGCACCTCCGTTTCCAACGTGTAAGCGAAAGCTATCGCGAGACTGAGCATATCGCTAATATACAAAAAATAGGGTCCGAAAATTGCCAACTTTGTACTTCAATTGATACAGAGGTCAACAATAGTACTGTAGTCCTGGTATGCGAGTCGCTACAGCTTGCTCTCCGAGCTCTGGATCAAACCATCTTCCCCTCCGAAAACATACGGGACCAGCACCTTAATCAGACCATCACTAAACAACCGTTCGGATAACACTGCTAGTTTAACTGGGGAACATGGTAGACAGACCCAACACGTTACATACTAAGAGAAGAGCAGAGATAATGGCGAGATCGCCGGATTTGATACAAATATGTTCTTGATGGTCGCAATCAAGGAACGAGTATTGGCCAACCTGCCACTGGTTGGCACAGGGTAACAGCCAAAACACACGTTCCCATGCTCGTTACTGAAATCAGAGGAACATTCCTGTATGTGCGCTATGGAACAAGGTCTCATAAACTAGCTAGTCGAACTGAGACTACATCAAGCATCATAACCTAGGACCTCATATTTGTAACTGCACCTTGTTACATTCAGAAAGTACCGACACCAAATACGTGATGCAAGTTATGTCACATTTTCAAAACGTTTGCCAGGGACAGGGGTGTGGGTTGCTTCTTACTAATACATTTTACTCATTAAGTCCTAGGTATGGTATTGCGTATGCGATTCAGCCGCTTTCGCAGGTGGCAACTACGAGGACGGTTGAGCAATTATCTCAATTTTTAAGGGACAGTAGCCTTTCGATGCTCACCAACTGTCGCCCAGTTCTCCCAAAGATAATGAAATCGGTAAAACCTGAGGCACTAATCGGATAGTGAGAAGGATCTAACATCACAACGTCGGGGCAACACAGCTTCCCTCAGTATCGGCCATTTAAACCAATCTGAGAATAGTGTGCGGCAGTTGTGGTTACTATTCAGTCCTTTCGAAATCATGAGATTTTGTTGGAATTTCTAAGCCATCTTTTTGTCTTATTTTGAATACGTCTTTCAGGCTCCTGCGCTCTGCCTCCTCCGGGACAAAATGGGACTAATTAGTATGTTACTGGTGAGCACTAGGTTGCTTGATGATTACGAAGTATGGCAAATCCCTAATGCGCACCTATGTCGGGACTGCATTCAATGCCATTTTAGATGCGACCCGTATGGTAAATGGGAAGGTTGATCCACGTAGGTCTTAGCTATTCAGTACCGCTTTATTGTTTGTCCTCTGCATTCATTCCATGAAGCTGGACAAACCACAGTCTGATAGCATTAGGGAGGACAAACATCTGTCAGGCAGAGCCATCGATCAGCAGAACATACTTCACGAAATTGTTATCAGGGAATATTAGGTTACTTGTATACTTTGTGAGTAGTCTAATATTCATAAAAATTAAAAGCCACGAGTAAACTTCGCACAATAATCTGCATGTTTGAGCGTCAACATGAGGCCCTTCGCGGCAATATCAAACTGTTTTCTTTTCCTGTCGAACTTGCATCTTCATACTTCCATTATTTGTTGCGCACTCTCCTACTTGCATTGGTATTATCCTTTTAGTTCCTGTGAACTTCCTTATTCCGTATAGTACATTTCGCTTCCTGTCTTTCGCGTACTTCGCATAACTGCCACAGCAGGGGCTCCTAATGCCAGGAAAGTGGGCAGTGATTTGTTGACCAGCGTGTGGTAGTGGTGTTCCGTTTAAATGAACCAAGAATTCCGTGCAGCTAATGAATTCCTGACTCAACCATCCATTCCAGATGGGAACACTGCTGGACTTCTCCTGTTGTTCCATTACCAGCTGAGCTTGATTTGTTATGCTGACACAAACGGTGATAAAATGCGACGAGTGAAAGACATCCTAATGGCTGTGTGATTTCTCTATTGCAGCAGATAAATTTGGATGATGATTGTATCTGCTCGAAATGGTGCGCAAGAATAAAGTCAAATTATCGCCCAAATTATAAATCCCGTTGAAACAAATTTTTGGAAATAATTAAGAGAAATTGCTCTTATCATTTGGGGTCGTTCCTAACTGAGGCATTACCGGGCTAGTTAGAATGATCCAACATCATAGCGTTGGGGCAACGCAAATACCGTCAGCATCGGTTCTGTGCTACTAATCGAATGGATGCGCGTAGCAGTTGAATCAAAACAGCATATTGTGGGACTAGCAATTAGATTACTCCATTGAATACTACAACATTCGACCTATTAATCCATCGCAGCCGTCTCCAGATGGTGCAAATAAACATCACTGTTATTCCTACCTTTGGTGGGATCAGGGATTTCCTTCTTCAGCTGCGTCTTCTTGTTCCGGTTAGTGACTGCATGTCCGATTCCACTGCAGTGCTCCACGAGGATCAGTTCTAGAGCCACGCTTTCCTATTTCCTTATCGACGACTTTGTTTGTATCAGCAAATTGTTTCCGAAGTTCCCATCTGACTGGTAGCAAAGTAAACGGGCTCTCCGCTGTCACAGAGTTTTACGTATTCCTCTTCACCTAGTGGAGTCAGCATACGCACATCCGAATCAGAATAACTCCCCGTGTACAGTGGGCATATTGTCACGGAAGTATTTTCTACGGAAAGTGATTTGTGCTACGCAAGTTGTTTTAGCGCGCATCATGCTTTTATCCAGACGTGTCACGTTGCTGTTTTTAATAGTTCCCACTACTACGATTCTGCGATTGATCAATAATTCTCCGCACCGTCTGGTGGTCATGGAACCTCATCCACAGGATTATTTCTGACGAAGCAACGACTCAATCTATGGTTCTAATTGCATCCGCCCATCGTTGGCACTTTCCGCTATCAGCCACCCAATACAAGCCACTTCCAGCGGCATTGGCTAACAGAAACCAATGTGAATCAATAAGTTAGCTAAGCTCCGTGAATGTGTGTCCACGTCATGCGCATTCGCCTACGGAAACCGACGTCCAAGGTGCGACTCAGACAAAGAAGGAGAACGTCACCCGCCCTCTACCTTCCGTGATTATACAAGGGCAGCGTTCGTTTTTAATAACGGTCCTCAATGGAATTGATTCCACCTAACCGCAAATGTGGGAAGTAAGAGTGCATACAAGCAGTTAAGCGAGACATTATGTGTAAATTTTGCGGCCTTCTGTTTCACACCCTCTGTGTTGGTCTAAGTCAACAACAACACTAGAGACATCTCAAGTAATTGCTTCGCTCTGGTTTTGCAAACATACACAGCAATCCCAATAGTCAAATATATGATTTCGCTCTTGAAAAGGGCTTAAAACTTACTGAAACGTTTCAGCATGTAGCGAGCTTCAGAGGTTTGCTATTATAAACTAACAATACCCATGTTGCTCTACAACAAACCCGTCAGAGATCTTTCCCTAAGACGAAGGCTAAAGTCAGGCTTGCTAACCGACCGACGACATCCGTGCTACCTACTACGACAGTTACTAACCAAGTATGCAAGACACATCCAGCATGACTGCTATTAACTTATCCCTAGACGCCATATCTCACGAGTTAATCAGAACATTAACACATACAGTCCAGAGCCGAGTAACATACGCATAGTTCGCCTGGATAAAATCTCCTAAAGAGACAGCCGTACGTCCAATTTTTGGACCACGCACGAGCGATGCGATACCGTTGTCACAACGTTCTTTACTGCACGCCAAACAATCCAAGGTAACAGCCAAAGCACTGAAACCAATATTCGCTAAACGGAACCACATTGCGTGAACAGTCGTGTGCCCTAAGGTTCCTGAGTCCAGTTCTGGCACAATGAAGGGCAAGTTGGTAGATGATCGCAACCAGTGGCATTCCATCTGCGATGCGATTTGTATTCGGTTGACCCAACTGGGCTACGAGGTGTAGCTCGTCATCCAAATTCAGTGTACAACGGTGAACCCCGATTACTTCGATTAACCTTGAATTCAAATGAGAAGAGAGATACTCCTCCTCTCAGAAGTTCATCCTCGTAACTCATCGAGCGGAGTACGCATACTACCCAATATGCTTTGGAAAGTACGCCAAATTAAAAAAGATACCATGGCGGCACTTCTATGAACCAAAGCAAAATCCGTATTTGTTCATGGTGTTCCTGAACCACTGGGCACTCCTGAGCACGAAGTGCAAATACATGGACGAGAGCAGTGGTGCTACATCCGCGAAACATTCTCTCTGAACCACGATATTGCCAAATCACTAACGATAATTCCTTCATCTCCCAAGTACAAGGACTGCAGTCCAAAAATATCGAAATTTGTGCTATACTCCGATGGAATGACTAAAATCCTATTGGATAGCTGGTTGAGGCGTCGCTCCAGGTTGCCTACCGAGACTAGGCTAAAGATAGCAGGCGCACAGATAGTAGTTTACATCGCTTCATTTGAACGTGCAATCTCAGTAAAATATTTACCTCCACAATCATGCAGAATTGTAGACAACATGGCATTAGCGACACTTGACGGGACAGGGAGACACACGTGAGCGCATCTCTATCTGGGATACTCCATGCTACCATGCAGCGCAACTGAACTTCAAGAACCAAAGGCCCACACAAAAAGCGATTAGCGGTCGGTTAAAACTGAACTGAACTACGAGCGGAAAAATATGAGTTCCTATTAGAAAGTATCAAATTTCTTTGGTTTTATCATCGACAAAAACGTCCGGCGCCTGAATCCCGCCAATATTGATGTCATCAAAACGACGACGACTTTTGATATGTCAACAGCTATCTCAGGTTGAATGACTAGGCGACAGCCATTTCGAAACAGTTGCAAGCGCCACACTTCAATCTTATAGACTGATAGCATTTTCACTCGCGTGAGACCATCATCTGCTAGCTGGATGTCTAAAGCTGGATAGCCCAAATTCAAATTCTCGCGAACATCTGTTTGTTTCTCACTACGTGCCCACTTGACAGATAAGTATTATTCCATTTCTTCTGGTGTGACACAGTGACTTATTGCGAGTTGTAATCTGAGGTCAGTATATCCCATATCAAGTGCCTCCAGACTGCTGCCGACTTCAGCTAACTACACTGCGATTCAGACTACTCATCAAGATTGATTCCGAAACAGCGACAAAACGATGTAACATCCGAATCCAACTGATTGGACACAGTTACTATTCTAGGCACTGATAAATTCGTTGAGATATACTGTCTTCTGGATAAGTTGAGAAAAACGTAATGTCAAAGTTAACGGTACGTCAATGTTTTAGTATATTACATCGGAAATGAATCGACGCATAGCGACAATCGTTCTAGGAGCACCGAATGGCTATATTTGAGACCTACGATGTTGATCGGTAAAAACTACTTCACAGCCACAGCAGAGTAAACAGTGGTATGTACAAAGGGCTAAGTATTTGGATAACAACCATGCTACGGCTTGGATATCTGCAAAACAGTGCTAACACTCTTTGGTATGCCCCATGGTTGACAGTGAATAGCGGGGATTAGTGGATGTAGAATGTCGGTAGTTGTCGCTCCAAGGAGGCCGTAAGCGCGGAATATGTGGTATTGACACCTGTCAAAGCTTAGCGTAGCGCTGTAAATGCACCTAGGGCAGCAGATGATCGGACCGGTCGGTTACACTGCGTGACTCAAATGGACGATCCCTCGCATTCGCAAGCTGTGCGATCTCACTCATCAGCTACGCAAACCAGAAGGTGCTTCAAGGATTCAATGGCTAAGCACACACTATTTCACTGTACCAATTGTTTGGTACCCATGCTATCTGGCATCCGAACTGATGGCAATTGCGTCCCTATTCCCATATCAGTCCCGTTCAAATATGCATGCCCCTACATTAATTCTGTCATGTCTATATGTTAGAGCAAACATCAACATTTCGTCCTGGATACTTATTCTCATGGCTGTGCAAGTGGCTGTTAGCCTGACCTCCAAACGATGCCTATACATATGGTTAGCATTATTGTTCATAAGATCTAATGTGTCTCTTTCTAATTTATAGCAGCCAATACTTAAGTCTGGACAAATGCATATGCATGGGTTTTATTCAATGAACAATGAACAATGAATTTATACGGGTTAAGAAGCGTTGCTTTACAAGCCCCGTTGGATAGTTGGTGGGGATATCAACATAATAATTATGATGAAAAGGATAGTAAAATAGTTAACACTTTAAATGCGAAAATAAGGACCTATCGTTTGCTTCGCTGCAGTCCTGCGATCCACTTAGATTCACAACACTCACAGTTAACAACAAATAATTCCAGGGTAAACTCCAAGTGTAGGATGGAGACATAGTGTTAAGTAACAAAGTGTAAGTGGATGAGTGCATCGTCCAACCGTCTCTTAAATATTGTTAGTGTCGGTGCAGAGACGATCGATTCTGGGAGAGCATTCCACGGGTGACAGACACGGATGGAAAAGAAATTTCTGCGGCACTCCAGACGACTGTATTGTTCTGCGAGTTTTAATGAGTGGCCCCTCAGGTTTGTATTGCTACTGAGTTGCAGTAAAGGGCGGCACACATGATGTGGGTCTCGCAGAATCAAGTATGTCATAATCAGGTCGCCTCGTAGCCTGCGATAGCTTCCACTGAACAACCCCAGTCGTCGCAGCCTCTCCTGGTAGGACAGATTGCGCATTCCATTTACGTTCTTAGATGCCCGGCGTTGAGGCTGCTCCAGTGCATTAAGGTCGTGTTTCAGCCATGGATGCCAGGCTTGAATTGCATATTCGACATGGGGGCGAACATACGCACTGAGCATTTGTCGAAATATGGAGCTGTTTATTTGTCCAAACGCCCGCCTCAACAGCCCGTCGTGTTGGTTCCCGGTCTTCGAGACCTTTTCGGATTGTCTGGAGCAACCCAAGTCATCTTGAACCAGGATACCCAAGTCACGTTCGAGAGTTGCTTGTTGCAGTACATCCGTTCCGAGTCGGTATGAGTAGCTGCTCTGATGTCGGATGGAATGCACCTTGCATTTACTGACGTTGAAATGCAATAAGTTTTGGATCGACCATTGATACACTGTATCTAAGTCACCTTGGAGCACGTGTTGGTCGGCGTTCGCCTGGATCCTGCGCCAGATCTTGATATCGTCGGCAAACATTAGGAAGTTTGAAGCGATTCCCTGTGCGAGGTTATTAATAAACAACAAAAACAAACGTGGACCTAGAACCGAGCCTTGCGGCACACCACACTCGACTTGTATGGGGTCCGATAAAGAGCTCCAAACTCTGACCACTAATTGCCTTTGAAATAGAAAGTTAGCGATCTAGCATAATAAGAGGGTCACCGATCCCGTAATGCTGCAGCTTGGATAGTAGTATCCGATGGTCTAGACGATCGAAAGCCTTGGAAAAATCCAGGTAGATCACATCAACACCTTCTCTAGCTTCGTCTGCCTCGGTCCAACTACTGCGTGCAATGATTAAATTAGTTGTACATGACCGCTGTCGACGGAAACCGTGCTGTTCAGGAGTGATGAGGTTGCAGTTTTCCAGATAGCACACCAGTGCATCGACAACTATGCATTCCATGAGCTTGGAGAGTATAGGAAGAAGGGTTACTGGGCGGTAGTTGGAGGGATCAGATCTGATTCCACCTTTGTGGATCGGGCTTATTATTCCAAGTTTCCACATGGCGGCAACTTGGTTCCGGTCTAAGCAGTGCTGGAATACTGAGCTAAATATCCTGCCAGTTGGTTTGCTGCTACTCCCAATGCCTCAGGACGAATGGCGTCGGCCCCCGGCGAGCTGTGTTTGCGTAGAGAAGTCAGCTTTCGCAATACAGCCTCTGCGGTAAAATTGATGTGGGTTAGTCCTGGTGAGCAGAATACAAAGCTTGGTAGATAGCTTGGTGGCAAGACCATTTGAAACGTTGGGGCGTATTGCATCTGCAGCGCGTTTGCAGCTTCCATAGACGTTCTTTATGGGCCATCAGCCGTCTTGAGTGGAGGAAATCCTTGCCTCACCTTTCGTAGGCTGTTAACGTGCTTATACAGCAGTTTGTGGTTAGCACTGAAGGTTTTTGCGATATTCTGCTGATAGGCGGCTTTGTCTTCGCTTAGCAGTTGTGTGCAGTGGTTACGTTGGGCTACGTAGTTGTCCCAAGTTTCTGGTGCTGGAGCTTCTCTGTACACTCGCCATGCTACGTTGCGTACTGTCATCCATTTTCGGGTACTGCTCCTAACGAAAGAAACAGATTTGCACTTATTGCAAGCTTTTATCTCTGAAGCCTGTGCAATCAGCTGACTGAATGTGTTGACGAACTCAAGCCAGGAAACTTCCGGGGGTTCTTCTTCGAGGAAAGACCATGTTGTGGCGCTGACTAGCTGGGCGAGTCGGTCGTACCTTGTGATGGTTCGCACAGCATCATCGTTATCATTCCGATATTCTGCATAGCAGACGAAGTTGAAACTGATGACTGCGTGATCACTGCGACCCAACGGGCAGTCTAAAACCAACGCATCAATCATATGCTCTTCGTTGGTAAGCACAAGATCCAACACAGATGGCCTGTTACCAGTTCTAAACCGAGTGGGCAAAGTGATGTGGTTGTAAAGAGGATTAGTAGTTACTAGATCTTGTAAATCAGTTTTGAATTGTTCGCCGGTTGTGGCAGGAGCTTCTAAACAATGTACGATGAAATCACCCATGATAAGAATGTGAGTGTACTTTTGTTGTAAACTGCACCTTAAACAGCCGTTAGGTGGTATTCGAAATGCCATTGGACACATATGACGCCAATCCATGTGTATATGTATACCGAATAAATTCCACGATGATATACATACCGGTTTTGTATAGCCAACCTACTGAAGGGATGCGGCACTCGGACAAACCGAAAAAACATTACCAGAATATGAATGAAGTGGGTTTATGACAAGCTCATGTTGTCTTCAGGAGTTGCGAATCCAAGGCAAAGTTGCTCGATACGAATTCCGTGCACAACTCGTGAGGGCGGTTGCGCATTTGTAGCAGAAAGATTCAAGCGACACTAATGTAGCACTTGAATTGGTCGCTTTTCCTCAATATCGCATCTTAAAAGTCAGCTGTAGTGTTGAGGCTGCTAGCGTGAATGGGACGCGTTAAATCCTAGATACATTGCGCTTGCCGCCGTCTCGATTGATGGCGGCTTGCAAATGAAGTCGTTGCTCCGGGGGCCAGCCCTGTCCTCTGTATATCATAACATGCAAGACAGTGAAGGATGGGCTGCGCTATATCGCAGTTAGATATTAGCCATGGCGGTCCGCTGCTACCACCCATGGCTCAGTGACATAAGTCGCTGACTTGCAAGCGTAAGGTCGTGGTTTCGAATCCCGCAGGATTCGGCAGGTGCGCGCTACTGACGAGTCCGAATAGGACGAAATGGCCGCCTAGCATTTTCCTGGGCGTGTGGTGGCTGTCTGTCTGTGTCTAACTGCGACGCATCTACAAGAAACCTAATAACTCCCCCTATTGCTTAAAAATTAACACTTAGCTTTGGAGCCTGAGTAAGCTACAACGCTTCCTCGCTTTGGAATGCGGTTTGGAAAGTCGGTGTTCGAGGCCCAGAAATTTTCTCTGTAAATGCCCACATGTTGGCTCGTCCGTGTGTAATCCCGGCAAATAACTGACTGGCGATTAACATGCTGAGGTTGATACCACATGTTCTGTTCAGACGCTTGGTCACGTGAGTGACTGTACCTCCATTTCCTGCTGTTCATCCGTCATACTGAATTCAGGTGCACATAGGAAAGGACAGCTATATTCCAAATAAGTGGCGCGCCGGAAGGGCATTGGTGTCCGCTAGATTTTGCATTAGAAATGACCAATCATTTTGATTGACTTAGAATTAAATGAGTCCAACAGTAACGTTTAAGTAAAATTTGTGATAAGAAATAAATTCACGCACAGCCACAATTAAATTGTAGCGCAGAATAGCTGCAACCTAGGTGTATAATGACAGACAGTTAGTACGTTGTATGCGGCAAAATTGCGATCAGAATCGCAGGCTGTATGGGAATTTCATACGTTCAGCTAACCATATTATCTACATTATCTGCCGAGGCTCTTGATACCAGTTATTTTTTTACCATCGTGCGATTAACGTTTCAGTGCTCAATAGTTGTATTACAACTTGCAGCATGAAGGTAGAGATTTGTTCGGGACAAGCGAAGTGTTTTCATTCCAACCCTGGCGGTTAGATAAATTCGGTCCCATACTGTGTAACACGCATACGTGCCCAACCCCATACCCACTTGAGATATTCTCTAGACACAGATCATCCACTGCGGTATTCCCTTCACTCTCCATTGTCCCGGATATACACTATACCCACCAACCTATGCGTTGTGAAGTGAGCAAATCGCGTAGGGTTGTTGGACCCATTAAAAGAGCTGCTTTGCCTTATTTCTGCGCATTGCAAAGACCCAGTTGAAATAAGACTGATGTCAATGCATATTGCACTTGGTTGGTTGGAGTGCAGTGGTTTCAGACGGGCAACACCCAATTTGCTGCTGCTTCATCAGCTACGGTCCTAGTGATCGACTGGCCAAGGTTCACTTCAATGGGAATCGCGGTCCACTTTGAGATTGCGCGTCGCAATCCATCCACACAACGTGTACTTCAAATTAACTTTCCAATCTGGTTGGTATTTTGTTTCATTGTACCGTAGTTAACGTTCCGGCTTCCTTTCTTGATTGAACCAGGGAGGTTTCATGTGTAACTCGAGCGTCGCAACGATTCTGTCGTTTGCATAAATAGTTTATCGTGACAGTTAACTATACAGCCACACCTGCCAACGGTTGGGTAATTTGATCATATGCAAGCTATTTATTGTCAATTGTCTAAAACAGCTTGAGCACTTTTCGAAAGCCAACTTTAGGACAGTAGGCATCAGAATGTATTAGTTATTCTTCCAGTGATCGCGTCGCAGCGGTTATTAGTGAGTCTGTACCCCTACCGAATTCTACTGCATGCATATATATCTAAATGTCGGGTGAAATAAAACCTGCTTTGTCCGCTGATTTGCATTGGCGTATAAAATAGTGTGAGCAACGAATATTAAGTATGTTATTACAGCTGAGGTAGAAGCGCAAATTGTGTGGCTGCCTCCTGACTCTGCAATGTCCATTATGCATTCCTGTCGAAAACCACTTGGTACATATTAACCCAAAACAATCCGGTGTAGAAGAAATATAACGTAAACTATACTAATAGCACGTCTTTGGTGGGTGGCCACAATGCCCTGCACATCCTACATGACACATGGGTTATAATGTAACAAATTACCATGAAAGTGGAGGGCACAATATTGCGGAAACGGACGAAGTTCGACAAACTGTGGAAATGACAGTTTTGGAACAAATTTTTGGGGAGCTATATCAATGCTACGTTTTTCAAAACTTACCGCTTGGTAAAGCGCTGTTTATGGCTAAATTGATTCCAACCACTCTATACTTTGCTGTTTCTTCATGCACGCAAATCACACCACGTCGGCATATTTTCGCGGGGTGTATAGACAACCACGGTATCTCCAGACTTCGCTATGGTAAGGTCAAGGTAGCATAGAATTCACGTGTTTGCTTAAGAAGCATATTTACCTGCTACCTTCGCGTTGCATAGGCAGGTAGGCTCGTTGTCAACTGCACATAACTAGCAGCCACACCGGGGATGTCAAGCTACAGTCGGTAAGTTAAAATAACCAAATCAAATGAAATGAATCGATTAAAGCACAAGGATATGCAGAACTGAGTCTTCACAAAATTACCATATAACTTAAATGACTTATAAACAAATCCGCAAAATAGTAGATAAAAAGATACGACACACGCAAATAAAATTAACGAAATTAACCAATTTTCCCTTTAAGCCGCGTGTGTAAGTAAGTAGGAGTTTATGCGCATGCACATTAAGCTGAGGTTACAAAGTAAGTATTAACAATATGTGGCAGACCGACCAGCTCAACTAAAGAAAGTCATCACGCAAGCATGGGTTTAGTAAATCGGATACAGCGTACCTAACAACGCTGCGCCGGTTCTGTTTACTTTCCTAGCTGGACCCGTCGTCGTTTCGATGTTGGTCCCGAGTGGCTTCGCTAGTGGTTCGCTAGACCTACCTGACTCAGGCATTCGTGACCGCATGTGCTACAGCACTATGCGGTCGACGTCGATGGGGTACCCAAAATCGGCGGCCGTCGCTTCAGCACCTGCCGTTTCTTCTCCACATGCAAGTAGGCATTCTCTTGCACCTCGGCAACTGCCTTCGTGATCAGATGGCTTCATGCATGCCAATCAAGCGTCTTCGAGTCCCAAGACCAGATATAACCATTAGAACTTGATCGACTCACATTCATCATTTCCTGATAATCAGGCTCCTGTCTTCGCACATGGCGCTTCCCCACACTCAGCTGACCATATAAAATCAGCTTCAATATCTGCGTCGAATAAATATACCACACGTGACCGAGCCACCTCAAGTGTCACTGCAAAACGGTGCAGCTCATTGCATACATTCCACTTCGGCGCAACACTCCGTGTCTACACCTCTGTCTCACCAAGCAATTCGCAACTTCTGTCGCAGACACTGTTAAGGAAACCACCAGACTTATCTCAAATCTTGCCGGTACATCGTCCAAGTTTCACTAACGTAATAATGAACGAACATCACCATGGATTTTTACACCATCAGCTTCGTGTCCACGGTAAGCTGATGGTTGTTCTACACTCGGTACTCAAGTTTCACAAATGAAACTGCTGTCGTCGATAAGAGCATACCAAGCTCACCGTGTATTTGCTGGTCAGTCTAAACCACAAACCCAAGGAAGCAGAGGCGGTAAGAGATTTCCAGTACGACATCACCCATGCTGATTTGCGCACCATTGCAGATTGCATCTCCGGTGAAGGCTGAATAAAACAGACAATTTTGCTTGTGTTGATGGTGAGCCCGAATTTGGCCGCTGACGAAGTTAGAGCACTAGTCATCTGTTGCAATTCCTCCGCGCTGCGTGTAAACAATGCACAGTCGTCAGCAAACAGCAACATACGGATATTTATCTCACAGACTAGTTTGCTCGCACCGAAACCATGAATGTTTAACAAATCACCATTAATAAGATGCTCCACACGAACGCGGGAATCACAAGCAGCATCAAAGGCCCATGACATGTTGACACAAAGACAATCATTAAACCAGGCATGGCTAAGACACAACCTTGCTTCACTCCAGAGACAACAGCAAAGTCGTCCGATTTCTGTCCACTAAGCTGCACCCTCGCCCGCATACCACTATGTAGATATTCAATAAAACTTACCAAATTACGAGGGCAACCAAATTTATCCAACACCAGCCACAATGGTGCTGTTGGCGCGGTTCAACTCAGTAGAACCTATAGTCCACACCAGCTTCATGCAACCCTCTATTTATATACTTGAAGTAATAAATTTTTCTAAAAGTATAATCTCATTACATATAGTAATGATAACGCTTGTAGGCGTGTATGGAGACTCAGTTTCTTAGGGTTATAAAGACATTTTTTGATCCCGATATAGATCATTAAGTGATTAATGGGACACGAATATTATTAATAATATTTTAAGATCACAGCAACTATCGGCTTTAGTGCGGATTGACGTACGGTATTCACGTACCATTATCGCATTTAGCAGACCGTTGCATAAGGCGGTATAACTCATGTGGATAATTGCTTTTCGCCATTATTCTAGCCTTTTGTATTAATAGCAAAATATGTGGTTGCATTATACTTGATGTTTATCGTGTTTCAAAATAACGTTGACCAGGGCGCAGATCTTTGGATGGAACAAACTCTGCAGTAACGCTACATTTGGCTACAGTCGTTGCAGGCAGTATGGTTCGAAATGAAGCTGCACAAATGTTCTTATTAGCTTAGGGTAGACGATCCACTTTTAGGTCCCTTATCTAAACCTTACAGTGTTCAAGTATGGAACGCATAAGGGTTCTGAATACTTTGAGTTTGGCAAGGGCTATATGGATTTTCTGTCATATGCTAGACACGAATTGTCTAGTTTCAGTAGCAGGGTATTAGAATGCTCAGAAAAGCGCAAGATAGAAGAATACCATATTCCATTATCATGTGTTGACTAATGCATAAACATAGTTTTATTGTTTACTCTAACTGACCTGTCGGGGATGAAGCAACTATATAACGTTTGATTTTCAGCCAGGAACTAATTTTCGCCGTTCTGATCATTCCTCAAGAGAGTAGAGTTCATCACGTATAAATTGGTGTTGTGAATCCCATCATACTGGCGATTATATACAATCTTGATGTCATCTGCGAACCAAAATTGTAGGCCATTTTAGATGGACCTACTAGTATCATTGATATGGGAGACGAAAGTCATAGGGCCATGTAGCTGTCCTTGGATTGAGCGTGGGGAAGATTGGATTGCACCCAAATTGACTATCCGCAATCGATTGCAATGTTAAGAAGCAAGCGCAATTAAAAGCAGCCTCATGATTCTTAATTGTTCTACTTCTTTCAATGACCGTTTGCGTGACACAGTCAAAAGACTTTACTAGGTCCAAAACTAATATTATGATTCAAAACCGGAAGACTCAGATTATGAAATAAAATCAAGCTAGTGGAACTGACTGGTCGTGTAGTAACCTGTTGAGATATGCTAAACGGGTTCAGAGAATAAAGGATTTCTATCAGAGTTTGCTTGTTTAATATTTTAAACAGGATGGTGCTGCTAAGAATAAGGGGAATTAGTCGGTACTTGGCAGTGTTTTGTTTGGGACCGCTTTTATGACTTGTGTGATAGCCAACGTTTTCGGTGGCTCTGGAAAATCGCTCGTTTGCAGCGACAGTCGGTCAGTCAAGTAAAGTCAAGAAGTTGTGTAGGCACGCCGGGCGGGATAGTATTCAGTGTACATGAAAGGAAATGGCTACATATTGGCTAGAATTGACAATTTGGGGCGTATTTGGGAAGCTCAGGTATGTCGCAATATGGTTGTTCACTGTGCTCCTAAGTGTTTTCTTACTTGGAAAGACCTGGCCATGTTCCGTGGGCTGGAAATGTTGCCCAGTGGCAGACCTTTATCAGGCGTCTTCTTGTAAGCTATTCTGGTGGAACGAGTTTTGATTTCAAAATTTACCGTACGGTTACTGCTAGCTTCACGTAAAATATATATATCAAACTCAAATTTTGCAACTATTGTATGGTCGCAAACTTTCAGCGGGTTCAGAAAAGCCAAAATTATAGTTCCGGCATAGCTGAAATTGATTTCGGTGTTGCACTTGGCTTGACTCCGTGAGACTGCCTTTATACAGTTTACAAGTTGTTCCATTATTCTGCTTACGTAGGTAAAAATATTTTCCTACCTACAACATTGCTGGCCACCATTTTGAACTCACTGCATTTTATAAGCGACTTGTGTCCAAAAATCATTTCCGACTTTCCTGGGTACACTCGTAATTTATATGACCTCCCAATAGACCACATTTTACAACATATTGATGCACTTGCGGTCCAAGGTCCAGGACATTTTATGAATCACTTCTAGAATTCAGTATATGAATAAATCATCCATTCAAAGATCTAAGTTTACATGCTACAATATGAAATAAAGTGAATTTTTGCCTCTTTCTCAGTGCGAGACTCAATTCTTCGGGAAATCTAACTAGTGCACCGTACTAAGTTGCCTTAGCTATCAACATGCACGCAAAAGCTTGTTCCCTTGCTCAAGCTGCCCAACTGAGCAATGCGTCCATGTATTACTGCAATGCTAACCGCTATAAGTTTGACTTTTAGCACAGCCTCTCAACAACCAGCTGCTTTATGTACCTTTCAGAACATACTGTATTAGTCAGTGTCTATGTCGTTAGAGGTGTTACGTCGTGACCACGCGTTCACAACATAACAATAGACATTTCCCCGGGAATTGAGAAAATGTTGGGTACGTTCAACAGCATACTAGGCGAAAAACAGTGCTGGTTTCACAAATGCTTTGCATTTGGTTTATTAATATAAAACAATTTGAACCTTCACGTATTCTACACAAGCAACTTCTAGCTCGCAAATCACATGCAAATAACTTCACTGGCAACAGCACCGTTACTGGTTTCATAATATGAAGGAAATAATCTGGGTTCGCAGCGCAAATGTGTAAGCAATCAAGGCTTCCACCATCCACTGCTATGCCACAAATAACGACAATATCCCTTCCAAAGCAATGCCCATCTAAAATGTTAACATGGACTCCAAGGAGTAGTTCCATAGATGCAGGCTACTGATGCAATCCGTTTTGGGAGAGGCTGCGACGACTGGGATTGTTCAGTGGAAGCTATCGCAGGCTACGAGGCGACCTGATTATGACATACTTGATGCTGCGAGACCCACATCATGTGTGCCACCCTTTACTGCAACTCAGCAGCAATACAAACCTGAGGGGCCACTCATTAAAACTCGCAGAACAATACAGTCGTCTGGAGTGTCGCAGAAATTTCTTTTCCATCCGTGTCTGTCACCCGTGGAATGCTCTGCCAGAATCGGTCGTCTCTGCACCGACACTAACAATATTTAAAAGACGGTTGGACGATGCACTCATCCACTTACACTTTGTTACTTAACACTATGTCTCCATCCTCACCTGGAGTTTACCCTGGAATTATTTGTTGTTAACTTGGGTGTTGTGAATCTAAGGGGATCGCAGGACTGCGGCGAAGCAAAAGATAAGTCCTTATTTTCGTATTTAAAGTGTTAACTATTTTACTATCCTTTTCATCATAATTATTATGTTGATTTCCGCACCAACTATCCAACGGGGCTTGTAAAGCAACGCTTCTTAACCCGTATAAATTCATTGTTCATTGTTCATTGTCTGCAAAATAATTATCCAGCTCGTAGAACTGCTCAAAATCCGCATCCAGGAGAATTCATTCATTCCTGAATCTGTTTATCCCATGTCAAAACGTTTCCTTGGGGGAAGTTACTGCACGACCTGTCAGTTTCATTAGCTTAAATTTATTTCAAAATCCAAGGACTTCGGCCTTGTACCATCTGATTATTATTGGACCCAGAAAAAGATTTAGACTAGGTGTCACCTAATAATTTATGGAAACAAGTAGAATAATTAGGAATCATGAGCTCGCTCTTAATTTTGCTTTCTTCTCAAATTTGCAATCGATTTCATATAGTCGAGATTAATGAAACCTAATCTATCCAAATGCTGGCTTTAGATTTGTGTCACCCACATCAACGATATTGAAATGTCCATCCGAATTGGCTTACTTTTGCGATTTGCTGATGAAAACATGCGTGTCTATAATCTCCGGTATGATGAGATTCAGCACACAGTAATGTAAGCCGACATGATCTCTCTTGATGAATTGTCTCACCCGTGATAAGTAAATAGCGGCTGTAAAACCAATCGTTATGTGATTACTTCATCTCCGAAAGTCAGTTAACGTTAACAATAAAAGTATATATATATATATATTGGATATTTCACATATGATCCTGGAATATGGTATTCCTCTGAGTTGTGCTTTTCTGAGCAACCTGATTCCAAGTTGCTAAACTCACACAATTCGTGTTGAGCATACGATGCATAATCCATGTAACACTTGTCAAGTTCAAACCATTCAGAACCCTTACACTTTCCATCCTTTAACACTGTAAGATGCAGATGACGGATAAAAACGCTGTGAAATACTTGCAGAGCTCCTTCACCAAACATTTTTCAGTGGTCTGTCAACGCTAAAGTGCTAAGTATGTTGATGCAGCTTCAAATCGAGTTGCTCTGACTATTATGTCTGAAGGAAAATGCAATGCTACTGCATAGATGTTACACTGAGAGTTATGCTGCCTGTTCAGTTTATAGTGCGAAAACCATAAACATCAAGGATTTGGCAACTGCGTACTTTTGCTACTAAAACTAATGGCTAGAACAATGTTGAAATCCGACATTTTCCACATGAGGTAATCCGCTTTATGGAGGGGAGTGCCAAATGGAATAATTGTATGTTAATACTCTAACTTATTCAGCACTAAATCCAATGAGCTCTTCGATCTGAAAGGGGCATTAGCAATATTCTTATCCAAGTATTCACTTTATTAAATTTTCCAGGATGGAACCAAACGCCCTTTAAAAGCTAAAAATTGAAGTAATTATACACTCGACCATAATCATGATCATTTTGATGCATAATAAAATCATATTTCTAACAAAAAATTTTATGTTTCGCTAAAGCTAAAGGTGACTAAATGCTGGCAGATTGTCTACCCGCGGCTGCAACTATTGTGCCTTTGGCTCATGTCCTGGACGACCCCTCGTGCCGACCGCTGGGTGGGAGTTCGGGTAAGCTCTTCTCGTTGCTCAGATCTAGGACACAAATCCACATGAGTCAGTGAACTGACTACGTTTAAAACCCGCTTCTTTTTGGGTGTACATTTATTCGAAGGCTTTGGCTGCGTATTTGAGTCGTCCTCCTGTCAGGTGTGGTCGCCATGCCAGTATCGTAGTCCATTCACTTCGAAGGTTAGGAAGTAGTCGGTGGCCCTCTTCCAGTAAAACCTTGCCATGGGAGATAAAAAGTCTACGGGTTGTAAGCTTACAGCTCGAATGGCGTAGACACGAGCGCCACGCATTTTCTCTGACGGTAGGAGGGCAAATTCGGGTGATCAATGGTTTGATACTGCTTGCCTAAAGCCGGGCAGACCCTGGTCAAAGCAGTGCAAACCCGTCAAAACACAATTGCGTCTGGCCATGGTCGCGGATGTATCCTAATACAGTCGCAAAATATATATAAACCATTCCAGTACCTCCAAGGCTGCTTGGAACATCCATCAAGGAGATCCCAATCTGTCTCCGAATACACATTCCCGAGCTGGATCTGATCACCACTGCCTTCTGGGTCAGGTTATTTAGCCAAATGTTCCGGGCGGAGACCTTCAAGGAAACCTCCAAACCACCCACTGCCTTGTGGGTCAGGCTATGATGACAAAGGCTCCGGGTTGAGTCCCTCAAGCAAACCTCCGAAGCACAACGACCGCATCGCGTCCCATTGCCCAACAATGCAATCGTGTGACTGCGTACAAAGCACTCATCAGCGGGTGCTGGTACGTGCACACACTACTGGACATTAACTTCAGTGAACACCCGAAGCGACGTACTGCACTGGTCGCGATGGAGCTTGCGCGCTACCACATCGATATTGCGGTGCTCAGTAAAACCCGGCTCTCTGAGCAAGATGATTTGCATGAAGCAGGTGCTGGCTACACATTCTACTGGGTGGGTAGCACATCCTCAGCGCTAGGTTCACATGGATTCGGATTTGCAATAGCCAATCCCCCAAATGGCCTCTTGTTTGGTGAATCAACTGTCATCAGCCGCAACTGATTATTGTTTGCCTTCGACTCGGAGTAGGGAAGTCTGCCACTTCCATAAGCACGTACGATCCGACCATGGGTTATCGTGATAACACGCGTGATCAAATATACACTTAGCCATCCTACGTGATACGGTCTGTTTCGAGGAGCGACCGACTACTTCTGCTGAGTGATATCAACGCGCGCGTTGTGGGTGATGCATCGGTGTAGACAGATGTTACCGTTTCGCATAGCATTGGTTCAGTGAATGCTTACGTTGATAGGCTGCTCTCTGTGTGCCACTAACTGCCTAACGATCACAACACTAGGTTTGCACTGAGTGCGAGTGATATAGCAACTTGGAAGCACCCACCGGGTTGTCACGCTCGCCTGTTCGAATATGTCGTCGTACGTCAGCGTCATATGTGTTAAATGGGCGTGACACGTGTATTGCGGGGAGTTGAGTGTGGTACTGCGCACAAAATGGCGAGGATCAAACTGTACATATATTTTCGTAAATCTGTGTATTGCACTCCCGCCGTGAATCGGCATAAATTTAACATTCTCTCCCTTCGTGAAGTGAAGAAATGTATTAAGCTGGAGAACAACGTGGCTACAAGATTGTCTGATGTCTGCATAGCTACAGTGGGCGACATTTGGCACCACATTCGCGACCGGGTAAAAGCTGCTACGGAGAAGACCTTCGGGCGCACAAACTGTAAGCGGTCTGATTGGTTAGATGAGAACGATGCGACCATTGGCGCACTGGTGTCGGAGAAGAATGCAGCATTTGCTGCACATTTGGCACACCCTAGTGACTGGGGGAATAAGAGTCAGTTTCGCAAATTTCGAAGGCGACTGACCCGAGAGTACCGTTGCAATAAAAATGCATGTAGAGCGGAGAATGACAAACTGATAAAATGCAAAGCCGAAACCCGCCAGCACAAGAAATGCATTGAGTTATTGAAGTCGTTGCGTGGAATGAAATTCTAGCCGTTAACGACGTTGAGCGATGGTAGTTCAGGCGCTACCGTGTTTGAGGTTGATCCTCTGCAGGAGAAGGGCAGAGAACGACACCAGCCGCTGTACTCCCTTTTTGATTTTACCGAGTCATTTAACGCAGTGTACTGCGAGGCATTTTGAGTGGTGTTGGATAAGTTTGGTTGCTCGCGTAATTTCGTAAGTTCAATTGAATGTCTGCACAGTGGTATGAGAGCGAGGGTGCAGCTGAGTAGAGAGAGTTCGGATGACATTGCAGTTGTCACTGGTGTGATGCAAGGCTATGTCTTAGCAACTGCCCTGTTTTATATATAAATTCATGTAATGTTGTCCTGTGCTTTTGATGCCACTTGTGCTTACGGTGTTCGTGTGGAGCACCGTATTGATGGTGGGTTGCTGAACATCCGTCGTTTCGGTGCGAGAACTCTAGTCTGTGAGACAACTATCTGTAGGTTGCTGTTTGCTGACGACTGTGCGTTGTCTTCACACACGGCGGATGATTTGCAGCATATGACTAGTGTCCTGGCTTCGACAGCGGCCAAATTCGGGCTCACTAACAACACAAGCAAAACTCTGTCGCTTTCAGCCTTCACCGGAAGTGCAATCTTCAATGTTGCCGGGAATCAGCATTGATGCTGAAGCATTGGAAACCACCTCCAGCTTTTCCTACCTTGGGAGTGTGATGTCCACTGATCAGCAGCTACAGAGTGAGCTGCGTATCAGCGTGTTGAACGCAGCGGCGGCATTCGGGAATCTTGACAACCGATTGTGAAATAACCATCAGCTTAACGTTGGCACGAAGCTGATGATGTAAAATTTCATGGTGCTGTCCGTTCTTCTATACGGCAGTGAAACGTGGACGATGTACCACCGTGATGTGCAATATCTCGAGCGGTTCTATCAGCAGTGTCTGCGACGTATTCTGCGCATCTGTTCGGGCGATAGGGTTGAGATACGGAAATGTTGCGACGAAGTGGTATGTATGCGCTGGACTTCATACGTTTGCTGAGACACCTGAAGTGGATCGGTCATTTTACCCGTATGGATTCGACGCGGTTACCCAAGCAGCTATTATATGCTCAGCTGATTGTTTGGAAACTGCACGTGGGGAAACCAAAGCTACGATATCAAGACATGGTTAAAATGAGCCTCACACTTCTAATCTTGATTGCAGATCATGGGAATAGAAGGAGGTTGATCGGCTTTCATGGCGCCATCTGATCACGAAGGCAGTTGCCGAGATGCGGGAGAAACCCTCATGCATGTAGAGAAGAAGCAGCAAGGACGAAAGCGGAAAACACCGGTTGGTTGTTCTCCATCTACATCAAGCGCATGGTGCTGTAGAACATGCGGTCAGGAGTGCTTCGTCAAGCAGGCTTTGTGAGCCATGAGCGAGGCGACTCGGGACTACTACCGAAGCGACGACGGGTCCTGCAAAGAAAGTAGACAGAACCGGCGCAGCGTATGTAGGTACGCTGCATTCGATTTAATAACCGCGTGCTTGCATGCTAATTCTCTTTATTTCAGGTGGTGGGTTTTCAGTTTTGTTCTAGTGCCTTTATTTTTCATACAAATATCCAGCGAGCCATAAGCAAGACCACTCGGGACAACTACAGAAGCGACGACGGGTCCTGCATGGAAATTAGGCAGACCCAGCACAGCGTTTGTAGGTACGCTGCATTCATGTTACTAACGACGTGAGTTTGGGGTAATTCTCTTTGCTTTAGGAGGTGTGTTGTCAAATTTATTCTAATTTTTGTCTTCTCATATTAACGTCCACCGGTACTATCTTCAATAACATTGCAGAGGTCTCGGAAGCTAGATGCAAAGGATTCGGATAATATTTTCAGGTTGTTTTTATCTCGCTCAAATGTATTTTCTGGCTCCTGAACTTACGGCGGATTCTTTCTTAAACAAATTTTGCTATCTGCCCATTTCATAAAGAGTTATGCCGCCGTATCTGCATGTACATTACCGCTTAATTTATCGAACCTTTACCGGTTAAGTGATTGCTTGTTGCTTGATTTACCCGGTGTGGCTGCGCTTGATGTGCATGTTGACAAGGTGCATACCCGAATAGCATCCACAACCTCGTCCATATATATACATATATATATATATATATATCCGTTCGCCTCAATGGCCGCCTGATGGGTGAGCCTATTTGCATGAGCGCGCCTGACGAGTTTTCGCCTTCTTATCGGAAGACGTCAGTTTACCGCTTTTATATGCATCTACTGCCGACCATGAGTCTTCCTGGTGACACATCCTTTCAATGTTGCACTTATCCGTGATACTGTCTGTACGGAAGAGCTACCGAATATTTTAAAGCTGAGTTCTTTCAACGCCAGTCTTGAGCGACAAGTATTGGTTAGATAGGTAATCAGATAGGTAATCAGATAGCTAATCAGAGCAAAATAAAAGGCCAGTCGGTATCGACCAACGTTAGAACGTTGTCCGATCAATCACGTGTGTGTGTGCCAGTCTGCGTAACATTAGCACGTGTTGCTGTAATATATTCGAATTGCCATTGGATATGGATGACGGCAATTTATGAAAATATATATATATATATATATATTTATGTTTGCATATATATACCGAATAAATTCGACGAGGATACTCATTCCGTTTCTGTAGGCTAACTTAGTGTAGAGATGCCACACTCAGACAAACCGAAAATAACATTACCAGAATATGAAGAAGGTGAGTTTATGTACATGTTGATTTCAGGTGTGCGAATGCTAGGCAAATTTTATCCGTGCGTATTCCGTGGACTAATCCAAAGGGCGGTTACTTAAGTGCAGGGGAAGGTACTACTGCATGCGAAATGAAAGCTCAGTGAGTAAGTTCTAATTCGATGTATTAACCCAGGCCAATAATGCGGTCTGTTGCGTTTTGCCTGAGTGATGTGTAATTTTGCATTTCAGAAGTAGAGTTTGCTCTAGCTCCCCTCTGTGGCTGCGCTTGATGTGAATGTTGACAAGGTACTCACATATCTAATTTCCTCCACCTCGATTGCTAGCTCCATGTGGCAGCTGGACGTCGCCGGATGGGACTGGTGCACCATCGTCAAGACGGTACCAGGCTCAAAGTGTTGTTCCATACAATCTGTATGGAAACAGCTACGCCCAACCACTGCCATGTATACGTCTGGTGTGCATGGTTTCTCAGCTAGGCCGGAATGCTTCTGTTCTGCTTTTTGAAGGTGTATTGGCCGACTCGGATGATGAAACGTGGGTCCCATCCAAATGCCTCCCGGTCTTATTCCTTCGATTTTACACCAAATATGGGATGCGTGGGTGGAAGTCTGGGTATTGTAACCCAAGCCACCCGTGGTAACTTTGTAGGCTCAAGCTTCTTGTGGCTGTCCTTATGGAGACCACAGTGAAAGGCAAAGCCGGATATGGATGCCGCCAATTCATGTGATAAATGTCCCACAGCTGCACCTGATAAACTCTGTTTCCTACTGTGTCTTGTTCTTGTCTAACTGTGGTCTGGGAGGGTGCTTTGCTTGAATTCGTTAATACGTATTATTGGCCACAGAATCCAGATAAAACCCATCAGTAATCCATCTGCTAAGTTTTGGTCTTCCGTTGAGAACCAACTGGCCTTATCATTATGCAGTGAAAATTGGTTTATCAAGGGATAAAAGCCATTGATTTACACTTCCCGTAGGACGGTTGGTGTGAAAACGATAAAATCAAAATTTATATTGGTCATCTACTGAACGTCTGCCGAAGGTAATGCTTTGATAAATAACATCAAAATTAAAAAAATTGTGTGTATACCTTTGAAATACACTGGGGGTATTGGTCGTTGATATAAGGCATGAGAAAACTAAAATATTGTCGCTCACTTGGCTCCATTTGTTACGTTAATCCTGTAGAAAAGTATACTTGGCGTAATCCACAATAGAGGAGTTTAGGTAACAAATTGCTTGGAGCTAAGAGCAACATCTAATCGCTTTTGAAAACCTCCAAGGAAGGGTAGGATACCACTGAGCCTGGGAGTTCGTTCCAAGGTTGACAAACCCGAAGGGTAACCTGATTACGCCGACACACTAGACGGCTCCATTGTTATTTCAATTTTAAGCGCTTACCCCTGAGCTGCTTGTTGTGGCTAAGATGCAGCGATTAACGGCATACGGATTGGGGTCTCTCAATATCTGCTAAACTAATGTGAGATCGCCGCGCAGTCTTCGATTAAGTCCGCTGAAAATTCCCATCAACTTCAGCCTTCGGTGGTAAGAGTGACAGCGCAGTCCATTTACTTCTTTTTTGCTCTTCGTTGTGTGATGGGAGTATACACTTGAACGAACGTGCAGTGCCAGCCCAGCAAAGAAGTCGTTATGCTGCCGCAAGGAAAGGCCGCAGCCGATTGGACGTTCACACGTTTCTCGCATGCACGCTGATTGACCAACAGTTGAACGCATTGGAGTGAGTTTGTTTGACTGAATCAAAGGAAAAATGTCATGCATGCACAAAGGTCGTTAATTACGGATCCAACTAGCTGTATATACCGATATGTTTCACTCGCCCTCTGCCTGCGTTTTCGCCTGGTCCTGTTGTTTGCAAAATATGCATTTTGTCCCTGAAAGACCGACTTTTTACATGGTGTCAGAGAAGGAGAAGAACATTAGTACCACCCAGACGATGATTGGAGCTGCACCGGCTATTCAAATGCCTGCCCCGCTGAACATGGATTAAAGCAACTTGGGCAAGCAACTGGCGTTTGTGGAAGAGAAAATGGATGGATTTCTGCAATTTATCGCTTCTGGACAAACAACCGATCGCGTACCGCTTGGCCACGTTTCGACACGCAGCAGGAGATGATGCGCGCCGCTTGCTAAATACATTGTGTTACGACAAGAGTGAAGAAACCAACAATCTGGAGACAGTTCTTGAGAAGTTCAATGAATACTGCGAAGGCCAAACAAACGAGACATTTCAACGCTACCTTTTCTTTTCGCGGAACAGGCGGCCAGGTGAATCCGTTGACACGTACGTCACTGAGTTAAAGATTTTGGCCCGATCCTGCAGTTTCTGTAAATGCCTGGCACACAGATGTGCATCGCGGACACCCTGTCGAGAGCACATCCGCCAGTGGCCAAACATCATCTATAAGAGATCGAGACAGTTGGCATGGTGCAGCATCTGGCAGTGACAGAAAACCGTTTGAAAGACATAAGGCGTTTCACAGAGGAAGACCAAACATTTGCAGCTTTGTGAGACGTTATCCTCAATGGGTAGCCAGAAACAAAGAGGCAGCTCCCGAAGGAATTAACACCCTACTTCAATTTTCGGGACGAACTCACTATCTGTGACGGTCTGTTGTTCAAGGGAAGTCGAATCCTAATCCCTTCTTCTTTCCGAAAGGAGATGCTGGAGCATGTCCATCGCGCTCACCTGGGTGCAAAATACATCATTAATCGAGCAAGAGAATTGATGTTCTGGCCAGGAATGACAGGTCAGATTAAGGATCATGTGTCTAACTGTGAGGCGTGCCGTTCACACGATATTCGGCAAACGAAGGTACCGATGATGCTGCATGATGTTCTGGACCGACCGTGGCAAAAGGTAGCACTGGATCTATCCTGGGACAACGGAAATGATTACTTACTCACGGTGGACTACTATAGTTATTACATTGAAATCGATTTACTCACCACCAATACCACGGACGCAGTAATCAACAGACTCAGATGTCAATTCGCATGACACGGGATACCGGAGGACCTTGTCTCGGACAATTGTCCCCAGTTCAGCAGCAGGGCACTCCAGGTTTTCGCAACCAAATGGGAATTCGCACACCGGCAAACCAGTCCCTATCAGAGTCAATCAAATGGGAAGGCAGAGTCGGCAGTGAAGCAAGCCAAGCGACTATTGGCGAAGGCTAGAGATACTCGGGAGGACCCATACCTCATGCTACTGGAGAGTCGCAACATCCTTCAACGGATATCGGCCTGAGCCCAGTGCAGCGCCTATACAGTAGAAGGACCAGAACTGTGATGCTTGCATCCGCAAGACTTCTGCGCCCTGTCACGCCACAACTAGAGAAAGTACAGAGCAGTTTGAAAAGGCGAATGGCTACTCAGAAACAGTACTACGACAACGGCGCACGGGAGTTACCTGAGCTGACAGTGGGGGAAGAAGGATGGGTTGAACCAATTCCCGATGGACAGGAGCGGAGGAAAAAAGGAGTCGTGGCTGCAAATGTCGGTGAAAGGTCACACGAAGTAAATGTTGAAAGGGAAGATGCTGAAAAGAAACCGAGTACATCTGAGGAGATGTCCGAGGCGACAGCATAAACCAGGAGAGAGAGAGTGATACTGCGTGCGGCAATGAGGCCACATCGGCAGATCCAACAAAGAGGACGCGAAGTAGTAAAGTGTATGGACTATTTAGCAAAGTACCGCAGCAAGAACATGAAAAAAGGGAGGATGTGATGTGAGTATACACGCGAACGTACTAACGGTGCCAGCCCAGCAAGGAAGCCGTTATGCTGCCGCGAGGAAAGGCCGCAGCCGATTGGACGTTCACACGTTTCTCGCATGCACGCTGATTGGCCAACAGTTGAACGCATTGGAGTGAGTTTGTTTGACTGAATCAAAGGAAAAATGTCATGCATGCACAATGGTTGTTAATTATGGATCTAACTAGCTGTATATACCGATATGTTTCACTCGCCCTCTGCCTGCGTTTTCGCCTGGTCCTGTTGTTTGCAGAATATAACTTTTGTCCCTGAAGGACCGACTTTTACAGTTGTGGTGCCTCTAACGCCTCTAAGTCGCGCCTCAACCAAGGTCGCCAAGCTTGGATAGCGTACTCAACATCCGGACACACGTAGGAACTGTGATTCATTGTGAGGATTGGTGGTTCGTATTTCCAGAATGCCAATCGCTGCGTGCCGATGTGCTGGTTGCCTCTTTTTGCAGCTACCTCAGCCTGTTTTGAACGGATGAGGTCGCTCTGTTCGAACACACCAAGGTTATATTCCCGGAAACTAGTTTTTATCCGTTTGTCCCAAACAAATATGCGTAATTATATCTATGGTGTAATTGCACAACACGACATTTATCTTCGTTGAATGGTAGAGTGTTTTGAACTGACCATTTCGACACCGCGTTCTGGTCGCAGTGAAGCCGTTCATGGTCGTCCGGTCCATTTATCCTTCGCCATATCTTGATATCATCAGCAGAACAGGAAATCGGAAGCAATTAATCTCGCGAAATTGTTAATGAAAACCAAGAATAGACGAGGTCTGAGCACCGAGCGTTGTGGTGCACCACACACCATATCCATTAAATCGGACGATTATATTCGGACTCGCACATCTAGCCGTCCTAGGTGTAGAAAATTGCTAGTACAACTCAAGATCTGGTCAACAAAGCTGTAGTTCCGAAGCCACTGAAGAAGAATTTGAAGGTCTAAGTAATCAAACGCCTTTGAAAAGTCCAGGTAGATGACATCGACTCCTGCTCCATCATCTGCAGCTTCAGTCCAGCTATTAAGTGCAATTAATAAGTTAGTATAACATGAATGCATTTGACGAAAGCCATATTGCTCTGGGGCTACTAAGTTGTGGCCTTCCAGATAATGCATCAACGCATCTGCGATGACTGATTTCATAATTTTGGATTATACAAGAAGTAGTCATATTGGACAGTAGAGTGGCCATCTTCTCCATGGATAGGAGTGGTGACCACTCGCTTCCATACTGGTGGAATATGTTTCTTTTCTAGACAACGCTGATTGAAATCAACTATTGGTTCTGCTGGATCACTAGCTACCGCTTGCACTGCCTTCGGTCGGATGTAGTCGAGTCCAAAAGAATTGTGAATACGCAAGGATAACAACTTCTTCAACACAGCTACCGCAGTAAAGATGATGTTGGCTAAACCCGACGGTGGATAAATAGAAACGAGGAGAATATTTGGGCTCCTTACCTGATTGAGAGTTTGGGCGTAATGAAGCTGTAGCAGATCGGCTGCTTCCATTGCTGATCACGTGCATCCATTAGCCGTGACTACTGCTGGAATCCCCCGCTTCACATTTCGAAGGCCGTTAACGGGTCTGTACAGAGGTTTTTAGTTTGTGCAGAATGGATCCATTAACTGCTGCTAATATGTGAGCTTCTCTTCGCGGATCAATTTTATAGCGAACTAATGCTGGATCAAGTATGCAGTTCAGTTTTCGGCATCCGAGCAGTCCTTCTGATTTAGCAATGCCAAATCCACCCGGAACATACATTCACGTGTTCTGCTCCTCAGGAATGCCTTACGCTTGTTTTTTGGTTGAAAGGAATTCTGTTCCCATTCATGCGCTTTTAATATGCTAAACCTATTTATAAAGTATTTGAAGGATGTTTGTGAGTAGCGTAAGGTTCGTAGCAAGTAGAGTTCACGATTAAACCGCACACAATTATCGGCCTCGTCAAGGAATCGAACCCCGATCTACGAATTTCCGGTTCACTGCTCTACCACGGAGCTACCGAGGGCTGACGATTAGATGAACAGTTTAATACATGACTTCTGCTAGGTGCGCGACGTATTGACAATGAGCTCATAGTAACTCTCCTGGTGTTGCAGATTATCTCACTCACTCGTCACTTCTAAAGGGACCGAAGTAACTGTCCTTCTGACGTCCAAAGGGCGACAGTAGATTATGTTGAAGGATGTTTGTGAGTAGCGTAAGGTTCGCAGCAAGTAGAAGTCACTCAATAAATCGCAGAGAATAATCTGCCTCGACAAGGAATCGAACCCCGGTCCACAAATTTCCGGTCCACTGCTCTACCACTGAGTTATCGAGGGCTGACAATTTAATACACAATTTAATACACGAATTCTGATTGGTGCGTGACGTATGGTCAATGAGCTCATAATAACTTCTACTCTCTACGAACCTTACGCTGCTCGCAAACATCCTTCAAAGTAATTTACCATCGCCCTTTGGACGTCAGAAAGACAGTTATTCTGTCCCTCTGGAGATAATGAGTGAGTGAGCTAATCTGCAACAGCAGGACAGTTACTGTGGGCTAATTGGAAAAGTCATGTATTGAATTGTGCATCTAGTCCTCAGCCCTCGGTAGCTCAGTGGTAGCGCAGCGGACCGGAAATTCATGGACCGGGGTTCGATTTTCC
This sequence comes from Dicrocoelium dendriticum, assembly GCA_944474145.2. Lineage (NCBI taxonomy): Eukaryota > Metazoa > Platyhelminthes > Trematoda > Plagiorchiida > Dicrocoeliidae > Dicrocoelium > Dicrocoelium dendriticum. The sequence goes on from OX104069.1 coordinate 17,950,380, forward strand.
GTCGAGGCAGATTATTGTGTGCGGTTTAATCGTGACTACTACTTTCTATGTTTGTAAAATTTTCGCAGGCAACTTCCGGGGTGCATTCGTTTAAGAAAGTCCAAGATGTATCGTTAACAAGCGTAGATAACACGTTGTAGTGCTTGACAGTATGCAGGTTGTCATCCCCTTTTACTCTTTGCTGTGACGCCTTCTGTTCAACCAAATCGTCTACTGTACATTGGCGTCACATAGACGTTGAGCATTTGAGCGATGACAGTGTGGTTGAACCGCGTGAACGAATTCCATAGGAGACCGACATTTTGGTTCGTGGTATTGGACACCTCTACTGACTGACCTAAACAAGCATGGTCGTCTTACCTATATTCCTCAAGGTCAAGGTTCAGATAAATAGTTCTCAAGATGTTTTAAAGGAGGGAAAACCCTTATCAGCTACATCGATTCCGTATCATACTGGCTTTGAGGCGTGTTGTTGCGTTACGATGTTTCTCGCGGGTTCGTAATAATCGCAGTGACCCGCATGATTCAAACTTTCTCAGCGAATGTTTGTCCAACAGTCGCTTAAACATTTCCTCTGGTTGAGCCTCTGCGATTTCTTCCGTTGAGCTGTTCCAATCATTTATCCACCTTAGGGGTAACGCAAAGGTTAAAATAAAGATTTACCTGTCTAACCCGATTTCGTGGAGTTGCTGAGCACAATGTGTATATGGTCCATGTCGTCACTCAATGAATAGAAATCAGATCGAGTAATGCAAGTGGTATAGAGCATGGTCCAGTCATTTGTTTAAAAATGGGTAGCGAAGGCGCATAAATGACAAAAGTCACAAGAGCGTTCTACGGTTGATAAACTCGAAAGTAAAATCATTTCGGCGGCATTTCAGCCAAATGTATTTGGTGGCAAGTTTCAACTTAGGATCTTTGAATGCTTCGTTGCGGCTAAGTTCAAAAAGCGACGTCAGCCGTGATCAGGCTATTTCAAAATCTCCTACAACTGGATGAGGTCACCACACAGAGGGCGACATCTCCTGTTGTGCACACCACTGCTTTCAGTCCTATACCGTATGGCAGCTTAAACCATCCCTTCATAAATGCGTACCTATTCGCTGGGTTGTGTCCAGGTGAGCCAGATCTCGTTTTAACCAATGTCTCTAAGCGTCTGCCTCGTACTCTACATGGGGTCCACATACACGATAAGCATTTGGAGGAAGGTTAAAGGTTCGATAAGCCCGAAAGCCCTCCGTAACCGATCAATGTTTTAGCATTTTAGGCGCCTTCAAGGACGGTGCCGAACAGCTGCGATCGACTTGCATTACCAAATCAACTTTCCGCTCGTGTGGGGTACCTTACCACATTTTCTCTCCAGGTTTATAAGCGTACATGAGCTTGTGGTTTACAGTTCCGTAATTAAAGCGCAAAACAAAGGCTGCTGCTCTCTAAACGCTGTCTACAATCGCAGTTTTGGATGAAACGTGGTACATAGTGTCTGCCAGCAGCGGATTAATTGCACCACTATCAGTTGTGACTGAATCATAAAATTCCGTATCCCTGGACGACTGCCTTTTAGTGGGGCGAATTGGGTACCCGTGTCTGCGACGGAAGCATGACGTCACCAGCACTCAGAGCGTCCAGGGTGTGTTGCCATTCTTCCACATCATAAGCTTGTGCCTCCTCGGCTTTGCTGCCTGTAACGTGGACAAGTCATGAACGTGAATGATTCTTTTGTTACACTACCATTGGTGGTTGTTTTCGTCATATTTGTCACGCTGGCGGATGATCCATGCAACATCCGGAATTATGCAAATCCCCCTATCTGCAATCCGCAGGCAATACGCCGACGGAAAGGACATCTGGACAAATGCTATGCATCCTAAACTGCCATAGGATCAAAAGTTAGTGGTTCCTGTTTCAAAGCATCCGGCTCTCTACTCCTTAAAGATTTTGCCTTGGATATAGGTGCATAGGTGTGTATGAGTGTGAAGAGAACGCAAGTATGCTTATTCATTGTTGATGTGGGAGGCATTGCCATCAGAAAATTCAGTGACGTCTCTGCGAATTGTACCTGTTCCTTGATCCATGCTGTAAATTTAGAGGATAATGTTACTGAAAAGAACAGTTTAAATGCATGGAGCAGCAACGGTTTGCATAAGTGGTTCGGCCTTTAGACATGTTCGGTTTCAGTCTGTCATTCGGAAGTGTATGTCTCACATATGTAGCATCAATCTATACGATGGATAAGGGGTTGTGGGCGGCGGAGCAGGTATGCTTCCATCGTTCGGAACGACAATTTATTTCTGGTTCCCATTGTTCATGATTCTATGAGGCCAAAGTAATGCCTGACTTTGTGTTCTTGGTTCCAGGTTATCAAGTGGGGGAGACAAGTGAGGTGCGAGCTGTCTTGTGGTTGTTCCGAGTAAATTAATTTTCGCGCTTACAAGTGTAATTGTCGTATATTTAGAACAGAACCAACGTGAAAACGGTGCACTGTTATCACCCTTTAGCTCAACTCTGCCGGCTCTGGTGCACTTCGCAGTATAACGGATATTATATTATGAAACTTATAAACCGTAGATTTAACACGCAAGCACAATTTAGTTATAATAAATACTTCCTTTCGTCTTACAGTTGTTGTGGTCATGATGGCCGAATGGCCGTTGTCAGTTTTGTGGTTTCGCAACGCCTTGCCGTCGGTTGGACTTTGGTCGCCGTTCTTCATGTCAAGCGCAGATGATTGGTTCATCCTTTGATGTGCGTAGCATCTGTGCGTCACACGATAGCGGGTATGGCAGCCAGGGTGACCGTAATGGAGCAGCGAGAGTTGCTTGATCGCACCGACGAAAATTAGGAGTGGCTAGAGCTTACGGTGGATAACTGCGATGTATCCACAATAGAAAAGTAGTCTGCACTGCAGCTGTCAAAAAGGTGATAGAATGAGACGAGGTAAAACTAGCTAGGAAACTGGGAGACTTCTCTGTCTAATGAGGCAAAAATCCTGGATGGGTGATTGTAACTGTGCAATATTGTGCTCGCGAATACAGTCAGAACATTGTCCAAAGATATAAATCCGGTTAAAACAATGACTTTTGGAATTACTTAATGGAATTACTCTTGTTATTTAAATATCGTCTAATCGAAAATAACAGGTGGTATTAAGGCCAAATGCCATGAAATGTTCATGAGAAAATGAGAAACAACTTGAAATAAGATATGATTCGACCTAGGGCTATCAAGCAAGGGTTCACAATGTGTTTCCTAGGTTGCAGCACTTGGTGAGAACGATACGACCACCCACGACCAGGAGCAGTAGAGACAGTTTGGGAGAGTGCCTCCGTTACCAACGTATAAGCGCAAGCTATCGCGAGGCTGAGCATATCGCCAACATGCAAAGAAAATGGTCCCAAAATTGCCAACTTTGTACTTCAATTGATACAGAGGTCGACAATTGTACTGTAGTCCTGGTATGCGAGTCGCTACAGCTTGCTCTCCGAGCTCTGGATCAGACAATCTTCCCCTCCGAAAACATACGAGATCAGCACCTTAATCAGACCATCACTACACAACCGTTCGCATAACACTGCTAGTTTAATTGAGGAACATGGTAGACAGATCCAACGTGTTACATACTAAGAAAGGAGCAAAGAGAATGGCGAGATCGCCGGATCTGATACAAATATGTTCTTGATGGATCCAATCAAGTAAAGATTATTGACCAACCTGCCACCGGTTGGCACAGGGTAACAGCCAAAACACACGTTCCCATGCTCTCTACTGAAATCAGAGGAGCATTCCTGCATGTGCGCTATAGAACAAGATCTCATAAACTAGCTAGTTGAACTGAGGCTATATCAAGCATCGTAGTCTAGGACATCAAATACGTAACCGAAGTTTGTTACATTCAGAAGGTACCGACACCAAATACGTGATGCAAGTTATGTCACATTTTCAAAACGTTTGCCAGGGACAGGGGTGTGGGTTGCTTCTTACTAATACATATTACTCATTAAGTCCTAGGTATGGTATTGCGTATGCAATTTAGCCGCTTTCGCAGGTGGAAACTCCGAGGACGGTTGAGCAATTATCTCAATTATTGAGGGACAGTAGCCTTTCGATGCTCACCAACTGTCGCCCAGTTCTCCCAAAGATAATGAAATCGGTAAAACCTAAGGCACTAATCGGATAGTGAGAAGGATCTGACATCACAACGTCGGGGCAACACAGCTTCCCTCAGTATCGGCCATTTAAACCAATCTGAGAATAGTGTGCGGCAGTTGTGGTTGCTATTCAGTCCTTTCGAAATCATGAGATTTTGTTGGAATTTCTAAGCCATCTTTTTGTCTTATTTTGTATACGTCTTTCAGGCTCCTGCGCTCTGCCTCCTCCGGGACAAAATGGGACCAATTAGTATGTTACTAGTGAGCACTAGGTTGCATGATGATTACGAAGTATGGCATATCCCTAATGCGTACCTATGTCGGGACTGCATTCAATGCCATTTTAGATGCGACCCAAGCTTAACATAGGTTATGGTAAATGGAAGGTTGATCCACGTAGGTCTTAGCTATTCAGTACCGCTTTATTGTTTGTCCTCCGCATTCATTCCATGAAGCTGGACAAACCACAGTCTGAGAGCATTAGGGAGGACAAATATCTGTCAGGCAGAGCCATCGATCAGCAGAACATACTTCACGAAATTGTTATCAGGGAATATTAGGTTACTTGTATACTTTGTGAGTAGTCTAATATTCGTAAAAAGTAGAAACCACGAGTAAACTTCGCACAATAATCTGCATGTTTGAGCGTCAACATGACGCCCCTCGCAGCAATATCAAACTGTTTTCTTTTCCTGTCGAACTTGCATCTTCATACTTCCATTATATGTTGCTCACTCTCCTACTTTATTGGTATTATCCTTTTAGTTCCTGTGAACTTCCTTATTCCGTATAGCACATTTCGCTTCCTGTCTTTCGCGTACTTCGCATAACTGCCACAGCCGGGGCTCCTAATGCCAGGAACGTGGGAAGTAATTGGTTGACCAGCATGTGACAGTGGTGTTGCGTTTCAGATGAACAAAGAACTCCGTGCAATTAATCAATTCCCGGTTCAACCATCTTTTCCAGAAGGAACATTGCTGGGCTTCAGTGATCATTCTATCACAAGCTGAACTTAATTTGTTGTGGTTAAAAACGGTGATAGAATGCGACGAGTGAAAGAAATTTTAATAGCTGTGTGATTTCTATAGCAACAGACTAACATTATGGATGGATGATTGTATCTACGCTAAATTGTGCGCGAGAATAACTTCGAATTTTCGCCCAAAGTTATAAATCCGGTGGAAACAAATTCCTTGGAAGAAATTAAGAGGAAATGCTCTTGGTATTTGGGGTCGCTCATAGCTGAGTAACTGCTGGGGTAGTTAGAATGATCAAACATCATAGCGTTGGGGCAACACGGATACCGCCATCATCGGTTCTGTGCTACTAATCGAATGGATGCGCGTAGCAGTTGCTTCAAAACTGCCTATTGTGGGACTAGCAATTAGATTACTCCATTGAATACTACAACATTCGACCTATTAATCCATCGCAGTCGTCTCCAGATGGTGCAAATAAACATCACTGTTATTCCTGCCTTTGGTTGGATCAGGGATTTCCTTCTTCAGCTGCGCCTTCTTGTTCAGGTTAGTGACTGCATGTCCGATTCCACTGCAGTGCTCCACGAGGATCAGTTCTAGAGCCACGCTTTCCTATTTCGTTATCGACGACTTTGTTTGTATCAGCAAATTTTTTCCGAAGTTCCCATCTGACTGGTAGCAATGTAAACGGGCTCTCCGCTGTCACAGAGTTTTACGTATTCCTCTTCACCTAGTGCAGTCAGCATACGCACGTCCGAATCAGAATAACTCCCACATGTTCAGTGGGCATATTGTCACGGAAGTATTTTCTACGGAAAGTGATTTGTGCTACGCAAGTTGTTTTAGCGCGCATTATGCTTTTATCCAGACGTGTCACGTTGTTGATTTTAATAGTTCCCACTACTAAGACTCCGCGATTGATCAATAATTCTCCGCACCGTCTGGTGGTCATGGAACCTCATGCACAGCATTATTTCTGACGCAGCAACGACTCAATCTATGGTTCTAATTGCATCTGCCCATCGTCGGCACTTTCCGCTATCAGCCACCCAATACAAGCCACTTCCAATGGCGTTGGCTTGTAGGAACCAGTGTGGATCAATAGGCTAGCTAAGCTCCGTGAACGTGTGTCCCCTTCGTGCCACTCGCCTACGGAAACCTACGTCTACAGTGCGACTCAGACAAAGAAGGAGAACGTCACCCGCCCTCTAGCTTCCGTGATTAGACAAGGGCAGCGTTCGTTTTCAATAACGGTCCTCAATGGAATTGCCTCCACCTAACCACAAATGTAGGAAATAGGAGTGCATACGAGCAGTTAAGCGAGACATTATTTGTAAATTTTGCTGCCTTCCGTTTCACAACCTCTGGGTTGGTCTAAATCAAGGACAATACAAAAGACAACTCAAAGCAACTGATTCCCTCTGGTTTTGCAAACATGCACAGAAATCCCTATAGTCAAATATATAATATCGCTCTTGAAAAGTGCTTAAAACTGACTGAAACATTTCAGCATATAGCGAGATTCAGGGCCTGGCTATTAGAAACTAACAACACGGATGTTGTTCTACAACAAACCCTTCAGATCTCTGTCCCAACGTCGAAGGCTAAAGTCAAGTTTGCTAACCGCCCGACGGCATGTGCGCTACCTACTCCTACAGTTACTAACCGGCTAAGTAAGCAAGACACTTCCAGCGTGACTGCTATTAACTCATCCATCGACGCCATATCTCACAAGTTGGTCACAACACTGACACCTACAGTCCAGAGCCGAATAACATACGCATAGTTCGCGTGGATAAAAACGCCTAAAGAGACAGCCGTACGTCCATTTTCTGGAAGAAGCACGAGCGATGCGACACCGTTGTCACAAAGTTCTTTATTGCCAGCCAAACAATCCAAGGTACTAGTCAAAGCACTGAAACCAACATTCGCCAAACGAAACTACAGTACGTGAACGGTCGTGTGCACTAAGATTCCTGAGTCCAGTTCTGGCACAATAAAGTGCACGTTGGTAGATGATCGCAACCAGTTGCATCCCAACCGCGATGAGATTTGTTTTCGTTTGGCCAAACTGGGCTACGAGGTGTGGCACGTCACTCAAATTCAGTGAACTACGGCGAATCCAGAATACTTCGAGAAACCTTGAATTCAAATGAGAAGACAGAGATGGTACTCTTCTCAGCAGTTCTTCTTCGTAACTCATCGAGCGGAGTAGTCTTCCTACCCAGTATGCTTTGGAAAGTACGGTCAAAAGAACAAAGAGAACCATGGCGGCTTTTCCAAGAACGAAAGCAAAATCCGTATTTTTTCATGTTGTTCCTGAACTACTGGCCTCTCCTGAGCACGAAGCGCAACTACGTGGACGAGAGCAGTGGTGCTACATCCGCGTAACACTCTCTGAATCACTATAATGCCAAATCACTAACAATAATTCCATAATCTCCAAACTAATATCGCTGCAGTGCAAAATTATCGAAATTTGTGCTATACTGCGATGGAATGTCTAAAGTCCTATTGGATAGCTGGTTGAAGCGTCGCTCCAGGTTGCGTAACGAGATTAGGCTAAAGATAGCAGGCGGACAGACAGGAGTTAACATCACTTCATTGGAACATGCAACCTCAGTAAAAAATTTTCCTCCGCAATCCTGCAGAGTTGTAGACAACATGTCATTAGCGATACATGACGGGACAAGGAGACACACGAGAGCACATCTCTATCTGGGATACTCCATGCTACCATGTAGCCTGACTAAAATTCAAGAACCAAAGGCGCACGCAAATGCGATCAGCGGTCGACCGATGAACGGTCGGTTAAAACTGAACACGAATTTGTTTTCCACCTACCCACTTCTAATATCAACAACACTAGCATATTTGTATACTAATGCCCAAGCACTTCAGTAAGTTAGCCAACTTAGAGAACATCAGGCGTCACAACCGTGGAATCTCTTATGATTACAAAGAACTGGTTAAGCCTTGAAATAGCAGATCCTAAAGTCAATTTACCTGGTATGTCACTGCGTCGGGATGAGAGAGCTAGAAGAGGTTGTGACGTAATTCTCTATTACAAGGCTAACCTTCCATGTGAAATTAATGACCACCCAGAGATAAGTGTCCCGGATTGGCTTTGGTGCCGGCTATGGATAAGTAACAAAGATACATGTCTTATAGCTGTGTTTTACGGTCCACCAAACTCTACGTGTAAGACGGATGGTAAACGAAACCACGTTCTTCAGATTGCACTGAGGAAGACATACGGTCACAGTCTCCTCGCAAGCGAATTTACGGTACACGATTTGGAAATAGCGAAGGAAAGAGTATGAAGTCATTTCTTTGCAGTGGAACACGCAAACACATGTCCTTGTGGGACTTAGGAAGATAGCTCACATGGACTCTCCGTATTCCGAAATCTGGACTGCCTACATATCACACCGTAATTTCTGTGTGAGCTTGATCAGAGAGGGCAAGTAAAAACGTCAGCAGGAGTTAATGGGGAGATACTGCACGAACCGCAAACTCTTATACAGGCATGGTAAAGTCCTTGTAAGGTGCGGCGGGGATTTCGCGTACTGCTCACTAATGACAGACGCACGCGATCATCAACGGAAGCAGCTGACCTCTTAAGGTTACATTACTCCTAAACGTTCCAGAGAGTAACAGGCGCAACGGTTTTCCCTATTTGTATTGTCTCACCATCAGGTTTATCCAATATTAGTTTTATAACAGAAATCGTGTCAAATGAACTGTTGTCCCTGCACATTCACAGCTCCCTGATGTCGATAAATTCGACCTAAAACCTTGAAGGCAGTAGCTAATGATCTGCCCGAAACTCTGGCTATATTCTCTCAGCACCGTATGGAGGAGAACCATATTCCAACAATATGGAACCGTGGGGTAATCACTCCTATTACTTTGGGAGGCAGACGCACTTACCCCAGCGTTTACCGTCCTATAACGCTACGCACCGTGCTTTACAAGATTATAGAGTCTAGCATCAGCGATGCACTCATGCAGGATCAATAAACTCACAAGAAGATAGTACCAGGGCAACACGAATTCCGACAAAAACGCTCATGCTCTACGAACTTGTTAATTGCACGCAACATGAATGAAATGCATTTCCCCTAAAATGAAAAATGGAACATAGTTCGGTTAACCCACAGGAAAATATCGTAGGGGACATCCCAATTTAAAAGATCCGTCACCAACATAGGTATATAGAACGATAGAAATGTCAAGGAACTAGAGTTGATAAGAGTAGTCAGAACGCCGTAATCGGTATTGGGATGTGATCTCTCAGTGTTTCTGCGGGATATTCTGCAAAACCAACACATTTGCACAGCAGTGTTGGCTGATTGCTGCGGTCAAATCAAATACTTCCGATTACGACATTAAGAATACCCGGTTTTTCAATATCTTGAATCATACCCCGTTAGTAAAATAATTGTAGACCGGTAATCCATTGGGTTGCCCATTTAATACGATTTTGAAGACATCAGTCAGAGCAGTGGAAACGTCTAGTGTGTGCATGTTGAAACATTCAACCAGGAGAACGTGACTGTGCCATTGCTAAGACAGTCTTCAGAGTGGAGTCTAATAAATTATGCAATTATGAAGTGGACGACAATGGGCGCTAAACCAGGCATTCAAACATTTGTTACTAGAGCTTAGGATAAGGCAGTTTCAAAAGCGTCTACAATCTTGAGTGCCTGATCGTTCATGAGATGTATCTCACTGCGATGATAGAATCAATAATTCAAATTGTCTATTTGGTTGATAGCTGTGCAGCACATCCTCTAAGACAGTAGAAATTACGTGTTAGTACTCACTTAACTCAAACTTTTTCTGCTACTTTAATGTGACTACATGATATCGAGGCTTGACGCAGGCGAAGTTCCAACAGTTTACGGATAATAATTATTGTATTATTATAAGGTAACAATATGTTATAGGTAAGTAATTTCAACGGTGTAGTCAGGATATTTGAGTATAGTTTGACACATGTGAGATCGGCTGATATTTGGTTTTTCGTGGACTCAACAAACTGTAAGAGGTATTTAGGAAACGATATTACACTCCTGAGCATGATGGCCCTGAAGGTCAAGCATCATGCGATTAGCAACAGGATATTATGACGAATGCTGAATCCGGCACTTTGTTAACCTACACAACAGGCGTTTTCGAAAATTTGCAGCCCGTGGCGTAACTATTATCATAAAAATCGTGAATCATGGGATATCAGCTAATGTTCTGATGACTGTATGCTAAGGAAACTGGCAAAGATCTCTAGAATAGTCCATGCCATTAACCTGGAATTTAACACAAACTATAGCAATATAGGATCGCATAATTTCCAATTAGGTGACAGAGAAATCCCCGTCATTAATAAAATACAGGAACCTATTGGATTGTCTCATTGAAGCAACGTCAGAACTCCCGATCAAGCCCTTACGTTTCTTGGGTAGGAAAACTTGAGAATCGGGAGCAGTTTCCAAAGCGAAGGTTTTACTACGATTGTGCTTTCAATAATGTTCTTGGTTGTTCCTATATTTGGAACTATCCACCGATTGTGCGCTGCTGTGCGCTCCCAGTTTACGCATGAAGGAGTCGATTAACAGAAAGTAGAATAACTTTCGTTTTGTCAGCGTAATCCGGTTTTCCTCCATGTAGTCGATGCTTACTACAGTGTGATGAGTTCGGTTGAAGCACGGTTGTCTCAGTTTCGCAACATCCTCACAGATACCACTGGCACTGCAGATAGAAAAGCTTTCCTTTCCAACCACTCCCATCTTACTCTTCAGTCTAACGGATGTTGATTCTGGGTGATTAAAACACACTTTGTGTACCAAGTACCTAACGGAAATTATGTGATAAACAACACAAGATTTTGTTGGATTTTGTGGATCAGATAGTTGCGCCTGCGATAGCCACACCTCCGAATGATAGGTTGATAATTAAAGTCAAGCGTGCGTTTCCCTGCAAACAAGCGGTACGCACAATTCGCAGTATTGTTTTATTTCGGACTGGCTGTAATTTTGAGTCTTAAGCGTGGAAATTGAATTGCTCGTTGCGACATCGGTAGTGGAAGTGAAGCAAACCATTTTTAAATGAATCGTTTATCTAAGGCAGTTGTGTAAGCTGGGATTGATTGATTAATATAACTCCATTTGCGTTTGTCATGCCTTGCTACTTAGTCAAGAATGGACACTTTATTCGGGTTCTAATCTAGATGTGGTAAACAACATTTTCATTGTTTCATCTTTATGCGAAAAGCTAGGGTGTGAGAAGTTAAACCAAACACCATAATGAATAGTCATGAACAACTTTATCACAATATCGAATCTACATAGCTAAATGATTAATCTATTAAAGGCCGTTGCAATGACATGGCTCGTTTTTCATTGTTACTCGAGACCGTCTGTGGTTAACGCTGCGAAATGGCCTGAGTGCTTATTCTTTTGAGAACATTGCTTCGGATTTTCGAACCGGCTTGCGATTGACATTCCTGTCGCCAGCCGACGGATTTGACCGTTCGCGGATAATGCCTTGATTTCTGGTTGATGGGGTAAATGCAACTTGCCTGTTGTTTTGGAGATGCGAATCGATAAGTTGATACATAAGACATTCATTACCTTCTTCGATTTAATAAGCTTGGGCCAAATAGAAGAGTGTTCCCGGGAACGCATAGAAAAACGACTAATGGTTTTTAAGATATCGTGATCGGAACTAACAACGGTAGCTTATAAAAGTTTGAAAACTCTAACAGTGGTATCCCGGTCTTGAGGAAATGGCTTGCAATCCTGGTTGGAATACAACTGGCTGGTAAGTGGACCGCATGAAATAATTTAGTGATTGCTTGGAAGTGTTATACCTGTGGACGGATGGACCAAGCGAGCCAGCAATACAACCAATGAGCAAAGGGTCTGAGTCGATTAATAAGCACGGAGTGGCCGACCTTCGTTTTCGTTACCCACTGCTTTTTAGCTGTCGTAGGACGAACCATGTGGAATAAGAAGTGCCGTAATAATGTGTATTAGAGTATGAGTAGAAGAATGAGGGTATAAGAGTAGATTATGAGAGTAACGTTAATATTGTGAAGGTTGGCTTGCACAACATTTAATTTTAGCTCAGTTGACACTGCTGAATATAAGCTTGCGTCTGATCTGATGAGTTATGCAACAGTGGTGGCACTAGAAATCTGCTGGTATTTTCCATTCCGCTAACAAGTCACATTAAATGACCATTATTCGACGGAGGCCTGGTTTGTTTGGATTCATGTATAGCTTAATTTACTTTTGAAGGCGCATCCAAAATATTACCCACTTCTTCAATTTCTTCAGCCTGATGGTTGCCTTTATATTTGTACAGGGAAATACCTAACAAACGGAATGGATTTGCACAACAGGCATAATTAAAACGCGTAACGGATTACGTTGTACATTGCCGCTGCCAGTTGAGTTATCCCTACATATATATATATATATATATATATATATATAGGTTAGAATGTCTTGGTGCATTTGGAACACGGATAAGCTTTTCGTAGGGAAATAAACGCAATACAAATATTAATATAACGTTTATTCTCACATGTTTCGAGACACACCATATCAAGCAGGAAGCAAAAGCAGGTGGATTTCCAGCCAACAACACAATTTTTTCAACGATCACAAAGAAGCGAAGTCTTCGTGCTTTTTGTTAACTCCAGACGGCAGGAGTTTGCTAAGCGCAATATCACATGCAACGTTCATGACAGTGATTGTAGCAGACGTGCATCCATCCTCTCTCAATCCTGTCTGATTCTATTCAATTTTGCCAAAATGTTTGAGATGTCGCCTTTTTGCTTCTGCTGACCTCGTCGCGACACGTGCTTCCATGGATTGGATGTCGGATTTGTCTCACTCCAAACGTCTATTCAAAACTAGCAAATATAAAGCACCCTATGTTGTGATATTATTTAAGTTACCGGGAAGATAACCATTATGCCTATTCATTTTTAATTGCTTGGTTGTGTCAGTGAATGGTCCCTTAATTCAATGGGTTTTATATTCATTGCACATTCATTTAGTTAACTTGTGGTTAGACACGGTTGATTCTGTAGTCAACTTGCATGTATGCGTGACAGGTCGCAGGGAATCTTCGTTAAAGTTCCTACTTGCCTGTAGGCTTCAGCAACTTCTGCATCTGTAATCTAGTTATGGAAGACTTTTGTGTTAAAAACCCCGTTGTAAATTAGGAGTGTGTTAAACGATGAGTATGCTGTGCATAGTAGAATATCGATGGGTACGATTTTGGAATATTGCATATTCCAACTGCCATAAACCCTGTAAATCTTGTGAAACTCGATGACGACGCCCTTACTGGCACTATACGATTAAGCTGTACAATGTGTTTGTTTCAGAACCGAGAAAGTCTTGGGGACATCAAATCATTTGTGAAGTTATTTCACGGTGTTTTTCATGTTTTACTACTACACAATACTAATTAAAACTTGAATATCTTATTTGGCTAACAGACTGCTACGTTAAGCCTGAAAGCCCTCTTCGATTAGGCTTGCAGCCGTTAAGTCTGCAAAAGTAGAACTGGTTTACGCTTCCTATTTCACGGCTGTTCTGGTTGTGGCCTGGCATTTTGACTTGCGGTTTCAGTTGTACTTAAGAAGTATGGATGATTGGATGGTCTGACGAATGGGAAATGACACAACACAGTATCAAACTAGGTGTCATATTAACTAATTATATTGCGCTGCTCATTTGGAGCATTAGGTTGAGGAATGAGCTCGTGGATGCGACGAGAAGTTAGGGTAAGTAATTTAACTTCATTAGACAACTGAATTTATAGTTTAGGAAGTAAAGTAAGGCATTTTGTCTCTACGAAAACGTTAGCGAAAGCGGATATGGTAGACTACTAAGTTACTAGTTTAAATAAACTAAATAAATAAATGGTATATTCATCGGCGATTCCAGTTGCAGCCCAACTATGTGGTCTGATCAACGTGTACAACAGGGTCGCAAATATAATCAATTTGTTCACGCTACACAATGGATCCAAAGCGTGTATAGGTAATTGGCATGTTTTAGCTATTAAAAAAGGGAACAGGCAGGAACAATGACAAATGCAGATTGAAGCAAATGTCTAGGTAAATTATTACAGCCACTAGTATAACCGTCTACGGGGGACCTGTTTCCATGCAAGTTATTCTCTCGAAAGATTTTGTCCGCACGTCCATGCTATATCTGGCCGCGTGCCGGTGTGGCATAGTAGCGTATGAGCAACCAACAGTTTATCATATGTTGTGTTCCATTTAGGGCAGCTTTTATACATGTATTATGGGCGATAAAGCCTCAACCCCGTCGGTCATACGGATCGTTCAATTATGGCACTTTTTCTACGCCAGTAAGTTGGTGGCAATTTGCCTTGCATAGGGAAAGTCTTTTATAATCTGCAAGCTATAATCCGTCACCACAGGAGATCAGCCCAGTCATGACCAATATTGAAACAAGGAAGAAGAAGAAGAATTGTGTGAAAATGGTAATATTTCGTTAGTGTAAAAAGAGTAAGCAAGTATGTTGCTAACGTCAGCGAAAATATGGATCTAGCCGATCATGCGATCAAATTGTGCGGCGTGACAGCCTAATACAGATAACTGTACGGCTTGTCCATAGGCGAAACTGCAAACCTAGAATCCGTTATTTCCGTCATTGAACTCCAATTTATTTTTCTGGACTGTTAATTGCAGAAAAGAAGCGGACATTGTTAGCGTTGCAGAACATATGTAGGGAAGGGAATCGCAGAACAATATTGCGACTTTTTCAATTTGGGGCGAATAAAGGAAATACTTCCCCCGCCGCACACCAGTACATAAATGTGCTCTCGGTTTTAGTGAGGACATTCGGTAAACATTAAGTTTAAGAGGATTTACATCATAAAATAGCAACGTACAAGGAGTGTAACGTACCTTGTAATGCACATTATACCAAACAAAAGTCATGCTTTTAGGGTGATTAGCGAGAAACCGGGTGCCTTTTATATGTAACCATTTTGCGTTTCTGTAAAATAATTTGCTAATGTCAGCTGAACAAGTACATAGTTGATCTGACTTCTATGATGAGTGATCTGACATGAGAAGGCGAACACTAATCCGAATACGGCAAAACTGTGATTGAACGTCGCTAGTTTTCCTGCGGCTGACAAAAATACTCCTAAGTGAGGGCCAGCATAAGACAATATATTACATTAGTTAAAAAAGTGAAAATGCATCCGATGCTGGTCGTGCGGCTGATATAAAAAGAACCACGCGTTGCTTTCTGGATGCACAAACATTTTAGAAATTCTTGTTTCCTTAGTTTCCGCATATCCTAAAAATGCTGTTGACTATACGACACATTGGGGCTGCTGCCTTCGTTGCTAACAGCTCAACAAACATCCAAAAAAAGGAAGAAAAATCAGGCTGAATCCCCTACTTTCAAACGAAGTTTATCCAAAAATGTAATATATATTCTAGCCTCCATGCATAGGATATTGAAATGTAATTATTAGTTCAGTTTGCTCATAAAAATTGTTAAGAATCACGGTCTGTTCTATTAAGCGAGCAATGTGTTGTCCACGGGATCTTGCTTGAATGAAGTCACCAGACACCAGTTCACCACATATTCACTGAACGCATCCAATGATTTGATGTGGATAGTTTAAGATTTGCACTCTGAAAATTCTTAATGGATTATGTTCAAAATAAAGCTCCAAATACAGCATAAATATTGAGTAAGTTATTGGGCAATCCAACACATAAATGGAGTTTTCAACAGTTTGAAGTCATGCTAACAAGTGGCAGGATTATACGGACATTTAATGTTATGCAGAAACAAATGCTGCAGAATGCCTTACTTAAGGAATTAAGACGAAATGTAGGATTATGGTACCACTTACTGCTGCATTTATGCGGTTATCCTGAATTACCCGCATAAGAGTGGAAATCAGGAATCTAGGATAAATCCGCTAACTTTAAACATATCCAGGTGACGCACGTCAAGTAGAAAACAGCTTTAAGTATTCTGTGTAGAAACAGCTACGGCCCAACCACTGCCATGTGTACGTCTGTTGTGCAAGATTTCCCAATTAGGCCGGAATGCTTCTGTTCTGCTTGTTGAAGGTTTATTGGCCGGCCCAGATGATGAAACGTGGCCCCCATCCCTATGCCTCCCGGTCTTATTCCTTCGATTTTATACCATATATGGGATATATGGGCGGAACTCCGTATTTTAACCCAAGCCACCCATGGTCACTTTGTATGCGCAATCTTCTTGTGGCTGTCCCTATGGAGACCACAGTGAAAGGCAAATCCGGATACGGATGGCGCCAATTCATGTGAGCCATGTCACATTGCTTCACCTGATAAACTCTGTTGCCTACTGTGCCTTTTTCTTGCCTAACTGCCGTCTGGGAGCATACTTTGCTTGAATTGGTTACTACGTATTTTTGGCGACAGAATCCAGATGAAACCCATCAGTAATCCATCTACTAAGTTTTAGTTTTCTGTTGAGGACAAACTGACCTTATCAATAAACAGTGAAAAATGATTTATCAAGGGATAAAAACCAGTGCTTTACACTTCCCGTATAATGGTTGGGGTGAATACGATGAAATCAAAATTTATATGGGTCATCTACTGTAAGTCTGCCGAGGTTAATGCTTTGATAAATAAAAGCAAAATTAAATAGAATTGTGCGTATACCTTTGAATTACACTGGGGGCATTGGTCGTTGATAAAAGGCGTTAGGAAAGTAAAATATAGTCGCTCACTTGCTCCATTTGGTACGTGGGTGTTGGGCAAAGTATTTCCTTGATTGCTCATGGATAGCACGAGGTTTGGCGCGCCGGCGTGATAATGAATAGAGGTTGAATGCTGTTTTGCTCCCAGCTTCTGGATCATGTGGTGTATATGAGGTAGTGTGCTTCCTAGGCTTTTTAATGTTCCAGGTATAATGAATAGTGCAATTCAAAGCATGGAAGCTTTGGAAAGATTGCAAACGCACCTAACAACGTGTATCAGTGAGAGCTCTTTTGTTCTTTAATCCAAATTGTGTGGACCGTCTATTTGCTTCAGCTAACAGTCTTGGCGCAGTTGTTGCAGAATTCAACTTACAAAGTTAAGCTCGTTTGAAAGCATGTCCACGCTACATATCCTTTTTGCTCGCTCGGTTAGGCACGGAATATTTTCCCTATTTTGGCTAAGCGGAACGAAGCTGGCAAAGTGAGTATATTGCACATTCCACGTTGCCTTTCTATGAACACTGCGCTGGACAGACCGCCAGAACTTCGGTTAATCTGAAGCTCTAAGTTCGACATTGACTTGTTACACTTAGGGTCAATGGTGCGTTTTATGTTTGCATCGGCTGAGTAAAATTGCCTCAATAGTTCTTCTGTGAAAGGATTGATATCTGAGATGCAGAATATATCGCCCCCATACCGTGCGCGGTGGACTGAGTTACGATAACTCAGTTTAGATTGCTGTTCTCTAACTTACTCATAAATATTTTTGCTAACATTCGTTCTAACTGAGAGCTCATTGTGACTCCGTCCTTCGGACTGTAGATCTTCTCTTCGAACATGAATTGTGCGTTCCTTGTACACAACAGCAGCTACTGTTTAAGTCGCTCGTTCGCGAGGCCGACATCAACATGGTGCAATCAAACATCATCGCATAGGCAATCTATCGTCTCCTCCAGCGGAACATTGGTGAAGAGCGACACTATAACTAGAATCAATTATTTGTCAGCCTATAGCTGCCTTGAAAGTAGGCGTGAACTATCGTCATTCATTTTGGACCTTAAGCTTGTCTGGTTGCACCCACTGTTAGGTATATCTGTGCATATCGGTTATTGTTAATGGTACTGAACAAACAATGCCAAACGCATACATCTAGCAGCCTTCGTTTTCTTACCGTGCCTTGTTAAGTTGTTGAAGGGAACTAACCACTTTAAATTTCTGAAACGATGTATTACCTCTGAAACCGTCAGGATGCTGCATCATATAGTCAGCCTGAGGTGCAAGCTGGTGTGCTTAAGTGTGTAAATATTGGTTCTATATAAGTGCATTTTTGTGCGTTGCTCTCCTCGTCCAGTGCTCTTACTGCTGCGTAGAAAAAACTTAAGCCCTCTGGGGCTAACCCCAGATGTGTGGCGTCCGCTCATACCAGACTAGCGGAACTACTAGAAACTCATGCACGCTTACAACCCATGGTCGAGGATCTGTCTCTGTGTTGCCGGATTGTTCTCAATAAGTGTTGTAAAACAACTCTTGATCATACGAGATGAATTCGCTCTGCTCGTTTAGCCACTTTGTTGAAGAACAATCAGGAGGAGGAACTAATTGCTCGTGATCCCAGTAAGTACCTTATGAATATATCTAACGTACAACTTGATGCGTCGTAATTATAATCATGTTAACTTGGGCTTGATTACAAAGTTGAACGGCTTGTTTACAGAAGCCAATTTGAGAACGTTTTTGATTAGTTTGAGGAGCTACAAGCAACCAGCCCTGCTAAGCATATTTGTTTCAGAAAAAAGTTAACCGATATCGTCCATAAGGTGTAAACCATATCCAGAGAAAAGATTGTCCTTCCGGTTAGCTGCATATGGCTTATGGAGTCTGCGATCCTGTATGAATCTCTGAGGCTGTGTTTGGATAAGACTTTTGTGATCGGTTCTAGAATCTTAGCGAGCCATTTCGCGGTTGAGTGATATGGAGTATTACACACAAATAAAATTGACTTTAATGGAAGTCCTTTATCCACCTTCGCTAAGCCATGGAGACGAGGAATCACTGTCGCGGAGGGACGAGTGTACTCAAAAACCAATTAGTCAATAGCAATCTCTTGCTTCATGCAGTGTAGTAGCTTTGTGACTGTCCTTTCTCTCGAGGCCGTTTTGTTTTTTTCTTCCTTCATCATCCGAAATTTTGCGTGATCTCTGAGGATGGCATTCATCTTAGCGACCTATCCAGATTTGCCCATAAGGACAATTTTTGCTCGTTTATCCGGCATAGATAGCAGCATATTTTCGTTCATTTTAAGCGTTTTGTGGACGTGTAACTGCGCGTTCGTCAGTAGATACCAGCGTTTAAATTAGTGCTTCAGGTACTGATAGCATTTATTGAACACGGTGGATTTAAAATGCTTAACAACTAAAAATGAGGAGAATGTAAGCACAGCTGCTTGAGAATGGGCATTTTAAACTGAACTTGTACTTCTGTCTCCCTGGTATGGTTACGAGGATAACGAAATTTCGGACGGAGTGGAAGTGCCTCAAGTAGTGTTTTACTCAAATGTAAAGAGGAAAAATTGTGGATATACTTTCCGGGTCAGAGAGAAACAGGGAGTTTGCCTTTGTCTTGTCAATTAGCTGACACATTGAGAGTAGTCGTCCGACAAGTTGCTTTGTGACTACACGTTGAACATTTGCTTCCGATCGCGAGAGTTCCGACGCATTCAGGTTTCTCAGCATTAAATAATAAAAGCAGTGATTACGCTCCAAATCATCAAGTATACAGGCAATTGGGTCACGTTCGTGTAACGCATGAAGCTTCAGAAAAGTACTAGTAGGATTATCCTATTACGTCGGAGTTCATTACATAAATGTTTCAGATATTCACAACACAAAATACCCTCACCAAAGAAATGAACAGTTGCCTTCAATACCACAACACTTTTACGGAAATTAATGCATTGGTTAAGCCCTTTAAACGCCTTGGGATCCTTAGCCTTTTTCATCTGATAAAATATCCCGGCAGTAGACATCAGAACAAATATTAGCGAACAAGCTGGTTTTCAGTGATTCCTCATCAGGCTAATACACCACAAATGAATGACATGGACGTAAACATCAGCTAAGTGTACAGGTTCAAATCCCAGATGATCTGAGTGACCAAGCAAGCGATTGGCACCAATGCGATCAGCAGTATCCTTTCCTTGAATATTGCAACTTCATTTGGGCAGCATGCGGTAGATAGAAGTAAAACATGTGCAAAACCTACAGTACATCCAAGACATATCAGTTAAATTTTTTATTTTCACAAATTAATGAGAAAGTTGAATCCGTTTCAAATCAAGTCCCACTAAGTGCAACGTATGGAAAGGAAAAGATCCGCCTACACAAAATGCTACCTCAGAATCGTTCTGCTATTTTTTCCTGCCATTGCATCAGGATTCTTCACAATCACATGACAAATAGATGGGCCGAGAGAGATAATATAATGAAAGGGGCTGTTGTCTGAAGTGTTATGTGTATGTGTTTCGGAAATTTATTCAGACACCATGGATACCGTTTTCGAATGCGTTATCTAGCTACTGTGATGACCCGAACATCTTAATCACGTTTTGGACGGTTAAATGCTCACTAACAGCAAGCTTAAAATTGCAAAGAGTATAGCATATTCTGATATCACTTGTGGGTTTGTTCCAAATATTTGAGTATTGGGTTAGAAAGAAACGTTCTCTGATTCTCGTAGTAAATTTTGGAATCATGACCTTTAACTCATTGTTACGTATTGGATGTCTGATGTTTACAGATATGTGAACACCTTTTTCAGACTGCGAATTCAATAATTTATGATTCTGTAAAGAAAACATAGGTTCAGCTTCATTATCCGAAGCCAAACTGGGTCAAATCCAAGTTTATCGCATCGCTCCCTGCATGTCAACTTTGAGAAATATCGACATAGCTTTTTCGTGAAGCGTCTCTGGACCGTCTCAAGAGCGTGCTGGTCAGATTTCCGTAGATTAGACTGTATCGTGTAACAGTATTCCATACACGGCAATACATGTGTTTTGTAAAGCGATATGAGAGATTCCGTAACGTAAAAATTATGGCAGATATGACCAATGGTCTTCATGGCTATCGAAATTTGGAAGTCACAGTGTTCAGAAAAGTTGAGCGTAAGTGAATATCGCACGCCCAAGTCGTGAATTGTGCTGCATTGCGAGGTATAGGCACCTTGTAGTAATAAACTTTCTGGCGGTACTTGGCATTTGTACGAAAAAATATTACACTTGTCCACGGCAAATGACATCTGCCACAGTTGGCACCAGGATTCAAGGAGTCATCCTGAATGAGACGTAAGGCTTCCTGAGTATTTGCGCGTGGTTGTGAGTAGACAACTTTAATGTCATCAGCAAAGATAAATGCAACATCATTTCTTATTCTCTAGAATATATCGTTAATATAAATTAAAAAAGAAGTGGACCAAGAACACCCCCTTGAATCACTCCACTAGTGATTGCTTTCGGTTTAGAGAAATGGTCGCCTATGCGCACAACCTGCTGTCTACCAAGTAGATATGAAGACAGCCAAGAGATCATCGGTTCTCCAATGCCTATGGACTTTAGTTAGTTTAGTAACCTTCTGTGAGGCCCTCTATCAAAGGCATTTTGCATATCCAGGAACAGGATTACGACACTGTTTCCGTTGTCAATGGCAGCCGTTGTGTGGTTTAAAAAGTCAGTCTGGCATGTTGCGCAGGATCGACCTTGCATGAAGCCGTGTTGCGAATTGCTGATAATGTTAGCTTTGTTCAAGAATATAAATAGTTCATCTTTTACTATCCTTTTTCATTATTCTAGATACGATGGGTGTGTGATTTATGGGACGAAAGTTTTTAACCTCGTGGTCAGCGCCATTTTTATGTCGCGGGATAACAACAGAAGTTTTCCATTGAGTAGGGTAAACTCTGTTGTTAACAGAGAGTGTAAAGAGGTTGAGCAAAAGCAGAAGGAAGTCACTACCACTGCTTTTTATTAAACATGTGGGAATCCCATCAGGGCCTGCGCACGTTGAGGAGTATAAGCGAGCGACTTGACTACTGATTTTCGCTATAGCGAATTCCACTGTGTATAGACCTTCATTATTGTGCGGCATGATAAATGTTGGTGCATCTGATGATTCAGTGAGCATTGTTTCGGCAAAATAAGCACTGCAAGCTTCGCAGATATCACCTGGTGCGTTGTAATATGTTCCATCAGGCGTGGTGATAAAACTGAGATTGCCAATGCAACACCAACCCCGGGCACGGAATAGTTTGGCTAGCTCAGCTGTTTTGCTAGGGCCATTCAGAGCTTTAAACCCTTCTAGAATTAGAGTTTTGTCACGTTGATGCCTCTGTTCTTCCACGAGCTTCGACTGCTGTAATAATAGCGCAAAGTCAGCACTTAACTTAAAATTCTGACAAATCTTATGAAGCTTTCACACTGCCTTCAATGCCTTGCGATCGGATTTAGGTTTGGTTTGGTAAGCACATTGTAGTGGTATTGCTGAATCGATGCATAAGCCGATTATACTATGAAACAGGTCTGTCGCATGTTGAGGGCATGAAGAGAGAAAGCATTTATCCCAATTAATCGAACGTACCAGGTCCTTGAATGAGTCCCAGTTGACAGTATTGAACAGACGATAATGCTTTGTTTTCTGTACATCTGCCATGCGTAGTCTTAGACAGCATTTGATTACGCGATGATCGCTCCCCGGAAATCCATCAAGAACGCTAACACTGATTGCAGGTATGTCATTGATGCTACTCCATGATTACGAAGCCTGACTCAGATGGATATTTAAATGCTTGCTGATAATGACTTTTATGTTATTATATGGTAAATACATGGTATAAATGAGAACTAATTTGAATCTTCTAGTCGACATGTTTGGTATAGTTTGACACATGTGAGATGGGCCAATATTTGGCTTTTCGTGGAATAACCAAACTTTGAGAAATCTTTAGGGAACATCACTTCTCTCCTGAGCATGACGGCTATGAAGGTCAAGCATCATGCGATTAGCACCAGGATATTATGACGAATGCTGAATACGGCACTTTGTTAATCTCCACAACATTAACTTGGCATTTAACACCAACTTTAGCAATATAGGATCGCATAGTGTTCAATTAGGTGACAGAGAAATCCCCGTCATTAATAAAATACAGGAACCTAATGGATTGTCTCATTGAAGCAACGTCAGAACTCCCGATCAAGCCCTTACGTTTCTTGGGTAGGAAAACTTGAGAATCGGGAGCAGTTTCCAAAGCGAAGGTTTTACTACGATTGTGCTTTCAATAATGTTCTTGGTTGTTCTTATTTTTGGAACTATCCACTGGTGCTGTGCGCGGCGTTTGATGCATTGTGGATTTGACTAACAGAAAGTAGAATGACGTTCGCTTTGTCAGCTTAATCCAGTGTTCCTCCATGTAGTGAATGATTACCACAGTGTGTTGAATTCGGTTGACGCACGGTGTATCTCAGTGTAGCAACATCATCACAGATACCATTCGCATTGCAGATAAAAAGCTTTCCTTTCCAACCACTCCCAGCTTGCACTTCAGTCTAACGGATATTCATTCTGGAACGTTGGCACACACTTAGTGCACCAATTTGCGAACGGCGATTATGGGATTAAGAAAACATGATTTCGTTGTATTTTGTGGATTAGGTTGTGGCGACTGCGATGGCCACACCTCAGTATTGCTAGAATGATATTTGAAGTCAAGCTGCGTTTTGTTGGAACTAAGCGGTACGCAGGATGCTCAGGACTGTTGTACTTTGGACTGGCTGTTATTTGAGTCTCAAGCCTGTAAATTGCATTGCTCCTAGCGACATCCATGGAGGAAGTGAAGTAAACAAATTTTACACGAATAGTTTACCTAAGGGAGTGAAGTATCCTGGGGCTGAGTGATTAAGATATCTCTATCTGAGTTTCGCACACCTTGCTATTTTGTCATGAATGGGCACTTTATTCGGGTTCCATATATAGAGGTAGTAAAAAATATGTTGGGTTTGTTTCATTTTTAGGCGTAAAACCAAGGTATGAGGTCAACTCAAACGCTATAATGAAAATCGGTAAACAACGTAATCACAATATCTAATCTATATAGTTAAGTGATTGGTCGAATAATGCTAGTTTCAATGACATGCCCCATTCCCTATTTTAATCGAGACAGTCTGTGCTTAAGTCGACGAAATTGACTGAGTGCTTATTATTTTGAGAACATAGCTTCGGGGTTTCCCACCGGCTAACAATTTGCATTTCTGTCGCCAGTCGATTGCATCTGAGCGTTCGCGAGAAGTGCCTTGAATTCTGGTTGATTGGCTAAATGCATCTTGCGTGTTGTTTTGGTGGTGCGAAGCAATAACATGATACAAAATTTATTCATCACTTTCTTCGATATAACAATGTTGCGAAAATAGGGGGTGTTCCCGGACACGTTTGCAAAAATTACTAATGGTTTTTAATCTATCGTGATCGGAATGAACATTGACAGCTCACAAAAATGGAAAACTCAAACTGAGGGTTCTGTTCTTGAGGAGATGACTCGCAATCGTTTTTGGAACACAACTGGCTAGTAAGTCGACCGCATGGAATAATTTAACGGTTGATTTGGTAGTGTTATACAGGTGGACGGATATACTAACCCAGCCCGCAATTCACTTAATGAGAAAAGCGTCTGCTTCGATTACTAAACATGGATTGGCCGACCTTCGTTTGCGTTACTCACTGTTGGATTAGTTGTCGAAGTTCGGACCACGTGGATTCAGAAGTGCCGTACTTATGTGTATGAGAGTATGAGAATGAGACTATGCGTATGCGAGTAGGAGTATGAGAGTACAATTAAGCTCAAGGAGGTTGGCTTGCCCAACATTTAATTTGAGCTGTGTTGATGCTGCTGAATACAAGCTGGCGCCTGCACTGATGAATTATTCAACAGTGGTGGCACTAGAAATCTGCCGGTGTTTTCTATTCTGCTAGCAATTCACATTAATTTACCACGTAAAGTGGATTATCCATCATTCAACGGTGACTTGATTTGTTTGGATGCAAGCCAAGCTTAATTTACTTTCGAAGGCGCAATCAAAAGATTACAAATTATTCAATTGTTTCAGCCGGAATTTTGACTTATATTGTACGGCAAATTAGCTAACAACCGGGATGGATTGGCCCGACAGGCATAACTACAAGGCTTAACGGATTCTGTTGTTCATTGCCGCTGCCATTTGGTTTAATCATATAGATATGCGCGTGTACATGCCTATATATATACATTTATATATATACAAATTTTGATCGGCGGTTATGGCGCGATCTGATCATGAAGGCAGTTCCTGAGGTACAGGAGAAAGCCCTCATGCATACGGAGAAGAAGCAGCAAGTGCAAAAGCGGCAAGCAACGATGGGTTGTACTCCATCGACATCAAGCGCATGGTGCTGTACCACATGCGGTAGCGAGGGCCTGAGTCAGCCAGGCTTTGTTATCCATGAGCGAAGCCACACGGGCCTACGCCGAAGCGACGACTGGTCCTGCAGAGGACGTAGTCAGAACCAGCGCAGCGTTTAAATGTACGCTGCATTAGATGTACTAAATGCGTGCCTGCATGCTATGTCACTTTAATTCAGGTGGTGGGTTTTCAATTTTGTCCTAATGCTTTTCTTTCTCAAATACCTATTCACCTGCACGCTCTTCTATAAACCTGCGCAACGCGCTTAATCCAATTGTAGTTAATTACCATAACATTTTCGTGTCTGTGGCATTTCCGTAAAATATACTTTCTGACCTAGTGAACTTATCTCGGATTCGTTTGCAGAAAACGTACTTTATATACTCATTCTTTTAAGATTTTTGTCACGTTTCCTTATACATTACTCGATGTATTTTCTTTGTTAGCTTTCTCTCCAGTGATTGGCTGTTTCTTGATATGCTTGAAGTGCATGCTGACAAGATGCCTACCTGTCATTTACCCACTACTTCGTCCATCCTGGTTCTAGGAGAGAGTTGGTCATTGCTGGAGGGGACGGGGTGCACGGTCCTTGTGGCCGTGCTAGGCTCGAAGAGTGGTTCCATGCAGTCGGTGTGGAGCGGACTACGGTCCAGCCACCGCCTTGTGTGCAATTGATTCCCCAAATACAGCGTGATTGTTCTTTCTTATGTAGGAGTGTGAGCCGGTTCCGTTGATGAAGTGTGGATCCCACCCACATGCCTGCCAGTCTTATCCCTTCGTGTTTACACTGGATATGGGGTGTGTGGATGGAGCTGTGGGTGGTGCAACGCAAGCCACCTATGGTTCATCTGTAGGCGCAGGCGTCTGTGGTTTGCCACAGTTACAGGCAAAACCGAAACCGGATGCCGCCAACCATATATATTAGGTTGGAATTAATTAGTGCATCCAGAACACGATTAAGCTGTTCTTGGGAAATTAAATACATAAAAAAGTATAATTAAAACTTTTGTTCCTGCATGTATCGAGACACACCATATCAAGCAGAAAGCAAAGGCAGTTGGATTTCTAACCAACAAAACACAATTTTTTGAACGATCACGAGGAAGCGAAATCTTCGTGCTTTTTGTGAACTCCAGACGGCAGGAGTTTGCTAAGAGCAGTTTCACAAGCAAAGTTCATGGCAGTGAATATAACTGGCGTGCATCCGTCCATTCTGATCCCTGTCTGATTCTTTGCAATTTTATCAACAAATGTTGTGATGTCGCGACACGTCTTTCCATGGATTGGATGTCGATTTTGTCTCACTCCAAATGTCTAATCAAAACTAGCAAACATAAAGCACACTTTGTTGAGATGTTATTTAATTTACCGCGAAGATAACCATTTTGCTTATTCTTTTTTCCATGGTTTGCATGAGGCTGATAATGGTCCCTCAAATTCCTTGGTTTTATATTAATTGTACTCATTCATTTAGTTGTAACTTGTAATTAGACGGAATTGATTTTGTAGTCAACATGCTGCTAGGCGTGAGAAGTCGCAAGGAAGTTTTGTTCAAGTTTCTAATTGCCTGTACGATTTCTACACAAGAAAACGCTCATTCAGCATACCCGTATACAAAAAGTGCAACATACCTTGGTCTCTCTTTTGAGCGAGAATTCCTTTGTTTGTAATCGTGGTTTAGAACAATGATTCTATAAGTTGTCCTACAGCTGTATCTCTGTATTCTTTGTCTCATAACCGCTTTCTAGATGTGTTACATTAAGTTGCAACACAACGTTTTGTATTCAGCAAAGGCTGCATCATGAAACGAATTATGGAAAATTTTTGTGTGTATATTATTTTATCAGTAGGCACAATTTTGGAATATTGAATATTCCAGCTTCCATATCTCACGTAAATCTTGTAAAACTAGAAGGCGTTGCGGTTACTGGCTCTATCCGAATAAGCTGTATAATGTGTTTGTTGAAGAACAGAGAAAGTCTTGGGGCACCAACACATTTGTGAAGTTATTTCACGTTATTTTTCATATAATGCTATGAAATATTATTTAAAACCTGAATAACTTATTTAGCTGACTGACCGTCACGTTAAGCCTGATAAACACTTTTAGACTAGGTTTTCAGCAGTTACGTGTTCAGCTGAGGAACTGGTTTGCGCTTTCTATTTCACGGCTGTTCTCGTTGTGTATCGGCATTTTTACTGGTGGTTTCAGTTGGACTTAAGAAATATGGTTGATTGGGTAGTCTGACGAATGGTAAATAACATATCACACTATCAAGCTAGGTGCCGTATAACCTAATTATATTGTGCTGCTCATTCGGAGCATAAGGTTGAGGAATGAGCTCGTGGACGTGACGAGAAGTTTGGGTAGGTAATTTAAGTTCATTTGACGGCTGAATATACAGATTAGGAACTAAAGTAAGGCATCTTGTCTCTACGATAACGTTAGCGAAAGCAGAAATGGTAAAAGCATAAGTTATTATGTTAAATAAAACCAATAAATATATGGTATATTCATCGGCGATTTTAGTTGCAGTCCAACTATTTGGTCTGATCAACGTGTAAAACAGGGTCGCAAATATAATCAATTTGTTCATGCTACACAATGCATCCCAAACGGGTATTTAAGTAATTAATGTTGGCAGATATTAGTTATCAAAATAAGTAAAAAACCAGGAATCATGACAAACGCAGATTTCAACAAATGTCTACGGTTAGTAACTGCCGACGTTGGTAGCACAAATGCCGTCAGGCGATTAGCAAGCCTGACTTCAGCTTTTGACATAAGGACAGAACTCTGAGGGGTTTGTTGAAGGTCATAATCCGTGTTCTTAAATTCTACTGCAAATGCCGTGAAGCTCGCTATCTGCTGGACTTTATCAGTCAAACCTTTCTCAGTTTTCTCTAGCAATAATGTACATTTGACTATTGGGATTACTGTGCATGTTTGGTAAA
Organism: Dicrocoelium dendriticum; assembly: GCA_944474145.2. Lineage (NCBI taxonomy): Eukaryota > Metazoa > Platyhelminthes > Trematoda > Plagiorchiida > Dicrocoeliidae > Dicrocoelium > Dicrocoelium dendriticum. Next base: position 17,978,717 of record OX104069.1, read on the forward strand.
ACCAGAGCGAATCAGTCAGGTTGATTTGTACCTTGTAGATTAGTAAACTGAGCACGCCACAGAGCGGGTAGAACGGAAGGCCATAACATTCAAAATATTGTCTCGATTAACTTCTCGTACACATTCTAAATTCCCACATTTGCGGTTAGGTGGTATCAGTTCCATTTAGGGTAGTTAGTGAAAACCAAACCTGCCCTCATCCGGGCAGGTGAGGCAGTGGGCGCGAAACACTCGCGTTCTCTTTCTGAGTCACAATGTCGCCGTCGGTTGCCGCAGGCGTGTGTACACGACGGGGACATACATACACGGATTTTGCTAGCGTATTCATCCACATTGGTTGCTATATGACAAAACCGTTGAAAGTTTATTGTAGTGGGTGGCTGACGGTGGAAAAGACCGACGATAAAAACTTTAAATGCATTTACATAATCAGACGTAGCTTGGTAAGAAATGATCCTATGGATGAAGTTCTAGGACCACCAGGTAGCGCGGAGATTCCAGGATCGCTCACAGTATCGAAGAAGTGAAAAATATTAAAAACGACAGTGAGGTGCTTCTGGATAGAAGCATGATTCGCACCAAAACAACTTGTGAAGCAAAAATCACTTTCCGGAGGAAATACTTACTTAACCATATGCACACTGAACACAGGGTGTTATTAGGATTCGAATGATGGTACGATGACTGCGCTCGGTGAAGAGGAAGACGTAAAACTCTGTGACAGTGGAGAGCACGTTTACTATGCGACCATTCATGTAGGAACCTTGGAAACCATTTTGATGACACGGACAAGGTCATTGATGAAGGACTCGGATAAGCATGGCTCCAACATTGCTCCATATGGTACACTGCAGTCCGGTTTAATTCAATCGGACATACAGCACCTAATCTGAATATGAAGCCGCAGCTTAAGAAGAAAATCCGATCAATTTAAGGACAACAAAGCAATGATGCTTGTTTGCATGTTTTCGAGAAGGCTGCGATGAACTAAGCGGTTGAAAGTTTTAGTAAAGTCAATGGGGGTAACATAGTTGCTGGTCCCAAAATATGCTGTTTCGATGCAAATGCTCCGCGCATTCATTCAAATGCCACCACAGAACCGATGCTGACGATGACACTGTTGCCTCAATGCTGTGAAGTTAGATGATTCTAACTAACTTAGTTCTTCCTCAGCCATCTGAGACACCAATTGCAAAAAGCATTTTCTCCTAATTCAAACAAACTTGTTGCAACCGGATTTCTAACTTTAGACAATAATTAGAATTTATTCACGAGCAAAATTTCGCGCAGTTACAACCATCCACCCAGGATTTTAGTCTCTTTCAATAGAGCAGTCATGCGGCGATTAATTTTTCATTTACTTGTGTCATTTCATTACCGTTTGTGACGAGATAACAGATTCAATTCAGCCGGTAATGAAACGATAGAAGAAGATCGACAGTGTTACCTCTGGAATGGATGGTTTAGCCAGGAATTCATAGGTTGCACGGAATTCTTACTTCATCTTAACAGAAACAGTAGTATCACACGTTGGTCAACCAATTACTGTTTACGTTCCTTGCACCAGGAGCTTCTGTTGTGATGGTCACAATAAGTAAACGAAGGATAGAAAGCGAAATGGAATATACAGAATAAGAAATTTCAATGGAAATAAAAGGGTAATACCAATTCACGCAGGAAAGTGCGCAAATTGTAATGAAATTATGAAGATACGTGTTACTCAAGAAAATGAAAATGTGTGTTGTTGTTGCCGTACAAGGGCATTATGTTGAGGCTGGAACATGTTAATCTAACTTTCACTGGCAATAATTTTCTGAAGCAAGATCTAGTGATGGATGGCTCTGCGTGACAGCTGGTTGTCCTTGCTTATGTGATCGGACCGCGGTTTATCAAGGTTCATGAAATAACGGCGGAGAACAAAATAGTAAGCGGTGCTGAATAACTAAGCATACATGGATCAATCTTCCTATTCAAGATACCAAACTTTAGGCTTGCTTCGCCACTAAAACTTCGGAATGGCATTGAATGCATTCCCTACATAAGTGCGAACTTAGGATACGTCTGGCTCCGCACCCCATCAAGCAACTGATTACTCACCAGTAACAAAACATTTAGTCCCATTATGTCACGGACGAGGCAGAGCGCAGAAACCTGGAAGCAGTATTCCAACTGAGAGATAACGAAGGTTAACAAATGCTAAAATAATTCTCATGATTTCAAAGTGACGGAGTAGGGGCGACGATTGTCACGCACCACCATGAGATTGGTACCAAATAGTTTATGCCGAGGAAAGCTGCGTTGCCCTGACGCTGTGACGTTACAACTCTTGTTTGGCAGAGTCCGGAGCACTAGTCCGTAATTACTGACTCATCAGAGACGTGTCAACTGAGGGACAGTATAGAAGCTGGAGGCGACTGAACCCAATGTATAATATGCAGACTACACAAATACAAAACGAATAAGTCAGTGCGAGAAACGTTGCGGCAAAGTACTCACCATAACGCTTTGTGTCAAAGGATGTGCCGTCAATAAAACAAGTGGACGTTTTAAATGTTAAAACAACCGTAAAACCCAATGTTGCAACATGCTGAAATAGTGTGTTTACCGGTACACTAAAAGGGGTTCTCGTAGAAGGCTGATGTATGCAAGCGAATAGCTGAATGTGCTTCAGTAAGGGCTTCCATTTGGTATGTGAAGTAGACATTGGTTAGTTATTATTTATGATGATCTTTTAGACCAGAGGGCATCATCGCTGGGCCTTCGGGGCGGGCTGGTCTGACTGCAAAATCTGGCTGGTCAAGAAAAATGGCCGACAGGACCTTCCCTTTGCTGCAGACCCGACGGTGTGCTTTGGTTTCTTTCACTGCCACCAAACTCTAGCCCACGGTCGTTGACCCACGAAGAAATCCAGGCGTCCTCGTCGGCAACGCCTAGCTAAGCATTTGTGGACCAACCTGTTCGTGGCTTTCTGCGGCCGAGCGCGACTGACTGTTCCTTGGTGGAGGGAGGCGCGCTTGGGTCGGCTGACGAATTACTCATTGGTTGCTTTGAGCCGGAGAGCCAGTCACTCATAGGCTGGTCTTGGTAGTTCCGGCGAATGAATTACATAAAGGTAGAAATCAGTGGGGTCAGCAAGAGTCGGGGAAGTGGCTTGACACCGGAGAGGGTATATGGTATGCAAGATAAAAGCAAATACTCTTTCTAAGTTTCCACTGAGTTTCGGGTTTTTGTCGATTTTGCAACACATTTGTGGATGAGACTAAAGATTACTACTGGAAAGAAAAATGTGAGTTACTGGAATTTGCAAATTGTCCTGCCAGTTCAGCGTGCTCCTGCGAGAATCGATAGATCGAGTGGGGGGAGGGAAGAAATAAGTAAACGTCGGTTATGGCGATGTACATTGGAGCGTTAGCATTGAAGCCAGGCTGAAGCCCAGGTACGAATATGTTTGTTTACGCATGTACAAACAAAGCATACAGTGACCAGTTTTGAAGTGCACGAATACTGGGATGTGATAGTCAGTGCAATGCATCAAATACTATGCTTCTGCAGGAGAGGGGCACCAGGGGGTCAATGTCAACCTGTGGAAGTGTCACTGAGAATGGTGCCCTCCGTGTTTTGGCGAGGAACAGTTTGCACTTGCAGCAAACTGGACTGCAGATTGCGTCGTATGTCTTCGACTTGAGTCTGAGCCGATGACATGGCGGCAATTTTGAAGTTAGGCTACGGTTGGAGAGTAACGTTGACGTGTGTTAGCGTCGACGAGGGGATTGTCGATACCTGAGTCATAGCGTGCGTCGGCAATGAACTGCGTGACAAAGTCCACGTATCTTGTTTTTCGTGGTAAATTTTTTCGAAAGCAGTGTTGAAAGCGAAGATCTAGGGATTGTGGCCATTGTTGACCGTGAGAATGCGGGCTTCGAGTGTGTGTGCCGGAAGTAAATAATGGATAGGTAAATAGCGAGCAGTTCTCTGCCGAACTTGCCGTAGCGAGATTCCGCTGGCTGCAGGCGCTTGTAGAGGAAGCCAAAGGGTTGTCATTGCCCAGCTTTGTGTTGTTGGAGGACGGTTTCTACCGCGACGTCTGGGGCGTCAGTCGCAGTAGAATGGGTCGCAGTCCATTAGTAATGAGCGAGGAGGGCTTTGTTGGGGTTAGTATCCTTGAGCTCAGTGAAGGCATTGAGTGCTTGTCAGGGAAAGCGAATTTACGTTTATTCCCTCTGAATAGGTCATTCATAGGCTGCATGAGCTGAGCGCAGCATTTAATGAGGCCACGACAGTAACTGACCAAACCAAAAATTCGACGGAGATGCTTGAATGAAGTTGGAGTTTGGAAGTCCTTTATTTCACCGGAACTTATCAGGAAGGACTTCGATACTAGACGATGAAACGCGTTGGCCTAGGAAGTATACCGCTGATTTGCAGAGTTTGCACTTAGTCGGGTAGACTGTAACACCGTGTTGGGTCAAGCGTCGGAAGAGAGTTCGAAGATGCACGTGGTGCTATTCTTAAGGTGAACTGGGTAATAAAATATCATCGAAATACGAATAAGCGAAGTCTAGGCTACGAGTGACATCGTGGATGAAGTGTTGGAAGGCTTGTGCAGCGCTGCACATTCCAAACGGCTATATTAAAAATTCAAACATGTCGAAAGGAGTGATAACGGCTGTTTTAGGTATGTCACTATCTTCTACAGATATCTGGTGATAGGCGCGAACCCGATCGATATTGCTGACGATGGTCTTACCTGTGAGGCATGTGGTAAGGTCCTGCACGTGTGTGACGGGATACCTATCCGGGACGGTTAGCAGAGTAATTGCGTGGTAATCACTGCATGGGCATCAGTCACCAGATTTCTTAGGGAACATCTTTAGGGGCGAACATCAAGGGCTATCAGAAGGGCGGATTATTCCAACTGCAAACATGCGCTCCTACTCCACCTTTGCTACCTTTAGTTTCTCAGACGATAGTCGGCGTGGACAGCATGAGACAGGTAGGCCATTCGTCCGTATGTAGCGCGCGACCTGGGATGCCACGTGCAAACCTGCGTTCAATGACTGAAGGAGCTCTGAATACTGAGAAAAGAGATTGGCGTACTCTGCATAGGTCGGGGGGAAAGCGTAGACGGTGTTATATATGCGATATCGGCAATGATGCTACGTACACTGAGTTTTGTTGCAGTGTCTACTATCATCTGGCGTTTGCATCTACCAAGAGGTAAAAATGTCTGAGAAACTCAATGCCAATGATGACAAAGTGGACTGCAGCGACGGTGAATACCCAGCGGAACTTGTGTTGATGACCTATTTCCAGGGTAATTGACCGATGACCGTAGGTGGCTATTGGCGTGACATTGGCAGCAATTAGGCTTATCGACAAAGATTCGATAGACTCATCTGGTATAAGAGGAATGACGCTGACTTCCGCACCGTTATCAACTAAGAACTGAGTCTCGGAATAATAATTCCTCTGGTCGATGAGATCACTATGGGCCTAGCCGACACCGTTAGTCGCCATTACGGGTCGCGATGGCAGACCATCTGTAGCGGAGTAGCTATATGGCTATACTCACTTATGCGCTTTATGACCGAAACTCGTTTGGTAAAAGCAGCTACCTATGCCATCAGGTTTTGTGCGACGGGGCAATGTTCCAGAGCGGCTGCCGTGTTTACGTTTTAAAGTGAGTTCCTCGAGCTGGCGCTGAAGCGACACTATTTGCGATGATAATGCGTCCATTATCGACGGTTGGTCATTCGCACTTGTCGGTATGGTTGCGCCAGCACAAAGCTGCTTAGGTGCATTGGTTTCAGTCTCTGGCTGGTACCGTTCGATGACGCGGTCTGCTAGATCTGCGATTGCTGTGAGCGGCAGGTCACTTGCTCCAGCAAGGATGGCCTGAGTGCTTTCTGGAATGCGTTGTATCCACAACTCGCGGAGAAACACTACGTCCATGTTGAACGTACCGATGAGTTATTGCATCTGGCGTAACAAGGCTGAGGGCATCCTATCACCTAGTTGCAAATCACTGACTATTTTCTGCAGGCTGATGTTGTCAGAAGGCGTGATTCGCTTAATAATAGCCTGCTAAAGTGTCTCATATTTCCTTACTAGATGGGGGCAAATTTTGATGTCTCTCATCTGGGAGGTATACTCTAAGGAAGGCGAGATATCAGCTGGTTATACAAGGCAAAGTTACAATAAGCCATACTAATGAAAAAAGGACGGGTTCTAGGTGCAAAAACCATAACGAAAGATAATTCTCCCAAAAAAGGTTGAAGGCTTTAGGTGGCAGTATTGAACATGACAGGCTCCATGGCGTTAAACGCATATGCATATTACTCATCCTCTAGATAATCCATTAGAGAAAGCAGATAAAATGGCTTCAGCTAAGAAAATAATATGCCCAAAATTATTAATACTAAAATCATTGGAACGAGCACAACAGAATGAAACATCAACATGGCATACGGCGGATTCTGTAGCGAGGAAAAAATTGTTGGGTGGAGCCTGGGATAATTGTCGGTAATCAATGATATCTCAGAGGCGTGCCAACTACGGGACAGTATAGAAGCTGGAGGTGACTGAATCCAATGTATATTGTGCAGACTACACAAATAGAAAACGAATAAGTCAGTGAGAGAAACGGTCATGGCTAATT
>OX104069.1:17985849-18017820 GCA_944474145.2 Dicrocoelium dendriticum
GGAGCGACTGAACAGAATGTATATTGTGCAGACAACACAAATACAAAACGAATAAGTCAGGGCGAGAAACGTAGCGCAAAGTACTCACCATAACGCTTTGTGTCAAAAGATGTGCCGTCAATAAAACAAGTGGAGGTTTTAACGGTTAAAACAACCGTAAAATCCAATGTTGCAACACACGGAAATAGTGTGTTTACCGGTACACTAAAAGGGGTTCTCGTAGAAGGCTGATGTATGGAAGCGAACAGCTGAATGGGCTTTAGTAGGCGCTTCCATTTTGGTGTGTGTAGTAGACATTGGTTAGTTATTATTTATGATGATCTTTTAGACCAGAGTGCATCATCGCTGGGCCTTCGGGGCGAGCTGGTCTGACTGCAAAATCTGGCTAGTCAAGAAAAATGGCCGACAGGACCTTCCCTTTGCTGCAGACCAGACGGCGTGCTTTGGTTTTTTTCACTCCCACCAAACTCTAGTCCACGGTCGTTGATCCTACAAAGAAATCCAGGCGTCCTCGTCGGCAACGCCTAGCTAAGCATTTGTGGACCAACCCGTTCGTGGCTTTCTGCGTCCGAGCGCGACTGACTGTTCCTTGGTCGAGGGAGGCTGGCTTGGGTCGACTGACGAATTACTCATTAGTTGCTTTGAGCCGGATAGCCAGTCACTCATAGGCTGGTCTTGGTAGTTCCGGCGAATGAGTTTCATAAAGGTAGAAATCAGTGGGGTCAGCAAGGGTTGGGAAGTGGCTTGACACCGGAGAGGGTAGATGGTATGCAAGATAAAAGCAAATACTCTTTCTAAGTTTCCACTGAGTTTCGGATTTTTGTCGATTTTGCAACACATTTGTGGATGAGACTAAAGATTACTACTGGAAACAAAAATGTGAGTTACTGGAATTTGCAAATTGTCCTGCCAGTTCAGCGTGCACCTACGAGAATCGAGAGGTCGAGGGGGGGAGAGGGAAGAAATAAGTAAACGTCGGTTATGGCGATGTATTTTGGAGCGTTGGCATTGAAGCCAGGCTGAAGCCCAGGTACGATTATGTTTGTTTACGCATGTCCAAACAAAGCATACAGTGACCAGTTTCGCAGTGCACGAATACTGGGATGTGATAGTCAGTGCAATGCGTCAAATACCATGCTTCTGCAGGAGAGGGGCACCAGGGGGTCTATGACAACCTGTGGAAGTGTCATTGAGAATGGTTCCCTCCGTGTTTTGGCGAGGAACAGGTTGCACTTGCAGCAAACTGGACTGCAGATTGCGTCGTATGTCTTCGACTTGAGTCTGAGCCGATGCCATGGCGGCAATTTTGAAGTTAGGCTACGGTTGGAGAGTAACGTTGACGTGTGTTAGCGTAGACGAGGGGATTGTCGATACCCGAGTCATAGCGTGCGTCGGCAATGAACTGCGTGACAAATTCCACCTGTCTTTTTTTTCTTGGTAAAATTTTGTCGCAAGCAGTGTTGAAAGCGAAGATCTAGGGCTTGTGACCATTGTTGACCGTGAAAGAGCGGGCTTCGAGTGTGTGTGTCGGTAGTAAATAATGGTTAGGTAAATAGCGAGCAGTTCTCTGCCGAACTTGCCGTAGCGGGATTCCGCTGGCTGCAGGCGCTTGGAGAGGAAGCCATAGGGTTGTCATTGCCCAGCTATGTGTTGTTGGAGGACGGTTTCTACCGCGACGTCTGGGGCGTCAGTCGCAGTAGAATGGGTCGCAGTCCATTAGTAATGAGCGAGGAGGGCTATGTTGGGGTTAGTATCCTTGAGCTCAGTGAAAGCATCTGTGCTTGTCAAGGAAAGCGACTTTACGTTTATTCCCTCTGAATAGATCATTCATAGGCTGCATGAGCTGAGCGCAGCACTTAATGAGGGCACGACAGTAACTGACCAAAGCAAAAATTCGACGGAGATGCATGAATAAAGCTGGAGTTTGCAAGTCTTTATTTCACCGGAACTTATCAGGAAGGACTTCGATACTAGACGATGAAACGCGTTGGCCTAGGAGGTATACCGGTGATTTGCAGAGTTTACACTTAGTCGGGTTGACTGTAACACCGTGTTGGATCAAGCGCCGGAAGAGAGTTCGAAGACGCACCTGGTGCTTTTCTTAAGGTGAACTGGGTAATAAAATATCATCGAAATACGAATAAGCGATGTCTAGGCTACGAGTGACATCGTGGATGAAGTGTTGGAAGGCTTGTGCAGCGTTGCACATTCCAAACGGCTATATTAAATTTCCAACATGTCGAAAAGAGTGATAACGTCTGTTTTATATATGTCACTATATTCTACAGATATCTGGTGATAGGCGCGAACCCGCTCGATATTGCTGACGATGGTCTTACCTGTGAGGCATGCGGTAAGGTCCTGCACGTGTGTGACGGGATACCTATCCGGGACGGTTAGCAGAGTAATTGCGTGGTAATCACTGCATGGGCATCAGTCACCAGATTTCTTAGGGAACATCTGTAGGGGCGAACATTAAGGGCTTTCAGAAGGGCGGATTATTCCAACTGCAAACATGCGCTCCTACTCCACCTTTGCTACCTTTAGTTTCTCAGACGATAGTCGGCGTGGACAGCATGAGACAGGTAGGCCATTCGTCCGTATGTGGTGCGCGACTTGGGATGCCACGGGCAAACTTGCTTTCAATGACTGAAGGAGCTCTGAATACTGAGAAAAGAGATTGGCGTACTCTGCATAGGTCGGGGGAAAAGCGTAGACGGTGTTATATATGCGATGTCGGCATTGATGCCACGTACACTGAGTTTTGTTGCAGTGTCCACTATAATCTGGCGTTTGCATCTACCAAGAGGTAAAAATGCCTGAGAAAGTCAATGCCAATGATGACAAAGTGGACTGCAGCGACGATGAATACCCAGCGGAACTTGTGCTGATGACCTATTTCCAGGGTAATTGACCGATGACCGTAGGTGGCTATTGGCGTGACATTGGCAGCAATTAGGCTTATCGACAAAGATTCGATAGACTCATCTGGTATAAGGGGAATGACGCTGACTTCCGCACCGTTATCAACTAAGAACTGAGTCTTGGAATACTAATCCCTATTGTCGATGAGATCACTATGAGCCTAGCCGACACCGTTAGTCGCCATTACGTGTCGCGATGGCAGACCATCTGTAGCGGAGTAGCTAAATGGCTATACGCACTTATGCGCTTTATGACCGAAACTCGTTTGGTAAAAGCAGCTACCTATGCCATCAGGTTTTGTGCGACGGGGCAATGTTCTAGAGCGGCTGCCGTGTTTACGTTTTAAAGTGCATTCCTCGAGCTGGCGCTGAAGCGACACTATCTGCGATGATAATGCGTCCATTATCGACGGTTGGTCATTCGCACTAGTCAGTATGGTTACGCCAGCACAAAGCTGCTTAGGTGCTTTGGTTTCAGTCTCTGGCTAGTACCGTTCGATGACGCGGTCTGCTAGATCTGCGATTGCTGTGAGCGGCAGGTCACTTGCTCCAGCAAGGATGGCCTGAGTGCTTTCTGGAATGCTTTGTATCCACAACTCGCGGAGAAACACTACGTCCATGTTGAACGTACCGATGAGTTATTGCATCTGGCGTAACAAGGCTGAGGGCATCCTATCACCTAGTTGCAAATCACTGACTATTTTCTGCAGGCTGATGTTGTCAGAAGGCGTGATTCGCTTAATAATAGCCTGCTAAAGAGTCTCATATTTCCTTACTAGGTGGGGGCAAATTTTGATGTCTCTCACCTGGGAGGTGTACTCTGAGGAAGGGGAGATATCAGCTGGTTTTACAAGGCAAAGTTACAATAAGCCATACAAATGAAAAAAGACGGGTTCTAGGTGCAAAAACCATAACGAAAGATAATTCTCCAAAAAATATTGAAGGCTTTAGGCGGCAGTATTAAAAATGACAGGCTCAATGGCGTTAATCGCTTATGCAGATTGCTCATCCTCTAGATAATCCATTGCAGATAGCAGAAAAAAAGGCTTTAGTTAAGAAAATAATACGCCCAAATTTATTAATTCTAAAATCATTGGAACGAGCTAAACAGAATGAAACTTCAACTTGGCTTACGGCGGATTCTCTAGCGGGGTCAATAATTGTTGGGGGGAGCCTGGGATATTTGTCGGTAATCAATGACACCTCAGAGGCGTGTCAACTACGGGACAGTATAGAAGCTGGAGGCGACTGAACAGAATGTATATTGTGCAGACAACACAAATACAAAACGAATAAGTCAGGGCGAGAAACGTAGCGCAAAGTACTCACCATAACGCTTTGTGTCAAAAGATGTGCCGTCAATAAAACAAGTGGAGGTTTTAACGGTTAAAACAACCGTAAAATCCAATGTTGCAACACACGGAAATAGTGTGTTTACCGGTACAATAAAAGGGGTTCTCGTAGAAGGCTGATATATGGAAGCGAACAGCTGAATGGGCTTTAGTAGGCGCTTCCATTTTGGTGTGTGTAGTAGACATTGGTTAGTTATTATTTATGATGATCTTTTAGACCAGAGTGCATCATCGCTAGGCCTTCGGGGCGAGCTGGTCTGACTGCAAAATCTGGCTAGTCAAGAAAAATGGCCGACAGGACCTTCCCTTTGCTGCAGACCAGACGACGTGCTTTGGTTTTTTCACTCCCACCAAACTCTAGTCCACGGTCGTTGGTCCTACGAAGAAATCCAGGCGTCCTCGTCGGCAACGCCTAGCTAAGCATTTGTGGACCAACCCGTTCGTGGCTTTCTGCGGCCGAGCGCGACTGACTGTTCCTTGGTCGAGGGAGGCGGGCTTGGGTCGACTGACGAATTGCTCATTAGTTGCTTTGAGCCGGATAGCCAGTCACTCATAGGCTGGTTTTGGTAGTTCCGGCGAATGAGTTTCATAAAGGTAGAAATCAGTGGGGTCAGCAAGGGTCGGGGAAGTGGCTTGACACCGGAGAGGGTAGATGTTATGCAAGATAAAAGCAAATACTCTTTCTAAGTTTCCACTGAGTTTCGGATTTTTGTCGATTTTGCAACACATTTGTGGATGAGACTAAAGATTACTACTGGAAACAAAAATGTGAGTTACTGGAATTTGCAAATTGTCCTGCCAGTTCAGCGTGCACCTGCGAGAATCGAGAGGTCGAGGGGGGGAGAGGGAAAAAATAAGTAAACGTCGGTTATGGCGATGTATTTTGGAGCGTTGGCATTGAAGCCAGGCTGAAGCCCAGGTACGAATATGTTTGTTTACGCGTGTCCAAACAAAGCATACATTGACCAGTTTCGCAGTGCACGACTACTGGGATGTGATAGTCAGTGCAATGCGTCAAATACTACGCTTCTGCAGGAGAGGGGCACCAGGGGGTCAATGACAACCTGTGGAAGTGTCACTGAGAATGGTTCCCTCCGTGTTTTGGCGAGGAACAGGTTGCACTTGCAGCAAACTGGACTGCAGATTGCGTCGTATGTCTTCGACTTGAGTCTGAGCCGATGCCATGGCGGCAATTTTGAAGTTAGGCTACGGTTGGAGAGTAACGTTGACGTGTGTTAGCGTAGACGAGGGGATTGTCGATACCCGAGTCATAGCGTGCGTCGGCAATGAACTGCGTGACAAATTCCACGTGTCTTGTTTTTCGTGGTAAAGTTTTTCGCAAGCAGTGTTGAAAGCGAAGATCTAGGGCTTGTGACCATTGTTGATCGTGAAAGAGCGGGCTTCGAGTGTGTGTGCCGGAAGTAAATAATGGAAAGGTAAATAGCGAGCTGTTCTCTGCCGAACTTGCCGTAGCGGGATTCCGCTGGCTGCAGGCGCTTGGAGAGGAAGCCATAGGGTTGTCATTGCCCAGCTATGTGTTGTCAGGGAAAGCGAATTTACGTTTATTCCCTCTGAATAGATCATTCATAGGCTGCATGAGCTGAGCGCAGCACTTAATGAGGGCACGACAGTAACTGACCAAACCAAAATTTCGACGGAGATGCATGAATGAAGTTGGAGTTTGCAAGTCCTTTATTTCACCGGAACTTATCAGGAAGGACTTCGGTACTAGACGATGAAACGCGTTGGCCTAGGAAGTATACCGCTGATTTGCAGAGTTTACACTTAGTCGGGTTGACTGTAACACCGTGTTGGATCAAGCGCCTGTGAGTACTTCGCTGCAACGGTTCTCGCACTGACTTATTCGTTTTTTATTTGTGTTGTCTGCACAATATACATTCTGTTCAGTCGCCTCCAGCTTCTATACTGTCCCTCAGTTGACACGTCTCTGAGGTGTCAGTAATTACGGACTAGTATTCCGGGCTCTGCCCAACAAGTATTGTAACTTCGCAGCGTCGGGGCAACGCAGCTTTCCTCGGCATAAGACATTTAGTACCAATCTAATTTTGGTGCGTGACAATCGTCGCCCATACTCCGTCAGTTTTAAATTATGAGAATTATTTTAGCGTTTTTTAACCTTCGTTTTCTCTCAGTTGGAATACTGCTTCCAGGTTTCTGCGCTCTGCCTCTTCCGTGACATAATGGGACTAAATGTTTTGTTACTGGTGAGTAATCAGTTGCTTGATGGGGTGCGTAGCCAGACGTATCCTGAGTTCGCACTTAAGTAGGGAATGCATTCAATGCCATTCCGAAGTTTTAGTGGCGAAGCAAGCCTAATGTTTGGTACCTTGAATAGGAAGATTGATCCATGTATGCTTATTTATTCAGCACCGCTTACTATTTAGTTCTTTACCGTTATTTCATGAACCTTGATAAACCGCGGTCCGATCACATAAGGAAAGACAACCAGCTGTCACGCAGAGCCATCCATCACTAGATCATGCTTCAGAAAATTATTGCCAGTGAAAGTTAGATTAACATGTTCCAGCCTCAACATAATGCCCTTGTACGGCAACAACAACAACAAACATTTTCATTTTCTTGAGTAACACGCATCTTCATAATTTCATTATAATTTGCGCACTTTCCTACGTGAATTGGTATTACCCTTTTATTTCCTATGAAATTTCTTATTCCGTATATTCCATTTCGCTTTCTATCCTTCGTTTACTTCTTGTGACTATCACAACAGAAGCTCCTGGTGCAAGGAACGTAAACAGTAATTGGTTGACCAACGTGTGATACTACTGGTTCTGTTAAGATGAAGCAAGAATTCCGTGCAACCTATGAATTCCTGGCTAAACCATCCATTCCAGAGGTAACACTGTCGATCTTCTTCTATCGTTTCATTACCGGCTGAATTTAATCTGTTATCTCGTCACAAACGGTAATGGAATGACACAAATAAAAGAAAAATTAATGGCCGTGTGACTGCTCTATTGAAAGAGACTAAAATCCTGGGTGGATGGTTGTAACTGCGCGAAATTTTGCTCGTGAATAAATTCTAATTATTGTCTAAAGTTAGAAATCCGGTTGCAACAAGTTTGTTTGAATTAGGAGAAAATGCTTTTTGCAATTGGTGTCTCAGATAGCTGAGGAAGAACTAATTTAGTTAGAACCATCTAACTTCATAGCATTGAGGCAACACTGTCATCGTCAGCATCGGTTCTGTGGTAGCACTCGAATGAATGCGCGGAGCATTTGCATCGAAACAGCATATTTTGGGACCAGCAACTATGTTACCCCCATTGACTTTAATAAAACTTTCGACAGCTTAGTTCATCACAGCCTTCTCGAAAACATGCAAACAAGCATCATTGCTTCGTTGACCTTAAATTGATCGGATTTTCTTCTTAAGCTGCGGCTTCATATTCAGATTAGGTGCTGTATGTCAGATTGAATTAAACCGGACTGCAGTGTACCATATGGAGCAATGTTGGAGCCATGCGTATCCGAGTCCTTAATCAATGACCTTGTCCATGTCATCAAATGGTTTCCAAGGTTCCTACATGAATGCTCGCATAGTAAACGTGCTCTCCACTGTCACAGAGTTTTACGTCTTCCTCTTCACCGAGCGCAGTCATCGTAGCATCATTCGAATCCGAATAACACCCTGTGTTCAGTGTGCATATGGTTAAGTAAGCATTTCCTCCGGAAAGTGATTTTTGCTTCACAAGTTGTTTTGGTGCGAATCATGCTTCTATCCAGAAGCACCACACTGTCGTTTTTAATATTTTTCACTGCTACGATACTGTGAGCGATCATGAAATCTCCGCGCTACCTGGTGGTCCTCGAACTTCATCCATAGGATCAATTCTAACGAAGCTACGACTAAATCTGTTAATCCATTTGAAATTTTGCACCGTCGGCCCTTTCCACCGTCAGCCACTCACTACATTCCACTTCCAACGGTTTTGTCATATAGCAACCAATGTGGATGAATACGCTAGCAAAACTCCGTGTATGTATGTCCCCGTCGTGTACACACGCCTGCGGCAACCGACGGCGACAGTGTGGCTGAGATAGGGAACGCGCGCTTTGCGTCCCCACTATCTCACGTGATCAGACCAGGGCAGGGTTCGTTTTCACCAACTACCCTCAATGGAGTTGATACCATCTAACCGCAAATGTGGGAAGTTGGAGTGTACACGAGCATTTTAGCGAGACATTATTTTTGAATGTTACAGCCTTCCGTTCTACCCCCTCCGTGACGTACTAATCAGGCAAAATACGTGGTACAAATCAACCTGACTGATGCGCTCTGGTTTTGCAAACAAACACAGCAATCCCAATAGTCAAATATATATCATTGCTGGAGAAAACTGAGAAAAGTTTGACTGATAATTCCAGCAGATAGCGAGCTTCACGGCATTTGCAGTAGAATTTAAGAACACGGATTATGATCTTCAACAAACGCATCAGAGCTCTGTCCTTATGTCAAACACTGAAGTCAGGCTTCCAACTGCCAGACGACATTTGCGCTACCGAATCCGACAGTTACTAACACTTCAAGTAAAAAAGATGCGTCCCACATGACTGCAATTAACTTATCCCTAGACGTCATGTCTCACTTATTGGTCACAACACCGCCACCGACAGTCCAGTGGAGAATAAAATACTCATCAATAGCCTCAATAAAACGCCTTAAGGGACGCCGGTAGGTCCATTTTCTAGACCAAGCACGAACGATGTGACGCCCTTGTCCCGACGTTCTTTATTGCTCACCAAAGAATCCAAGTTAATAGGCACGACACTCAAACTAACCTTGGCTGAACAGAACCACATTGCGGTAATGTTCGTTTAAATTGACGTTCCTGATTCCGGTTCTGACACAATGAACGGCAAGTTAATAGATGATCGGAACCAGTGGCATCCCATGTGCGGTGCGTTTGGTGTCCGGGTTGACAAAATTAAGCTACGACGTGTAGCGCGTCAGAAAACTGCATTACGGCTAACCCCGATTAGTTCGAGTAACTTCGAATTAAACTGAGGCGACAGAGATAATCCTAAACTCAGCAGTCCATGTTCGTAACTCATCGAGCGGGGTACGCATACTACCCGATTTCCTTAGAAAAGACCAAAGTAGGTAAAATAAAACCACAGCGGCCTTTCTCCGAAGAAAAGTAAACATATCGTATTTGTTCTTGGTGTTTCTGACTTACGTGGATATTCTGAACAAGTTGCGCGTAAGCATGACCAAAAGCATTGGTGCTACATCCGCGAAACACTCTCTCTGGAATATGTTATTGCTAAATCACTAAATAGAATTTCTTCATATCCAAATCAAAGGGGGCTGTGGTCCAAAAATATCGAAACTCTTTCTATACCCCGAAGGAATGAAGGAACTCCTATTGGATAGCTGTTTGAAGCATCGCTCCAAGTTGCCTACTGAGATTAAGTTAAAGATAGCAGGCGCATGGCCTCTAGCTATCAGCACCTCGTTGGAGCCTGCAACCTTAGTAAAATATTGCCTCCCAATCCTACAGAGATGTACACAACATGGCATTAGCCATAGCTGACGGGAAAGAGCGAAATACGTTTGTACATTTTGATTTTGGATACCCTAGGCCATGTTGCATGGTAGTCTGGCTGAAATTCAAGGACCAATGACCCAAACAATAATTAATGAGTCATCAGCCGACGAACGGTCGATTGGAAAATAAACACAAATATGTTGTCCACCTTTACATTTCTAACATGAAAAACACAATCATGTTTGTATATTAACGCCCAAGTTCTACTTAGTAAGTTAACCAAACATACAAAGCCAGGCGTCACAACTGCGGAATCTCATTATGATTACGGAGACCTGGTTAAGCTTTGAGGTTTTAGATTCAGCAGTCAATTTACCTGGTATGTCACTGCTTCGGCATGACTGAGCTGGAAGTGGTGGTGGCGTAACTCCGTATTACAAAGCTAACATCCGATGTGAAGTTAACGACCACCCAGAGGTCCTTACCCCAGATTCGCTTTGGTGCCGTCTATGATTGCAGAACAAAGACATGTCTTATAGCTGTGATTTACCGTCCACCAAACTCTATGTGTGAAATGAAATCCAAACTGAACCACTTTCTCCAGGTTGCTCTGAGCAAGGTATACAGTCACATTCACATCGCGGGTGACTTTATTACGTATGTTCTGGAAATAGCGGCGGCCGATAGCATGCAGCTCAAATCCTGTTTAGAATAGGTAATTTCCAGCTACCCTCTGTACAACCAAGTGACCAAAGCCACCAGATTTCTAAGTGCTAACAAGCCGCCGATACTTGATTTTCAGCTAACTAACAAAGAAATCATTTTAGAGAGAATAAGTACAAGCACACCACTGGGTGGCAGCGACCATGAGAGTCTACTGTTTAACTATGTATATTATGTGAAAAATCCTGAGGAAAAGGACGAGAAAGTTATACGGTCAAGCACTACAACGTGCTCTCCGCACCTTTTAGGGAGGTATTTGGATCTTCTCAACGGAAAGCCCCCCAGAAATCACCTAGGACAATTTTACAAGGACCTTGTCCACACTGGTAACGCAAGCGTCAGAGCAGAAATTCTTCCATCGTCAAAGGTGAAGGAAGATTTTCTAAGGAGCAGAACAAGCCACTGCATGCCATTGAGAGACTTAGCATGAATAGCTCACAAGGACTCCTCGAATTCCGAAACCTTGACTGCCTATGTAGCACAGCTTAACTTCTGTGTGAATTTAAACCGCGAGGACAAGCTGACGCTTTAGCAGGAATTAATAAAGAGGTTCTGCAAGAACCGCAAAGTATTATTCAGGCATGTTAATAACATTGATATGGTGCAACACTGAATTCCAGCACTGATCATGACTGAGGGATACACGCGATCGGCAAGGGAATCAGCTAATCGCTTACGGTTCCATTACTCACAGACGTTCCAGATAGTAACAAGCCTAACCCTTACCCATTGTTTCTATTGTCCTGCCATCAGCTTAATCCAATATTAGTTTTACTGCAGAAATGTGTCAAATAAACTGTTGTCCCTGCATATCCATAGCTCTCTGGGTGTCTATAACATTCGACCGAATGCTTTATCGGCAGCAGCCAGGGATCTGGAAGTACCTCAGACTATATTCTATCATCGCTGTATGGAGGGAAACCGTATACCATCCATAAGGTATAGTAGGGTAATCACTTCTATGCATAAGGGATGCAGACGCACTGACCCAACCAATTAACATCCGATAACGCTACTCCCTGTGCTTTCCAAGGTTATGAGTTCTATCGTTGCTGATGCTCTCATGTAATATATGAATAATCAAAAGATGATAGCACCAGATCAACATGGTTTCCGACAAAGGCGCTCATGCACTACGAACTTGTTAAATGCACGCAACAGCTGAACTGTAGCAGTTGATGGCGGAGCAGTTGATGTTATTTACTTGGACGTCTCAAAGCGTTTGATCGCTTAGACAACCGAATTCTTCTCCATATGCTTTAACTAAGGTGTTGGTGACCCACTGTTGCGTTGAATAGACAAGTTACTCCACGAACGTCAGTTACGAGTGAGAGTACATGAATCATTGTCCGACACAACTGAGGTGCAGTGCGGCGTACCACAATGCTTGGTGCACAGGCCCCGTGTATATTTGATTCGCATAAACGACCTAGCGTGGGGATTTACTTCTGATTTCTTACACTTCACGGATAATATCAAGTTATGGCGAGCGATCAAAGAACCGAACGACTACGAAAAGCTGTAGCAAGACGATAATAAGATTTTAAAACTGTCAGTTCTGCATACGCTATCGTTCAATTTCGAATTACGTCAAGCTATTTAATGGTGCCCCAGACATGACTACGTGCATAGGCTTGGGTCACATGTATTGTAAACCACTTCCAAGTACGCGACCTTGGTGTGCTCATTCAAAGATATTTTAACTGTTCAAAACGGTCAGAGGCGTCTGCAAACCAGCACATCGGCTTGTGGCGGAGAGCATCTAAAATCTTCGACCCATCCAACTTCCCACATAATGCACAATGCTGACGTACGCCCTCACATTAAATACGTCATCCCAGCTTGACAAACTTTTTTGAAGCGCGACTTAGAAGTGCTAACGAAACCACAAAGCGCGGCTACAAATAATGTTAAGGAATATGAAATCTGTCCTATCATCAAAGTCTGAAGTCACTGAGATTTCTGTGGTCCCCTAAAGAAGGAAACGCGGCGATCTCATATTAGTCTACCAATTAGTGTCTGAATCTAATTACATACGCTGCCATTTGGTGATAGAACCACAACACGCAACGCAGGGGTACTGTTTGAAATTATGTGCACAGTTTAGCCGCCTAGAATGCCGGCGGTACTATGTTTCGAATTGTGTTTGTAAAACCCAGAACTCTCTCCCAAAATTAGTTTTTCCTCCCCATCATGGATATTTTCAAAAAAAGATTGGATCTTGTCACTGGTCCCCATCACATCGTTGCCCAAAAATGTGCAACTTTGGAATATATTAATTATCCATCCAAACCGGATTACCATGTTACATAAAACTGAGGATGCGCGACGGAAGTGAGTATGCTTGTTTTTACTTCTTCATTTATATAATACATCAAGTATAACTTTCCCCATGTTGCCACCTCGTACGCATTCAATTTCCATGTGCATTAATATTATTCATCAGCGTACCTGTTAGATAAACGCTCAAACAGACAACTGGAGTATCGCTTGATAATGGTAGTTGTACCCCCACCACCTTGAGGGACTCTTCAAGCAACTGCAATTTTACCCGACATAAATAATGGTTCAGTGTTCATTGTGAAGTTTACCGATTCCATCAATATGTGGTGAACGATCGGTAATCAGGAATGTAAGATCGGTTGCGACGGGAAATAGAACGTGCTTTTGATTTGTCGAAAATTACTTCCGTTCAAACACGGCCTACACGCTACACCTACCTACCTACCTACCTACCTACCTACACGCCTACACACCGTTACCTACCTACCAAACGGAGGGCGCCCAGCACCGGACATTCGGTGTAAAGTTCCAAATATAGGAACAACCAAGAAAGTAGGTGAAAGCACAATAGAAGTAAAACATTCATTTTGGAAGCTGTTCCCGAGTCTCAAGCCTTCATTACCCAAGAAACGTAAGCGCGTGACCAGGAGTTATGACGCTGCATCAGTGAGATGCACCAAATGGTCTCTGTGTGTCTTAATGACAGGGATTTCTGTGTCACCTAAGTGCAAACTATGCGATCCTAGGTTGCTATCATAGCAAAATATGGCTATTCTAGTGAACTATGCCAGTTTCAGTAGCACACATTCATAAGAACATTGGCTGATATTCCCTGACTCAAGACCACATGCTACTAGTTACTTAACGGGGCTGCAAATTATTCAAAAACGCCTATTGTGGAAATTAACAAAGTGCCTGTTCTAGGATCCATAATAATATCCAGGTGCTAATCACATGATGCTTGACCTTCAGGGATACCTTGGTCAGGAGTGTGGTAATGTTACCTTTGTACCAATTAAAGGCTGGTGAGTCCACAAAAGCCGAATATCAGTCGATCTCACCTATGTCAAACTATACTCTGGTATTCTGACTACAACACTGAATTCATTCTCAATTAAAACCTATGGTTACCTTATAATAACGCAAATATCATTATCAGCAAAACTGTTGGAGTTTCACCTACGTCAGACCTCGATATCATGGAGTCCCATTAATGTAACAGAGAGACGTTAGAGTGAAATGAACATGAACACTGAACTAATACCGTCTTCGATGATGTGCTGCGCAACTATCAACCGATTATATGAGGTGATGTATTAATTCTATCATCGCAGTGAGATACCTCTTGATCTCATGAATGATCCGGCGCTCCAGATTGTCGACACTTTGACACTGCCTTCGCCTAAGCTCCGGTAACAAATGATTTAATGATTCCTATAACGCTGTTTGTGGTCCACTTCATTATTGGTTTATCTCCTAGACTCCAGTCTGAAGAGCGTCTTAGAAGTGGCACAGTCACGTTCTCCTTGTTGAACACAGCAACACGCACGCACTAGACTTTCCTTTGCTCTTACTTTTGTCTTCAAAATCGTACTAAATGTGCAACCCAATGTATCACCGGTCTAACATTATTTAACTAACAGAGCAATATACAACGTATTGAAAAACCGGGTACTTTAATCTCGTGGTTTTCAATGTTTCATTTGGCCGCAGCAATCAACCAAAATTGATGTGCAAATATGCCGATTTGGCAGAATATCCCGCAGACAACACTGACAATTCACATTCCAATACCGAGTATGGTGTTCTGGCTATCTTATCAACAATACTTCCTTGACATTTCTATGATTCTTTACATCTATGTTGGTGACGGATATTTTAAATGTGGATGTCCCCTAAGATATTCTTCTTTGGAGTTACCCGAAACATGTTCCATTTATTTATTTTCAGATGAAATGTATTACATTCATTTCACGTTTCACGATGCCAATCTACTAGTCCCGAGATTTCAAATCGCCTTGGGTGCTTCTATCGCCGGCTTTTGTACATGGGGTGTTGGGCAGCAGGAGTTGACAAAAGTCTACCCTTTCTATTGTTCAGATGAGCCGTTAAAGTGGCGGCGGGTCCATAGTATCGTTCATTTGTTGTAGTCAAGGGCTTTTCCCGGTTTGCGTCGGTAAAATTCTAAATAAAATTACCCATGAAACAATTTCATTTTTCTAACCAACAACATTCCTTTTCTAACCTGGTCTCCACGGCCTGCATTTAACAACAAAATGCAACCACATTCACCTTATTAGCCGCAGAAAAATCGGAAGGCTAGACGTGTACTTGCTTGTGAATTGTGCATTTTTTAACAGACGTACTGAAAGAAACAGATTGAAAAATTAAAAGAAGAGTAATAACTGTTGGCAAACATCGAGCTAAATATCGCTCTTAGAAAAGTAGGGAGATCAAGGTGTATCAGCACTGCTTAGCGCCAACACCTGTTGGATAAGCTATGGTGAACCGCGTTATGATAAAAATATTTGCAACTAGACTTCATTAGGTTGCCAGAAAACTAGCACCACCAGAAAGTGGATGATTCTGTCCTATCTGTAGGGAATCTAATTTTGAATTCGGTTGAGCGCCCATACGCATAGCAAAACAGTGATGACGGAGTCCTTTTTCATACTTAACAACCTTGGTGTGTTGCAACAAATAGCGTCTTTGCTTTCCAGCAGAATGTATCAAATTCTTCATCGCACAATGTAGGGAGAGAGGTTTAGAAGGCATCGCTCAATATTGTTGCCCAATATCAATATGCAACCCACATTCACACTCACCGCCTTCCAGACACATTCTAATTTTTCACGTTTGGACTGCATCTGCATGTACGGACATGTTACTAGATGACGCATATCAATACCCCGTTGGTATGCCTATGTTTTATCACATTTCTACAAAAGTTCCACGCGTGTTCACGGTGCAACATTTCGCAAAAACCAGCCACATTGAGACATCATGATATACACCAATAAATTTCCACATCAAAGATACAGATTTATTCACAATAGCTAACGCGCAAAAATAAATAACCATGGTATTTCATCTTGACAAGTAAAGTAGAGCAATTCAGAACGTGTTTGAGAACTATAAATTATGTGTTATCTTTACAAGATTTAGAGTTATGTCCTGAAGTCCCTACCTACGGGTAAAGCTGATAGTTATGGGCCCTTGCCAAAAGTTTTGAGTTTCTAATTTAAAGCCGCAGGTCTGAGGTTCAATGTTGCTTAAGGGATCGGGTGACCCACGAAGTGTCTTCAGCCCTCGCGGGACTGAGGATATTTGCGTGGAGCGAAGCTTACACCTTACTTATCATTGTGTTGTTGCTAACTGTTTTGTTGCCTGTGTTCTTTCCCGCTGTAATTGCTGCACCTATGTGAGTTTCCAGCGCCTTCCGTTTGAGTAATTTAAGCTAACTATAAGATAAATAATGCATTTGGTTTAATTTAGCGGCTTGCAGATGCCTACTTTTTCAAAACACCAAATATTTAAAAGAAGCTGACTTCTAATTGACAGCAGTACAAGTGGATGCATAATCGCGCATAAGCTCCCTGCTCTTTGGTCATTCGTTATCTTTCGCGTTAATTGCGTTGCCTCCACGCTCTGGTATATATAATTGTGTCTTAAAATATACTAATATTGCGTCCTGTTGCCCGACAGGGTTTAATTACCAAATTCGACAACTTGGTAACAATTGTTTCGGGAAAATGTCTAAGCATGGACTGAGTGTTACGATATTCAAGAAGAGCAGAAGGTAGAGTCTTATTGTCATAACTATTCACTTTGTCTAAAATTGCAAGGAATCACCTGGTGCCGAAGCACATAAAGCATGCAATATCCAGCGAAATAACTGCGTGTCCTTGGTATGCCGGGATAAACCAAATCATCAGACGGATCGGGTTGAGAAATCCTATGTAAACTCAAAACGGTTTACAGACATGTTCACAAACCGAAAATGTTAGTGTTGGACATTTCACCTACAAACTTCATGTGGAGAAACACAGAATGTAACAATAGCGACTAATGTCACACATCAGTAATTGGGCATGAATTCCTAAAGCACTGCTTCATCACGTATTCTGTTTATACTATTTATGCCTTCACCGGAACAGACATATCTCATTACGGCCTCATATGTTATGAATAGGCATAGATCTCTACGACAGCATACTTCTCCCGGTGCTTAGTGTAACAGCTCAAATTCACTTACCATAGCTTCACTGAATTTGGCGGTGCCGTTCTTAGTTCTTCCACCGACTTCTCGAAGATAAGCATTATAGGGCTCTCTGTAAACAGACTTATGGCTCAGTGGCATAAGCATCGGTCTACTTGGCGTAAGATTCCAGCGATCGCGGGTTCGGTCAACTACGAGGGGCTGTGGGAATGCTCACAACTGACATGCCACAAAACGAATGTCTGGGGCATTTTCAGCTTGATTGGTAGAAAATCTGAATCGAAAGCTGCTGGGACGAATTAGTAAAACTTCACCAATAGTCCCACCAGGCATTAGTAAAATCCAGCGTTTTAAGCAACTGAACAAATGCAGTCTCATCTTCACTGCACCCGTGACATTTTGTGCCATGCAATTCACGGTCCAGCAAGTCAGCGGTTAACAATAATAAAAGCAAATTATCGCAATTCATAAGAGATGTATACTTAATTATTCATGTAATTTACATGAGGAAACATGATTGGCAACGATTACGAAAGAAACTGCAAGGAATCAGTTCTTCTCATGCGATGAATGCTTTCTTATCTCGATATTAAGGACCAGAACAGAAGCGTAGCATGCAGTTCATGTAATTCACGATCATTTGCATTTGAGCAGATGCAACGGATGGGGCGTTTGACTTGAGAGTATTAAACCCAGTCCAATGTCCTCACCTGGCATCGCAGATGAGATACTGAAAATGCGTACATGTAGCGTTTGGTGTTGTGTTTCCAAGTGGCCCAATCTGATTTTGTTGTGGAAACGAAAAGTAAGGAGCGTGTAGGAATATGAGTAGCTGTTTATAGTTTCGACGCGTCATGCACATAATTTATGATTCGATCTATGCTATAATGGATATAGTGGAATGGTGGCTTGACCAAGCTTGAAGAACATTCCATATAAGATAACAATTCAAATGAGGGGAATTTCGAGGCTTGAAGATATATCATTGGAAATCACTTGGAAATTTTACTTTAGCCCAAGCAACTATTCGCTTCGATCAGTCAGCCCACAACGGGATGCTCTTGTAGTTTACCGGTAAACACACTAGTTCAGTATGTTGCAACATTGGATTTTACGGTTGTTTTAACCTTTAAACCATCCACTTATTTTAATGAGTACACATCTTTTGTCACAATGCGTTATCGTGACTACCTTGTGGCACCGTTTCTCGAACTTATTTTTTCGTCTCCTATTTATGTATTCTACGCAATATACGTTGGGTTCAGTCGCCTCCGGCTTCTATAATGTGCCGTAGATGACACGTCTCTTAGGCATCTTTGATTACTGATTGGCATCCCAGGCTTGGTCCAACAAGGAATCTAACATCGCAGCGTCGGGGCAACGCAGTTTGCCTCGGCATTAGACATTTAGTACCAATCTTGTAGCGGTGCGTGGCAATCGTCGCCACTACTCCATCATTTTGCAATCATAAGAATTTTATTTTTTTGACCTTAATTTTATCTTACTCAGAATACTGCCTCTAGGTTTCTGCGCCCTGCCTATTCCGTGATATAATGGTATGAAATATATTTGTTACTTGTTAGTAATCGTTTAATTGATGGGGTGCGGAGACAGGCGTACCCTGAGTTTGCACTTATGTAGGGAATGCAATCAATGCCATTCCAACTTGTAGTGGCAACACAATCCTACAGTTTGGTACCTTGAATGGGAAGATCGATCCATGTATGCTTAGCAATTAAGCACCACTTATTTTTTGTTCTCCGCCTTTATTTCATGAAGCTTGTTTATCGGCGGTCCGATCGCATAAGGAAGGACAACCAGCTGTCACGCAGAGCCATCAATCGCTAGATCATACTTCAGAAAGTTATTGTCAGTGAATCTTAGATTACTATTTTCCAGCTTCAATATGACGCTTTTGCATGGCAACAACACATTTCATAGTATGTCCGCACTTTCGTACGTGAATTGGTGTTAATCTTTTATTTCCTTTACACTGTCTTAATCTGCATATTCCATTTCGCATTCTATCTTTAGTTTACTTCTCGTGACTGTCACAGCATGGGCTCTGGTGCGATGAATATAGGCAGTAATTAGTTGACTAACGTGTGATCCTGGTGTTTCTGTTACGGTGAAGCAGGAATTCAGTGCAAATAATGATATCCTGGCTAAACCATCCATTCCAGTGGAAACACTGTCGGTCTTATCCTATAGTTCCTTTACCAGCTGAACTTAATCTGTTATCGCGTCACAAAAGGTTATGGAAAGGCACAAGTAAAAGAAAAATTAATCGCCTTGTGACTGCTTTATTTAAAGAGACTAAAATCCTGGGTGGATGGTTGTACCTGCGCGAAAGTATGCAGGTGATTAAAGCCAAATTAACGCCCAAAGTTAGAAAACCGGTTGCAACAATTTTGTTTGAATTAAGAGAAAACGCTTTTTGCGATTAATGTCGCAAATAGCTGAGGAAGAACTAAGTTAGTTAGAATCAACTAACTTCATAGCATTGAGGCAACACTGTCACCGTCCACATCGGTTCTGTGCTAGCAATCGAATGAATGCGCGGAGCATTTGCATCGAAACAGCATATTTTGGGACCAGCAACTATGTTACCCCCATTGACTTTACTAAAACTTTCGACCGATTAGTTCATCGCAGCCTTCTCGAAAACATGCAAACAAGCATCATTGCTTTGTTGTCTTTAAATGGATCGGATTTTCTTCTTAAGCTGCGGCTTCATATTCAGATTAGGTGCTGTATGTCCGATTGAATGAAACCGGACTGCAGTGTACCATATGGAGCAATGTTGGAGCAATGCGTATCCGAGTCCTTCATCAATGACCTTGTCCTTGTCATCCAACTTGTTTTCCAAAGTTCCTACCTGACTGGTCGCATAGTAAATGTGATCTCTACTGTCGCAGAATTTTACGTCTTTCACTTCACCGCGCGCAGTCGTCATAATATCATTCGAATCAGAATAACATTGAGCATTTGGTTACGGAAGCAGTTACCCCGGAAAGTGATTTTTGCTTTACAAGTTGTTTTACTGTTAATCATGCTTATATGCAGAAGCACCACTCGGTTGTTTTTAATATTTTTCATTGCTACGAAACTGTGAGCGATCAAGGATTTTTCGCGCTACCTGGTGGTCCTAGAACTTCACCCATTGTAGCATTTCTAACAAAGCAACGACTAAATCCGTGAGTCCATTTGCATTTTTTCATCCTCGGCACTTTTCTGCCGTCAGCCACTCACTACAAGCCACTTCAAACGGCTTTGTCTTACACCAAGCAATGTGGATGTATATGCTAGCCAAAATCCGTGTATGTGTGTCCCCGTCGTGAACACACGCCTACGGCCATTGACGGCGACAGTGCGACTCAGACAGAGAGCGCGGGCGTTACGCGCCCACTACCTCACGTGACCAGATGAGGGCAGTGTTGGTTTTCACTAACTTCCCTCAATGGATTTGATACCACCTAACCGCAAATGTGGGAAGTAGAATGTATGCGAGCAGTTGATGGATACATAATTTGTGATTATTATGGCCTTCCGTTCTACCCGCCCTGTGCCGTTTTCATTTAGCTAAAATACAAGGGACAAATCAACTTGATTGATTCGCTCTGATTTTGCTAAAAATGCACAGAAATTCCAATAGTCAAATGCATATTATTGATAGAGAAAAGTTGAGAAAAATTGACTAAGGATTCCAGCAGATAGCTAGCTTCAGAGCAATTCCAATGGAATGTAAGAAGACCGATTTTGGTCTTCAACTAACCCCTTGGAGCTCTGTCCCTATGTCAAAGGCTGAATTTAGGCATGCTAACCGCCTGACGGCATTTGCTCTGCCAACTCGGCAGTTACTAAACCTAGACATATGCTGAAATCTGCATTTGTTATTGTTCCTGATTTTTTATTTATTTTAATAACTAATACATGCCAATAACTTAAATACCTGTTTTAGATCCATTGTATAGCTTGAACAAATTGATTATATTTGCGATCCTGCTGTACAGACTGATCAGACCACACAGTTTGATTACATCTTGCAACGCCAATTAATAAACTATTTAATGATATTTTTACTTAAAATGTTAACTTATACTTTTACCATTTCCGCTTTCTCTGACGATATCGTACAGACAAAATGCATACGTTTAGTTCCTAATCAATCTATTCTGCCGTTTAATGAACTTAAATTACTTACGCAAACTTCTCGTCGCATCCATGAGCACATTCCTCAACCTAATGCTCCGAAGGAGCAGCACAATATAATTGGTTAAAATGACACCTAGTTTGATAAGGTATTTTGTCATTTCCCATTCGTCAGACTATCTAATGATCCATATTTCTTAAGTACAACTGAAACCGCAAGTCAAAATGCCGATACACAACGAGAAGAGCCGTGAAATAGAAGGCGCAAACCAGTTCCTCTCTTGAACATGTAACTGATGAAAACCAAATATAAAGTGCTTATCAGGCTTGACGTGGCTGTCAGTCAGCTAATTAAGGTATTCAGGTTTTAAATAACATTTTATTGCATAATATGAAGAATAACGTGAAATAACTTCACAAATGTGTTGGTGCCCCAAGACTTTCTCGGTTCTGCAAAAAACACATTATACAGCTTATTCGGATAGAGCCAGTAACCGCAACGCCATCGAGTTTTATAAGATTTACTTGAGACATGGATCCTGGAATATTCAATATGCCAAAATTGTGCATACTGATAAACTAATAAACACATACAAACGTTGCTCATAATTCGTTTCGTGATGCAGCATTTGCTACTTACTAAAGATTGTGTTCATACCCAGTATAACACAAGTAGAAAGAGGGTATGAGACAAAGAAATAGGAGATACTGCTGTAAAGCAATTTATAGAATCATTTTTCCAAACCACGAGTGAAAAATAATTGCTTGCTCAAAAGACAGACCAGGATATGTTTCACGTTTTGTATACGGGTATGACAAATGAGCGTTTTCTTGTGTAGAAATCGTACAGGCAACTATGAACTTGAACGAATCTTCCCTGAGTCCTCTCACGCATACCAGCATTTTGACTACAGAATCAGTTGCGTCTAGTTACAAGTTACAAATAGATGAAAAAGTACAATTAATATAAAACCAAGTAATTTGAGGGGCCATTATCAGCCTCAAACAAACCATTGATAAATGGATAAGCGAAATGGTTATCTTCCAGGTAAATTAAGTAATGTCCCAACGGAGTGTGCTTTATGTTCGCTAGTTTTGCGTAGACATTTGGAGTGAGACAAAACTGACGTCCAATCCAAGGGAAGTGGTGTTGCGACGAGGTCAGCAAAAGCAGAATCGCGACGTCTCAAAATTTGTTGGCAAAATTGAATAGAATCATATAAGGTTCAGAGAGGACAAATGCAATTCTACTAAATTCACTGCCATGAACCTTGCTTGTGATACTGCGCTTAGCAAACTTTTGTCGTCTGGAGTTAACAAAAAGCACAAGTTTTCGCTTCCTCCTGATCGTCGAAAAAATCGTGTTTGTTGGCTGGAAATCCACTTACTTTCGCTTCCTGCTTGATATGGCGTGTCTCGATATATGCAGGAACACAAGTTTTATTTATATTTGTTAAGCATGCAATTTCCTACGACAGCTTAATCGTATTCTGGATGCATTAATTAATTCCCACCTAAGTATACAAATGGTGGGCGGCATCCGTTTTCGGTTTTGCTTGTCACTGTGGCAAACCACAAGGACGCCTGCGGCTACAGAGGGACCATAGTTGGCTTGCGCTGCACCACCCAAATATCCACCCCACACCCAATATCCAGGGTAAACCTGAATGATCAAGTCCGGGATGCATGTGGATAGGATCCACGTTTTATCAACGGAGCCGGTCCACACTCCTTCACAGGCAAGGACAATCACGCTCTAGTTGGGGAATAAAGCGCACACAAGGTGCTTCTGTACCGTAGTCCGCTCCACACTGATGGCATGGAACCATGCTTGATCCCAACACGGCCACAAGAACGCTACACCCCGTCAACTCCAGCAACGACTAGCTCTCTCTTGGAGCCAGTATGGGAGAGGTAGTGAGTAATAGACAGGTAGGCCCCTTGTCAACATGCACATCAAGCACATTCACACCGGGAAATCAAGCAACAGTAAATTACCTGAGAGAAAGCGAACAAAGAAGACGAATTGAGTATGGTTTAAGGAAAAGCGATAAATGCTTAAATTAATGAGCATTTGAAATAAGTTGTCTGCAACCGAATCCGAGATAACTTCACGAGGTCAGCATGTATATTTTACGGAAATGCCACAAATAAGAAAATGTTATGGTAGTTAACTACAATTGGCTAAAGCGCGTTGCGCGGGTTTATAGAATATTGTGCAGGTGGATATGTATTTGTGAAAGAAAAGCATTAGGACAAAATTGAAAACCCACCACCCGAAGTAAAGGGACTTATCATGCAAGCAAGCCGTTAGTAAATTTAATGCAACGTAGGTACAAACCGTGCGCTGGTTCTGCCTACGTCCTCTGCAGGAACTGTAGTCGCTTCGGTGTAGGCCCGAGTAGCTTCGCTCATGGATCACTAAGCCTGGCTGACTCAGGCCCGCGCTTGCGCGTGTGGTGCAGCACCATGCGCTTGTTGTCGATGGAGTAAAACTCATTGTTGCTTGCCGCTTTTGCACGTGCCGCAACTTCTCAGCATGCATTAGGTGTTTCGACTACACCTCGGCAAATGCCTTCATGATCAGATCGCGCCATACATACCATGCACCGTTAAGCGTTTTATTTATGCCCGTTGAGCCAATCCATCTCGGTTGTTAGCTAATTTCCTGTATAAATATAAAGGCAAAATTCCGGTTGAAGCAACTGAATAATGGTAATCTTTTGGATGCGACTTCGAAAGTAAATTAAGCTTGGCTTGCATCCAAACAAATCAAGTCACCGTTGAATAATGGATAATCCACTTTAGGTGGTAAATTAATGGGACTTGCTAGCAGAAAAGAAAACATCGGCAGAGTTCTAGTGCCACTACTGTTGCATAACTCATCAGTGCAGTCGCCAGCGTGTATTCAGCAGCGTCAAGAAAGCGAAAATTAAACTTTCGGGGGGCCATTCTCCTCGAGCTTACTTGTACTCTCATACTCTTTCTCGCAAACTCATAGAGTCATATTAATACTCTCATACACATAAGTAAGGCACATCTGATTCCACGTGGTCCTTTCTTCGACAACGAATCCAACAGTGAGTAACGAACACGAAGGTCGGCCAATCCATGTTTAGTAATCGAATCAAACGCTTTTCTCACGGAGGGCATTGCGGGCTCGGTTGGTATATCCGTCCACGGGCAAAACAATACCAAATCAACCGGTAAATTCTTTCATGCGATCGGCTTACTAGCCAGTTGTGTTCCAAAAAGTATTGTTAGTCATCTCCTCAAGAAGAGAATCCCACGGTTTGAGATTTCATTTTTTGTGAGCTAGCTTTGTTCTTTCCGATCACGATAGATTAAATACATTAGTCATTTTTGTAAAAGTGTCCGTGAACACCTAATTATTTTCTCAACATTTCTACATCGAATAAGGTAATGAATAACCTTTTGTCACAAGTTATTGTTTCGCAGCAACAAAACAACACGCAAGATGCATTTATCCCATCAACCAGAAATCAAGGCACTTCTCGCGAAAGTTCAGATGTCGTCGACTGGCGACAGAAATTCAAATCCTTAGCCGGTGGGAAACCCCGAATCTATGTTCTCAAAAGAATAAGCACTCAGTCCTTTCGCCACCTTAAACACGGACGGTCTCGAGTAACAGTAAGAAAAGGGGCATGGCATTGAAACGAGCATTATTATACCAATCAATTGTCTATGCAGATTAAATATTGTGATTACGTTGTTCATCGATTTTCATTACGGTGTTTGATTTAACTTCTCATACCGTAGCTTTGCGCCTAAAAATGAAACAATCCTAACGTATTGTTTACTACGTCTTTATATGGAAACCGAATAAAGTGTCCATTCATGACCAAATAGCAAGGTGTGCGAAAGGCAGGTAGAGGTATCTTATTCACCCAGTCCCAGCCTACTTCACTCCATTAGGTAACATGTAAAAATTGTTCGCTTCACTACCTCCAAGGATGTCGGAACGAGCAATGCAATTTACATATTTGAGACTCAAATGTACAGCCAGTCCAAAGGAAAACAATCCTGGGCATTCTGCGTTCCGCTTATCTCCAAGGAAACGCACGCTTGACTTCAAATATCATTCTAACAATACTTATTTGTGGCCATCGCATGCGCCACAACCTAATCCACAAAATCCAAGACTATCTTGTCTTGTTAAGCTCATAACCGCCATTCCAAAATTAGTGCACTAAGCCTAGTGCGTTTTAAACTTCCAGAATGAAGATCCGTTTGAATGAAGAGTGAGCTGGGAGTGGTTGGAAAGGAAAGCTTTTTATCTGCAGTGCAAATGGTATCTGTGATCATGTGGCTACACTGAGATACACCGTGCGTCAACCGAATTCATCACAATGTGTAATAATCCACTACATGGAAGAACACTGGATTACGCTGACAAAGGGAAATTCATTCTAATTTCTGTTAGAGAAATCCACAAAGCATCAAACGCCGCGCACAGCACCGGTGGATAGCTCCAAATATAGGAACAACCAAGAACATTATTGAAAGCACAATCGTAGTAAAACCTTCGCTTTGGAAACTGCTCCCCATTCTCAAGTTTTACTACCCACGAAAAATAAGCTCGTGATCTTGAATTTTGACGCTGCTTCAACGAGCCAATCCAATAGTTTCCTGGTTTTATTAACGACGGGGATTTCTCTGTCACCTAATTGAACATTATGCGATCCTATATTGCTAAAGTTGGTGTTAAATTCCAAGTTAATGGCACAAACTATTCTAGAGATCTCTGCCAGTTTCCTTAGTATACAGTCATCAGAACGTTAGCTGATATCCCGCGATTCACAATCTTATGATAATAGTTACGCCACGGGCTGCAAATATTCGAAAACGCCTGTTGTGCAGATTAACAAATTGCTGCATTCAGCAATCGTCATAATATCCTGTTGCTAATCGCATGATGTTTGAACTTTAGGGTCAGCATGATTAGGAGAGTACTAATGTTTCCTAAAGTCTTCTCAAAGGTTGGTGACTCCATGAAAAACCAAATATCGGCCCATCACACATGTGTTAAACTATACTCAAACAACCTGACTAGAAGGCTCAAATTATTTCTGACTTATACCATGTTGTTACCATATAATAACATAAAATTCATTATTAGTAAACATTTAGAAATCCTTCTGTGTCACGCTTCGAAATCATGGAGTGTCATAAATGTGCAGAGAAATGTCTGAGTGTAGTGATCCTAAACACCGAAGTCCTGCTGCCTTGGATTATGTGCTGCACAACTATCAACCGTATAGATGAGGTGATGTATTAATTATATCATCGCAGTGAGACACATCTTGATCTCATGAACGATCCGGTGCTCCGGATTGTAGACCGTTTGACACTGCCTTCCCTTAAGCTCCGGTAACAAATATTTTAATGCCTCCTTTATCGCCGTTTGTCGTTCACATCATAATTGGTTAATCTCTTATCCTTCACCCTGAAGACTCTCCTAGTAGTGACACATTCGCTTTCTCCTTGCTGAAAACATCCACAGACACGCACTAGATTTTTCCTCTGCTCTAACTGATGTATTCACAATCGTATGAAATGGGCAACCCAATGGATCACCCGTCTACAATTTGTTTACTAATAGAGCATGATGGAAGATATTGAAAAACCAGGTATCTATAATCTCGTGGTCTGCAGTATTTCATTTGGCTGCAGACATCAGGCAATATTGTTGTAAAATTGTGTTGGTTTTGAAGAATATTCCGAATGAAACACTGACAGTTCACACCCCAAAATCGATTACGGCGTCCCGATTAAACTTGTCAAAAATATTTGCTTGACAGTTCTACCGTTATACACATATATGTGGGTGACGGAACGTATACATGTTGATGTAACCTAAGAAATCCTACTGTGGAGTCAAACAAAATATGTTTCATTTTTTATTTCCACGGGAAATTTCTTTTTATTAATCTCTACTTTTGCGATGCCTATCTACCAGCGCAAGGTTTTCAAATTGCTTTGGATTCTCCAACAGCCCGCTTTTGTAAATGGGGTGTTGTGCAGCGGGATTTGACAATAGTGCAACCATTTCTATGGATGTGATGCGGCATTAACTTTGCGGCGAATCCAAAAATCGTGCATTTGTAGTAGTCAAGAGCCTTCCCGGATTGCTTGGGAAAATTCTGAATAAATTACCTGTAGCTATTTCTTATTTTACATATCAACATTCCGTAACTAACCAGGTTTACACGGCCTGCATTTAAATAGAAATGCAACCAAATTCACCTTAGTAGATGCAAGTTAATGGGACGGCTCGATTGGTCATTCCTTGTAAAGTGTTTATAAAAATACATTTAATTCTTTCTACAAAAAGGAAATGCATTAAATAATTCTCAATTTTTGAAGCAAAGAAATCGGTCTAAAACAAAACGTTGCAAAGTAACCCCTGATAATTTAAACTCTTAAAGAAAATTTCCTGTTAAAAGGATTTGACCAATAAACTCTAGGAGAATTCATTTATTCCTGAATCTGTTTATCCCATGTCAAAACGTTTCCTTGGGGGAAGTTACTGCACGACCTGTCAGTTTCACTAGCTTAAATTTATTTCAAAATCCAAGGACTTCGGTCTTGTACCATCTGATTATTATTGGACCCAGAAAAAGATTTAGACTAGGTGTCACCTAATAATTTATGGAAACAAGTAGAATAATTAGGAATCATGAGCTCGCTTTTAATTTTGCTTTCTTCTCAAATTTGCAATCGATTTCATAGAGTCGAGATTAATGAAACCTAATCTATCCAAATTCTGGCTTTAGATTTGTGTCACCCACATCAACGATATTGAAATGTCCATCCGTATTGGCCTACTCTTGCGATTTGCTGATGAAAACATGCTTGTCTATAATCTCCGGTATGATGAGATTCAGCACACAGTAATGTAAGCCGACATGATCTTTCTTGATGAATTGTCTCACCCGTGATAAGTAAATAGCGGCTGTAAAACCAATCGTTATGTGATTACTTCATCTCCGAAAGTCAGTTAACGTTAACAATAAAAGTATATATATATATATATATTGGATATTTCACATATGATCCTGGAATATGGTATTCCTCTGAGTTGTGCTTTTCTGAGCAACCTGATTCCAAGTTGCTAAACTCACACAATTCGTGTTGAGCATACGATGCATAATCCATGTAACGCTTGTCAAGTTCAAACCATTCAGAACCCTTACACTTCCCATCCTTTAACACTGTAAGATGCAGATGACGGATAAAAAAGCTGTGAAATACTTGCAGAGCTCCTTCACCAAACATTTTTCAGTGGTCTGTCAACGCTAAAGTACTAAGTATGTTGATGCAGCTTCAAATCGAGTTGCTCTGACTATTATGTCTGAAGGAAAATGCAATGCTACTGCATAGATGTTACACTGAGAGTTATGCTGCCTGTTCAGTTTATAGTGCGAAAACCATAAACATCAAGGATTTGGCAACTGCGTACTTTTGCTACTAAAACTAATGGCTAGAACAATGTTGAAATCTGACATTTTCCACATGAGGTAATCCGCATTATGGAGGGGAGTGCCAAATGGAATAATTGTATGTTAATACTCTAACTTATTCAACACCAAAGTAGATGTTTGCTTCGATCTGAAAGGGGCATTAGCAATATTCTTATCCAAGTATTCACTTTATTAAATTTTCCAGGATGGAACCAAACGCCCTTTAAAAGCTAAAAATTGAAGTAATTATACACTCGACCATAATCATGATCATTTTGATGCATAATAAAATCATATTTCTAACAAAAATTTTATGTTTCGCTAAAGCTAATGGTGAATAAATGCTGGCAGATTGTCTACCTGCGGCTGCAACTATTGTGCCTTTGGCACATGTCCTGGACGACTCCTCGTGCCGACCGCTGGGTGGGAGTTCGGGTACGCTCTTCTCGTTGCTCAGATCTAGGACACAAATCCACATGAGTCAGTGAACTGACTACGTTTAAAACCCGCTTCTTTTTGGGTGTACATTTATTCGAAGGCTTTGGCTGCGTATTTGAGTCGTCCTCCTGTCAGGTGTGGTCGCCCTGCCAGTATCCTAGTCCATTCACTTCGAAGGTTAGGAAGTGGTCGGTGGCCCTCTTCCCGTAAAACCTTGCCATGGGAGATAAAAAGTCTACGGGTTGTAAGCTTACAGCTCGAATGGCGTAGACACGAGCGCCACGCATTTTCTCTGACGGTAGGAGGGCAAATTCGGGTGATCAATGGTTTGATACTGCTTGCCTAAAGCCGGGCAGACCCTGGTCAAATCAGTGCAAACCCGTCAAAACACAATTGCGTCTGGCTGTAGTCGCGGATGTATCCTAATACAGTCGCAAAACATATATAAACCATTCCAGTACCTCCAGGGCTGCTTGGAACATCCATCAAGGAGATCCCAATCTGTCTCCGAATACACATTCCCGAGCTGGATCTGATCACCACTGCCTTCTGGGTCAGGTTATTTAGCCAAATGTTCCGGGCGGAGACCTTCAAGGAAACCTCCAAACCACCCACTGCCTTGTGGGTCAGGCTATGATGACAAAGGCTCCGGGTTGAGTCCCTCAAGCAAACCTCCGAAGCACAACGACCGCATCGCGTCCCATTGCCCAACAATGCAATCGTGTGCCTGCGTACAAAGCACTCATCAGCGGGTGCTGGTACGTGCACACACTACTGGACATTAACTTCAGTGAACACCCGAAGCGACGTACTGCACTGGTCGCGATGGAGTTTGCGCGCTACCACATCGATATTGCGGTGCTCAGTAAAACCCGGCTCTCTGAGCAAGGTGATTTGCATGAAGCAGGTGCTGGCTACACATTCTACTGGGTGGGTAGCACATCCTCAGCGCTAGGTTCACATGGATTCGGATTTGCAATAGAAAATCCCCCAAATGGCCTCTTGTTTGGTGAACCAACTGTCATCAGCCGCAACTGATTATTGTTCGCCTACGCTTGGTGCGTTATCACTTGGAGTCAGGAGTGCCCGATTCACGTGATCAGTGCAATACTCAGCACCACGCAATACAGTTGTCATGGGTAATTCACGCATGTAATATTGACGTAAGATGACACAGTCTAACAGGTGAGTGTAACCACTCCGTGGGTGTGTCCTATTTGTTACCTCACACGCACTTAGTTCAGACCGATCGTCCGCGGTCGTTACGCCGTAAGTTGCACACAACGTGAGCAGCCTGTCACTGTTCAAATTTACTAAACCAATGCCTTACGGACCGGTGATACCTGTCTAACCAATACTTGTCGCTCAAGGCTGGCGTTGAAAGAACTCAGCTTTAAAATGTTCGGTAGCTCTTCCGTACAGACAGTATCACGGATAAGTGCAACATTGATAAAACGTGTCACCAGGAAGACACATGGTCGGCAGTACATGCATATAAAAGCGGTAAACTGACGTCTTCCGAGTAGAAGGCGAAAACTCGTCAGGCGCGCTCATGCAAATAGGCTCACCCATCAGGC
Source organism: Dicrocoelium dendriticum (assembly GCA_944474145.2). Taxonomy (NCBI): domain Eukaryota; kingdom Metazoa; phylum Platyhelminthes; class Trematoda; order Plagiorchiida; family Dicrocoeliidae; genus Dicrocoelium; species Dicrocoelium dendriticum. The sequence continues at coordinate 18,016,536 of OX104069.1, forward strand.
GGCCATTGAGGCGAACGTATATATATATATATATATATATATATATATATATGTATATACATATATATACATATATATATATATGTATCTATATGGACGAGGTTGTGGATTGTATTCGGGTATGCACCTTGTCAACATGCACATCAAGCACAGCCACACCGGGTAAATCAAGCAACAAGCAATCACTTAACCCGTAAAGGTTCGATAAATTAAGCGGTAATGTACTTGCAGTTACGGCGGCATAACTCTTTATTAAATGGGCAGATACCAAAATTTGTTTAAGAAAGAATCCGCCGTAAGTTCAGGGGTCAGAAAATATATTTGAGGGAGATAAAAACAACCTGAAAATATTATCCGAATCCTTTGCATCTAGCTTCAGAGACCTGTGCAATGTTATTGAAGATAGTACCGGTGGACGTTAATATGAGAAGACAATAATTAGGATAAATTTGACAACACACCTCCTAAAGCAAAGAGAATTACCCCACACTCACGTCGTTAGGAACATGAATGCAGCGTACCTAAAAACGCTGTGCTGGTTCTGCCTACTTTCTATGCAGGACCCGTCGTCGCTTCTGTAGTTGTCCCGAGTGGTCTTGCTCATGGCTCACTAGATATTTGTATGAAAAATAAAGGCAATAGAACAAAACTGAAAAACCCCCCAACTGAAATAAAGAGAATTATCATGCAAGCACGCGGTTATTAAATCGAATGCAGCGTACCTACATACGCTGCGCCGGTTCTGTCTACGTTCTTTGCAGGACCCGTCGTCGCTTCGGTAGTAGTCCCGAGTGGCCTCGCTCATGGCTCACAAAACCTGCTTGACCAAGCACTCGTGACCGCATGTTCTACAGCACCATGCGCTTGATGTCGATGGAGAACAACCCACCGGTGTTTTCCGCTTTCGTCCTTGCCGCTTCTTCTCTACATGCATGAGAGTTTCTCCCGCACCTCGGCAACTGCCTACGTGATCAGATGGCGCCATGAAAGCCGATCAACCTCCTTCGATTCCCATGATCTGCAATCAAGATTAGAAGTGTGAGGCTTATTTTAACCATGTCCTGGTATGGTAGCTTTGGTTTCCCCACGTGCAGTTTCCAAACAATCAGCTGAGCATATAATAGCTGCTTGGGTAACCGCGTCGAATCCATACGGGTCAAATGACCGATCCACTTCAGGTGTCTCAGCAAACGTATGAAGTCCAGCGCATACATACCACTTCGTCGCAACATTTCCGTATCTCAACCCTATCGCCCGAACAGATGCGCAGAATACGTCGCAGACA
>OX104069.1:18018233-18116567 GCA_944474145.2 Dicrocoelium dendriticum
ATAAACGAGTGATAGTCGCTTCATCCTCCAAATGCTGTCAAGCTGATTAATTAGAAATCTTAAAATTGTGCACCTCGTCCTTCTATCCCGTAGCCAGTCGCTCTTTGAGGCGCAGATGTGTCAATACCATAATTCAGAAAAGCACCACGGAGCACAATAGTTGTTACGGGCCCTCTGCACCGAGTGCGTTCTAGTGTATAGCGCTATCGCAGCGAAGTGGGTCAAAGGACGCTGTATGGTTTGTCGCAAAATATCGGCTTCATAATGACAATAGCTGGTGTTTCTGCCCTCCACTTAAGTGGACGGTTGCTGGTTTCTTGCGCGGAATTTTACCGTGTATTATTTAAGTATTATTTTGCGATAAAGAAAAAGAATATGGAAGGGCGGTCTAAATAAATATTCGGTTTTTTGCAAACCACAGCTAGTGCCTAATTGTAGTAATGGGAATTGAATGATATGGGCTGAGGTAATAAGCAACTTTTATATGACACCTTGCAGTAGTTTCCCAAACATGTTTGCTAAATTTTACTTATGTCCCCGCATCACTGTTCAAAAGACAAATATTCAATTCTCGTGAAACCTATGCTGTGTTATCTATGCCAAACATACATCCTGCAAAATAATAAACGGGTAGTAATCGTGAGGTATTACTGGATATTTATTCATGAAATTCTAGCGAAAAGTTTTGATATATCGCATTATCGAAGTTTTGTGTAGTGTGATTTCAAGATCCGCGTTGTTGCGCGTCATTTGATCCGCAGCTAATAGCAGAAGAAAGTGAAATCTTTGTCCAATATAGTTTTTATGTTACGATTTTTGACAATAAAACATATCAAACAACGAGGACCAAAGCGCAGTTCTCTCTACATAGGGGCTGTCTTGTTACATTTAATCCATCATCGACATTAACATAAATCGGTGGCTCAACCGAGTCAAAAATATGGCTTGCACTTCCGCAACTACACGCATGAGTGTGTATCACATTTGACACGCAGCAATACGTCCGGGTAGCGGCAACAATCTGTCCAATGGAAAAAATACATTGAGACAAGTGTTTTAGCAGATAACATTTTATATGACGTGAAACAACAAATTGATGAACTCAGTTTTCGTAGTATGTAAAGTCATATTGGCGAGTGTGAAGATTATCACATTTCGGCTCTCCAATCTCATACGAACCGATTGTGGATTTCATTCCGTGCCCCAGATCTGCACCCAAAAGAGTAAATTTCACTGGTTCGCTTCTGGAAAAATTAAGCGCAGCAAGAGTTATTTGCGCCTGACACTATTAATTCGCTCGATGACTAGTCAGATTGCACCGAGTGTGCACCATTGCTTGGTATTCGAATGTACTTTCGCCGCTGTTGAACGGCATTCAACTTGCAAACTCGTCAAATGTAGTTTGGCAGCATATGTTGGATACAACATTGTCATCGGGCTGACGAAACGAGAATCTATCTTTTGTGTTCCAGCATAGCCAATCGGTCAATAGTTTGTCAACTGTGGACTCCGCTCAACTGGCAATTGATATCTAAACAACATTAATATGTGAATTATTTTCCAGCAATAAACTTTGATATGGAGTAAGCCGAGCATGTACATTTGTATATTGCAGTTGCTGCTTCACACTACTCACCAACTCCTATTTTCTTCAAGTAGCAATTATGTTGCCTTTATTAAATGTAATTGATTACCCTCGGTTACATCAGTGAATGTTTTAGGGTTGGCGTTGAGCTCTGATTTATCTTAGACTATTCTTGTAAATAAAACTTACACAAAGTCCGAAGGTTGTCATTCTACGTCTCACACCTAAGAGCCTCCTGTGTCTCTCGTGAGTTAATCCTTTGATTTATCCGTGAGGAATACTTCATTGGGACTACTGCTCCCCTGTGAATTTCACTGATCTTGTTGGTCCACATTTTAAGTTATCTGTCACGAGTTTACGGCATGTATCCCCATGTAGGGGAGTTCCGATGTATACTTTGTCAGTACACTTCTTTCTACACACACCAATGATTGTAAGAAACTGGCATCAAAAATGTTGGCTGATATTACTGATCCGCTTCACAACGCTTTATTGGAATGTCTGTCAACTTGGTCTAATTAGAAAAAGATACAAACGAAGTTATGTTCGCACACAACCTACTGCTGTTATCACCTTCCAAATACTTCGTATTTTCTGCGCGAACCAAACTTGGTGTTTAGAATTAGCTAGTCGTTTAAAAGTATGATGCTGTTTCTCTCCCTTCTTTCTCGAACCGATGTATGTCACTTTTCTGAAATTGTTTGTATTCTGGGACATTTCTGTGATCCTGCGTGTTGCAGCTAAATATTCACATGCCAAACTTGCTTAAAGCAGTTTCTGACTAGACTTGGGTTGACTGGCTACGTTTAAAGTTTGCGAATTTGTCCTAATTTCCTGATTTCCACTATCATGAGAGGTAATTTAGGATGGCCATATAAATAAAGGAGTATTTGGTACCACAGTCCCACATATCGTCTTACTTTCTTAGGTGAGGCATTCTTGCGCAAATAGTTTCCGCATAGCCTTGTAAGTCCGTGTAGTCTTGCATCTTGTTAGGAAGAGTTTAAACTGGTGAAGGCTCCTTTTACTTGTTTGATTGCACAATAACTTAAGCAAATATTTATGCTGTATTTGTGGCTCCGATATGAACATAATCCATTGAGAATTTTCGGAGAGGAATTCTTAAAGATTCTACATTAAAGGATGGAATGCTTCCAGCGGATATGCGGTGAACTGGCGCCTGGTAACTTCACTTAAGATAGATTTCGCAATCAATACATTTCACAATTAATAAAATATTTGCTGAGACTACGTTTCTTAACGAATTTTAAGAGAAAACTGAACTAATAATTATAATTCAGTATCATATGCATGGACGATAAAAAGATATATTTCACGTTTTGTATATAAACCTCGTTAGTAATTATAAGGCACAGCATGATTTTTATTCTTTTTTTTCAAACTGAACGGTGTCTGGTGATCTCTTAAAAAGAAGGCAGCAGTCCCACTGTGTTATAAGGGCATAAGCATTTCACGGATATGTGGAAACTAAGAAAACATGCATCTTTAGAAGCCTAGTTATCAGGAAACAATGCGAGGTCCGTTCTATACGAGCTGTACAACCAGGTCAAATGCTTTTATGCTTCCGTAACTTAACGCAATGTATTGTCTTCGGCTTGGCCCTCACTTTGGAGTATTTTTCCAGCCGCAGGAAACCTAGCAACATTCAGCCATTGTTTTCCACTTACTCGGATTATTTCTTGCCTTATCCTGTCAGATCACACTTTCCAGTAGTCAGATCAACTTAGTATTTGTTCAGCTGGCCATAACGAAGTATTTTTTGATAAACGAAATCTGGCTGAACAAATACAACAAACAGATTGTCGCTAATCTCCCTGAAGCCATGACATTTGTTTGTTAAAATGTGGAGCACAAAATACAGAACGTATGTCTACAAATGAAATTTTATGATGTAAATACAGTAACTTATTAGTAAACTATTTCCGCTTTTGCTACTCTTATTGTAGCGACAAACGTGCCTCACCTTAGTTCATAATCCATCCTTTCAATGGTTTAAAAATTTTGAATTACTTACCTAAATCCCTCTCCGCATTCAAGCGCTCATATTCTACTAAAATGCTCTGAATGCTTTTGTCACCGCATATTTATTTTATATGATACTTATTTTGTTACATTGTTGTGGAAGTTCCATTTGTTAGACCATTTAATAAGCCCTACTTCTCAAGCACAATAAGCCACCACTGCAAATGCAGGTCCACAACGAGAACAGCCGTGAAATAGAAAGCGAAAACCAGTTCTACTTCTGGCCACGTAACTACTGAAAACCTAATCGAAAAGGGTTTATCAGGCTTAACGTGGCAGTCGGTCAGCTAAAGAATATATTCAAATTTTAAATAGTATTGTGTAGTAGCAAAACATGAAAAATAACGTGAAATAACTTCACAAATGAGTTGGCGACCCCAAGACTTTCTCGGTTCTGCAACGAATACCTTGTGCAGTTTATTGGGATAGAACCAGTAAGAGCATCGCCATCGAGTTTCACAAGATTTATGAATATATGGCAGTTTGAATATTCAATATTCCAAACCTGTACCTACTGATAAACTAATATGCACACCATCTCTGCCGTTCAACACACACCTAAGTTACAACGCGGTATTAACACAAAACTTTTTCCATAAATAGGTTAATGATGCAGCTGTTTCTGAATACAAAACTTTGTGTTCATACCCAAACTAACACAACTAGAAGGAGGATACCAGACGAGGAAAACGGAGATACAGCTGTGGGGAATACTAAAGAATCATTTGTCTAAACTATGATTACAAGCAGAAATTTGCTCGCCCAAAATACCGACCAAGATATGTTTCTCTTTTTGTATGCGTGAGTGCCAAAGGAGCCTTTTTCTTTAATAGAGAGCGTAAAAGAAAATTTGTAACTTCAACGATGCTTTCCTGAGTCCTGCTACGTATACCAGCAAGTTGATAACAGAATCAATTGCGTCAAACAATCTTTTACAATTAACTGAATGATTGTAATTAATATCAAACCAATTAACTTAAGGGACTATTATCTGACTCACCCAGGCAATTGCAAAAAGGATAAACATAATGGTTATCTTCCCGGTAAATTAGATAATGCCTCAACAATGTGTCGTTTATATTTGCTTGCTTTGAGCATACATATAGATTGAGACAAAACAGACATCCAAAGCAAGTGAAGAGGTGTCGCGACGAGGTCAGCAGAATCAGAAATGCGACAACTAAATAATTCATCAGCAAAATTGGATAGAATCAGACAGCGTTAAGATAGGACGGATGCACGTCTGTTAAACTTATTGTCATGAATGTCGCTGGCGACAATGCGTTAAACAAAATCAAGCTGTCTGTTTTTAAGCCAAATTGCTCCTGCTCCTTTTGTGATCGTTCAAAGAAAGCGATTTTGCTCGCTGGAAACCTACACTCTTCTGCTTCCTGCTTGCTATTCGGAAGTAAAACTTTATTTTTCTATTTAACATGTTCAATTCCTTAGGAACAGCAAAAACGTGTTCTAATAGCATTAAGGAATTTCACCATAATTTGATATACTTAACTTAATTAGCACCGGCAATGCACAACAGAAGAATTCTCGTCTTTTTATGCTGACTAGTGTGCAGATCCATCCCGGTTGTTAGATAAGTTACTGTATAAATAAACAAGCAATAATTTGGCTGAAGCAATGGAAAAACTGGGTAATGTCTTGGATGCTCATTCAAAAGTAAATGAAGCTATCCTTAAATCTAAACAAACCAAGTCTGCGCTGAAAAAGGGATACACTTCGTTGTCATTTACTGTGACTTGCTAGCAGAAAGGACAATACTGATAGAGTTCTAATGCCAGCACTGTTGCATAACTTGTCAGTTCAAGGGCAGGCGTTTATTTAGCAAGGTCAACTCAACGAAATTAAATGTTCGACAGCATGACCTACGGGATATTAATTGAACGCTCACGTCCATAACTAACGACCCTTCTGAGACGACGTGGCCTGTCCTTCGAAATCAGACGGCGCATTTCTTACGTATGTCTTAGATATGAAAGTACAAGACGAAGGTGGGTGTTTGCACAAGACCAAAAGGATGTGGAATTTTCAGTCAAGAATTTAGCCCTTTGCGGATACCCCACAAGCGTTTTGTCATTGATATCTTCTCTCTGATTCGCCACACGTACAATAAGCCGCATTAAGATTATGCCATCCACGTCATGCAGCTTTGTCGAAAAAATGATTTTGCCGCTCTTGAAGTAGCACACTGTCGAATAAGAGTCTTTACATTTCCCCTTCAATTGAGGCTGAAAACCATCGGTTTCCACATATGCTTGGTGATTTGATCATGGCAAGTCGGATTTTGATGAATCGAATACACACTTGTCGTCACGCGCTGAAATGGATCACCATACGTTGGGAAATCACATGCGAAAGCTGGCCAAACAGTGTAAGCGGTTGTTATGCTCCCAGAGCATTTTTAATTTTTGTTGTGTTAAATAGTTTGCTTTGTTTTGCCCACGATTCGCTTATCCTACTCACACTTCTGTTCAGCAATCGTTGGCTTAGCCTTGGGATCTTACATTTGATAGGTTGCAATTCAAAAGTCTATCGATTTATCTGTAACGCGCATATGAGGAGACAGCTTTTCCGTTCAAATATTCCGGTGGTGCTCTGTTCTGCTGCTTTTCGGGATACAACAACTTCGTGTATGTCAAACTTGCAACGCATGCCACACTAACGTTGTTTCTGCTCTAACGCCTATGGAAATCAAAAAATGTCTCCATGACGCCATCTACATATGCATTAGCCTACACAGCACTTCATTTCCGCATATCATCCTAGCATAATTTCTCCACTTGTTCAATGCAGCATCGTACACATCGTTACATAAACGGTGCTATTGTAAAGCATCCTTTTGAGGTACTCAAACTGCAGTTATGTTTCCAATCGGTCCATGGAAGTGACACATGCGTGGGAATTTTCAAACGCTTTTGCTTGCTTTTTTACACAGGATACGTGAATTATAACTGCTCCGCATGTTGCGGTTTTGCGATCTTTGTTTCCTTAGTTCACGTTGTTGTTTGCAGCCATGTATATAGACGGTAGACATTAAATGAGTGGTTCACATAAGATGAAATTCTCTAGCTTTCAACCCAAATATGATGCGCGACTTGTCAAGCACCAAATCTTTTAATCGTGAAAAGTCATTGTTCATTCCTCGTAGTTCTTGCAATACACCTGTGGTCCGGCTGCTTCACTTAACTATAATATATTTGGCATTTACCTTACGAGCCATCGTTACGGAAGAGCCTTTGAATCGCACGTGAAATTGCAGCATAACGTACGATTCATCGTGGAAGCTAAGTTGTGTACGATGTGTAATCATTCAAACAAATAGAGTTACAAGGTGCCAGTGAAATGCGACGTGTATTGTGAGTCGTAACAAATGGAGGCGAGCTATTGTCCGCTGCAACGGTAGTAACCTCTGTCGCGGTGAAAGGTGGTCCACGTTACTTCACAGTAGTTTGGCAATATATGACGGTCTGTAAACAGACTTATGGCTTGGTGGCATACGCAGCTGTCTATATGGTGTAAGCTTCCAGCGAAAGCGGTTTCGGTCAACTACGAGGGGCTATGGGAATACGCACAACTGACATGCCTCAAAACTATTGTCTGGTGTGTTTCCCGTTTTGAGGTTCAACATTCTGGTTCAACAGCTGCTACGACGAATTAGTAAAATTTCATCAATAATCTCACTGCGCATTAGTGAAATCCAGCGTCGTAAACAATTAAATAATTGCAATCTTATCCTCACTAGACCCTTGACAGTTTGTGACATACAATACACAGTCAACCATGTCGGGTAATTGACAACATTAATGCAGTTAGCAGAAATGATGAGAGAGATATAATTAAAAAACAGTGTAATTAACCTGAGTAACTATGAGTAATGACGATTAAGCAAAAGTGCAAGCTATCAGTACTCCCCATGAAATAAATGCTTTCTTGTCTCGATATAAGGGACAAGAAAAACAGCGTTCTCTGCAGTTCATGTAATGCAAGATAAGTCGCATCTGAGCAGATGAAATAGATATTGCTTTTGACGGGGTATTAGTCTACCCAGACAACTGTCCGCACCACGCTTTGCAGCAGAAAAACCAAGGACTCATGGCTATAGAGTTTGGTGTGGTCTTTAGAAATGGCGGATCCTGATTTTGTAGTGAAAACAGAAAGTAACGAGCGTGTAGGAAAACGAATAAGGGTTTCTATTTTAAGTGCATAATGCGTAGAATTGATAAGACGATCTGAGTTAAAATTTATATGGTGGAATGTTGCCACGACCAAGCTTGATGAACCGTCCTTCTGAGATTACAATTAATATGTTGGAAAGTTTTGGGATTCGTCGAACTGTCACTGTAACACTATATTGTTTTAGCGAACTACCGTTATCTGCGAAGATAAATAGGAGACAGTGCCCTCATCCTCTAAATTCTGTCAGGTTGGTTAATTAAAGTGGTGAAACTTATAGAAAATGTGGCCATTCATATTAGTTCACAGAATTACGGATTGATGATGCTAGCAACTCACTAGCACAATACACCAAAAACCCGGAAACATTTCCTGTGGAACAAGGTTATTAATGTCGAGTTAAGGCTAGCTGATAAAAAAGCAAAGAAGACACGTAAATATACTACTAATGAAAACGTGTTTAAACTATGCTGCCTTGTAATTAGCTAAGGCGAACTTTGAAGAATCTCTGGTAGACCGGAAGCCAACCAACATTTGCCGATATAGTGTGATTTTCGTGAATGAAGTCACAACAAATCCCATAGTGGTTGGAGTCACTGTAGCCAAATATCTTCGTTTTAACATTTGGTTACAATCAGAAAGTAATTTTTACATGGCTTTTCAAGACTTTGACCCAAGATCACCATAACCAAGTGTTGCCAAAATGCGTACGTTACTGCCTGCTTCAGCCCTTCAATGCCATGGTATTCAAGTAACAAAATGTAATATATGGTAGTAGAGTTTGTACGACATTATGGTAGACCACTAAAGGCTTGCTTGTCGGTATAGCCTACTTCTAATTTCGTATAAACACGTGGGATTATGTTTGTGGTTTATGAACTTGTCTCGGACTCCACAGCATACTGGCCATTCCAGAGCCAAGTAGCGACCACACAGTTCTGCGCTTCTACCTTAGGTGCTTTTACTCAACCAAATATCGTTTATCATAAGTGCCCTTATGCTCATGCAAATCAGTTCGACAAACGCCTGTTTTATCACCTCTGCCCTTTTATGATTAACGGCGCTTAGGTCCAGATATGGTGGCTACAATTGTTTACATAGGAGGGACATTGAAACCGTGCGAGTATTAGTGGACCATCGATGGCTTGCGCTGCACCACCCGCAGATCCATCCGCCCTTTACACCGCTAGTAATTTGTTATTGAGCCTCGCACAAGATACTTGCTACCATGAATGGGCATTGCGGTTTGAAATGTGGTGACACAGCAGAAGCGTAGGCTCAGTCAAATCCCAAAAACGTCGATATCAATCTCGAAGCGGAATTGCTGAAAAAACCAGTAAAGTTGATACTACTTTTGCAGGATTATTAACAATTTATAATTGTCAAACACGTACTGAAGTGCTCTACTTTACTTGTTAAGATGAAATACCATGGTTATTTATTTTCGCGCTTTACGTAAGTGCAGCCATGGTGAATAAATCTGCCTCTTTCATTCGGAAATTTATTGGTGTATATCATGATGTCTCAATTTGGCTGGTTGTTGCGAAATGTTACAGCGTGAACCAGAGTGGAACTATTTGTGGAAATGTGGTAAAACAGAGGCATACAGACGGAGTACTGACATGCATTTTCTAGTAGCATGTCCGTATATGCAGATGCAGTCCAAACGTGAAAAACTTCGAATGCGCCTGGAAGGCGGTGAGTTTGCAGGTGTGTGAGATATTGATGGTGGGCAAAAATATTGAGCGATGCCTCCTAAACCCCTCTCCTTGCAATGTGGGGAGAGGAACTTGATATATTGTGATGGAAACCAAAGATGCGATTTATTGCAATACGCTAAGGTGGTTAAGTATTAATAGGGACTACGTTATCTCCGTTTCGGTAAGGTCATGGGCGCTCAACTGAAGGCAAAATAGATTATATGCAGTTACGACAGCATGACCCATCTACTTGTGGAGCTAGGTTTTTGGCAACCTAATGATGTCCAGCTGCAAACATTCTTAGAATAACGCGGTTCACGATAGTATATCTAAATTGTGTTGGCGTTAAGCAGTGCTAGTAATCCTTGATCTCCCTAATTTTTGAAGAGCGATATTTAGCGGGATGTTTACCAACAGATATTACGCTTCTTCTATCTTTTCAATTAGTTTCCTTTAATACATCGGATGGAAAAGGAACACTTCATACCGTCCGATTCTCTTGCGTCTAATAAAGTGAATGTGGTTGCATTGTGTTGTTAAATGCAGGCCGTGGACATTTGGTTACAATCTGAATGCTGTTAATTAGAAAAAAGAAATTGTTACGTAGGTAATTTTAGTTAGAATTTTGCCGAAGCAAAATGGGGAAATCTCTTGACCAATACAAATGAACGATGTTATGTACTCGCCGCCATGTTAATGCCGCATCACATCCACAGAAATGTTTGGACTATTGTCAAATTCCGCTGCAAAACACCAATAAGCGATTTGAAATCCCGGGATGAGTAGATTGGCATCGTAAAACGAGAAAGGAATAGAATACATTTCATCTGAAAATAAAAAGGTAGCATGATTCAGTTAACTCCACGGGAGAATAATTTAGGGGGCATCCACTTTTGAAAGATCCGTCACCAACATAGATGTATATAACGATAGAAATGTCAAGGAAGTATTGTTGATAAGTTAGTCAGATCGACGTAATCGGTATTGGGAAGTGAACTGTCAGTATTTTCTGCGGGATATTCTGCAAAACCAACACATTTGTACAGCAATGTTGGCTGATTTCTGCGGCCAAATGAAACATTGCCAACCACGATATTAAGCGTACCCGGTTTTTCGATAACTTTAATCTTACTCTGTTAGTAAACTAACTGTAGACCGGTGATCCATTGGGTTGCCATTAAGTACGAGTTTGAAGACATCAGTTAGAGCAGAGGAAAAGTCTAGTGCGTGCGTGTTAAATTATTCAACAAAGAGAAGGTGACTGTGCCATTGCTAAGACAGTCATCAGAGTGGAGGCTAAGAGATTAACCAATTATGAAGTGGACGCCAAACGGCCTTATAGGTTGCCTTAAAACATTTGTTCCCGGAGATTAGGAGAATGCAGTGTCAAAGGGTCGACAATCTGGATCGCTGGATCGCTCATGAGACCAAGATGTATCTCACTGCGATGATAGAATTAATACATCACATTAAATATTCGGTTGATAGTTGCGCAGCACAATCCTAAAACAGTAGTCGTTCAAAGTTAATGCTCACTTCATGCAAACATGTTCTGCTACATTAATGGGACTCCATGATATCGAGGCCTGACACATGTGAAGCACCAACAGTTTACTGATAATGATTTTGAATTATTTTAAGGTAACTATAGGTTATAAGTGAGAAATATTTGAGTGTTGTAGTCAGGATACCAAAGTATAGCTTGACACATGTGAGATCGGCTTATAGTTTAACAATGAACAATGAACAATGATTTATCACAGGATAAAAGCAAGTGCTTGACACGTCCCGTGGGATGGTAGCGGTGAATATGATGCAATTAAAAGATGTCTGGGTCATCTGTCAAAAGTCTGCCCAGATGAATAGTTTGATAATTAACATTAGTGTAAAATCAAAAATGTTATCACGCGTAAACGTTCAGAAAGGCACTGGGGCGCAGTGATAGTTGAGGTAAGGAGTGAGCAAATAAAATATGGTCGCCCACTTAGGTCCATTTGTTACATAAAGCCTGTTGAAAACATGCTTGGCGTAATTTACAACAGAGGAGCTTAGATAACAAAACGTTGGGAGCTGAGAGCAACATTTAGTCGTTTTTGAAAACAACCAAGGTAGGAGAGGACCCAACAGAGTCTGGGGATGCGTTTCAGGGTGGGCAAACCCGAAGGGAAAACTAATTCCGTCGACACTTTAGACGGATATATTGTTCCTTCAACTTTAAGCAGTTACCCCTGAGCTGCGTGTTATGGCTAAATTGCAGCAAATGGCGGCAAACGTGGTTGGGATCACTCAGTATCTGATACGATAATATGAGATCGCCGCGCAGTCTTCTATAACGTCCGCTGAAAATTCCCAGCAACTTCAGCCTTCGGTGGTAAGAGTGATACCGCAGGCCCTTTACATTCTTTGTTGCTCTTCGTTGTGGTGCTTCCATCGCTTCTAGGTCGCGCTTCAACCAACGTTGCCAAGCTTGGATTGCGTACTCAACATGCGGGCGCACGTAGGAATTGTGCATCGTTGGGAAGATTGATGGGTCAAATCTCCCGAATGCCCTTCGCAGCATGCCGACATGCTGGTTGCCTCTTTTCGCAGCTACCTCAGCCTGTTTTGAACAGTTGAGGTCGCTCTGTACTATCACAGCAAGATCACGTTCCTGGGAGCTATTCTGCAATTCGTTTGTTCCAAGTATGTAGGTGTATTTATGTCTATGGCGCACTTGTACAACGCGACATTTGCCTACGTTGAACGGTAGAGCTTTTTGAACTGACCAGTTCGACACTGTGTTAAGTTCGTGCTGGAGCCGTTCATGTTCACCCGGTTCTCTGATCCTTCGCCATATCTTGATATCATCAGCAAAATTAGGAAATCGGAAGTGATTGACCTCGCCAAATCGTTAATGAACACCAAGAATAGACGAGGTCAAAGAACCGAGCCTTGTGGTACTCCACACGTCACATCGATTGCATGAGAAAGTGATTCTCGGACTCTTACCACTAGCCGTCTTTCTTGCAGAATAATTGCTAATGCAACTCTGGATTGGATCGCCAATTCCGTAGTTACAATGCTTCTGAAGTATAATGCGTTGGTATAAGCGATCAAATACTTTTGAGAATTCCAGGTAGATGACACCGATTCCCACTCCATCATCAACAGCTTCAGTCCAGCTATTACGTGCAATTAATAGGTGAGTATTACACGAATGCTTTTGACGAAAGCCATGTTGCTCTGAAGCTATTAATTTGTGGCTTTCCGGGTATTGCATCAACGCGTCTGCGATGGTTGATTCCATCATATTGGACAGTACGGGAAGTAGTGTTATTGGACGGTAGTTTGCAGGATCAGTGCGGCTACCTCCTTTATGGATAGGAGTGATGACCCCTTGCTCCATACTGGTGGAATACAGTTTTCCTCTATACATAGCTGATAGAAAACAGCCAGTGGTTCTGCTAGACCACTAGCTACTGCCTGTAGAGCCTTTGGTTCGATGCTATCAGCTCCCGCAGAACTGTGGATACGCAAGGATAACAACTTCTTCAACACAGCTTCCGTAGTGAAGGTGATGTTTTCTAAACCAGATGGTGGAGTATTAGAAATGAGGAGAATGTTTGTGCTCGTTACCTGCTGGAAAGTTTGGGAGTAATGAAGCCGTAGGAGATCAGCTGCTTCCATTGCTGACCGCGTGCACCCATCAGCCGTGACTAGCGCTGGAACCCCTCGCTTTACCTTTCGAAGGCCGTTAACGTGCCTGTACAGGAGTTTGCGGTTAGTGCAGAATCGCTTCATTAACTTCTGCTGATGCGTGACCTTGTCTTCGCGGATCAGTTTCACACAGAAGTTACGATGTGTCACGTATGCAGTCCAGGTTTCGGCATTCGGGCAGTCCTGGTGATTTCGCCATGCCAAATCCCTCCGGGACAGACATTTACGTGTTCTGCTCCTCAGAAATGACTTACGCTTGTTTTTGGGTTGGAAGGACTTCTGTTCTGATGCGTGCGCTTCCAGTGTGCTAAACGTCCTTGTAAATGTTTCCCAGGCAGCCTCTGGGGGGCATTCGATTAAGAAAGTCCAATGTGTATCCTTAACAAGCGTAGATAACACATTGTAGTGCGTGACAGTATGCACTTTATCCTCCTCCTTTTCAGGGTACTCCGCATAGCATATATAATCAAAGAGTAGAGTAACATGGTCACTACGACCCAGTGGTGTGCTTGTAACTATCCCATCAACCATGAGTTCTTCGTTAGTTAGCACAAGATCCAGTATCGACGGCTTGTTAGAAGTTCGAAATCTGGTGGGAGAGGTTACGTGGTTGTAAAGAGGGTGGCTAGCAATAAGTTCTTGCAAACAGGCTTTAAACTGCGTACCGTCGGTTGCCGGCGTTTCTATGTCGTGCACGTTAAAGTCTCCCGCGATAAGAATGTGGGTGTAGGACTTGTTCAAAGCAAACTGAAAAACGTGGTGCAGTTTGGAGTCCATTTCCGACGTTGAGTTTGGCGGGCGATAAACCACGGCTAGTAGACATGTGTCCTTGTTTCGCAACCAAAGGCGGCACCAAATCGAATCGGGAGCTCGGATTTCCGGGTGATCGATAACTTCACATCGGAGGTTTGTATTATAGTAAAGAATCACACCGCCACCCCTTCCGGTTCTATCGGTCCGAAGCAGCGACATACCGGGTAAATTGATCTCACAGTCGGTTATCTCAGGGTTTAACCATGTCTCTGTAATCATGACGAGGTCCCGCGGTTGTGAGGCATGGAGTTCTCTAAGTTCGGCCAACTTGCTTAGAAGGCCTTGAGCGTTTGTGTACATGCAAGATAGGGCTTTTGTTGTTAGGAGTTCATTGATAGATGTCAAGTTTGTGTTAGTTTTTAAGCCGGCCGTTAGGTGGCCGGCCATTAATCGTTTTTTGGTTTATGTATTTCAGTCGTGTTGCATGACATTATTGAGCGTTCCTGAACAGACGGTTCACTCGTGCTGTGCTCGGTCCTCCTGTGTGCCGTGGGCGCTGTTGTGTCGGTCTCTCCGAAGGACTGTGCAAATAAAGAATTTGCAGCGTTTGCAAGTTCCATCGAATTTCTTCCGACTTTTGGTCGTTCGCCTGCTGCCTTTAGCCGTATTTCTGTTGGCAACCTAGCTCGAAACTTTAACCAGCTATCCAACAGAACTTGCGTCATTCCCTCGGAGTGTAGTATTACTTTCATTAGCCTTGGACCGCAGCCCTTGTAGTTAGGTGATGACGGAACTCTTGTCAGGGCTTTGGCAATAACATTGTCAACAGAGAGTGCTTCGCGGATGTAGCACCACTGCTCTCGATCATGTGTTTGCGCATCGTGATCAAAAGAATGCAGAAGCTCAGGAACACCATGAACAAATATTGTTTTCTTGCTATCCCTATTAGCAATGCCGCGTTGGTCAACTGCTTCTTTTGGGCGATCTTTCCAAGGTAGATCAGGTAATATGCGCACTCCGCTCGGTGAGTTGCGAAGACGAACTGCTGAGAGCAGGAGAGCCTCTGTCTCATCTGCTGAGTTTAGTGTTACACGAAGAATTCGTGGTTCACCAGAGTGCACTGAGGTCGAGTGACGCGCCACGCGTTGCAGCATTGCAGGCTCAACCCGAATGCCAATCGCCTCGCAGATGGAACTCCACTGGTTGCGATCGTCTTGCAACTTGCCTTTTATTGTGCCAGATTTGGATTCGGGAACGTTGGTGCACACGAGAGTTAGCGCAGCGTGGTTTTGTCTAGCGAGTGTTGGCTTTATACTTTTGCCGGCAATTCAGGTTGTTTAGAGGACACCACTGGAGTTGACGTTGAAAGCTGCTTTGCGCCACGCGTGCTCGGTACTGAAGATGGACTTATGTGTGTCCCTCCCGGTGTGTTTGTCGAGGCAATCGATGCGTACGTTATCTGATTGTTATCTGCACCGGATTTCCTACGGCTCTGAGCTGTCGATGTCATGGCTGAATCTCCAAGGGAAGCCTCTATGTTTGGAGAAGTGGAAGCAGGCATGTTTGAGGCTTGCCCACTTATGGGAGTGAGGTGACCCAGTGGGTTTAGAGTCACAGACGCTGCAGTGCGGTTGGAGCGTCTAGCTCTTTTCTTCGGTTTAGACTCAGAGCTAACCTTGGCGAAATTTGCCTCCGAGGGAGCGACCTTAGTATTTGCAAATTGCGCGATTATTTCAGTCATCCTATCGCATATTATCATGAGCAATGATAAACAGTTGACAAGTGGAATGACTTGACATGTTGGGCAAAACCAAATTGTGTCAGTAACTTGGTTTGTCTGTCTCACTCCTTGGACGGATTTGCCTGCACATTGCGGGCTGTACGATCTAATGCAGCTAGAACAGGTAATACTGCTCTTAAGCACTTTACTGCAGTTGCCTGCACGATATAGGCGACTTTGAACCATTGGAATGCTAGTTGTCCTCTTGTTGTTTACAGCAAAGCCTTGATGGGTGTACTTTTTTCGTGAACTCACCAACCTTTGATTGGTACTAAGGTAACATTATTACACTGTTGATCATGGTGGCCCTGAAGGTCAAGCATCATGCGAGTAACACCCGGATATTATGACGGATAGTAGATCCGTCACTTTGTTAATCTACACAGCAGGCGTTTTGGAATACTTTGCAGCCCCGTTGAGTAACTATTAGCATGTGGTCGTGAATCAGGTGCTATCAAGAAAAGTTCTGGTGACTGTTTGCTAAGGAAACTGGCAAAGTTCTCTAGAATAGTCTGTGCCATTAACTCGGACTTTAACACCAACTTTAGCAATCTAGGAGCGCATTATTTGCACTTAGGTGACACAGAAATCTAATTCATTAAGAAACACAGAGACCATTTGGAGTATCTCTTTGAAGCAGCGTCTTAACTCCCGGTCACGTGCTTACCTTTCCTGGGTAAGAAAGCTTGAGAATCGGAAGGAACTTCCAAAGTGAAGGTTATACTACAAATGTGCTTTCACCCATTTTCTTGGTTGTTCCCATATTTGGAACTATCCACCGATTGTCCGTTGTTGTGAGCGCCGCGTTTGATGCACTGTGGAATCGATTAACAGAAATTAGAATAACTTTTGTTTTGTCAGCTTAATCTTGTTTTCCTCCATGTAGTCGATGCTTACCACAGTGTGATGAATTCGGTTGACGCACTGTGTGTCTCAGTATAGCAACATCATTGGAATTGCAGATAGAAAACCTTTGCATTCCAACTACACCCAGCTTCTCTTCAGTCTAACGGATCGTGATTCTGGAAGGTTAAAACACACGAGACAATGCACCAATTTTTGAATGGCGATTATGGGATTAACCACACAAGATTTTGTTGGATTTTGTGGATTTAGTTGTGGCGCCTGCGATGGCCACACCTCCGTTTTGATTGGTTGATAACTGAAATCAAGCGTGCGTTTCCTAGAAACGATCGTTAAGCACAATGCCCAGGATTGTTTTACTTTGGACTGGCTGTAGTTATGAGTCTCAAGAGTGGAAATTGAATTGCTGGTTGCGACATCCGTGGAGGAAGTGAAGCAAACAATTTTTACATGAAATGTTCATCTAAGGGAGTGAAGTAACCTGGGGCTGAGTGATTAACATAACTCTAATTAGTTTGGCACGCCTTGAACTTGTGTCACGAATCGGCACTTTATTCTGGTTCTATATTTAGAAGTAGTAAATAATAAGTTTTGATTATTTCCTTTTTAGACGGAAAGCTGTGGTGTGCTCTATTAATATTCGTTTCAATGATATGCCCCGTTTTTCATTGTTACTCGAGACGGTCTGTGGTTAAAGCGGCGAAATGGACTGAGTGCTTCTTCTTTTGAGAACATTGCTTCGGGGTTTCGAGCCAGCTAGCGATTGGCATTTCTGTCGCCAGTCGACGGCATCTGACCGTTCGCGGATAAAGCCTTGATTTCTGGTTGATGGGGTAAATGCATCTTGCGTGTTGTTTTGGTGGTGCGGATCAATAAGTTGATACAACAAGTCATTCATTACCTTCTTCGATATAACAATGTTGAGCCAAATAGGGGTGTTCCCGGACACGTTTGGAAAAACGACTAATGGTTTTTTATCTATCGTGATCGGAACGGACAGGGATAGCTCAAAAAATGCAAAACTTAAACCATGGTATTCTGCTCTTGCGGAGATGGCTCGCAATCCTTGTTGGAATACAACTGGCTAGTAAGTCGACCGCATGAAATAATGTTGCGATTGTTTTGGAAGTATTATACCAGTGGATGGATGGACCAACCGAGCCCGAAATGCAGTCAATTAGCAAAACTTCTGCTTCGATTACTAAGTACCGACTGTCCGTCCTTCGTGTTCGTTACTCACTGTTGGTTTATCTGTCGAAAGACGGCCTACCTGGACTCAGAAGTGTCGTAATTATGAGTATGAGAGTAGAGTGTGAGAGTGGGAGTATGAGAGGACAATTAATATCGAGGAGGTTGGCTTGCCGGACATTTAATTTTAGCTGAGTTGACGCTGCCGAATACACGCTGGCGCCTGAACTGATGAGTTATGCAACTGTGGTGGCACTAGAACTCTGCCGGTATTTTCTATTCTGCCAGCACGTCACATTAAATGATTAAGAAAATGGATAATGCATTAATCAACTTAGACTTGGTTTGTTTGGATTCAAGCATAGCTTAATTTACTTTTGAAGGCGCATCCAAAACATTACCCACTTGTTCATTTGCTTCAAACAGATGGTTGCCTTTATATTTGTACAGGGAAGTACCTAAGAACGGAATGGATTTGCACAACAGGCATAATTAAAACGCGTAACGGATTCTGTTGTACATCGCCGCTGTCAGTTGAGTTATCCATATATATATATATATATATATATATATATATATATAAGATATATATATTTAGGTAGCAATTCATTAGAATATGTTCTTAAGCTGTTCTTAGGGAATTAAATACATAACAAATAATGTAATGGTAAGTAATGTCCTGTAATGTCCAATATGCAGCCGAGTATGAGACCACTTCTAAAACCACAGGCATACTCAGTTGTGTGTAAAAGAAACTTTAGGCTATACCAAAAAGCATTCATTAGCTTGTCTACAATAACCCCGTACAACTCCGCTACCATATAGTTAATTTTGTGACGTAATACCTTGGAATTAGGGTAATGAACACGCAGAAGCAAACGAATTTCCACAACAGGTGGATAAGGTTATCTTGGGTCATTACCATGAAAAGAGATTTCAAACTTACGTTACGATAGTAACCACATGGTAAAACGCTGAGTTTCGGCTACATTGATTACAAACAGAGCGCAATTTTTCGTTTACTCGTGAATGCAAATCACACAAAACAGCAATTTTCCGCGTGCTTCTATTCGAACAGGATTTCTCCAGACATCGCTTTAGCAGAGTTCAAGGTGGCATAGTTTGAACGCGTTAGTCGAAGCAGCATATATACAAGTCTTCTTTGTATCACTTATCATTTAACCTGAATACGGCACCAATATCTACCTTCGACAGGAAATGCTTTTGGGTATTTTATGTCTTATGCTAGTGAGTTGCAAACATCATCAGCCTGTAATTTTGTGAACTCATTCCAGTGGCCATATTTTGTACAATTTTTGAGATTTTACTTAACTTGCTCTGATGTATTTGCAAGATGAAGCCGATAAGTCTCGTTTATCTGCTTAGTTAACCCTGGTTCTCTAGAACAAATTAGTGTTACAGTGATAGTTCTTCGAGCCCCCAAAATTTCCATCATTTTAATTGTTATCTCATATGGAGGGTTCATCAAGCTTGGTCATGCCACCATTCAACCATATCCATTATAACTTAGATCGTATCATAAATTCTGTGCATAATGCATCTAAACTATAAACAGCTACTCATTTTCCTAAACGCTCCTTAATTTTGCTTCCACTACAAAATCAGATTCTGCCACTTGGAAACACCACGCCAAACGCTGCATGTACGCATCCTCAGTATCTTATCTGCGACGCCGGTTGTGGACAGTGGACTGGGTTTAATACTATCCAGTCAAATGCAACATCCGTTGCATCTGCTCAGATGCAAATTATCGTGAATTACATGAACTGCATGCTACGCTGCTGTTCTGGTCCTTAATATCGAGATAAGAAAGCATTCATCGCATGAGGAGAACTGATTCCTTGCAGTTTCTTTCGTAATCGTTGCTAATCATATTTCCTCATGTATATTACATGAATTTTTAAGTATACATCTCTCACGATTTCCACGAAATGCTTTTATTGTTGTTAACCACCGACATGCTCGACTGTGAATTGCATAGCCCAAACTATCAACGGTCTAGTGAAGGTGAGACTGCTTTTGTTCAGTTGCTGCAAACGCTGGATCTTACTAATGCTCAGTCGGATTATTGGAGAAGTTTTACTAATTCGTCCCAGCAGCTTTTGATTCAGATTGTCTATTCTTCAAACCGAAAATGCCCCAGACAGTCGTTTTGTGGCATGTCAGTTGTGCGCATTCTCACAGCCCGTCTTAGTTGACCGAACCCGCGATCGCTGGAATCTTACGCCAAGTAGCCAGCTGCTTATGCCACTGAGCCATAAGTCTGTTTACAGACAGCCCTACACTGTTTATCTTCGAGAAGTCGGTGGAAGAATTAAGAACGGCACCGCCAAACTCAGTGAAGCTATAGTAAGCGAATTTGAGCTGATACTCTAAGCACCGGGAGATGTATGCTGCCGTTGGGAAATATGCCTATTCATAACATCTGAGGCCGTAATGAGATATGTCTGTTCCGGTGAATGCATAAATAGCATAAACAGAATACGCGATGAAGCAGTGCTCTGGGAATTTGTGCACAATTACTGACGTGTGGCATTAGTCGCTATTGTTACAATCTGTGTTTGTCCACATGACGTTTGCAGGTCAAGTGTCCACCACTAAATTTTTCGGTTTGTGAACATGTCTGTAAACTATTTTGAGTTTACATAGGATTTCTCGACCCGATCCTTCTGATGATTTGGTTTATCCCGGCCTACCAAGAACACGCAATTATTTCGCTGGATTGTGTAAGCTTCCCGTGTTTCGGCATCACGTGACTCCTTGCATTTTTAGCCAGATTGAATCGTTATGACAATACAATTCTGCGTTCTGCTCCTTTTGAATGTCGTAACGCTCATCAAATGAGTGGACAATTTCCCGAAACAATTGTTACCAAGTTGTGGAATTTGGTAGTAAATCCCTGCCGGGCAACAGGACGAAATATTACTACTTTTTTAAGACATTAATTTTTATACCAGAGCGTTGAGGCAACGCAAATAACGCGAGAAAAGGATGACCAAAGAGCAGGGAGCTTGTGCGCGATTATGTATCAACTTGTACTGCTGTCACTTAGACTATGTTGACAAACCTGCAGACAAAGCGTTGGGAAGGGATAAATTGTATCGGCCAGTATCTTAGAAGCCAGCTTCTTTTAAAGATTGGTGTTTTGACAAAGTAGGCATTTGCAAGCCGCTAAATTAAGACAAATGCCTTATTTATCTGACAGTTAGCTTTAATTGCTCAAACGGAAGGCGCTGGAAACTCACATGGGTGCAGTAGTTACAGCGAGAAAAAACAAAGGCATCAATAACAGTTATCAACAACACAATGATAAGTAAACTGTACGCATCGCTCCACGCAAATATCCTTAGTCCCGCGATGACTAACGACACTTCGACGGTCACCAGACCCCTTAAGCAACATTGGACCCTAGACCTCCGGCTTCAAATTAGAAACCCAGAACATTTTGCCAGGGGCCAGAACTACCAGCTTTACCCGTAGGTAGTATCTTCAGGACATAAATCAAAATGCTGTAAAGATAGCACATAATTTATAGTTGTCAAACACGTACTGTGGTGCTCTACTTTACTTGTTAAGATGAAATACCATAGTTATTTATTTTCGCGCTATACGTAAATGCAGCCATGGTGGATAAATCTGCCTCTTTCATTCGGAAATCTATTGGTGTATATCATGATGTCTCAATTGGGCTGGATGTTGCGAAACGTTACAACTTGAACCATCGTGGAAATTTTTGTGGAAATGTGGTAAAACAAAGGCATACAAACGGAGTATTAACATTTATCTTCTAGTAGCATGTCCGCACATGCAGATGCAGTCCAAACGCGAAAAAGATACAATGCGCCTGGAAGGCGATGAGTGTACAAGGGGGTGACATATAGATGCTAGGTAACAATATTGAGCGATGCCTCCTAAACCTATCTCTTTGCATTGTGCGAAGAAGGTTTTGATACATTCTGTTGGAAATCAAAATGCGATTTATTGTAATACACCATTGTTGTTAAGTATAAAAAGGACTCCGTCATGTCTGTATCCGTATGTGCATGGGGGCTCAACTGAAGTCAAAAGTAGATTATCTACAGATACGACAGCATCACCCACTTTCTTGTGGAGCTAGGTTTCTGGCAACCTAATGATGTCCAGCTGCAAACATTTTTAGAATAACGCGGTTCACGATAGTTTATCTAACGGATGTTGGCGCTAAGCAGTGCTGGTAAGCCTTGATCTCCCTACTTTTCTAAGAGCGATATTTAGCGCGATGTTTACCAACAGTTATTACTCGTCTATTTATTTTTGCAATCTGTTTCTTTCAATACGTCGGTTGGAAAACGTACACTTTACAAGCGATGACAGATTGAGCGGTCCGATTCTCCTGCGTCTACTAAGGTGAACGTGGTTGTATTGTCTTGTTAAATGCAGACCGTGGACACCTGGTTACAAACGGAATGTTCATAAGTAAAAAATGAAATAGCTACTTGGGTAATTTTAGCTAGAATTTTACCGAAGCAAAACACGGGAAGCTCTTGACCAATAGAAATAAATGATGTTATGGACTCGCCGCCATGTTAATGCCGCATCACATCCATAGGAAAGGTTGGACTATTGTCAAATCCGCTGCACAACACCCCTATACAAAAGCGGGCTGTTGGAATACTCAAAGCAATTAGAAAACATTGCGCTAATAGATAGGCAACACAAAATTAGAGATTAATAAAGTGCATTGCCCCTGGAAATAAAAAATGGAACATGCTTCGGGTAACTCCACAGGAGGATATCTTCGGGATATCCATATTTAAAAGACCCGTCACCAACATAGATGTATAAAACCATTGAAATGTCAAGGGATTATTGTTGATAAGTTAGTCAGAACGCCGTAATCGGTATTGGGATGTGAACTGTCAGTGTTTTCTGCGGGATATTCTGCAAAACCAACACATTTGTACACCAATATTGAATGATTTCTGCAGCCAAATGAAACATTGCCAGCCACAATATGAAGGATACCCGGTTTTTCAATATCTTGAATCTTACGCTGTTAGTAAACTAACTGTAGACCGGTGATCCATTGCGTTGCCATTTAGTACGAGTTTGAAGACATCAGTTAGAGCAGAGGAAAACTCTAGTGGGAGCTACCCTGTCCTCTGCACGGCAGTAACGATTAAGTCAGTGGATAGTGAGCGGCGCTATATCACATCTAGTAATTTTTTCACGATGTTCGTTGCCGTCCCCCGTAGCTCAGTGGTCTCAACCACGGACTGGTAACAGTCGAGTTGCGGGTTCGAGCCCTACCAGGGGTCCGATGGAATGCGCACTGCTGATGATTCCCGAAAGGATGCAACGCGCGTACAGTGCTTTTCGGGCGTGTGGCGGCTGTCTGAGTGAGTCTAGATGCGACGAAATTCTACCTATACCATTCAGCTCCCCCTACTACTCTTCTCTAATACGTGTTGAGGTGTTCAACAAAGAGAACGTGACTGTGCCGTTGCTAAGACAATCTTTAGACTGGAGGCTAAGAGATTACCCAATTATGAATTGGACGCCAAACGGCCTTATAGGATGCCTTAAAACATTTGTTCCCGGAGATTAGGAGAAGACAGTGTCAAAGGGTCGACAATCTGGAGCGCCGGATCGTTCATGAGATCAAGATGTATCTCACTGTGATGATAGATTTAATACATCACGTGATCTATTCGGTTGGTAGTTGCGCAGCACATCATCCAAGACAGCAGCAGCTCAGTGTTAATGCTCACTTCACTCAAACATATTTCTGCTACATTAATGGGACTCCACGATATCGAAGCCTGACGCAGGTGAAGCACCAACAGTTTACTGATAATGATTCTTGTATTATTATATGGTAACTATAGGTTATAAGTGAGAATTATTTGAGTATTGTAGTCAGGATACCAAAGTATAGCTTGACACTTGTGAGATCGGCTTATTTTTGAACAATGAACAATGATTTATCACGGGATAAAAGCATGTGCTTGACACGTCCCGTAGGATGGTAGCTGTGAATGTGATGCAATTAAAATATGTCTGGGTCATCTATCGAAAGTCTGCCGAGATGAATAGTTTGATAATTAAAATTAGTGTACACTGAAAAAACGTATTGCGCGTAAACCTTCAGAAAGACACTGGGGCGCAGTGATAGTTGAGGTAAGGAATGAGAAAAGAAAATATGGTCGCTCACTTAGGTCCATTTGTTACATAAATCCTGTTGAAAAAATGCTTGGCGTAATCCACAATGGAGGAGCCTAGGTAACAAAACGTTGGGAGCTAAGAGCAACATCTACTCGTTTTTTGATAACATCCAAGGTAGAAGAGGATACAACTGAGTCTGGGAGTATGTTCCAGCGTTGGCAAAGGTGAAGGGAAAAGTAATTCCGTCGACACTCTAGACGGCTATATTGTTCCTTCAACGTTAAGCAGTTACCCCTGAGCTGCGTGTTGTGGCTAAGTTTCAGCAAATGGCGGCATACGTGGTTGGGGTCACTCAGTATCTGATACGATAAGATGAGATCGCCGTGCAGTCTTCGATAACGTCCGCTGAAATTTCCCAGCAACTTCAGCCTTCGGTGGTAAGAGTGATACCGCAGGCCCATCACTTTCTTTGTTTCTCTCCGTTGTGGTGCCTCTATTGCTTCTAGGTCGCGCTTCAACCAAGGTTGCCAAGCTTGGATTGCGTACTCAACATGCGGGCGCACGTAGGAATTGAGCATCATTGGGACGATTGATGGGTCAAATCTCCCGAATGCCCTTCGCAGCATGACGACGTGCTGGTCGCCCCTTTTCGCAGCTACCTCAGCCTGTTTTGAACAGTTGAGGTCGCTCAGTACGATCACACCAAGATCACGTTCCTGGGAGCTATTCTGCAATCGGTTTGTCCCAAGTATGTAGATGTAGTTATGTCCATGACGTAATTGTCCAACGCGACATTTATCCACGTTGAACGGTAGAGCGTTTTGAGCTGACCAGTTTGAGACTGTGTTAAGATCGTGCTGGAGCCGTTCATGGTCGTCCGGTCCTCTGATCCTTCCCCATATCTTGATATCACTAGCGAAAAATAGGGAATCAGAAGTAATTGATCTCGCCAAATCGTTTATGTACACCAAGAATAGACGAGGTCCAATCACCGAGCCTTGTGGTACTCCACACGTCACGTCGATTGCATGAGAAAATGATCCTCGGACTCTCACCACTAGCCGTCGTTCTTGTAGAAAATTGCTAATCCAACTCAGGATTGGATGGCCAGTTCCGTAGTTCCGAAGCTTCTGAAGGAGAACTCGATTGTCTAAGCGATCAAACGCTTTTGGAAAGTCCAGGTAGATGACATCGACTCCAACTCCATCATCAATAGCTTCAGTCCAGCTATTACGTGCAATTAATAGATTAGTATTACACGAATGCTTTTGACGAAAGCTATGTTGCTCTTGGGCTAATTAATTGTGGCTTTCCAAATATTGCATCAGCGCGTCTGCGATGACTGATTCCATCACTTTGGATATTTCGGGATGTAGTGTTATTGAACGGTAGTTTGCAGGATCCGTGCGGCTACAACCTTTAGGGATAAGGGTGATGACCCCTTGCTCCATACTGGTGGAATACGGTTTTCCTCTACACATCGCTGATAGAAAACAAGCACTGTTTCTGCTAGATCACTAGCCACCGCCTGTTGAGCCTCTGGTCGGATGTTATCAGCTCCGGGAGAACTGTGGATACGCAAGGATAACAACTTCTTCAACACAGCTTCCGTAGTGAATGCGATGTTTTCTAAACCAGATGGTGGAGTAGTAGAAATGAGGAGAGTGTTTGTGCTCGTTACTTGCTGGAAATTTTGAGAGTGATGAAATCGTAGGAGATCAGCTGCTTCCATTGCTGACTGCATGCATCCATCAGCCGTGACTAGTGCTGGAACCCCTGGCTTTACCTTTCCATGGGCGTTAACCTGCCTGTACAGGAGTTTGCGGTTAGTGTAGAATCGCTTCATTAACTTCTGCTGATGCGTGACCTTGTCTTCGCGGATCAGTTTCACAAAGAAGTTACGATGTGTCACGTATGCAGTCCAGGTTTCGGTATTTGAGCAGTCCTGGTGATTTCACCATGCCTAATCCCTCCGGGACAGATATTTAGGTGTTTTGCTCCTCAGAAATGACTTACGCTTGTTTTGAGGTTGGAAGGACTTCTGTTCTGGTGCGTGCGCTGCCAGTGTGCTAAACGCCCTTGTAAATGTATCCCAGGCAGCCTCGGGGGTTGGACTTTAGATTAAGAAATCCAATTTATATCCTTAACTAGCGTAGATAACACATTGTTGTGCGTGACATTATGCAGTTTATCCTCCTTTTTTCATGGTACCCCCATAGCATATATATTCAAAGATTAGAGTAGCATGGTCACTACGACCCATTGGTGTGCTTGTAACTATCCCGCCAACCATGAGTTCTTCGTTAGTTAGCAAAGATCCAGTATCTACGGCTTGTTAGAAGTTCGAAATCTGGTGGGAGAGGTTATGTGGTTGTAAAGGGGGTGGCTAGCCATAAGTTCTTGCAAACAGGTTTTAAACTGCGTACCGTCAGTTGCCGGCGTTTCTATGTCATGCACGTTAAAGTCTCCAGCGACAAGAATGTGGGTGTAGGACTTGTTCAAAACAAACTGAAAAACGTGGTGCAGTTTGGAGTCCTTTTCCGACGTTGAGTTTGGTGGGCGATAAATCACGGCTAGTAGATATGTGACCTAGTTTCGCAACCAAAGGCGGCACCAAATGGAATCTGGAGCACGGATTTCCGGGTGATCGATAACCGCCTCGGAGGTTTGTATTATAGTAAAGAATCACACACGCACCCCTTCCGGTTCTGCATCGGTCCGAAGCAGCGACATGCCGAGTAAATTGATATCAGAGTCGGTTAACTCAGGGTTTAACCATGTCTCTGTAATCATGACGAGGTCTCGCGGTTGTGAGGCATGTTCTCTAAGTTCGGCCAACTTGCTTAGAAGGCCTTGAGCGTTTGTGTACATGGAAGATAGGGATTTTTATTAGGAGTACATCGATAGATGTCAAGTTTGTGTCAGTTTTTAAGCCGGCCTTTAGGAGGCCGGCCATTAATCATTTTTGGTTTATGTATTTCAGTCGTGTTGCATAACATTATTGAGCGCTCCTGCACTGATGGTTCACTTGTGCTGTGCTCAGTCCTCCTGTGTGAAGTGGACGCTGTTTTGTCGGTCTCTTTGAAGGACTGTGCAAATAAATAATTTGCAGCGCTTTCAAGTTCAATGGAATTGCTTCCGACTTTTGGTCGTTCGCCCGCTGCCTTTAGCCGTATTTCTGTTGGCAACCTACCTCGAAACTTTAACCGGCTTTCCAACAGAAATTGCGTTATTCCCTCGGAGTGTAGTATTACTTTCATTAGCCTTGGACCGCAGCCCTTGTAGTTAGATGATGACGGAACTCTTGTCAGGGCTTTGGCAATAACATTGTCAACAGAGAGTGCTTCGCGGATGTAGCACCACTGCTCTCGATCATGTGTTTGCGCATTGTGATCAAAAGAATGCTGAAGCTCAGGAACACCATGAACAAATATGGTTTTCCTGCTATTCCTAGTAGCAATACCGCGTTGCTCCACTGCTTTTTTTCCGCGATCTTTCCAAGGTAGATTAGGTAATATGCGCACTCCGCTCGGTGAGATGCGAAGACGAACTGATGAGAGCAGTTCAGGTTGTTCAATTTAGGTTGTTTAGAACGCACCACTGGAGTTGTCGATGAAAGCTGCTTTGCACCACGCGTGCTCGGTAATGAAGATGGACCAATGTTTGCACCTCCCGGTATGTTTGTCGAGGCAATCGATGCGTACTTTTCCTACTGGTTACCTGCACCGGATTTCATACGGCTCTGAGCTGTCTGTGTCATTGCTGAATCTCCAAGGGAAGCCTCTATGGTTGGAGAAGTGGAACCAGGGATGTTTGAGGTTTGCCCACTTACGGGAGTGAGTTGACCCAGTGGGTTTAGAATCACAGACGCTGCAATGTGGTTAGAGCGTCTAACTCTTTTCTTCGGTTTAGACTGAGAGCTAACTTTGGCCGGGTGAGTTATTATCGTGGCCATATTTACCTCCGAGGGAGCGATCTTAGTGCTTACAAATGGCTCCATTATTTCAGTCATCCTATCGCAGTTTTTCATAAGCAATGATAAACAGTTGACAACTAGAACGAATTGACATGTTGGGCAAAACCAAACTGTGTCGGCAACTTGGATTGTCTGTCTCACTTCTTGGACGGATTTGCCTGCACATTGCGGGCTGTACGATATAATGCAGCTAGAACAGGTAATACTGCTCTTAAGCACTTTACTGCAGTTGTCTGCACAACATAGGCGACGTTGAACCATTGTAATGCTAGTTGTTCTCTCGTTGCTCACAGCAAAGCTTTGATGGGTGTACATTTTTTCTTGGACTCACCAACATTTGATTGGTACTAAGGTAACATTATTACACTCTTGATCATGGTGGCCCTGAAGGTCAAGCATCACGCGATTAACACCCGGATATTATGACGGATAATAGATCCGCCACTTTGTTAATCTACACAGCAGGCGTTTTGGAATACTTTGCAGCCCCGTTGAGTAACTATTAGCATGTGATCGTGAATCAGGTGCTATCAGCTAACGTTCTGGTGACTGTTTGCTAAGGAAACTGGCAAAGTTCTCTAGAATAGTCTATGAAATTAACTCGGACTTTAACACCAAATTTAGCAATCTAGGAGCACATTATTTGCACTTAAGTGATACAGAAAGCTAATTCATTAAGAAACACAGAGACCATTTGGAGTATATCTCTGAAGCAGCATCATAACTCCCGGTCACTTTCTTACCTTTCTTGGGTAGGAAAAGCTTGAGAATCGGGAGGAGCTTCCAAAGTGAAGGTTATACTACAAATGTGCTTTCACCCACTTTCTTGGTTGTTCCTATATTTGGTACAATCCATCAATTGTCCGGTGTTGTGAGCGCCGCGTTTGATGCATTGTGGAATCGGTTAACAGAAATTAGAATAACTTTTGTTTTGTCAGCTTAATCTTGTTTTCCTCCATGTAGTCGATGCTTACCACAGTGTGATGAATTCGGTTGACGCACTGTGTGACTCAGTATAGCAACATCATTGGCATTGCAGATAGAAAACCTTTACATTCCAACTACCCCCAGCTTACTCTTCAGTCTAACGGATCGTGATTCTGGAAGGTTAAAACACACGAGACAATGCACCAATTTTCGAATGGCGATTATGAGATTAACAACACAAGATTTTGTTGGCTTTTTGGATTAGATTGTGGCGCCTGCGATGGCCACACCTCCATTTCGATAGATGGATGACTGAAGTCAAGCGTGCGTTTCCCTAGAAACGATCGTTACGCACAATGCCCAGGATTGTCTTATTTTGGACTGGCTGTAGTTATGAGTCTCGAGAGTGGAAATTTAATTGCTCGTCGCGACTTCCGCGGAGGAAGTGAAGCAAACAATTTTTACATGAAATGTTCATCTAAGGGAGTGAAGTAACCTGGGGCTGGGTGATTAACATAACTCTAATTAGTTTGGCACGCCTTGATTTTTTGTCACGAATCGGCACTTTACTCGGGTTCTATATTTAGAAGAAGTAAATAATAAGTTTCCTTTTTAGATGGAAATCTGCAGTGTGCTCTATTAATGCTCATTTCAATGACATGCCCCGGTTTTATTTTTACTCGAGACGGTCAGTGTTTAAAGCCGCGAAATGGACTGAGTGCTTCTTCTTTTGAGAACATAGCTTCGGGGTTTCGAGCCGGCTAGCGATTGGCATTTCTGTCACCAGTCGACAGCTCCGGACGTTTGCGCATATTGCCTGATTTCTGGTTGACGGGGTAAATGCATCTTGCGTGTTGTTTTGGTGGTGCGAATCAATATGGTGATACAACAACTCATTCAAAACCTTCTTCGATATAACAATATTGAGCCAAATAGGGGTGTTCCCGGACACGTTTGGATAAACGACTAATGGTTTTTAATCTATCGTGATCGGAACGGACAAGCATAGCTCACAAAAACTGCAAAACACACCGTGGTACTCTGGTCTTGCGGAGATGGATCGCAATCCTTGTTGGAACACAACTGGCTAGTAAGTCGACCGCATGAAATAATGTTGCAATTGTTTTGGAAGTATTATATCAGTGGATGGATGGACCAACCTAGCCCGCAATGCAGTCAATTAGAAAAACTTCTGCTTCGATTACTAAGTACTGATTGGCCGTCCTTCGTGTTCGTTACTCAGTGTTGGTATATCTGTCGATGGACGGCCCACCTGGACACAGAAGTTTCGTAATTATATGTATGAGAGTAGAGTGTGAGAGTGGGAGTATGAGAGGACAATTAATATCGAGGAGGTTGGCTTGCCGGACGTTTAATTTTAGCTGAGTTGCCGCTGCTGAGTACACGCTGGTGCCTGAACTGATGAGTTACGCAACCGTGGTGGCAATAGAACTCTGTCGGTATTTGCCGTTCTGCTAGCAAGTCACATTAAATGATTAAGCAAATGGATCATCCATTAATCAAAGGAGACTTGGTTAGTTTGGACTCAAGCATAGCTTAATTTACTTTTGAAGACGCATCCAAAACATTACCCACTTGTTCATTTGCTTCAACCAGATGGTTGCCTTTATATTTGTACAGGGAAGTACCTAAGAACGGAATGGATTTGCACAACAGGCATAATTAAAACGCGTAACGGATTCTGTTGTACATCGCCGCTGTCAGTTGAGTTATCCAAATATATTTTTAGGGAGGATTTCTTTAAAAGATTTTCTTAGAGCTGTTCTTAGGGAATTAAATACATAACAAACATCAAGAACAGTTTTCTTCCCAGATGTTTCGAGACGCGCCGTATCAAGCAAGCAGCAAAACAGGTGGATTTCCAGTGAACATACACGATTTTTTCAAAGATCACGTGAGAAGCGAAATCTTCGCGCTTAGTTAACTACAGACGGCGTAAGTTTGCTTAGCGCAGTATCACAAGCAACGTTCATGACAGTGATTTTAGCAGACGTGCATCCGTCCTCTCTGAACCCTGTCTGATTCTATTCAATTGTGCTAATAAAATTGAGATGTCGCGTTTCTGCTTCTGCTGACCTCATCGCGACACCTCTTCACTTGAATTGGATGTCGGTTTTGTCTCACTCCAAATGTACACTTAAAGCAAGCAAAAATGAAGCACAATTTGTTGAGACATTATTTAATTTACAGGGAAGATAACCATTATGCTTATTCTTCTTTCAATGGCTTGAGTGAGGCTGAGAATGCTCCCTTAATTCAGTTGGTTTTATATATTAATTTCACATTTTTTATTTGTAAATTTTAAATAGACGCAATTGATTCTGTAGTCAACTTGCTTGTATGCGTGACAGGTCTCAGGGAAGCTTCGTTGAAGTTCCTAATTGCCTGTACGCTTCAGCAACGTCTGCATCACTAATCTATTTATGGAAGACATTTGTGTTGATACCCCGTTGTAAATTAGGAGTGTGTTAAACGACGGATAGGCTGCGCATATAGTATATCAATAGGTAAATGTTAGAAGATTGGATATTCCAACTGCCACATACCCCGTAAATCTTGTGAAACTCGATGGCGATACCGTTACTGGCTCTATCCGAATAAGGTGTACAATGCGTTTGTTGCAAAACCCAGAAAGTCTTGGGGACACCAACTCATTTGTGTGGTTATTTCACGGTATTTTTCATGTTTTACTACTACACAATACCATTTTAAATTTGAATATCTTCCTTAGCTGACCGACTGCCACGTTAAGCCTGATAAACCCTCTTCGATCGGGTTTTCAGCAGTTACGTGTACAAAAGTGTAACTGTTTTACGCTTTCTATTTCACGGCTGTTCTCGTTGTGGACCGGCATTTTGACTGGTGGTTTCAGTTGTACTTAAGAATTACGGATGATTAGATGGTCTGACGAATGGGAAATGTCACAACCGGGTAGCAAAATAAGTATCATATAAACTAATTATATTGTGCTGCTCATTCATTGCATTAGTTTAATGCATGAGCGCGTGGATGCGACCAGAATTTGGGTAATTAATTTAACTTCATGAAACGGCTGAATATATAGATTAGGAACTAAAGTAAAGCATTTTGTTTCTACGATAAAGTTAGCAAAATCATAACTGGTAAAATAGTAAGTTACTAGGTTAAAAACAATAAATAAATGGTATATTCCTCGGCGATGCGAGGTGCAGTCCAAAAATATCGTCTGATCAACGTGTACAGCAGGATCGCAAGTATTATCAATTTGTTCACACTTTTCACAATGGATCCAAAACGTTTATTTAAGTGATTGACAGGTTTAGTTATTAAAATAAGTAAAAAGCCGGGAACAATGACAGATGCAGATTTAAACAAATGTCTAGGTAAATTTATACAGCCATTCTTGGGACTTGTTTCCATGCAAGTTATTCTATCGAAGGATTTCGTCCGCACGTCCATGCTATATCTGGCCGCGTGCCGGTGTAGCGTAGTAGCATATGAGCCATCAAATGTTGTCTATCATATGTTGCGTTCTTTTACGCCCGCGTTTATACATGTATTATGGGCGATAAAGCCTCAGCCCAGTCAGTCATACGGATCGTCGAATTGTGGCACTTTTTCTACGCCAGTCAGTTGGTGGCAATTTGTCTTGCATAGGTAAAGTCTTTTATAATCTAGAAGCTATAATCCATCACCACAGGCGATCAGCCCAGTCATGACCAACATTGAAATAGGGAAGAAGGTAGAGGAAGAAGCATTGTATGAAAGGGGTACTATGTCGTTAATGTAAAAGAGTAGGCAAGT
Organism: Dicrocoelium dendriticum; assembly: GCA_944474145.2. Lineage (NCBI taxonomy): Eukaryota > Metazoa > Platyhelminthes > Trematoda > Plagiorchiida > Dicrocoeliidae > Dicrocoelium > Dicrocoelium dendriticum. The sequence goes on from OX104069.1 coordinate 18,050,903, forward strand.
ATGTTTCATCCAGCAGCGTAATAATGGATCTAGCCGATTATGCGATCAAATTGTGCTGCGTGACAGCCTGATGAAGATAACTGTACGAGTTGTCCATAGGCGAAAATGCAAAGATGGAATCCGTTATTGCCATCATTGAATTCCAACATGTATTTCTGGACGGATAATTCCAGAAAATAAGGGGATATTGTTAGCATTGCAGAACAAATGTAGCGAAGGGAATCGCAGAAAAATATTACGAATTATTCCATTTGTGGGGCGAATAGAGAAAACAGTTCCCGGCCCCACACCTGTACATACATTTGCTCTCGGTTTTGGAGTGAACAAACATTATGAATTAAGTTTACAAAGAATTACAACATAAAACTTCAATCGTATAAAGTGTGTTATGTACCTTCGAATGCATACTATAACAAACAAAGTCATGCATTTAGTGTGTTGGCGACAAAGCGGGTGCTTTATTTATTAAGCTAAGGTAAAATAATGTATCAAGGCTAACTGAACAATTACATTGTTGGTCTGGATTCTACGACGACTGATCTGACAAGATAAGGCGCACCAAAATCCCAGAAAGCCAAAATATGTGGTTGAATGTCGCTAGTTTTATTGCGGCTGCAATCAATACTCCCAAGTGAGGGCCAAACAGAAGACAATACATTGAATTAGTTGCAGAAGCGAAAAAGCACCTGATCCTGGTTGTACTGCTGGTATAGCACGGACCACGCATTGCTTTCCGGATGCACAAACCTTCTAGAAATTCTTGTTTACTTAGTTTCCGCAGGTCCTAAAAGCGCTGCTGCCTATACGACAAACTGGGGCTGCCGCCATCCTTGGTAAGAGATCTCCAGACATCATTGAATATGAAAAATAATGAAACTCATGCAGCACGTTATACTTACTAACGAGCTTTGTCCAAAAATGTAATATATATTCTAGCACCCGGCAGATGATACTAAAATGTAATTATTAGTTCAGTGCTGCTAAAAGTCGTTAAGAATCACGGTATATTGAGTGAGCAATGTGTTGTCTACGGGATCATGCTTGAATGAAGTTACCAGACAACAGTTCACCACATATTCACTGAACGCATCCAATGATTGATGTGGATAGTTTAAGATTGGCTTTCTGAAATTTCTCAATGGATTATGTTTCCAATAAAGCTCCAAATACAACACAAATATTGAGTAAGTTATTGGGCAATCAAACACGTAAGTGGAGTTCTCAACAGTTTGAAGTCATGCTAACAAGCGGCAAAATCACACGGACATTTAATGTTATGCAGAAACCAAATGCTACAGAATGCCTCAGTTAAGGGATAAAGACGATATGTGGGATTGTGATACCACTTACTGCTGCATTTATTCGACCATCCTAAATTACTTCGCACTAGAGTGGAAATCAGGAATCTAGGATAAATCCGCAAAATTTAAACATATCCAGTCGACCCAAGTCAAGTAGAAAACTGCTTTAAACAAGCTTGGAATGCGAATATTCAACTACAACACACACAATGACAGCAAGTCCCAGAATATAAACAATTGCAGGCTGGTGCTATAAATCAGTTTGAGAAAGAAGGGACAGCAACGGCATCATGCTGCGAAATGACTGGTTAGTTCTAGAAACAGAGTTGAGGTTTGGCAGAAATTGCGAAATACTTCGGATAGGATACGAGCGGTATGCTTGTGTGCGAGCATTATTTCGCTTGTACTTCTGCCTATTAGATTAAGTACATCACACTTTACACATGGTAATTCAAATCAGTTCGACAAACGCTTCTTTCATTCCATCCGCCCTTGTTAGTGGCCTCTGTGTCCGGATATAGTGGTCACTCTGGTTTACATAAGACAGACACAGGATGCGTGTGACTATTATTGGACCATAGGTGGCATATGCTGCATCACCCGCAGATCTCTCATTCATAAAGACCACTTGTAATTGTTTATTGACCCTCGCTTAATCTACTTGCTACCATCAATGGTTATGGCGGTCTACAGTGTGGTGACACAGCAGAATTGTACCAGTCAAACTTTTTACCTAGCTAGCGGCTTACACCGCAGTATCGAGCTCACTCAAACAATGTATTGTCCACCGGATGTTGGGGTATGCCAACTGAACTCAGTGGGATACTACGCAATAAACAGTTTGGTATCACAAGTGCTTTCACCTTTAGACTTTAAGGTATACGTAAATAAACCCCTATTTACCCCTATCATAGCAACTTCGACACGCAAATAAAATAAAATAACGCTTCGCGTAACAACTCAGGATCTTGTTTCATACCGGGAATATAACAACCGGGATTTCTACAGCAACAATGTAATTGATATATTCCTCCATTTTTGAGTCTTTTGCCACAAATAGCAAGCTTATCCCCACAAACGGGTAGCGCTTCACAACCAATAAATATAGGTCTCCAATGAAAAAATGGCTAGGTGCCCGCTATTGATGCAGTCCTGTTTGCTGTCGTCAGCATGGACTTCCCCAGATATTTAGATCAACAAGTCGACAAAAATGAAAATTTCTTGTTCATTCGGCAACGACGTTTAAATGGGATGCTACAAAGAACATCATCTCCACCATCACTTTCGTCCACGTTTCAACACCAATTTCAATATTACATGCTCGTTCAACGAAGGAATTTGGTTACTCCTGTGGCATCACCCATCACATCTGGATAGCGCACTCATCATTTTCGACATAACCGTACTGAATTTCACTACAGAAACTGAACTATGTTTGATTCGGTAAACAAACGCAAGCCATAAATCAATAAAATCAGTCACTTAAACAGCCTTTGGAACTGGCTTGACGAGCATTCATGCTGCTCGTATCATGAATGGGTACAATAGCAGTAGATTAGCTGCTAACATACCTGATACCGCTATTGCTCAAACAATAATGCTATATAAAATAGAGAGACATATGAGATTTGATGTTATGGGGGAGTTATTCCAAATCAGAATGCAGTCGGTTGCAGCAGCGTCTGCGACGTGCCCTCAGCAGGTGTAAGGATGCGTGTGTGTCCGATTTCCGATCGTCCAGTGGCGTGTGGCGCGTCCTGATGAGACCCAATTACGTTTGCTTTGTGTGTGGGTGTCGAAAAAGTACTTCCTTTATCGCTCATGGCTGTCACGTGTTTTGTCGCTCAGGCGTGGTCATGAATAGTAGTTAAATGCTGCTTTGCTCCCTGCGTCTGGTTCATGTGGTATAGATAAAGTGGTGTGCTTCTCAGGCTTTTCAGTGTACAGTTTAATGTGTAGTACAATTCAAAACAAAGATTGTGAACGGACCTAACAACATGCATCAGTCAGAGATCTCTGTCTCTTGAATCCAAATTGTGTGGACCATCTATTTGCTTCAGCTCACAGTTTTGTCGCACTCGTTGCCGAAATCAATGGGGGCATCTATATTACACTTGAGGCATGTAGGAACGATGTTTTCTATTTGGAAGTCTGAAGCTAAGTTATATCCAACTAGCATGCTGCTGTCTCTGTCAGGAGTTGTATAATAAACCTGAGTTAATTCAATCTTATTCATTATTTTTGTGTCTGGAAAATTTATTGCCGATGGTTCACCGTTCATAGCGGGGCTGTTTGATGTTCGCAAGCGTTTGAGCAGAGTCCTATGTAAACCATTCACTACAATACTGTCTTTGCGCTAACTAGTCCTATAACGTGTGTTCAGTTTTGTGTGCACTGCTGACAGTTGTAATAATCCAATCCGCCAATCTACCCTGAGGTGCTGAAAGGCTTGCACAGCCCATACGCATTGACGTTGGCCACGAAAAGAGGAGCATGCCACCTTCACGGAATTAGTCGAGTTACGATTAGCTGTTCAACCTTTGCGACAAATCAAGGAAGTAGATGGTGACGGGGTCGAGCTAATGACCTGAGATGTGCGTGAGATAAGATAGACAAATGGACATTCATAATTTAAACATTCCAACTGTTTTCAAATAGAAATTGGGTGTTGCCTGCCCGAAAATACTGCACTACTATGACGCGTTTCGAATTTGTTACTTCTCCTCAGATAGAGTTAGCAGGCATCTAAGCCGGGAACATCGGGATGTTAGTCGGGACCGCCAAACTTAAACCCCCGAATCACTGGCAACGCTTGGCACAACGATATAATTAACCATTTTTAGGGTTATTTTAAAGTACACGTGGTTCTAACTGTTTTCATTCGAAATGTGCGCAGGTGATTGTGAGTGCTTGCCAGACCACTTAATTCGCTTGGGATTTGCGACCACCTTGCTGATCCAGAATGTTAATTTGCTGTAGAACTAGTCTGTGGAGATGGCAGCATCGCTACAGCAAATGTTAAAGACGAAACATGATACCACGTGGAAAATCATATCACTATGCAAGGACAGGACATTTTGCTGGACAATAAAATAAACGAAGAAATCCAGGTGCTTCGGTAACAAGGCGTTATATGTGGGAGAAATCCCCGCATATTTTGTTTAACCTGCGCTGTGGAAACTCCAATGTAACCATATCGTCTTTTATCTAAGGCAGCCAGGCCTGAGTCGCTTACCGCAAACGAGCCACACATAAGCGTTTAGGATTTGCGAGGAGACAGGTTGATCCAACCGCTTGGACGATATCCGTAGAAGTCTGCCAGGTTGGTTTATGTTTTCGGACACCCTCAAGGACTGCTTCGAATATACGTGGTCATTTTGCTTCTATACCCAACGTCGAAATCTTGTGATGCGGTTTTCAAGAGGTAGTCTCCAAGCTTATGTGTCTGTGCGGGCTTGTGGCGCGCAAGTGAAGTTTCGCAATAAACCATGTTTGAACGGAAGTAAATTTCGACAAATCAAAAGCACGTTCTCATTCCCGTTGCAACAGATCTTAAGTTTCCAATTACCGATGGTTCCCTACAAATGGATGGCATCGGTAAATACCTTGAACTTAAATAATGAACACTGAACCATTATTTATGTCGGGTAAAAAGGCAGTTGGTTGACCATTAACGCAAGATGGGGGGGGGGTACAACTACCATTAGCAAACGATAGGTTATCTGTCTGTTTGAAAGGTTATCTAGGATGTACGCTGGTGAATAATATTAGTGCACGTGGGAATTGACTGCGAACGAGGTAACAAAATAGGGACAGTTTTAGTTGATGTATTATATATGAAGAAGTAAAAACAAGAATACTGATTTCCGTCGCGCATCCTCAGGTTTATGTAACATGGTAATCCGGTTTTGATGGATAATTGATATATTTCAAACTTGTACAGTTTAGGCAACGAAGTGTTGGGGACCAAGGGAATAATCCGATCGTTTTTGAAAATATACATGATGGGGGATGAAAAAGTAAGTTTGGGAGAGAGTTCCAGGGTTATCAAATAAGAAGAGAAACATAATTACGCAGGCATTCTGGGCAGCTAAATTGGGCACACAATTTCAAACAGTACCCCTGCGTTGCTTGTGGTGACTCTATCACCAAATAGCAGCATATGGGATTGGGCTCATACATAATTGGTAGACTAATATGAGATTGCCGCGCTGCCTTCGGTGGGGTGCCACTGAAAACTCCCAGTGACTTCAGCCTTTGATGGGAGGACAGATTTCGTAGGCAATTAACGTTCTATTTGGCCCCTCTTTGAAGATCCTCTAGTACTTCTATGTCGCGCTTCGACCAAGGTTGCAAATCATGGTTGGCGTATTCAACATGGGAGCGCGAGTAAGAATTTTGCATCATGAGAACGAATGATGGGTCGAATCTTTCGAATGCTCTCCGCAGAAAGCTGATGTGCTGGTTTTCTCTATTCGCAGCCTGCTCTGACTGTTGTGAACAGTTAAGTTCTCTTTGAATGATCACACCGAGGTCACGTTCTTGAGAAGTGGTTTACAATACCCATGACCCAAGCCAATACAAGATGTCATGTCTATGGCGCAATTAAACAGCGTGACATATTTCCACATTGAAGGATAGGGTATTCAAAACTGACTAGGTTTAAATGGTGTTGAGGTCACGCTGGAGCTTTTCCTGGTCCTTCGGTTCTTTGATCGCTCGTCATAAATTGATATTATTACTGAGGAGAGTAGCAAATCGGAAGTGCTTTCCCTCACCAGATTGTTTATGAAAACTAAGAATAGACCGGACCCGAGCACCGAGCCCTTGGTACATCGCACACCACTTCAATTGCATCGGACAGGGAACATCGTACTCTCACTTCCAACCGACGTTCGTGCAAGCATTTGGCTGTTCAACGCAGCAGTGGGTCGCCAAATCCATAGATAAATGTTTTGGAGAAGTATTCGGTTGTCTAAGCGATCAAAGGCTGTTGATAATTCCAAGTAAATGATATCAACTCCTGCTCCAACATCAAATTCTTCAGTGCAGCTGTTGCGTGCAATTAACAAGTTCGTAGCGCATGAGCGCTTTTGTCTGAAGCCATGTTGCTCTGGTAATACCAGCTTGTAATTTTCTAGATACTGCATGAATGCATCGTTGATGATAGACTCTGGAGCCATGTAAAGCACTTTACGTAGCGTTATAGGACGATAATTGCTTGGGTCAGTGCGTCTACCTCCCAAATGAATCGGAGTGATTACCACACTCATCCGTATTGTTAGAATATGGTCCTCCTCCATAGAGCGCTGAGAGAAAATAACCAGCGGTTCCGGCAAATCATTAGCTGCTGCCTTTAAGGCTTTCAGTCAAATTTGATCGACATCAGGAGAGTTGTGAATGCCCAGGGACAACAGTTTATTTGGCACAATTTCCGTAGTAAAACTAATATTGGTTAAAGCTGATGGTGGGATAGTAGAAACAGGGATAACCGTTTAACCTGTTACTCACTGGAACGTTTATGAGTAATGTAACCGTAAGAGATCGGCTGCTTCCGTTGATGACCGCGTGCATCCGTCATTAGTGATCAGTATTGGAAATCCCCGCCGCACCTTGCAAAGACTATTACCATGCCTTTATAAGAGATTACGGTTCGTGCAGAATCTCTCCATTAACTCTTGCTGATGCGTCAGCTTGTCCTCTCGGATCAAACTCACACAGAAATTACGGTGTGTCACATAGACAGTCCAGATTTCGGAATTCGGGGAGTCCTTGTGAGCTATCCATGCTAAGTCCCACAAGGACATGCGTGTGCGTGTTTTAGTGCACAGAAATGACTTCATTCTCATTCCTGCGCTTTACCAGATCGTGCACCGTAAATTCGCTTGCGATGAGACTGTGACGGCATGCCTTGCTCAGTGCAATCTGATGAACGTGGTTTAGTTTAGAGTTCATTTTACACGTAGAGTTTTATTGAACACCTACGCCGTATGTATCAATTTTGTTTTGGTAAGATTGGGTCATTCGGTGTTTGTCACAGGCAGCAATATCCATCATGTAGATAGTAGCTTCCCGGCGGCTGAATAGATCTGGTTTGATGTAAGGCATTTGAGTGGGGATGCTTGGTTCTGGGATGCTTTTAACTCCCCGAAGGTGTAGCATCGTTGCAATTGGATTTTTAATGTCATTGTGCCCTCTGCAGCGTGCATCAGGGGTTACGCTACAAGATCGGAGCTGGTGGGAGATTGATTTGTGTTACCAACATGCACCGCGACAACTGAGATCGAATGGAGAACGCGGTGGCCTACCTCTGGCTTGTCTGACTATTTTAGGAAGGACTCCTTCGCGGAATGGAGTTGCCGTGATAAATAGGTGCGAGAAGAGACGTGAAGTCTACCAGAGTCATCCATGTGCAAGTGGATGCGTTAAAGCCTGACCTAGAGGGAATCCGTCAAATGTAGTTATTAACTGAGCCTTCCATGCCTTCTTTGCTGAGGCTTTATCCGTCGCAATCTGCCCGTCTACGATGAGTGCCGAATCAGCTAGACGATGTGTCACAGTCAGAAGATCCACAAGTGGTCCAGCTCATGATGGCATTCTTGTTGGAAAGGTGTCGCTCTAAGCTATTTTTCCGAAGTAATGGCAGCACGGTTGACAGTCTAGGAATGCCTAAGCCATGGTCAGTGATGGATGCATGAAAAATGCAACGGTTGCATCCTTAGATAACAACCAGTTGCGAACGTTAGTCCTGATTAATTTGTCCATCGTTTTGAGTGTGTAACGATATATCACTGTCAGCGAGAGGCTGTAGAAGTGTCGTGGAATGAGGAAGCTCATGAAGATTTTGATCTGTTGGTGTGGCTTTAATGGTACCTGCGAAGCTTCCTGGAGTTGATGACTCAGCTCATGGATGGAGTTAGGCGGTAGCTTGTCGTGCCAGTTTAAAAGTAAAACTAGAAACCTACACGTATCCGTCGGTTAGACTGATGGAAGGTTCATCGAAACTACCTGAAGGTCAGAAGTGTCCGGCAACGCTTTCCGCTGTAATCTATCGACGATATTTACAGTCCTACTTTTCATCCGGTTTATGGAAAGGCGAATAAGCTGGGGGTCATTGCTAAATGTTAGGGGTTATTCCTGTAGTGTATCTTTGCTTTACGCTACGATAATAACGTCGTCCCTGCATGCAATACAATCAACCGGGCCTGAGGGACATATCCATCGACAGGAGTCTGGTTTTGAAAATATTCGTCGCTCGTCATGATGAAAAGTAGGAGAGAAAGTGGCTCCCCTTTTCTAACTCCTTGCTCTGGGTGAATTCGCACCACCCGGAAGGTTGAGACCGACGATAACGAATAGGAACGCAGGTAACCAATGAAAATTTAGGGGCCCAAAAGTAGATGCAGCTCAACTTAGGGAGTGATGGGATATGGAATTAAAGGTCTCTGAAATGTTCACAGAGGCGAAACTGAAGGGGAGCAGTGGGCGCGGGAGGAGCGAATAATGGTATGAAGGAGAAGTGGGCCTCAAAACATCCGTCTTTCCTGAAAAATTGGCATTGTAGGCGGTCAGTTTGAAAGGAGGACATCTAGCGCTCGGAGATAAGACGATACAAAGGTGAGTGAAAACGGAGGCCACAGTGATTGGGTGGAAATATACGCGAAGCGTGGGAGGCGAGAATTTTGGGATGAAGATGACTCTGCCCTCACTAAGATGTGAGGGGTATGGATAAGAGGCAGGAACGCAGTAGGCAGAACGAAGTAGGGGTCCATACGTTCAACGTCTTTCGGCGTGGTACGGTGGATGCCAGGCGCTGAACCTGAAATCATATCCCTGTCGACTCACCTAACGGTCGCAAGAAAGGTGTCCTCCTGCGTTATTCGCCCTCAAATCTTCGAATATATTCGCACATAGACCTACTTATTATCATTCCATTCGGCTCCGCGAGCTCCTCCTACTACTGTTCCTCTTTTTGATCTGTCATTCGCGGATCACCAGCAAACCGTGCTTTTGGAATTTCGAAGTCAACCGCAGGTGAATTGTATCGGAGAATTTATTTTTCCTCTCGTCACACAAGAACTCTGGTGGTCTTAATTTAAAGATCTTTTTGAGAGTCACCCGAACATCATATTACCACTTCTTCTAGTCGCTGTACAAAGCGATAGTTGGCAATTTGGTCTGTCTTTGGTGCAGCCACTGTCGTCATTAGACAGTTGTTTTCAGCTCATTTTGCTTCGCCTCAATCCTATGCTGCACCGCTGCCTATCCACTTACCGGCTGGATCAATAGCACGCACGTCACCTATCTACCCTAAGGAACGTGTGACTCATCTGGACGCGACACGTCTAACCCCCTGACCTCAAACCAGCGCCGATCGTCACACAACGAAAATTGAAGCAAAGTCATACACGGTGAGTCAGTATCTCTATCCTCTTGCTACCCTTGTTATAGTGTACACATCCAGTTACCCCATTCCATCTTGTTAGCGGAGAATCTTTACACTATATCACCACCATCTGCGGTCATTCCTAATTCGCTGCCTCATTACTGACCGTGACCATATATATCAGTAGAATTATTTCATTCTAAGCTAGTGGTAAGTGAGATATCTACAACATAGATTCTGAACTCTCCTTTTCTATCTAATCCCTTTTGGAATTGGTGAAAGTCACGATAACAAAGTACACGCCTCAAGTGGATATGGCCTATTCGAAAGTCACTTGTGACCTATGTGTAAAAACCGTTAAGTCTGGTCAAGTTTGCTTTAACTGTCAAAAAGCGTACCATTCGAAGTGTTTAGGGAGGTTTGCACTCGAAACTAGAAAATACAGCAGCATAACGGAAGCATTTTGGTTCTGCCAGGTGTACAAATCCATCTCTGTTGTTAGTTGTGTAATTTTCCTAATGAAAAAGTGTGAACTGTTGGCGGAAACAGTTGAGCAACTGGTGAACGCTCGCAACGCAGCTGTGAAAGTAAACAATGCATACTTGCAACTGAGCGGACACCTACAAACTCCCCGTTTAGGCCGAAGAAAAGAGTCAGGCGTCCGAACCTCATCAGCGCGTCTCAGTCTCCAACGGCCCCACTTGATTCTACGTTCTCCAAGGGTGTAATAACTAGTAATTCAGTTGACTTACTCGAAACACAAAACCCCAGCAAACCCACGGTAAAAAATAACTGGACATCCTACACAGCGGTTGCTTCTAGGAAAACGCCGTCAAAGACACCTGTGACTCCACTTACCAGAGAGGTCAAAACTGTGCCTCATCATGGATCGCTATCGCCAGTGCGGTTCCCAAATCCACAGAAAATAAAAGAACCTAATGCTCTTAAGTCGCAAACCACAAGGCGGAATCATGTTGCCTTAAGTTTTGTGTGCACTAACTTTCCTGAATCCGAATCCAACACAATATGGGGCAAATTGATAGACGATCGGATTCAGTGGGATTCCATCTGTAGTACCATCAGCATGCACGCTGAACCCACTACGCTGAGCCGCATCGCACGAAACCCAAACTCCTTACACTATGGTGAGTCTCGACTACTTCGCTTAACACTACATTCCAGGGAAGAAACGCAATCCATTCTGCTCGCTGTAAATCGACACCACAGAGCATCGAACGGAGTATGTATCTTACCGGATATTTCGTGGACAAAAACGTTCAAAGGATATGAACAATCAACAGAGCAGCATGAAAGGCGAGCTGAAAACCGCCATTATTCATGGCGTCCCTGAGTCTCAATCTTCATTTCCTGAGGAAGTTCAGGCACATGACCTGGAGCAATGGCGATACATTCGTGAGGCACTGTCTTTAAAAAATGTCATTGCTACCTCCCTGACCAGGATTCCCGTGTCATCAAATTGCAAAGGAAGTGATCTTAGGTTGCAGACAGTTAGGTTACAGACAGTTCTAGAGAACTGGGGTAACTTCCGCAACATGCTACCAATAGAAATTCGACTAAAAGCAGCAGGTTTACGTATACAGGAAACTGGTTATTCCACGTAGAGAACCAAGTCAGTGGGAACAACCGTTGTTGCAGAGTCCACCACAGAGATTGATCTGACTGCCGTCATAGCATCCGGCGAGACACTGCAGGGGGTGAGTGACCATCAGGATCATCATGAACGTGATCACGGTGCAGAGACTTATTCCAACTCATTCTCGCGAGCCTAAGACAATTCAAAAATTCTAGTAACAGCCGACCCCAAGAGGGTGGGCCAAGTCGCAAACCTGTTGTCTACATCCAGAAACAACCTCCTAACCTATGAAGCACTCTCCTGTTTTTATACCAACGCACAAGGTCTTTTAAGCAAACTGACGGAGCTTCGCCTGAGTCAGGCCTCCATGTCAAGGGACCTCGTTATGATAACCCAGACTTGGTTGAATGAAGCGATAAGTGATGCAGAAATCGCGCTACCTGGGATGTCTATTCTATGCAAAGACCGACCAAGTAGAGGAGGTGGAGTAGTACTTTATTATCTCAGCGAACTACACATTGATCTCATCGATGACCCAGAGGTTCAGCTTGTCGATCCTCTTTGATGTCGTCTTAAACTTAGCCGTGGGGACGCATGTTTGTTGCGTGTGGTGTACCGCCCTCCGTCGGCTACTTTGGAAATGGACAACCGCCTAGCCTCCACAATGAAGACCATTCTCTCGCAGTCATACAGCCACATTCTCTTGGTTGGTGACTTCAACATTCATACCATAGAAACCCCAGGCTGTATCAACAAACACTTAAAAATGGAAATACAGGAAATACTTAGTGGACTACCAATCTACAATCACAACACATCTCCCACAAGATTCAGGACGGGAAACAAACCGGGTGTCCCTGATCTCGTATTCATCAACGAAGCGCTTATGATCGAAACGGTATCGATAGAGAGTCCTTTAGGCCATAGCGACCATGCAACTCTAATGTTCAAGTACATCTGTTATTCAGAGTATTTCTCAGAACACACCGAGGAGTGTCAGCTTATTACGGATTATAGCGTTCTAAGCGAAAGTATAAATGCTACAAACTGGGCATTTCTAGCAAAACGATGGCCCGATGTCGCCTGGTCTGAATTTGCTCACCAGTTTAACACGTTAGTAACTAGTGCTTCTAGGAAAATAACTTCGCGAGCGAAGACAGTAAAATCATTCATACGCAAGTGTATTGTTACGAGGAATGTACTCTGGAGAAGATACAATGAGTCACCGAGTGCCGAAACATGGGAAGCCTACACTATCCAAAGGAATCATTGCGTAAAGCTGATACGCGAAGATAAAATACAGCACCAACAGAATCTATCTGAGAAATTCCTTTCTAAACCCAAGCTCCTGTACAGACACATAAACAAGCTGCGCAAAGTGAAGCGAGGAATTCCTGCCTTACACACGTTATGTGGACTCGCACAAACCGCAACCTAGGCGGCCAACGCCCTAGGTCAACAATTCGCCCCCCCACTTCCAGAGCACGACATCGCCGCATACACAGTTCCCGATCGTCATACCACCACCAGGACTTAGCCACATTGTGTTCACGAGTGTGGATATTATGAAAAGGCTAATTGCCCTGCGCAAATATACCTCTCCCGGCGTTGATAATATTCGTCCAAGAGCGTTGAAATTGGCTGCAGTAAACCTGGCGGACCCACACTGCAAATTCTTCCAACGATGCTCCGATGAAATGCGGGTGCCAACAATATGGAAGCAGGGCATCGTTACTCCCATCCATAAGAGAGGAAGTCGTACAGATCCGGCCAACTATCGCCCGATAACCCGACTTCCGGTGCTCTCCAAATTCATGGAAGCGATTGTTGCCGAAGCGCCCATGAACTTCTTGGAGGAACGCAATATCATAGCACAAGAACAACATGGATTTCGCAAGAACCGATCTTGCACTTCAAATTTGATACTTGCTAGATCCAGTTGGACTGAGACTGTTGACAGCGGCGTAGGTGCTGACGCAGCATTTCTTGACTTTTCAAAGGCTTTCGACCGGCTGAACCACCGTATCCTCCTTCACAAGCTGCAGTGTTGTGGAATTGGTGACCCAATCCTCGGTTGGATAGCTAACTTCTTGCTTCAACGACATCTGAATGTAAGAGTTAGCGGTGTCATTCCTGACCTAATCGACGTTAAGTGCGGAGTGCCCAAGGGCTCAGTACTTGGTCCACGACTTTCTGATTTACTTAAACGATCACGCGACCGTAATCAACTCCAACTCCTTCCTCTTCGCTGACGATCTCAAGATATGGCATCCCATTAGAACAACCAATGACAATGCAGCACTTCAGCATGCTCTTGACACGGTCTACGAATGATCGACGCAGAACCTGCTTCAGTTCAACGCTACAAAGTGCAAGATGTTGAGCATGCGCCACAAAACTACTTGCGAATACAGACTGGGGGATCAAATATTGCAGCCTACTTCAACGGAATGCGATAAAGGCGTGATAGTGCATGAAGATCTGGGCTGTTCCCATCAGGCAGAGAAAGCCTGCAAATAAGCTAACCAACACCTTGGCCTTTTGCGGAGGGCATTCGGGCGCTTTGATCCTTCCAGCTTTTCTCAGATGCTCAAAGCCTACATTCGGCCTCATTCTGAGTACGCCATCCACGCCTGGCAGCCATGGAAAAAGCAGGACCTGACCGCTCTTGAACTGCCACAACGAAGGGCGAGCAAGAACGTAAAGGCCCTTTTTCATCTCCCTTACCGATTGAGGCTGAAAACCCTAGGGGTCTACAGTGGACAATATCGACGCCTGCGTGACGACTTGATAATGAGTTATATGATCCTGAGGAATCCAAAGCATTCTTGTCATCACCTACTAAAGCTGAATAGCAATACCACACTCAGTGGACACCATCTAAAGCTGACCACACAATACAGCTGGTTGGAATGCAGCCGGAATTTCTTTCCCCTTCGTGTGTGTCAACACTGGAACGCTCTTCCCACTTTTGTTGTTGCTTCCCCCACGCTAACGGTATTCAAAAGACGTCTGGATGATTCGCTTATCCACTTACGTTACGCTAGATAATCGGTGATGTCTACGTCAACCAAAGGCGAACAAACGATGCTCATTCGCAGCTTTTGTGCTTCACTACTTACACACTGCTGTTGTGGAATATAGTTTCGGATATATTACAACTGCATTCATCAGTTACCTCAGTCCAAGAAAGCGGCGTACGAGTAGGCGTTGTCGCTTCTTTTGTTCTTAAGACATGCCTTCCCCATATTACTTCCCATCTTACTCTACAGTAACAATTCAGTACACATTCTAAATTGTTTATATGAATAAGGCGCACCTGAATCGCTAGACGCTTAAATTGACGAGTTACACTTATGTTTACTTTCACTTAAAGCATCCTACGGGACTTGAAAGCAATCGCATTTTTGCTTGTAATATATCATTGTTCATTGTTCTGGCTTAGCGATGAGGGAAATTCAGATACGGATGTGGGTTCCACATGTTGTTGATGCCCAGAGAGAGGAATGTTTCAAGCGGATGTTAGATGCTTATATTTTGAATACAATGTGCCCGTGCAGCTTCCACTGTAGCTGTCACGGTCCCTTGTAGATTACCGCTGAACATCGAATCGCAGCCTCCACACAATGATCGGGAAGTGATGAAGCTGACAAAGGATTTCTCCTTCTGCTCTCTACAATCCTATAAACCTCTGAACCTATAACATATTTTGGGCGGGATGATCACGCGTGGGATCGATGGTCAGGCTCTGATGACTGTGAGAATACCCCTGTCCAGTATTCGATAAAGCAAGAAATTCTTTCCTCCTTTTGTATACAAGAGGTCCATCATCTGACGTCGAGCACAGTTACCGCTGCTTCCCGACGCCTAAGATGATAAAGATGATAGATGTGACCGAACTGGAGTCTAGGTAGTTGTTTGTTGTTCTTAACGTTTTAGTGTGGTTGTGCGGTTTGGATGGCTTCCAACTATGTGGAAACCAACTCGGACAAAGGTTGTTGAAGATCGTACGGTAATCGTGTCGGAAATGGTAAGTGAGAGAGTCAACTAACAGATTTCAAAGCTTGGTGCTCCGTACTTGAGTTAAATCCGCACATAGCGGGAGTAGGCGGCTAGCAGCTCGGAGCAGGTGTTGGAATGTTATCGATCGCTCAGATGCCGAGCTGTCTGAGATATCCATCGCAGGCGTGATAGATTCGCCGTGTATGATCGTCGCTGCTACGATTCGAGTTAGAGTGGGACTCTAGGATCTCGTCCTGGAGTAGTGATTGGCTGAGGTTGTGTCGGACGCATCCAAATCAACATTGTGACCCTGATGGAGATAGGTTGTTAGGTTCCCAGATGATGACGACAGTTTTGGCGATGGAGCGACCTGTCTGGGCGTCTGCCTGTTATGGGATAGGGTGCCTTGTTCCGCGGTTGTGAAGACTTGTGGACCAGGGCTTTGTATGGTCTGCGTTGTAGAGGAGCTCCGGTCTCACTGAGTTTCCAGCGTAAAACTCCCCGGCGTTTTCTAATCTTCTTCTTAGATCGGGCGGGGAAGTATTGTTGCATGCGATTGGCTAAGTTGAAGAAAGAATTGCCGTTCAGTCTGAGAGCGTCAGCGTTATTAAGCAGGTTCGCATCCTCCAAAACCGTCCAGTTAAACGAGTGAGCAGGCAATCGTATCATGCATTCTTTATTGTATGCGACTGGGTGGCAAATTTTACGATGTTGGCCAAGGCCCCGTTGACAACATTTCTATAAGGGATCGTTATGACCTACATTTTCCGCCAAGAATACAGTCGGATTTCGCTTATGTGCCCAGAGGTGCTGTGTGAGGCCTCGTCTAATAGAGAAACTTCGTGGACGAAAATCACATGAGCTAAGGTGCGAAGGCAGCGATGATAGATTGTGACGAGCTTCTTTATGTCTGTCAAGCTGATGAGCTAGGTTTCCCAACCATATAGGAGAGTTGAACGGACGGCTGCGTTATAAACTCTGCCCTTCAGGGCAAGAGTAATGTCGCGTGCCTGAAATTGGCAAAAGCACCTCGAGCTTTTGCTATACGGTTCGTAAACTCATCTTCGATCCGTGGGGTGCTAATACAGCTTCCCAGGTACTTGAATTCCTGAAGGATTTATAGCACATCACCACAAAGCGTTAGCGCAGTGGTGGGTCCCTGCCAATCTTGGAGAAATATTTTGCATTTCGATGGAGCAAAGCATAATCTAAAACGATAGAAAGCCAGTGTTAATCGGTCCAGCGCTGCTTGGCATGTTTGGGAGTTGTCACAGATTAGGGCAATATCGTCTGCATATTCTTAGCCAAGAAGTCGCTCACCAGGAAGTAGCTCCACACCTTCTAGGTCGTGTCCAACGAACGCTGTTTCCATGACTTCATCAATAGCGAAGTTAAAGAGGAAAGGTGATAGTGGGCAACCTTGTCTCATACCGCTGGTGATACTGAAGGGTGGCGACAGTTTGCTATACACCCTCACTCTGCCCGAACTATGCGCGCACAGCGCTTTGATAATGTTCACATATTTCTCAGGCACACCTTTCCTCAGCAGACAGTCCCAAAAGGCACGTGGATCGGCTGCATCGAAGACACTGTTTATGTCAAGTGACACGACAACGGTGGGTCGCCAATAAACACAGCGGTGCTCCAACCATTGACGCAAGGTGAAGATGTGGTCGATGCAGCCCCGGCATCGATGAAACCCATGTTGCTCTTCACGGGTGTGGCTTTCACGAGCGTCAGACAGTCTGTAGAGAATGACAGAGGCAAACACTTTAGAGGCAATTAATATCAGACTGATCCTTCTATGACTGCCGCGTTCAAAACGGGAGCATCTCCTGTAAATTGGGATAATGGCGGCGCGGCTGCAGTCTGTCGGGCAGTCTCAAGCTCCCAAAGTTTTACGAACAATGCGTGTAAATGTTCTACTAGAGCAGATCCCCCGAATTTGAAGGGGCTGGGGGAATTCTAGCTGCCCTAGCGGCCTTATACAATTTAAACAGCCTGATCTCACGTGCGACTTCTGCGCATGAGGGCCGATCCAAGGATACTGCCAATAGAGAAGGGCACTCAATGTCCGAAAAAGAAAGCGGTAAGTCAGGTTGGTTAAATTGCCTTGTAAAGTGTTCGGCCAAACTCTCCAAACCTTTTGACAGGCTGTGGATCGGCTGCCCAATCTCGTCGCATATGGTTTCGCTAACACCAGATCTCCTGCTGCCTATTTCCTGTATCAAATGGAATAACTAACGACGATTACCAACGGTAGTGGCTGTTTCCATCTCTGAGGCACGATGAGACCACCAGGCTTCGCGGTCTTTTTTTCAGGCTAGCACGCAGTTTTGCCCTGACATTTTGCGAGCCTCATTGTATGCGCTTCCAGCCGAAATATGTTGGTAAGCACCCATAAGTTCCAGAGACTTTTTAGAGACCCAGTGTTCAGGTTAGCAAGTTGATTTGCCACAAGAAGACATCTCTGCTGGTAGTAACGCTTGACGAATCTGCGTCTAGTGATCTTCGACGGTGTTTCGTGAGCGTTAAGGTCCAGTCTCTTCGCGCGGTCGAGAAGTCTGGAGTTGCAAACGATGGAGGCCCATCCGTTCGTTTGCTGTGTATCAGAACCGGCAGGTCCGCTGTCCTGGCGATTCAGGAGATGTAGGGAGACAGGCCAAGACCTGTGCCGCGGGCTGTTCATAGGCCATAATCCACGGCTTGGGTGGAGAGTGTCGGGGAATGTGTGGTTTGTTAACAGGGCATTCAATTTACTAACCGCGTGCTTGCATGCTAAGTATCTTTATTTCAGGTGGTGGGTTTACAATTTTACCTTAATGCTTTTCTTTCTCATATAAATATCTCCCTGTACTCTATTCCATTAACTTGCACACATCGCTTCAGCCAATTTTATTCGATTTCCATAACATTTTTGTGTTCGTGGCATACCGTGAACTATACTACCTGACCTCGTGCACTTAGCTAGGATTTGTTTGTAAACAAATTATTACGTATGCTATTTAATTAAGGTTTATGTCACCGTTTGCTTATGCATTATCGAGTTTATCTCTTTTTCTTTCTCTCTCTCTCTCAAGTGTTTCGCTGTTGTTTGATATCCCCGGTATGGCTGCGCTTGATGTGTATGTTGAAAAGGTGCCTACCTGTCTATTACCCACTACATCGTTCATACTGGCTCCAGGAGACAGTTGGTCGTTGCTGGAGGGGACGGGGTGCACGGTTCTTGTGGCCGTGTTAGGCTCGAAGAGTGGTTCCATGCACTCAGTATGGAGCGGACTACGGTCCAGCCACCGCCTTGTGTGCAGTTGATTCCCCAAATACAGCGTGCTTGTGTTTGCCTGTGAAGGAGTGTGGGCCGGCTCCGTTGATGAAACGTGGTTCCCATCCACATGCCTCCCGGTCTTATTCCTTCGGGTTTACACTGGATATGGGTATGTGGTTGGAGCTGTGGGTGGTGCAGCGCAAGCCATCCATGGTCCCTCTGTAGGCGCAGGCGTCCTGTGGCTTGCCACAGTGACAGGCAAATCCGAAACCGGATGCCGCCAACCATGTATGTATGTATGTTAAAGTGAATGGCTGTTGTTTGATATCCCTGGTATGGTTGCGCTTGATGTGTATGTTGACAAGGTGCCTACCTGTCTATTACCCACTACATCGTTCATACTGGCTCCAGGAGACAGTTGGTCGTTGCTGGAGGGGACGGGGTGCACGGTTCTTGTGGCCGTGCTAGGCTCAAAGAGCGGTTCTATGCACTCAGTGTGGAGCGGACTACGGTCCAGCCACCGCCTTGTGTGCGCTTGATTCCCCAAATACAGCGTGCTTGTGTTTGCCTGTGAAGGAGTGTGGTCCGGCTCCGTTGATGAAACGTGGTTCCCATCCGCATGCCTCCCGTTCTTATTCCTTCGGGTTTACACTGGATATGGGGTATGTGGTTGGAGCTGTGGGTGGTGCAGCGCAAGCCATCCATGGTCCCTCTGTAGGCGCAGGCGTCCTGTGGCTTGCCACAGTGACAGGCAAATCCGAAACCGGATGCCGCCAACCATGTATGTATGTATGTATATATGTATATATGTGGCGGGCGGGAGAGCCTATGGTGCGCTGAGGCTGGTGGTGGCTAGATCCTGACAGATGGTCTACCCACTGCTGCTACTGTTGCGCCATAGTCTCATGTCCTGGGCGCCTCCACGTGGCGACCGCTGGGTGGGAGTTAAGTTTCGCCCTTCTCCCTGCTAAGATCCAGGACACCAATCCGCATGAGTCAGCTAACTGACCATGTGCTAGACCCGCTGCCTTTCGGGTGTTCATTTAATCGAATGCTTTGGCTGAAGACCCGAGTCGTTCTCCTGTCAGGATTGGGCGCCCTGGCAGTATCCTAGTCCATCCTCTCCGGAGGTTAGGAAGTGGTCGATGGCCCACTTCCCGTAAAACCTAGCCATGGGAGACAACAGGTTACGGGTTATATTCTCAATGCTCGATTGGCGTAGAGCACGAGTACCACGCATTGTCTCTGACGGTGGGAGGACACCTCCGGGTGTTCAGTGGTTTGCTACTGCCCGCCTCAAGCCAGGCAGCCCCAGGTCAAATTGGTGCAAACCCGCCAAAAACCCACCTGCGTCTGGCCGTGGTCGCAGGTGCGTATCCAATTACGGTCGCAAAACATATGATAACTGTTCCAGAACCTCAAAGGCTGCGTGTGACGGCCGTCAAGCAGATCCCAATCTGTCTCTGCAATCACATTCCCGAGCTGGATCTGCTCTCCACTGCCTTGTGGGTCAGGCTATTGAGCCAAAGGCTCCGGGTGGAGTCCCTCAAGCAAACCTCCAAACCACCCACTGCCTTGTGGGTCAGGCTATTGAGCCAAAGGCTCCGGGTGGAGTCCCTCAAGCAAACCTCCAAACCACCCACTGCCTTGTGGGTCAGGCTATTGAGCCAAAGGCTCCGGGTGGAGTCCCTCAAGCAAACCTCCGAAGCACAACGACCACCTCGCGTGCGATTGCCCACCAATGCAATCGTATGCCTGCGCGCAAAGCACTCAACATCGGGTGCTGGAACGTGCGCACACTACTGGACCGGAACTCGAGCGAGCGCCCGGAGCGACGCACTGCACTGGTCGCAATGGAGCTGGCGCGCTACCACATCGATATTGCGGCGCTCAGTGAAACTCGGCTCGCTGAGCAAGGTAAGTTACATGAAGCAGGTGCTGGCTATACATTCTACTGGGTGGGGAACGCCGCCTCAGCACCACGTGAACATGGGGTCGGATTTGCAATATCCGATCGCCTGAATGGCCAGCTGGTGGGTGAACCAACGGGCATCAGCGCGCGACTGATGACTGTTCGCCTGCGACTCGGAAGAGGTAAGTTTGCTACTTTTATAAGCACGTACGGTCCGACCATGTGTTATCCTGATGACACGCGTGATCAGTTCTACACTGAGCTATCCTCCGTGATACGGTCTGTGCCGAAGAGCGACCGACTATTTCTGCTGGGTGATTTCTACGCGCGCGTTGGGCGTGATGCATCAGCGTGGACAGATGTTATCGGTGCGCATGACATTGGTTCAGCGAATGCGAACGGCGACAGGCTGCTCTCACTGTGTGCCACTCACGGCCTGACGATCACGAACACTCGGTTTGCACTGAGTGCGAGTGATATAGCAACTTGGACGCACCCACGGAGTGGTCACGCTCATCTGCTCGACTATGTCATCGTACGTCAGCGTGATATGCGTGAAGTGCGCATGACACGTGTACTGCGTGGAGCTGAGTGTGGCACTGATCACAAATTGGTTCGGACCAAACTGTACATATATTTTCGTAAATCGATGTATTGCACTCCCGCTGTGAATCGGCGTAAATTTAACATTCTCTCCCTCGGCACTGTGGCGAAACGTACTGAGCTGGAGAAGGCGATGGCTGCACGCCTGTGTGGTGATGTGGACTGTATAGCCACAGTGGGCGACCTGTGGCACCACATTCGCGACCAGGTGACAGCTGCTGCGGAGGAGACCATCGGGCGCGCAAACTGTAAGCGGCCTGATTGGTTTGATGACAACAATGTGACGATTGACGCATTGGTGTCGGAGAAGAATGCAGCATTTGCTGCACATGTTGCAGACCCCAGTGAGTCTGGGAAGAGTAGTCAGTTTCGCAAATTTCGACGGCGACTGACCCGAGAGCTCCGTCGCATTAAAAATGCATGGTGGACGGAGAAGGCGAAGCAGATGGAATGCTACGCCGAACGCCGTCAACACAAGGAATTCTTTGACTCCTTGAAGGCGGTGTATGGACCGAGATTGGAGCAGCTGAGGACACTGATCGATGGTAGTTCAGGCGCTACCTGCACCCAGACTGCAGACATAATGCAGGTCTGGCGGAAACACTTTGACTGTCTCTTGAACAACCGTTCAGAGATCGACTGGCCTACATTGAATGGCCTGAAGCAGCACGATGGGAAGGCGAATCTGGCGGATACGCCGAGACTGGATGAGACGCAGAGAGCACTTGCTCAGCTGCGAAACGGCAAATGTGCTGGAGGTGACGGGATCCCACCTGAAGAATTGAAACACGGTGGACTTGCGTTGTTGACTGCGCTGCACCACTTGGTGCAACGCGTGTGGATTGAGGAGGAAGTGCCTTCTGAGCTGAAGGATGCCCTTGTGCTAGCACTGTACAAGGGCAAAGGTAGCAAGCAATGTTGCACGATTTATCGTGGCATCAATTTGCTGAGTTGTGTGGGCAAGGTGATTGCCCGAATCCTGCTCAATCGCCTCGTGAGTCAGATTGTGGAACCTCACGTGGCGGAAGAGCAGTGTGGATTCCGTTCGGGTCGCAGCACCATAGATATGGTGTTTGCGGCTCGTTAGTTGAAAGAGAAGTGCAGAGAACGACACCAGCCATTGTACTCGCTTTTTGTTGATTTCACCAAGGCATTTGATACGGTGAACCGCGAGGCACTGTGGCTGGTGTTGGGTAAGTTTGGTTGCCCGCGTAAGTTTGTAAGTTTAATTGAATGTCTGCACAGTGGTATGCGAGCGAGGGTGCAGCTGAGTGGAGAGACCTCTGATGACTTTACAGCTGTCTCTGGTGTGAAGCAAGGCTGTGTGTTAGCTCCTGCCCTGTTTAATATCTATCTTCATGCAATGTTGTCTTGTGCTTTTGATGCGGCTTGTGTTTACGGTGTTCGTGTGGAGCACCGTATTGATGGTGGGTTGCTGAACATCCGTCGTTTCGGTGCGAGAACTCTAGTCTGTGAGACAACTATCCGTATGTTGCTGTTTGCTGACGACTGTGCGTTGTTTTCACACAGCGCGGATGAGTTGCAGCACATGACTAGTGCTCTGGCTTCGACAGCGGCCAAATTCGGGCTCACCATCAACACAAGCAAAACTGTCTGTCTGTTTCAGCCTTCACCGGAGGTGCAATCTTCAATATTGCCGCAGATCAGCATTGGTGCTGAAGTATTGGAAACCACCTCCCGCTTCTGCTACCTTGGGAGTGTGATGTCGACTGATCAGCAGCTACACGTTGAGTTGCGTAATCGCGTGTCGAAGGCGGCAGCGGCATTCGGGAAGCTAGAGTACCGAGTGTGGAACAACCATCAGCTTAGCATTGGCACGAAGCTGATGGTGTACAAATCCATGGTACTGTCCGTTCTTCTATACGGCAGTGGAACGTGGACGATGTACCGGCGGGATGTGCGATATCTCGAGCGGTTCCATCAGCAGTGTGATCGACGAATTTTGCGGATCGGCTGGGGCGCCAGAGTTGCAGACACGGAAGTGTTGCGCCGAAGTGGGATGTATGCAGTGGACGGCATAATTTTACTGCGACACCTGAGATGGCTCGGTCATGTGAGCCGTATGGATTCGACGCGAATACCGAAACAACTTTTATACGGTCAGCTGAGTATAGGGAAGCGGCATGCTGGGAAACCCAAGTTACGTTACCAGGACATGATTAAAGTGAGCCACACACGTTCTAATCTTGATTGCAGATCATGGGAATCGAAGGCGGTTGATCGGCGTGCATGGCGCGATCTAATCACGAAGGCAGTTGCTGAGGTGCGGGAGAAAGCCCTCATGCATGCAGAGAAGAAGCGGCAAGTGCGGAAGCGGCAAGCACCGATGAATTGTACTCCATCGACATCGAGCGCATGGTGCTGTAGAACATGCGGTCGCGAGTGCCTTAGTCAGGCAGGCCTAGTGAGCCATGAGAGAGGTCACTCGGGACCACTGCCGAAGCGACGACGGGTCCCGCAGTGAACGTAGGCAGCACCGGCGCAGCGTTTGTAGGCACGCTAATTTCGATTTACTAACCGCATGCTTGCATGCCAAGTCTCTTTATTTCAGGTGGTGGGTTTTCGGTTCTCTCCTAATGCCTTTCTTTCTCATATAAGTGTCTAGTGGGCCATGCGCTGTGTCATTTGGGGCCACTACAGAAGCGACGACGGGTCCTGCAGAGAATTACGACGAGCCGGCGCAGCGTTTGTAGGCACGCTGAATTCGATTTACTAACCGCGTGCTTGCATGCTAAGTCTCTTTATTTCAGGTGGTGGGTTTTCGGTTCTCTCCTAATGCCTTTCTTTCTTTCTCATATAAATGTCTAGTGGATAAATGTCTAGTGGGCAATGCGCTGTGCAATTTGGGGCCACTACAGAAGCGACGACGGGTCCTGCAGAGAATTACGACGAGCCGGCGCAGCGTTTGTAGGCACGCTGAGTTCGGTTTACTAACCGCGTGCTTGCATGCTAAGTCTCTCTATTTCAGGTGGTGGGTTTACAGTTTGTGCCTAATGCTTTCCTTTCTCATATGAATATCTCCATGTACTCTATTCCATTAACTTGCACACATCGCTTCAGCCAATTGCATTCGATTTCCATAACATTTTTGTGTTCGTGGCATTCCGTGAACTATACTTCCTGACCTCGTGCACTTAGCTAGGATTTGTTTGTAAACAAATTATTACGTATGCTATTTAATTAAGGTTTATGTCACCGTTTTCTTACGCATTAATCGAGTTTTTCTCCTTTTCTCTTTTTCTTTCTCCTCCTTTTCAAGTGTTTGGCTGTTGTTTGATATCCTTGGTGTGGCTGCGCTTGGTGTGCATGTTGACAAGGTGCCTACCTGTCTATTACCCACTACCTCGTCCATACTGGCTCCAGGAGACAGTTGGTCGTTGCTGGAGGGGACGGGGTGCACTGTTCTTGTGGCCGTGTTAGGCTCGAAGAGTGGTTCCATGCAATCAGTATGGAGCGGACTACGGTCCAGCCACCGCCTTGTGTGCGCTTGATTCCCCAAATACAGCGTGCTTGTGTTTGCCTGTGAAGGAGTGTGGGCCGGCTCCGTTGATGAAACGTGGTTCCCATCCACATGCCTCCCGGTCTTATTCCTTCGGGTTTACACTGGATATGGGGTGTGTGGTTGGAGCTGTGGGTGGTGCAGCGCAAGCCATCCATGTTCCCTCTGTAGGCGCAGGCGTCCTGTGGCTTGCCACAGTGACAGGCAAATCCGAAACCGGATGCCGCCAACCATGTATATATGTATGTCTATTGGGCAATGCGCTTTGCCATTTGGGGCCACTACAGAAGCGACGACGGGTCCCGCATTGAATTACGACGAGCCGGCGCAGCGTTTGTAGGCACGCTGAATTCGATTTACTAACCGCATGGTTGCATGCTAAGTCTCTTTATTTCAGGTGGTGGGTTTTCGGTTCTCTCCTAGTGCCATTCTTTCTCATATAAAAGTCTAGTGGGCAATGCGCTGTGCCATTTTGGTGCCACTACAGAAGCGACGACGGGTCCTGCAGAGAATTACGACGAGCCGGCGCAGCTTTTGTAGGCACGCTGAGTTCGATTTACTAACCGCGTTCTTGCATGATAATTCTCTTTATTTTAGGTGTTGGGTTTACAGTTTGTGCTTTAATGCTTTTCTTTCTCATATGAATATCTCCATGTACTCTATTCCATTAACTTGCACACATCGCTTCAGCCAATTGTATTCGATTTCCATAACATTTTTGTGTTCGTGGCTTTCCGTGAACTATACTTCCTGACCTCATGCACTTAGCTAGGATTTGTTTGTAAACAACTTATTACGTATGCTATTTAATTAAGGTTTATGTCACCGTTTTCTTACGCATTAATCGAGTTTTTCTCTTTTTCTTTCCCTCCTCTCAAGTGTTTGGCTGTTGTTTGATATCCCCGGTGTGGCTGCGCTTGATGTGTATGTTGACAAGGTGCCTACCTGTCTATTACCCACTACCTCGTCCATACTGGCTCCAGGAGACAGTTGGTCGTTGCTGGAGGGGACGGGGTGCACGGTCCTTGTGGCCGTGCTAGGCTCGAAGAGTGGTTCCATGCACTCAGTATGGAGCGGACTACGGTCCAGCCACCGCCTTGTGTGCGCTTGATTCCCAAATACAGTGTGCTTGTGTTTGCCCGTGAAGGAGTGTGGGCCGGCTCCGTTGATGAAACGTGGCTCCCATCCGCATGCCTCCCGGTCTTATTCCTTCGGTTTTACACTGGATATGGGGTGTGTGGTTGGAGCTGTGGGTGGTGCAGCGCAAGCCATCCATGGTCCCTCTGTAGGCGCAGGCGTCCTGTGGCTTGCCACAGTGACAGGCAAATCCGAAACCGGATGCCGCCAACCATGAATGCATGTGTCTTTTTAAGCTGGATAAATTTCATTCCGCTTTATTTGGTTTTTTCTTCCTAACTGAATAATATTCTATTAACTTGTTACGTTGCTTACAATAATTGCGCTTATCTTCGGTAATTTTGTTGCGTTTGTAGCATTTTAAGTAATTTGTGGACATTTCTTACTTATCACGGATTTGTTGCTGACCAACTTACTTCATATGGTAATTTAGCGAGGAGTTATGCCACCGTATCTGTATGCATTATTGGATTTATTTTATTTCAGCTTGTCGTTTAAATTGAATTGCTGTTGTTTGATATCCCTGGTATGGTTGCGCTTGATCTGTATGTTGACAAGGTGCCTACCTGTCTATTACCCACTACATCGTTCATACTGGCTCCAGGAGACAGTTGGTCGTTGCTGGAGGGGACGGGGTGCACGGTTCTTGTGGCCGTGTTAGGCTCAAAGAGCGGTTCCAAGCACTCAGTGTGGAGCGGACTACGGTCCAGCCACCGCCTTGTGTGCGGTTGATTCCCCAAATACAGCGTGCTTGTGTTTGCCTGTGAAGGAGTGTGGGCCGGCTCCGTTGATGAAACGTGGTTCCCATCCGCATGCCTCCCGGTCTTATTCCTTCGGGTTTACACTGGATATGGGGTATGTGGTTGGAGCTGTGGGTGGTGCAGCGCAAGCCATCCATGGTCCCTCTGTAGGCGCAGGCGTCCTGTGGCTTGCCACAGTGACAGGCAAATCCGAAACTGGATGCCGCCAGCCATTATATATATATATATATATATATATATATATATATATATATACGGTGTGTAAGCTATTACTGCCAAAACAAGGGGATTCAGTATGTATGGAAATGATAATGCTCATATATGGGTGTACATTGACGATTAATTTTAACTTCATGGACCATGTTTGGTCCATCCTTGACGGTTTGTCAAGTGATTTTCGAATAAGCCAATGGATTTTGATATTTTTACTTCTTATGATATGTCCAGTTTGCTGGCGGATAATGTAGGGTCTTTACAAACCCTGATTTCGGTTGCTAGATGTTCCATAAGACGGAATATATGATGTGGGAAAAGTTGGATCGCACTGTTGTTCTCGTCTTTGGGATAGGTAGCCATAATCATTCAGTGCGGTGTCAGTGCTCTGTGTCGTTTTTCAAATGTAACTCAAGTAGTTAAAAGCAAGTTTTCTGAGGTCAAATTTTGTGCAGGCGCATCTCTTCCTTTTGCAGACGTTGTACTCAGTGGGACATGGTGTGAAGCTGATTCAACATTTCAGTAAGCAGTGAAAATAAACCACTGAACAGCTATGACTTGGATGTACTGTACGTTTTGCACATGTTTCTTTGTTCGTCGTGCAATGTGCCTCATACGATCAAGGTTAGGACAGCTACTGTGACCATTATTTTGCCGCGCGGTTTGACTGATTAATGTGAATTGGCTAAAGCCTAAGGTCGTTGACTGCGGTTGTTCCACAACGGAAATATAGTCTGCACTGCAGCTGTCACATACGTGTTAGAATGAGACGACTGAAAGCTAGATAAAAGGCTGGGAGACTTCTCTGTCGAAAGAGGTAACGATCCTGGTTGGGTGATTGTAACGGTGTAAAATTGTGCTCGTGAGCCCAGTCGAAGTATCGCACAAAGTTATACAACCCGTTAAATCAACCTCTTTTGATAGCAGTTCAGGGAAAATACTAAGTATTTAGAGCTCGTCTAATCTAAAATGATAGGTGGTACTGAAGCGACGTGCGAATAAATGTTTATGAGAAAATGCAAAAAACGTGCAGCAATGTATGATCAGACCTACAGCTACCAAGCAAGGATTAACAAAGTGTTTCCTAAGCTGGATGACATAGTGGGCGTGAGGCAACCACACAAGACTAAGAGCAGTAGCGATACATTCAAAAGAGTATGGTTGTTGCCAACGTATTAGCGCAATCTATTTGAGGCTGAGCTGATCGTCAATTTACAAAGGATGAAGTCCGAAAATTGCTAAGCGGCTGATTCAATTAAAACATAGGTCAACATTACTACAAAATGGTTGGCATGCGGGTCGCGGAACCTTACCAGCCCAACTCCGGATCAAACCCGTTGCCCCTACGTAAACACACGAGACCACCGCCTGAGTACCCTTCGGAATGCACTGCAAATTTTCTGAGGAAACTGGTGGACGCACTCAACAGGTTACGTGTGAAAAGAGCAGCAGATTTAATGGCGTGAACCCTGGATCTGACGCAAAGTTGTCCTTGATGTCCCCAACCAAAAGATACCATTACTAGCCGACATACCACCGGTTGGCACAGCACCACAGCCAAAACACACGTTCGCTCGCTGCTCGCTGTTGAGATCAGGGAAAAATTCCTGTGTGTGCGCTAACACACGAGCTCGCCTGAATAAGCTAGCTGAACTGTGGTTATATCAGGCTTCATAGCTTAGGACCTCATATTTGTAACTGAACTTTGTTGTATTCAGTATGTACCGACACCAAAGACGCGATGCACGGTAAGTAACCTTTTCATAACCTTCGCCACAGCCAGGGATGTGGGGTTCTTCTTACTATCACGTTGAAGTGAATGGAAACGATGATCAAAAACTAATGTGCGACCTAGGTGCAACGATGATTGTCTGACTTCTGTTGTTTATCCTCCACAATGTCAGCCCCAGCAACAGACTCTGTCCTTTCTAAGCCTTGGGTAGGGTATTGCGAATACGATTCAGTAATTTTGTCAGTTCAGGAGTGGAACTTTCGGCATTCCAAGCACTAATTCGAGGACGACCTTCAAGGAAATACGTCACGCATTTCGATCTTCATCCATATCGGTTCGCCCACATGACTCGGAGCAAAACTCAGGTCACCCGTGCTTGAATTGTTCTTTAAGGACGCCGAGCTCATGGTCGAAAACCCGATGGAGCCTCCTCCGAAGCTAATTGATCGCGTCAAAATGTCTTACGACGGTGTGTCGTGCAACGTATCCACAAGCGCAGGTTGAATGATTTTGGAGAGTGACCTACTAAAATATAATAACAGAAATGGTAATAGGAGTGATCTGGGTTTTCCTTGAACTTGTTCATGATACCGCATCAATCTGCTGGCATTTAACTGCCCAGCTCATTTCAGCATGGGAAAACAGACTTGTTTATTCTTCAAGAAAACAATCAATCAACCCGAAAACGCAGGGCATTAAATAAAACAGTGTGGCATATGAAATGAGGAGCCCTACTCTTAACAGCTGAAGCAACTAAGTAATGTAGCGCAATAGCTGAACCACAGTAGTTTATACAGACATATTCGTAAAGTAACAGTGTCTGCTGAAAGGATATATACTAAAAACATAGTGTGATACAAAAGTTGGACAGGCACCGAAAATTGAAGCGTGATTTCGCCCAGACATCTTAGCAAGTTCATATGCTCATACTGATGATGAAGCAAATACCCCACGAATATCATATCAAAAATTCCTATGCACCGCCAGTTTGAGACGCAGAAATATCCCATACACAAGGAGGTCAGTAGTTAGACAAGTTACATTTTGTTCAGCGACCATTATGAAACAGCTACTATTGTTGCTATCCAAGAATTACCTTGGTGTCGCAAATATTCTGGTCAATGCACTGCATGTGACAACTACGAGGCTAACTGAGAAATAACTTAATTGTTAGATAATAATAGCAGTTTGATACTCGCCAAGTATCACGCAGTAATTCTTCTCCCAGTGCTCTCAAAAAATAAGGAAGTCGGTAATATTTAAAGCAATAACTGGCTAGCTAGAGGGTGTAGTGTACTGGAAAACACACTATTTCAGTATGTTGCAACATTGGATTTTACGGTTGTTTTAATCTTAAAAACGTCCACTTGTTTTACTGACTGCACATCCGTTGACACAAATGGTTATGGGGAGTACCTCGCTGCACCGTTTCTCGCACTGACTGATTCGATTCCTATTTGTGTAGTCTACACAATATACGTTGGGTTCAGTCGCCTTTAGCTTCTATACTGTCCCGTTGTTGGCACATCTCTGAGGTGTCATTGATTACCGACTAGTATCCCAAGCTCCACCCAACAATTGGTGACCGCGCTACAGAAAACGCCGTCCGCCATTTTGAATTTTCATTCTGGTGAGCTAGCTCCAGTGATTTTGTGAAGTTCTACTTGTGAGCATATTGTTTCCTTGCCTGTCGCCTTTCTATATGCTTTTGTAATGGATTATCTAGGGGATGAGCAATTTCCCTACGCGGTCAACCCCGTTGAGCCTGTCATGGTCAATTCTGTTGCGTTAGCCCCTCAACCTTTTTGGGAATACGATCCTTCTTTATGGTTTTTACACCTAGAACCCCTTTTTACATTCGTAGGGCTTCTTGTATTTTCGCCTTTTATACTCAGCTAATATCTCGCCTTCCTCAGAGCATACCTCACAGGTGAAAGTCATCATAAATTGCCCCATCTAGTAATGAATTATGAGACTCTTAAACAGTCTGTTATTCAGCGAATCACGCCTTCTGACAACGTTCGCCCGCAGAATCTAGTCAATGATTTGCAACTAAGTGATAGGATGCCCTCAGCATTGTTGCGCAAAATGCAACAACGCATCAGGACGTCCAACATGGACGTAGTGATTCTCCGCGAGTTGTGGATGTAACGCCTTCCTGAAAGCGCTCAGGCCATCCTAGCAGTAGCAAGTGACCTGCCGCTCACAGCAATCGCAGATCTAGCAGACCGCCTCATGGAACGGCACCAGCCAGAGACTAAAACCAAAGCACCTAAGCAGCTTTGTGCTGGCGCAACCATACCGACAATTGCGAATGACCAACCGTCGATAATGGACGCATTATCATCGCAGATAGTGTCGCTTCAGCGCCAGCTCGAGGAACTCACTTTAAAACGTAAACACGGCAGCCTCTCTAGAACATTGCCCCGTCGCACAGAACCTGATGGCATAGGTAGCTGCTTTTACCAAACGAGTTTCGGTCATAAAGCGCATAAGTGAGTATAGCCATATAGCTACTCAGCTACAGATGGTCTGCCAGGGAGGCGCGTAATGGCGACTAACGGTGTCGGCAATGCCCATAGTCATCTCATCGACATTAGGGATTATGATTCCGAGACCCAGTTGTTAGTTGATACCGGTGCGGAAGTCAGCGTTATTCTTCCTAAGCCAGATGAGTCTATCGCATCTTTGTCGACAAGCCTAAGTGCTGCCAATGGCGCGCCAATATCCACCTACTGTCATCGGTCACTTACCCTGGACGTAGGTCATCGACACACGTTCCGCTGGATATTCACCGTCGCTGCAGTCCACTTTGCCATCATCGGCATTGACTTTCTCAGGCATTTCGACCTCTTGGTCGATGCGAAACGCCAGATGATAGTCGACACTGCAACGAAACTCAGTGTACGTGGCATCACCGCCGATATCGCATCTATAACACCGGTCTACGCCTTTCCCCAGACCTCGCCAGACTACGCCAACCTCTTTCTCAGTATTCCAAGCTCGTTCAGCCAATGAACGCAGCATTGCCCGTGGCATCCCAAGTCACGCACCACATACGGACCAGTGGCCTACCCGTCTCATGCCTTCCACGCCGACTATCGCCTGAGAAACTAAAGGTAGCAAAGGTGGAGTAGGAGCGCATGCTTAAACTTGGAATAATCCACCCTTCCGCCAGCCCATGGTCCTCGCCCCCGCAGATGGTCCATAAGAAATCTGGTGATTGGCGCCCTTGCAGTGATTACCATGCAATTAGTCGGGTAACGGTCCCAGATAGGTATCCCGTCATACATATGCAGGACCTTACCGCATGGCTCACATGTAAGACCATCGTCAGCGATATCGATCTGGTTCGCGCCTATCACCAGATACCTGTAGAAGAAAATGACATACCTAAAACAGCCGTTATCACTCCTTTCGTCTAGTTTGAATTTTTAATAATGCCATTTGGAATGTGAAACGCCGCACACACCTTCCAGCGCTTCATGCACCAGGTCACTCTTAGCCTAGACTTCGCTTATTCGTACCTCGATGATCTTTTAGTATCCACTTCACCGGAACAAGTGCCCCTCGTGCATATTCGAACTCTCTAAAGGCGATTTACCCAACACGATGTCACCGTTAACCCGACTAAGTGCAAACTCGGCAAATCAACGGTATACATCCTAAGCCACCGCCTTTCGTCGGCTGGTATCGAAGTCCTCCCAGATAAAATCAGGGCAATCAAGGACATCCCAGCTCCGACATTCTTCAAGCACCTACGTCGAATTTGTGGTAGCTCAGTCATTGTCGACGCTTCATTACGCGCAGCGCTCAGCTCATGCAGCCTCTGAATGACCTACTCAAAGGGAATAAACTTAAGTTCGCTTTCCCTGGCAAGCACAGAAGCCTTCACCGAGCTCAAGGATACTACCTCAACATAACCCGTCCTCGCTCATTATGAGTCGACTGCGCCCCTTTCTACTGCGACTGATGCCCCAGACGTCGCGGTAGGAGTCGTAATCCAACAACACTTTGGTGGACAATGGCAACCCTTCGGCATCCTCTCCAAGTGCCTGCAGCCAGCGGAACCCCACTACGGCAAGTTCGGCGGAGAATTGCTCTTCATTTACCTGGCCATTCGCCACTTCCAGCACACACTCGAAGCTCGCACTTTCACGGTCTAAACTGCTTACACGCCCTAAATCTTCACCTTCAAAACTGCTTGCGACAAATCTTCACCACGGAGAACAAGACCTCTGGACTTTGTCACGTAATTCACTGCTGATATACATTATGTCTCAGGCGTCGACAATCGCCTCGCCGACGCTCGCACACGCGCCAACCTCACGCTCCAATCTTTGCCTACCGTCAAAGTTGTCGCCATGGTATCGCCTCAGGCTCAAGTCGAAGACATACCGCGCATTCTGCAGCCCAGTTTGCTGCATGTGCAACCAGTTCCTCGCCAAAGCACGGAGGGTACCATTCTCTGTGACACTTCCACAGGTTGTCCTAGACTCCCTGGTGCCCGTCTCCTGCAGCCTTACAGTCTTTGACGCATTGCACCCACTAGCACATCCCAGTATCCGTGCACCTTCGAAATTGGTCACTGTATGTTTTGTTTAGCTAAGCGTAACCAATGATATGCGTACCTGTTCTTGAGCCTGACTTCAATGCCAGCGCTCCAAAATATATCGTCACAACCGCAGTCCTCTTATATCTTCCCCCCTTCGAACTCTTGATTCTCGCGTGTACACGTTGACCTTTTGCGTCAATTGCCTCCTTCACGCGGATTCGTATACATCATTACATGGGTGGACCGCTTCATCAGATGGCCAGAAGCCATTCCCTTAACAGACTGCACAGCTGCGACTGTTATCCGGGCCTTCTTAGATCGGTGGGTCCCGCACTACTGATGCCCACCCACCATTACAACTGACCGAGGAACGCCTTTCGAATTTTCCTCATTCGATACGTTTTGCGAACTTTTGGCTGCCTTTGCATCCACACAGCAGCGTACCACCCAGTAGCCAACGGTTTAGTTGAACGCTCCCATATACTGTTAAAACCCTCCCTCTGTGCCTCCTCTAACCCTAGCTGGAGCGAAAACGTCTCACTCTTACTCTTAGGCATTCGCAACAGCATCAAAGCTGACTTACAATGTGCACCAGCAGAGCTAGTTTACGGCACAACGCTAAAGTTGCTTGGAGAATTACTTTCATTTCCCACTTCTTTGAATATGCCTCCGCTTAACTTGGTGTCCTCCCTAGCTCAACGCATGCCTTCACTGAGCCCGACTCCGCCCCGTGAGCAGATTAGATATGTACAAATACACAGCGGAATCTCTACCTGCACTCATGTCTTCCTCCGCACCAATGCCATGCGGCGCCGACTCCAGCCTCCCTAAACTGGCCCTTTCACATTTCTGCAAAGGACCACAAAACATTTTACTTTAGACCAGAATGGTCGCCGAACTACGGTGTCCATTGACCGTCACAACGTGGCTTTCTTTGACGAATCACATGCAACCCATCCTGATGCTATCACACAAGCAACTGCACCTGCGGTGATTTCCCAAACACTAGGTATCCCGAAAACCTACGTTCCCCTTGACCCTCAGCACACCAGGCCTCAACCCCAGGCAACTGACCGACGTGATTGATAAGTCAAACTTCCGGTCCGTTTTTCAGATTTTGTGAACGTTTGCTATTCCCATTAAACCGCATTTTTCGTCTCTAGTAGTAATCATGAGTCTCATCCACAAAAGTTTTGCAAAATCGACAGAAAAACCGAAACTATTTGAAAACTTACAAAGCATATTTGCTTTTATCTTGCATACCATATACCCTCTCCGGCGTCAAGCCACTTCCCCGACCCTTGCTACCCCCACTGAGTTTTACCTTTCAGAAACTCAACCGCCGGAACTACCAAGGCCACCCTATGAGTGACTGGTTCACCTGCTCAAAGCAACCCCCGAGTAATTCGCCAGCCGACCCAAGCCACCCTTCAGGCACCAAGGAACACTCAATCGCGCTCGGCCGCAGACAGCCACGAACGGGTTGGTCCCCAAATGCTTAGCTAGGCATTGCCAACGAGGACGCCTGGATATCTTCGTGGGAAAAGGACGCCCGAATTTCTTCGTAGGAAGAAGACGCCTGTATTTCTTCGTTGGACGACGACCGTGGACTAGATTTCGGTGGGTAATTGACACCTCCCAAGCGCATCGTCGGGTCTGCTGCAAAGGGAAAGTCCTGTCGGCCCTTTATCTAGGCTAGCTAGTTTTTGCAGACCGACCACCCCGCCCCGAAAGTCCATCGATGATGCACTCTGGTCTACACGATCATCATAGATAATATCTAACCAAAGCGTGCTACAAACCTCAGCATGGAAGCCCTTACTCAATCCCATGCCACAAGTTGCTTCCAACATTTAGCCTTCTAGAGGAGGCTCTCAGAGTGTACCGGAAAACAGGCTAGTTACGTATGTTGCAACATTGGATTTTACGGTTGTTTTAATCTTAAAAACGTCCACTTGTTTTACTGACTGCACATCCGTTGACACAAAGCTTTAGAGTGAGTACCTTGCTGCACCGTTTCTCGCACTGATTGATTCGATTCCTATTTGTGTAGTCTACACAATATACGTTGGGTTCAGTCGCCTCCAGCATCTATACATTCCAGTAGATGACATGTCTTTGATGTGTCATTGATTACCGAATGGTATCCCAGGCTCCGCCCAACAAGAGATGTAACATTACAGCGTCGGGGCAACACAGCATCCCTGGCATTAGACATTTAGTAACAATTTAATGATGGTGCGTGGCAATTCTCGCCACTATTCCGTCATTCTGAAATCATGAGAACTTTTTAGCTTTTGTTAACCTTCGTTTTCTCTCATTTGGAATACCGTTTCCTTGTTGCTGCGCTCTGCCTCGTCCGTGACATACTGGGACTAAATATTGTGTTACTGGTGAGTAATCGGTTGCTTGAGCGGTTGCGGAGACAGGCGTACCCTGAGTTTGCACTTATGTAGGGAATGCAATCAATGCCATTCCGAAGTTTTAGTGGCGACGCAATCCTATATTTTGGTATCTTAAATGGGAAGGTTGATCCAAGTATGCTTAGCTAATCCGCACCGCTTCATATGTTGTTTTTCGCTGTTATTTCAGGAAGCTGTATAAACTGCGGTCCGATCGCGTAAGGAAGGACAAGCAGCTGTCACGCAAAGCCATCAATCGCTAGCTCGTACTTCAGCAAATTATTGTCAGTGAATCTTAGATTAATACTGTCCAGCCTTTACATGATGCCCTCGCATGGCAACAACGAACATTTTCATTTTCTTGAGTAATTCGCATTTTCTTACTTCCATTATATGTTGCGCACTTTCCTACGTGAATTGGTATTACCCTTTTACTTCCTTTGAAATTTCCTATTCTGTATATTCCATTTCGCTTTCTATCCATCGTTTACTTCCCGTGACTGTCACAGCAGGGGCTCCTGGTGCAAGGAATATAGGCAGTAATTGGTTAACCAACGTGTGATACTAGTGTTTCTGTTTAGATGAAGCAAGAATTCCGTGCAACTTATCAATTCCTAATAAAAACCATCCATTCAAGAAAGAACACCCACGGTCTTCTCGTGTCGTTCCATTACCAGGTGAACTTAATCTGTTATCTAGCCACAAACGGTGATGCAATGACACAAGTGAAAAAAAATTATTCCGTGTGACTTCTCTATTGAAAGAGACTAAAATCCTGGATAGATGGTTGTAACTGCGCGAAATTTTGCTCGTGAATAAAGTCGAATTATTGCCTAAAGTAACAAATCCGGTTGCAACAAGTTTGTTTGAATTAGGAGAAAATGCTCTTGGCATTTGGTGTCGCAGATAGCTCAGGCAGTATTAGGTTAATTAGAATCATCTAACATCATAGCATTGAAGCAACATGGACACCGTCGGTATCGGTTGTGTACTAGCAATCGAATGAATGCGCGGAGCTTTTGCATCGAAACCGCGTATTGTGGGACGAGCAACTAGGTGACCCCCATTGACTTTACTAAAACTTTCGACCGCGTGGTTCATCACCGCATTCTCCAAAAGATGCGAACAAGCATCATTGCTATTGTTGTCCTTGAATGGATCGGGATTTGCTTCTTAAGCTGCGGCTTCATGTTCAGGTTAGTTGTTGTATGTCCGATTCAAGTAAACCGGACTTCCGTGTACCATTTAGAGCAATGTTGGAGTCATGCATATCCGAGACTTTCGTCGATGACCTTGTCCGTGTCATCAAAATTGTTTCCAAAGTTCCCACCTGACTGATCACATAGTAAACGTGCTCTGTACGGTCACATAGTCTTACGTCTTCCTCTTCACTGTGTGCAGTCATCATACCATCATTCGAATCGGAATAACACCCCTTGTTCAGTGAGCATATGTTTACGGAAGTATTTCCTACGGAAAGTGATTTGTGCATCACAAGTTGTTTTGGAGCGGATCATGCTTCTATCCAGAGGCACCACTCTGTTGTCTTTAATAGCTTTCACTACTACGATACCGTGATCGATCAAGGATTCCCCGCGCTATCTGTTGGTCCTAGAACTTCATCCATAAGATTATTTTAACGAAGCTACGACTAGATCTGTGAATCCATTTGAATTTTTTCATCGTCGGCAATTTCCGCCGTCAGCCACCAAATACAAGCCACTTACAACCGCTTTGTCTTACAGCAACCAATGTGGATCAATATGCTAGCCAAAATCCGTGTATGTGTTTCCCCCTCGTGTACACACGCCTACTGCAACCGACGTCGAGAGTGTGACGCAGACAGAGAACGCAAGCGTTACGCGCCCACTACCTCACGTGACCAGACGAGGGCAGGGTTCGTTTTCACCAACTACCCTTAATGGAATTGATACCACCTAACCGCAAATGTGGGAAGTTAGAGTGTATAAGAGCAGTCAAGTGAGACACTATTTGTGAATGTTATGGCCTTCCGTGCTACACCCTCTGTGCCGTTCTAAGTTAACTAAAATACAAGAGACAAATCAACCTGACTGATTCGCTCTGGTTTTGCCAAACATGCACAGCAATCTCAGTAGTCATATGTATATTATTGCTGGAGAAAACGTGAGAAAAAACTGACTGAGAAAGTCCAGCAGACAGCGAAACGCAGAGCATTTCCTGTAGAATCTAAGAACACGGATTTTGATCTTCAACAAACCACTCAAAGGCTGAAGTCAGGCTTACTAAACGCCTGACGACAATTGCGCTATCAACTCCGACAGTTACTAACCCTTTAAGTAAAAAAGATACGTCCAACCTGACTGCAATTAACGCATCAGTACAATGAACAATGATTTATGACGGGTAAAAAAGCAGGTGCTTGACATGTCCCGTATGGCTTGACATCATATCTCACTAAATGGTCACAACACTGCCACCGACAGTCTAGTGAAGAGTAAAATACTCATGGATAGCCTCGATAAAAACGCCCAAAGAAACGCCGGTAGTTCCATTTTCTGGACCAAGCACGAACGATGTGACGCAGTTATCACAATATTCTTATTGCACGCCAAACAAACCAAGTTACTAGGCATGATACTTAAACTAACATTGACTGAACAGAACGACATTGCGTTAATGGTCGTGTGCATTAACGTTCCTGAGTCCGGTTCTGACACAATGAAGGGCAAGTTCATAGATGATCGTAACCAGTGGCATCCCATCTGCGATACGTTCGGTGTTCGGGTTGACCAACATAAACTACGACGTGTCGCGTGCCGGAAAACTGCACTACGGCTAACCCCGAGTACTTTTATTAACTCTGAATTCAACCGAGTAGACAGAGATAACCATACATTCAGCAGTCCATGTTCGAAACTCATCGAGCGGGGTACGCATACTACCCGATATACTTGGAGAATACCGAAATAGGTTAAAGAAAACCATTGCGGCCTTTCTACGAATTAATGTAAGCATACCAAATTTGTTCTTGTTGTTACTGATTTACGGGGCTATTCTGAAAACGAAACGCAAAACCATGACCAAAAGCAGTGGTGCTACATCCGCGAAACGCTCTCTCTGGACCACGTTATTGCTATATCAATAACCAGAATTTCCTCATCTCCAAAGTACAGGGGCTGTGGTCTAAAAATATTGAAACTCGTGCTATACTACAATGAAATAACTGAATTATTACTGGATAGCTTTTTGAAGCATCCCTCCAGATTGCCTACCGTGACTAAGTTAAAGATAGCAGGCGCATGGCCACTAGTTATCAGCACGTCATTGGAACCTGCCACCTCAGTATAATATTGCCTTCCCAATCCTACAGAGATGTAAACAACATGGCATTAGCGACACCTGACGAGAAAAGGAGAAACACGAGGGTACATTTCGATTTTGGATACTCTAGGCCATGTTGCATGGTAGCTTGTCTGAAATTCAAGAACGAATGACCCAAACGAAAAAGGATTAGAGATCAACGGACGTACGGTCGATTGGAAACTAAACACAAATATGTTGTCAACTTTCACATTTCAAACATCAAAAACACCATGATGTTTGTATATTACCGCCCAAGTTCTTCTTACTAAGTTAGCCAAACTTACAAAGCCAGGCGTCCGAACTGCGGAATCTCATTATGATTACGGAGACCTGGTTAAGCTTTGATGTTTCAGATTCTGAAGTCACTTTACCTGGTATGTCACTGCTTCAGCATGACAGAGCTGGAAGTGGTGGTGGCGTAATTCCGTATTACAAAGCTAGCATCCGATGTGAAGTTAACGACCACCCAGAGGTCCAAACCCCAGATACGCTTTGGTGCCGGCTATGGTTGCAGAACAAAGACATGTCTTATATTTGTGATTTACCGACCACCAAACTCTAAGTGTGAAATGAACTCCAAACTAAACTACGTTCTCCAGGTTGCTTTGTGCAAGACATACAGTCACATTCTCATCACAGGTGACTTTATTGTGCAGGATTATGGAAATAGCGGCGACCGATGGCATGCAGTTCAAAGCCTGGTTACAATAGGTAATTTCCAGTTACCCTCTGGACAACCGAGTGATCCATCCCACCAGATATCGAACTGCTAACAATCCGTCGATACTTGAAATTCTGCTCACCAACGAAGAAATCATTTTAGACAGAATAAGTACAACACACCACTGGGCCGCAGCCACCATATGACCCTACTGTTTAACTATGTATGTTATGTGAAATATCCTGAGGAAAAGGACGGGAAAATTATACGGTCACGCACTACAACGTGCTATCCGCGCTGCTTAAGGAGGTATCTTGGACCTTCTTAACGGAAAGCCCCCCCAGAAATCATCTAAGACATTATTACTAGGACATTCACCACACTGGCTACGCAAGCGTCAGTCTCGTGTGTTTTAACCTTCCAGAATCAAG
Organism: Dicrocoelium dendriticum; assembly: GCA_944474145.2. Lineage (NCBI taxonomy): Eukaryota > Metazoa > Platyhelminthes > Trematoda > Plagiorchiida > Dicrocoeliidae > Dicrocoelium > Dicrocoelium dendriticum. The sequence continues at coordinate 18,090,723 of OX104069.1, forward strand.
ATCCGTTAGACTGAAAAGTAAGCGGAGAGTAGTTGGAAAGCAAAGGGTTTCTATCTGCAATGCCAACGATGTTGTTACACTGAGACACACTGTGCGTCAACCGAACTCATCACACTGTGGTAAGCATCGACTACATGGAGGAAAGCTAGATTAATCTGACAAATCGAAAGTTATTCTGCTTCCTGTTAATCGATTCCAAAATACATCAAACGCGGAGCGCACAGCACCGGAAAATCGGTGGATCGTTCTAAATATACGAATAACTAATAAGGTTGGTGAAAGCACAATAGAAGTAAAACATCCGATTTGGAAACTGCTCCCGATTTTCAAGCTTTTTCTACCTAAGAAACATGAGCGCTTGACCGGGAGTTATGATGCTGCAACAGTGAGACACCTCAATAGATTTCTGTGTTCATTAATGACGGGGATTTATGTCACCTAAATGTAAATAATGCGATCCTAGATAGCTGAATTTGGTGTCAAACGCCGTAATGACACAGACTACACTATTTAACTCTGCCAGATTCCCTAGAATACAGTCTTCAGAACTTTGGCTGATAGCCCCTGATTCACGATCACATGCTAATAGTTACTCAACCGGCCTGCAAAGTATTAGAAAACGCCTGTTGTGGAGATTAACAAAGTGCCAGATTTAGCATTCGTGATAATATCCGGTTGCTAATCGCATGATGCTTGATCATCAGGGCCATCATGATCAGGAGTGTAGTGATGTTTCCTAACTACCTCTCCAAGATTGGTGAGTCCAAGAAAAACCAAATATAAGCCGATCTCACATGTGTCAAACTATACTCAAAAATCCTGAACAGAAGGTTCAAATTAGTCCTCATTTATACCATGATATTACATTATAATAGCACAAAAATCATTATCAGTAAACAGTTACAACTCAGTCTGCGTCAGGATTTGAAATCGTCGAGTCTCATCAATGAAACAGGGAAAGGTTTAAGTGAAATGAGCATTAACACTGAACTCCTGCTGTTTTGGATGATGTGTTGCGCAACTATCAACCAGATAGTTGAGATGATGTATTAATTCTATTAACGCGTTGAGATACATATTGATCTCATGAACGACCCCGTGCTCCAGAATGTCGACCATTTTGGTAGTGCCTTCTCCTAATTTCCAGCAACAAATTTTTGCAGGCCTCGTATAAGGCAGTTTGGCGTCCACTTCATAATTGCTTTATCTCTCAGGATGCATTCTGAGGACTATCTTAGCAGTGGCACAGTTACCTTCTGCTGGCTGAACACCTCAAAATGCAGGCAATCGGGTTTTAATTTGCCCTAACTGATGTCTTCAAAATCGTACTAAATGGGCAACCCAATGGATCACCGGTCTAGGATTATTTTACTAACAGAGTAATATTCAAGAGATTGAAAAACCGGGTATCCTTTTTATGGTGCTCGGTAATATTTGATTTGGCTGCAGAAATCAGACAACAGTGGTGTACAAATGTGTTGGTTTTGCAGAATATCCCGCAGAAAACACTGACAGTTCACATTCAAATACCGAGTATGGCGATGTGACCAACTTATCAACTATACTTCCTTGAAGTTTCTATCGTTATGTCATCAATGTTGGTAACGGATCTTATAAATGTGGATGACCCCTAACATGGTATCCTTTGGAATTACCCGAAACATGTCCATTTTTATTTTCAGGGAGAACGCTTTTTATTAATCTCTAACTTTGCGTTGCCTATCCACTAGCACAATGTTTTCTAATTGCTTTGGGTATTCCAACAGCCCACTTTTGTATATGGGGTTTTGTGCAGCGGTATTTGACAATAGTCATGCCTTTTCTATGGTTCAGATAAGCGGTTAACGTGACTGCGCGTCCATAACATCGTTCATTCTAGTAGTCAAGAGCTTTTCCCGGTTTCCTTCGGTAAAATTCCAACTAAAATTACCTACGTAACAATTTCCGTTTTCAAATTAACAACATTCCGTTTGTAACCCGGTGTCCACGGTCTGCATTTAAGAAGACTATACAATCACATTCACCTTATTAGACGCAGGAGAATCGGACGGCTCGATGTGTCCTTGCTTGTAAAGTGTACCTTTTCCAACCGACGTATTGAAAGAAACAGATTGAACAAACAAGTAGAAGCGTAATAACTGTTGGTAAAAGTCATGCTAAATATCGCTCTTCGAAAAGTAGGGAGATCAAGGCTTATCAGCACTGCATAGCGCCAACACCCGTTAGATAAACTATCGTGAACCGCGTTATTCTAAGAATCTTTGCAGCTAGACATCATTAGGTTGCCAGAAACCTAGCTCCACGAGAAAGTGGACGATGCTGTCCTAACTGTAGAGAATCTACATTTGAACTCGGTTAAGCGCCCATGTACATCCCGAAACAGAGAGGACGGAGTACTTCTAAATACTCAACAATCTTGGTGTATTGCAACAAATTGCATCTATGCTTTCCATCAGAATGTATCAAATACTTCATCACACAATGCAAGGAGAGAGGTTTATGAGGCATCGCTCAATATTGTTGCCTAACATCAATAGGTCACCCACCTGTACACTCACCGCCTTCCAGGCGCATGGTATCTTTTTCGACTGCATCTGCATGTACGGACATGCTACTAGAAGATGCATGTCAATACTCCGTTTGTATGCCTTTGTTTCGCCACATTTCCACAAAATGTTCCACGATGGTTCATGCTGTAACATTTCGCAACATCTAGCCCAATTGAGACATCATGATATACACCAATAGATTTCCGAATGAAAGAGGCAGACTTATTCATCATGGCTGCACTTACGTATAGCGCGAAAATAAATAACTATGGTATTTCATCTTAACAAGTAAAGTAGAGCATCACAGTACGTGTTTGACAACTATAAATTATGTGCTATCTTTACAACATTTTGAGTTTTGTCCTGAAGATACTACCTACGGGTAAAGCTGGTAGTTCCCGTCCTTGGCAAAATCTTCTGGGTTTCTAATTTGAAGCCGGAGGTCTAGGGTCCAATGTTGCTTAAGGGGTCTGGTGACCGTCGAAGTGTCGTTAGTCATCGCGGGACTAAGGATATTTGCGTGGAGCGATGCGTACAGTTTACTTATCACTGTGTTGTTGTTAACTGGTATTGATGCCTGGGTTCTTTCCCGCTGTAACTACTGCACCCATGTGAGTTTCCAGCGCCTTCCGTTTGAGCAATTAAAGCTAACTGTCAGATGAATAAGGCATTTCTCTTAATTTAGCGGTTTGCAAAAGCCTACTTTGTCCAAACACCAATCTTTAAAAGAAGCTGGCTTCTAAGATACTGGCCGATACAATTTGTCCCGTTCCCAACGCTTCGTCTGCAGTTTTGTCAACATAGTCTAAGTGACAGCCGTACAAGTTGAGACATAATCGCGCACAAGTTCCCTGCTCTTTGGTCATCCTTTCGCTTATTTGCGTTTCTTTATAGCTCTGGTATAAATATTAATGTCTTAAAAAGTAGTAATATTTCGTCCTGTCGCCCGGCAAGGATTTATTACCGAATTCCACAAATTGGTAGCAACTGTTTCGGGAAAATGTCCACGCGTTTGATGAGTGTTACGACATTCAAAAGAAGCAGAACGCAGAAATGTGTTGTCATAACGATTAAATCTGGCTAAAGTTGCAAGGAGTTTATTGGTGCCGAAACACGGGAAGCCGACACAATCCAGCGAAATAATTGCGTGCTCTTGGTAGGCCTGGATAAACCAAATCATCAAAAGGATCGGGTCGAGAAATTCTATGTAAACTCAAAACACTTTACAGACATGTTCACAAACCAAAAAGTTTACTGGTGGTCACCTGACCTGCAAACAGCATGTGGACAAACACAGATTGTAACAATAGCGACTAATACCACACGCCAGTCATTATGCACAAAATCCCAGAGCACTGCTTCATCGCTATTCTGTTTATGCTATTTATGCATTCAACGGAACAGACATATATCATTACGGCCTCAGATGTTATGAATAGGCATAGTTCCCCACGGCAACATACATCTCCCGGTGCTTAAATATCAGCTCAAATTCGCTTACAATAGCTTCACTGAATTTGGCGGCGCCGTTCTTAATTCTCCCACCGACTTCTCGAAGATAAACAGTATAAAGCTGTCTGTAAACAGACTTATGGCTCAGTGGCATAAGCAGCTGGCTACTTGGCGTAAGATTTCAGTGATGGCGGGTTCGGTCAAATACGAGGTGCTGTGGGAATGCGCAGAACTGACATGCCACAAAACGACTGTTTGGGGCATTTTCGGTTTGAAGAATAGACAATCTGGATCAAAAGCGGCTGGGACGAATTAGTAAAACTTCTCCAATAATCCCACTGAGCATTAGCAAAATCCAGCGTTGCAAGCAACTGAACAAAAGCAGTCTCACCGTCGCTAGACCGGTGACAGTTTGTGCCATAGAATTCACAGTCGAGAATGTCAGTGGTTGACAACAATAAAAGCATTTTGTGGAAATCGTGAGAGATGTATAATTAAAAATTCATGTAATATACATGAGGAAATATGATTAGCAATGATAACGAAAGAAACTGCCAGGAGTCAGTCCTCCTCATGCAATGAATGCTTCCTTTTCTCGACATTAAGGACCAGAACAGCAGCGTAGCATGCAGTTCATGTAATTCACGATAATTTGCATTTGAGCAGATGCAACGGATGTTACGTTTGACAGGATAGTATTAAACCCAGTCCTCTATCCACACCCTGCGTCGCAAATGAGATGCTGAGTATGCGTACATGTAGCGTTTGGTGTGGTGTTTCCAAGTGGCAGAATCTGATTTTGTTGTGGAAGCAAAAGGAAATGAACATGTGGGAAAATGAGTAGCGGTTTATAGTTTAGATGTATTATGCACATAATTTATGAAACGATCTAATTTATAATGGATTTGGTTGAATGGTAGCATGACCAAGCTTGATGAACCCCCATAGGAGATAACAATTCAAATGACGGAAATTTTAGTGGCTCGAACAGCTATCACTGTAACACTAATTTGTTCTAGGGAACCAGGGTTAACTAAGCGGATAAGCGTGAGATATCGGCTTCATCTTGCAAATACATCAGAGCGGGTTAATTAGAAAGTTTATATTGTACAAAATCTGGCCGCTGGAATTAGGTCGCATAATTACAGGCCAATGACGCTTGCAACTCACTAGCATAAGACCCAAAATACCCAAAAGCATTTCCTTTCGAACGTAGATATTTGTGCCGTGTTCAGGTAAACTGATAAGGACTACTAAGAAAGCATGTATATACAGTGCATCGAATAACGCGTGCAAAATATGCCACCTTGAACTTTACTATAGCGATGTCTGGAAAAATCGTGTTCGCATAGAAGCACGCTGAATAATGCTGTGGTGGTGTGATTTGCGTTCATGAATACATCAAAAATTGCGTAGTGGTTGTAATCATTGTAGCCGAAACTCAGCGTTTAACCATGTGGTAACTTTGGAATATCTGTTCATCGTAATGACCCAAGATTACCTTATCCACTTGTTGTTGATATCCGTCTGCTTCTGAGTGTTAAGTACCCCAATTCCATGGTATTACGTCGAAAGTCTACCATAAGTTTGCGGAGTTGTACGGCGTTATGGTAGACCTGATAATGATTGCTTATTGGTATAGCCTAATGTTTCATTTACAACGATTTTGTATGCTTGTGGTTTTAGAAGTGGTCTCAAACGCGGCTGCATACTGAACATTACAGAGTGTTGTTGCGATCACAAAATTTGCGCTTCTGCCTCAGCTGTATTTACACAACTAGCTTTTGTTAATCCTTCGTGCGAATATGCCCATTCAAAACAGTTTGACAAAAGCCTGTTTTATCTCATCCACCCTTGTATGATTAGCGGCGTCCCCGTCCGGATTTCGTAGTCACTCTGGTTTACATAGGACAGACACAGGACGCGTGTCACAATCAATGGGCTATGGGTAGATTGCACTGCACCACCGGCAGATACATCCGCCCATAACACCACTTGTAATCATTTAGTGACCCTCTCAATATGTATTTGGTAACATTAATGGGCATGGCTGCCTAAAATGTGGTGCCACAGCAGAAATGCATGCAAATGGGATCCTGGAAATTTCGACACCAATCTCGGAGCTCTCTAGGTGACAAAAGCAACAAAGTAGATTTGGGGTTCTCATGTTTCCTTGCGTTGTATAGAAATATATATGAACGGCTTGTAAGATATTGTTGCTTAACTAATGGACAATTAGTATGCATAGAAATGATAATGCTCATATATGGGTGTGCATGTACTATTAATTTTAACATCTTATACAATGTTTGGTCCATCCATGTTGGTTCATCGAGTGCTCTTTCGTCTAAGCAAATGGATTATGCCACGTTTTCACTTCATATTATGTTCAGTTTGCTGGCGGATGGTGTAGGTTCTTTACAAGCCTTGATTGCGGTTGCTACGGTGTTCCAAGAGCGGAATATTTGATGTGGGAAAATTTGGACCGCACTGTTGTCCTAGTCTTTGGGATAGGTAGCCATAATCATTCAGTACGGAGTCAGTGCTGTGTGTCGTTTTTCAAATGTAACTCAAGCAGTTAGAAACACGTTTTCTGAGGTCACATTTTGTGTAGGCGCATCTTGTTCATTTTCAGAAGTTGTACTCAGTAGGACTTGATGTGAAGCTGATTCGATATCCTCATTAATTGTTGAAAATGAACCACTGAACAGCTATGACTTGGATGTACTGTTACCAGTTCCGCTTTCGCTAATGTGATCGTAGAAACAAAATGCTTATCTTTATGTCCTAATCTATATATTCAGTCGTTTAATGAACTTAACTTACTTCCCAAAACTCTGGTCGCATCCATGAGCTCATTTTTCAACCTAATGCTCTGAATGAACAGCAAGATATAATTAGATTATGCGACACCTACTTTGATACCGTGTTGTGACAGTTCCCATTCGTCAGACCATCTAATCATCCGTACTTCTTAAGTACAACTGAAACCACCAATCAAAATACCGGTCCACAACGAGAATAACGGTGAAATAGAAAGCGTAAACCAGTTCTGTTTTCGACACGTAACTGCTGAAAATCTAATCGAAAAGTGTTCATCAGGCTTAACGTGGCAGTCGGTCAGCTAAATAAGGTATTCAAGTTTTAAATAACGTTGCATAGCATAATATGAAAAAATACGGTGAAATAACTTCACAAATGATTTGGTGTCCCCAAGACTTTCACGGTTCTGCAAGGAACACATTGTACAACTTCTTCGAATATAGCCCAGTAACCGCATCGCCATCGAGTTTCACAAGATTTAAGGGATACATGGCAGACGGAATATTCAATATTCCAAACTTGTGCCTACTAATATAGTAATATACACACCATCTCCGCCGTTCAACACACATCTAAGTTACAACCCGCTTTTAACACAAAAATTCTTCCATAAATATTTTATTAATTCAGCCGTTGTTTAAAACAAACCTATGTGTTCAAACCCAATGTAACATATCTAGAATGAGGGTATCAGACAAAGAAAACGGAGATATTGCTGTAAGGAAAACGAAAGAATCACTTTTCTAAACTACGGTTACAAACAAAGGATAGTTCGCTCAAAAGACACACCACGATATGTTTCATTTTTTGTATACGGGTTTCCCAAGATTAGCGCTTTCATGTGTAATAAGCGTACAGACAAATAGGAACTTCAACGAAGCTTCCCTGAGACCTGTCATGCATACCAGTAAGTTGACTACAGAATCAATGGCGTCTAATCACAAGTTACAAATAAATGACTGAGTGCAATTAATATAAAACCAATTGTCCTAAAGCACCATTCACTGATGCACCTTAACAATTAAATAAATGAACACGCATAATGGTTATCTTCCCGGTAAAATAAATAATGTCCCAACAGTGCGTACTTTTTGTTTGCCAGTTTTGAGTAGACATTTGCATCGAGACCATACCGACATTCAATTTAAGTGAAGGTGTCGCGACTAAGTCAGCAGAAGCACAAACGAGACATCACAACATTTTTGGCAAAATTGAATAGAATCAGACAGGGTTCAGAGAGGACGGATGCACGTCTGCTAAAATCACTGTCATAAACGTTGCTTGTGATACTGCGCTAAGCAAACTCATGCAATCTGTGGTTAACAAAAAACGCGAAGATTTCGCTTCTCTCGTGATCGTTGAAAGAAACTGTTTTGCTGGCTGGAAATCAACATGCATTTGCTTCTGCTTGATATTGCGTGTCTCCAACCATGAGGAAAGGAAAGTTTCATTTATATTGTAATGAGTTTAATTCCCTAAGAAAAGTTACATGTGTGCCAAATGCACTAAAGAATTCCACCCCAAACATATATATGGTTGAATGAATGGCAGCTGCGATGTACAACAGAATCCATTAAGAGTATTTATCATGCCTATTGTGCAAATGCATTCCGGTTGTCATAGTACTTCCTGTACAAATAAAAAGGCAACTATCTGGCTGAAGCAAATCAACAAGTAGGTAATTTATAGGATAGGGCTTTAAAAGTAAATGAAGCAATCTTTTGATCCAAACAAATCAACCCTTAGAGGAATAATGAATAATCGAATTTACATGGTCATTTAATTTGACGTTCTAGCAGAATGGAAAATACCGGCAGAGTTCTAGTGCCACCAGTGTTGCATAACTCATCAGTTCAGGCGCAAGCATTTATTCAGCAGCGTCGACTCAGCTAAATTTAAATGTCTGGCAAGCCAACCTCCACGATATTAATTGTACTCTCGTACTCCCACTCTCACACTCTACTCTCATACATATAATTACGACACTTCTGAGTCCAGGTGGGCCGTCCTTCGACAGCTAAACAAACAGTGAGTAACGAAAACGAAGGTTGGCCAATCGGTACTTAGTAATCGAATCAGACGCTTTTCTCACTGACTGCATTTCGGGCTCGGTAGGTCCATCCGTCCACTGGTATAACACTTTCACACAATCGTTACATAATTTCAAGCGGTCGACTTACTAGCCAGTTGTATTCCAACAGGGATTCGAGCTATCTTTTCAAGATCAGAGTACAACGTTTTAAGTGTTCCATTGTTTGTAAGCAATCCATGATCGGGCCCATATCGATATGTTAAAAAACCATTTGTAGTTTTTCCAAATGCTCCTGGGAACAACGCTACTTGGCTCAACATTATTATGTCGAACAAGGTAATGACTGGTCGTATCACCTTATTGAGTAGCATCACCAAACGACACGCAAGTTGCATTTACCCCATCAACCAGAAATCAAGGAACTAACCGCGAACGGTCAGACGCCGTCGACTGGCGACAGAAATAGCAAAAGCTGACCGACTCGAAACCCCTAAGCAATGTTCTCATAAGAATAAACACTCAGTCCATTTTGCCGCTTTAACCACAGACCGTCTCGAGCAGAAATGAAAATCGGGGCATGTCATTGAAAAGAGCAATAATAGATCACACCGCAGTGTTTCGTCTAAAAAAGAAATAATCAAAACATATTATTTACTGCATCGAAATATTGGACTAGAATAAAGTGCCGATTTATGACCAAAGAGCAAGGCGTGCCAAACTTAGGTAGAGGTATCGTAATCACTGAGTCCCATCTTATTTCAACCCCCCAGATGAACAATTCATGTACACGTTGATGGCTTCCCTTCCTCCAAGAATGTCGCAACGAGCAAATAAATATCCCCGCTTCAGATTCATAACTACATCCAGTTCAAATAAAACAATCCTGGGCATTGTGCGTAACGATCGCCTCCAGGGAAACGCACACTTGACTTCAATTACCAACTTATCAAAACGGAGGTGTGGTCATCGCAGGCGCCACAACCTGATATACAAAATCCAACAAAATATTGTGTTGTTAATCACATGATCGCCATTCGATAATTGGTGCACTAAGTCTCGTGTGTTTTAACCTTCCAGAATCACGATCCCTTAGACTGAAAAGTAAGCGGGGAGTAGTTGGAAAACAAAGGTTTTCTATCAGCAATGCCAATGACGTTGCCACATTCAGATACACCGTGCGTCAACCGAACTCATCACACTGTGGTATGCATCGACTACATGGAGGAACACCAGATTACGCTGACCAAACAAACAAAGTTATTCTACTTGCTACTAATTTACTCCACAATGCATCCAACGCGGCGCGCGCAGCACCGGACAATCGGTGGATAGTTCCAAATATAGGAATAACCAAGAAAATAGGTGCAAGCACAATAGTAGTAAAACCTTCAATCGGGAAGCTGCTAACGAGTCCCAAGCTTCTCCTACCCAGGAAAGGTTAGCGCTTGACGGGAGACATGACGCTGCTTTTGTGATTTACTGCAAATGGTCTGTGTTTTTAATGACGAGAATTTCTGTGTCACCCAAGTGCAGATCATGCAATCCTAGGTTGCTATTCTAGCAAACTGTTGCTATTCTAGAGAACTCTGCCAGTTTCCGTAGCATATAACCATCAGAAGTTTGGCTGATGGTCCCTGATTCACGATCACATGCTGGTAGTTACTCAACGGGGCTGCAAGTTATTTGAAAACGTCTGCTGTGGAGATTAACAAAGTGCCGGATCTAGGATTCGTCATAATATCCAGATGCTAATCACATGATGCTGAACTTCAGAGCTACCATGGTCAGGAGTGTAGTAATGATACCTTAGTATAATCAAAGATTGGTGAGTCCAGGAAAAACCAAATATCAGCCGGTCTCACATATGTCAAACTGTACTATGGTATTCGGACTAAAACACTCAAATAATTCTCACTTATAACATATGATTACTTTATAATAACACAAATATCATTACCAGTAAACTATGGACGATTCACCTGCGTCAGGCATCGATTTCATGTAGTCTCATCAATGGAACAGAGAAATGTTTGAGTGAAGTGAGTATTAACACTGAACTCCTACTGTCTTAAATGATGTGCTGCGCAAACATCAACCGAATAGATGAGGTGATGTATTAATTCTATCATCGCAGTTAGATACATCTCGATCTCATAAACGAGCCGGCGCTCCAGATTGTCGACGCTTTTTGTACTGCTTTCCCCTAGGCTCCGGTAACGAATGTTTTAAGGCCTCCTGTAGCGCTGTTTGTCGTCCACTTCATAATTGGTTAATCTCTTATTTTACACGCTGAAGACTCTCCAGGCCGTGGCACAGACACGTTCTCCTTGTTAAATAACACAAAATGCAAGCAATAGTCATTTCCTCTCCTCTAACAGATGTCTTCAAAATCGTAAAAAATGGGCAACCCAGTGGATCACCGGTCTAGGATTATTTTACTAACAGAGTATGATTCAAGAGTAGATGGAAATGGGGTATTGCCCACCCGAAAACACTGCACAGCCACGACGCGTTTCGATGTAATTTTCATCTGATCAGGTGGAGACAGCAGCATTTGAACCCACGGCCGTTGGAATAGCAGCCAACACTGCTACCCCTACTGTGGTTTACATAGTACAGACATAGTACGCGTATCACAATCAATGATCTATTTGTAGATTGCGCGGCACCACCGGCAGATACATCCGCCCGTAACACCACTTATAATCCTTTAGTGTCCCTCTCAAGTTTTACTTGGTATCATTAATGGACATGGCTGCCTAAAATTTGGTGTCAGAGCAGAAATGCGTGCAAATTTTATCCTGGAAATTTCGACACCAATCTCGGAGCTCTCTTGGTGACAAAAACAACGAAGTAGATTTGGGGTTCGCATGTTTCCTTGCGTTGTATAGAAATATATATCAACGGCTTGTAAGATATTGTTTCTTAACTAATGGACAATAAGTATGCATAGAAATGATAATGCTCATACATGGGTGTGAATGTACTATTAATTTTAACATCTTATACAATGTTTGGTCCATCCATGTTGGTTCATCGAGTGCTTTTTCGTATAAGCGAATGTATTATGCCATGTTTTCACTTCATGTTATGTCCAGTTTGCTGGCGGATGGTGTGGGTTCTTTACAAACCTTGATTGCGGTTGCTAGGGTGTTTCATAAGACGGAATATTTGATGTGGGAAAATTTGGACCGCACTGTTGTCCTAGTCTTTGGGATAGGTAGCCATAATCATTCAGTACGGAGTCAGTGCTGTGTGTCGTTTTTCAAATGTAACTCAAGCAGTTAGAAACACGTTTTCTGAGGTCACATTTTGTGTAGGCGCATCTTGTTCATTTTCAGAAGTTGTACTCAGTAGGACTTGATGTGAAGCTGATTCAATATTCTCATTAATTGTTGAAAATGAACCACTGAACAGCTATGACTTGGATGTACTGTACGTTTTGCACATGTTTCACGTCCATGTACCGCAAGCTGCGTAAATGAAGTTGTACTCTTCAAGGAAAACACGAGTGGGAGTTTCAAATATTCCGAGTTTGGCGGCATCCGTGTGGATGTTGTGCTACTTGCCACCAACGAATCATCTGACTAGAGATACTTTTCATTTGGCTTATTCAAAAGAGTAGAATTTGGAAATGTGGCGGATTTCAGGATCTTGTGCAGATTGCCGAATGGAGATGGATTTTGTGTTTCAATTTAAATGACCTTCCAATGATGCGGTCAAAAATATGATGAAATATTTTACATTACAGCCTAAAATTCTAGAATGAACAAGTCAGATTATAAGGCAAGTGGGTGGAGATCATGTAGAATTCAATGTACTGTTTCCTGAACCTCATCACATTGGCATTTACAGATAATTCTGAAGTCGTCGGCAAATAAATAAGCAGGTCATTTCAGCTAGGTATGCAAAAAACATTGATGTAGAGGTGAAAATGCAAAGCGCTAAGAACAGTTCCTTGGAATGGGCGTGTGGGAGAGCGGGGTCATTCAAATGACTATCTGAAGTCCATTGCTAATGTAAAATGATGACCAAATTAAAGCAGTTTTCGAAATCAAAAGGATTCCAATTCTTCAATAATTTATGTGAGGTCCAAGGTTAATTGATTTTCTGGATTTATAAAGCCAAAAATTATTGCAAAACTGGCTTTTGACAACCTGAGGTTTAGGATATATCGTCCACATACTGTGGTACACTAATTTTCGATAACTCCGTTTAGGTTGTAGTTCTCCAACTTACTCACAAATACGTCCGCTAAAAATGATCGTAACTTTTAACCCATTGCGACTCAATACTTCTCTCTGCAGATGTTCCCCTTGAACGGGAATTGTACGTTCCTGGCACAAATCAGAAGCGACTGTTTAAGTCGCTCTTTCGGGAGGCCGGCATCCACATGGTGCAATCGAACCGCATCCCATAGTTAATCTATCGTCTCCACCAGCGGATCATTGCTGAAAAGCGACAATAAATGAAGAGAAACATTTATCTTTCGGTTTTCTGCCCATGGAAGATTTATCAGAGGACTGACCGAGAGGGCCAGGGAACACAGTCCAGTTTGGCTTTATAGCGGCGTGACTAGATCAGTTACAATCACAGAGCACATGAGGCGTTCCAACCGACCTACCGCGTACCCAGATGCCACACACAACAGCGGTTAGATTTCGGCTATTGCCAGTGGCCGAGGCGATAGCCAACACCCTTCATGAACCTGACCTATGTGTGCACAAGATAATTGTGCAGACGCTAACTCTACCCTGGTCCAATGTAGCACGGACACATATGGTGGACAACACCACACACGCAAACACACTGCTGATCGTCGTGGTGTGAATCGCTTTGCTTGGTCACTCAGACCATCTGGGATTTGAACCTTTACACTTAGCTGATGTTTACGTCCATGTCATTCATTTGCGGTGTATTAGCCTGATGAGGAACTGCTGCAAACGAGCTCGTTCGATAAGATTTTTCCAATGTGTACTCCCGGGATATATTATCAGTTGAAAGACTAAGGATCCCACTGCGTTTAATGGGCTTAACCAGTAAGTTAATTTCCGTACCACGGTTCGGTAGCGAAGGCAACGGTTCAGTTCTTTGATGAGTGAATTTTGTGTTGTGAATATCTGTAAGAATTTTGTAAAATGCTCCAACGGAATAGGATTGATCCTAGTAATACTGTACTGAAGTGTCATGCATTACAGGAACGTGACGCGGTTGCCTGTAGACTTGATGATTTGGTGGGTAATCACTGCATTTATTCTCCAACGCTGAGAAACCTTAATGTGGCGGAACTCTCGCGATTCGATGCATTTGTTCAACGTGTGGTGACAAAGCAAGTTGACGGACGACCACTCTCATTGCGTCAGCAGATTGCCTCGACTAAGGCAAACACCCTGTTCCCATCTGATGCTGTAAGGTATATCCAGAATATTTCCTCTTACATCTGCGTAAAACGCTACATGAGGCAATTTTACTCGGTACGAAATTTTGTTTTCCTCTTAACAATACCATTCAGCGGGATGTAGAATTCCAGCCTAAAATGCACATTCCCAAGAAGCTGTGCTTAAACTCTCGTCAGTATTAGCTGCTGAGCATTTTATATTCACCTTGATCAATCATGCTATTAGTACCTGAAGCGCAAAAATAAACACAGGTATCTAATGACGCCCTCAAAACGCTTAAAATGAACGAACATGTGCCGCTATCTTGGCTGGATCAACGAGCGGTAATTTTCCTAATGCACAAACTCCAATGGACAAATCGCTAAGATTAATGCCATCCTCAGCGATCATTCAAAATATCCAATGACGGAGAAAGAGAAAGACCAAACGGCGTCGACAGAAAAGACAGTCACAAAACTACTACACTGCTTGAAGCAAGCGATTGGGATTGACTTAGTGGTTTTCGAGTACACTCGTCCACCAATTTCCACGCGTTCCATGTATTTATGGCTTACTGAAATTGCATAAAGGACTTCCATTGAGGCCAATGTTAGACATGTGTTATTCTCCATATCACTCAACAGCGAAATGGCTCGCTAAGCTTCTAGAACCGATCAGAAAACTCCTATCCAAACACAGCCTCAGAGATACATTTAGCTTCGTAGACTCCATAAGCCATGTGCAGTTAACCGAAAGATAAATGTTTCTCTTCATTTATTGTAGCTCTTCACCAATGTTCCGCTGGAGGAGACGATAGATTGCCTATGCGATGCTGTTCGATTGCGCCATGTGGATGTCTGCCTCTCGAACGAGCGACTTAAACAGTCGCTTCTGGTGTTTTCCAGGAACCTACAATTCCAGTTCGAAGGGAAAATCTATAAGCAGAGGGACAGAGTTGCAATGGGCTCTCTGTTAGGTCCAATATTAGCAGAAGTATTTATGATTAAAATAGAGAAAAACAATCTAAAAGGAGTTATCGATAATTAGTCCACCACGGACGATATGTGGACGATATATTCTGCATCTCAGATAGTCATATTTGCACGGATGAATTAGTGAGGCAATTTAACTCAGCCGACGCAAACATAAAATACATCATTTAATCTGAGTGCAACAATTAATTGTCGAACATACGGGTTCAGCTTAACCAAAATTTTGACGCGTTTGTCCAGCGCAGTGTCCATAGAAAGGAAACGTGGAATGGGCTATATACTCACTTTGCCAGCTTCGTTTTGCTTAGCCAGAAAGGGAAAAATAATGGGTGCCTAACCGAGCGAGCAAGAAGGATAGGTAGTATGGACGTGCTTTCGGAAGAGCTAAACTTTGTACGTTGAGTTCCGCAACAACTGCGCCAAAACAGTGAGCTGAAGCAAATAGATAGTCCACACAATTTGGATTCAAAAGGCAGAAATTTTTGTCTGATGTCTGTTGTTAGGTCCGTTCATAATATTCCCAAAGCTTCCACGCTTTTGAATTGTGTTATTCATTAAACCTAGCACATTGAAACTCCTGGGAGGCACACCACGTTAGCTAAACCACATGATCCAGACGCAAGGAGCAAAACAGTATTTAACTTCTATTTATGACCACGCCGGCGCGAAAAACTCTTGTTATAGCCATGAGCGATCAAGAAAATACTCTGTCCAACACCGACTCCCAATGAAAACATCCTTGTGTCTCCTCAAGACGCACCACACCCAAATGGACAGCCAAACAACGGACTCTACGCATTCTTACACGTGCTTAGGGCTCGAGCAGACGTTATTGCAACCGACTGCATTCTGACGTGGCTTAATATCCCCCATAAAATCAAACGTCATAAGTCTCTCTATTTTATATAGCATTATTGTTTGAGAGATAGCAGTATCAGTTATGTTAGCAGCTAACCTACTGCTTGTGTACCCAGTCATGATATGAGCAACATGAATGCCCGTCAAGCCAGTGCCAAAGGCTGTTTAGGGGACTGATTTTATTAATTTATGGCTTGCGTTTGTACAGCGAACAAAAACACTTCAGTTTTCTCTTGAAATTCGGTACGACTATGTCGAAAAATATGTGTCCATTGTCCACATGTGACATGTGATGGGTGATGTCACAGGACTAACCAATTTATTTCGTTGAGCGAGCATGTAATATTGAAACTGTTGTTAAAACGTGGACGAAACTGATGGTGGAGATGGTGTTCTTCTTAGCATCCAATTTAAACGTCGTTGCCGAATGGACAAGAAATTTTCATTTTGGTCGACTTGTTGATCTAAATATCTGAGGAAATCCATGCTGACGACAGCAAACTGGACTGCATCAATAGCGGGCCCCTAGCCATTTTTCCATTGGAGACCTATATTTATTGGTTGTGCAGCTCTACGCCTTTGTGAGGATAAGCTTGCTATCTGCAGCAAAAGACTGAAAAAGGGAGGAATATATCAACCACATTGTTGCTGTAGAAATCCCGGTTGTTATGTTCCCGGTAAGAACCAATATCCTGATTCGTTACGCGCAGCGTTATTTTATTTTATTTGCGTGATGAATTTGCTATGATATTGGTAACAAGGGGTTTATTTACGCATACATTACTTAGTCCTAGGGCGAAAGCATTTTTGATACATGAACTTTTTATTGCGTAGTAGCGCACTGGGTTTAGTTTGCATGCCCCAACATCCGGTGGACGATATATAGCTTGAGTGAGCTCAATATTGCGGTGTAAGCCGCTAGCTCGGGTAAACAATTTGGCTGATACCATACTGCTGTGTCATCAAATTATAGGCCGCAATGACCATTGATGGTAGCAAGTGGATTAATCGAGGGTCAATAAACAATTACAAATGGTCTTAATGGCGGATAGAGCTACGAGTGTTGCAGCATATATCACCTATGGTCCAATAATAGTCGCACGCTTCTTGTGTCTGTCCTATATAAAACACCAAATTTTGTGTATGCGGAATTCAATGCGTGGTCCGTGCTACACTAGCTGTAGAACCAGGATCAGGCGCTTCTCCGCTTCTGCGGCTAATGCAATGTATTGTCTTCTGCTTGCCCTCACTTGGGAGTATTTTAGTCAGCCGCAAAAAAGCTGGCGACATTCAACCACATATGTTGTCATACTTGGATTTTTGTTCGCTTTATCTTGTCAGATTCGTCGTTAGTCCAAAACTGTTCTAACAACAGGGATATTGGCCCAACGCCAGTTGTGACAAAATTATTCGTCTCGATTCTCGTTCGTCGCCTCACAGCGGAACAGGAATCTCGGATTAGGGAAGAACGGGCCGGTTTCCGTCAAGGAAGTGGCTACATAGACCCTATATTCACTTTGCGGCAGGTGCTAAAGCAGCGGCGCGCATACCGCAGACCGACATTAGCTGTGTTCCTCGATTTCAAGAGTGCGTTCGATTCAATCGATCGATCGATCCTGTTCGAAATAGTTGCACGGAAAGATGTTCCCTTGAAATATGTGAACATGCTTCCTGGTCTATACTCGCACAGTACAGGCCGTGTCAGGATTTACCATATCCTATCGGACAGCTTTCCGACTACACTTAGCGTTCGTCAGGGTTGTCCGATCATTTTTGTTCAATTTCCTCTTGGATTAAATCATAGATTGTTTCATTGCGGAATTTCACGATGTATGCGTTGAAGTGCTGCCTGGTGAAAGGTTAGTTGATCTAGATTATGCGAACGATATCGTCTTCCTTTTAGACCATGTTACGGCGACACAATCAACCATGATTAGACTGTCCAGAGTGGTCCCATTATTTGGTATACACTTCGCACCTACAAAGTGCAAAGTGTTGCTGCAGGACCATGAACCACTTGACGACCCCTTGACGTTTGCTAAGGAGGAACTCGAGGTGGTTAATCAAATCACTTATCTTGGCACATGCGTCAGCAACGATGGGTGAGTAGAAACTGCTGTCAGCTCAAGCATTGCAAAAGCCAGAGCTACCATCTTGAACCTGCGGCATCTTTGGCGACAGAAAGGAAATTCCCTGTGTTTGCAAGGCGTGTATACAAGACCACATTGAGGGCTCTTCAGACTTAAGGTAGTGAGTCTTGGCCCCTTCGGTCTGAAGATCTGAAGCGCATTCAAGTCTTTGATCATCGTTGTCTGCGAAGCACTGCTGTTGTCGGATGGCACCAGCGGGTTCGCAACGATGATTTGGTAGGCGAGTACTAGGTAGTGACAATCATACTGGATCCTTAGAACAACAGATACCACTGTACAAGTTGCTTTGGCTCGGGCACATGCTACACGCTTACCTTGAAGGGCCTTGTTCATTATACCAGGTATAGGGAGGCTCAAGGCTCATGGTGAACAGAAGTTGACTTGGCAGCGGGAAAAGAATTCATTGACGACCAAACTGAGTGCCGTTGGTCCGTCTCGTCATCCTGGCTGGGGTCCACGTGACTCGCCTTGTGATTGGCTAGAGACTTTACAGGACATGGCTTGCAACCGACATCAGTGGCGCATCTGCTGCCGTCCCCTAACCAGATTGTCTATTTAGAGTGTGTTTTGTGCTGAGTTATCTGCCAGGCAATGGCTGATTATGACGCGGAGCAGTGAAAGCCGTAAGGAAGCTGTCCACCGATGCCGACTTATATATGCATGATAGCCAGCAGTTTGTGACGGTATGTTGTCTACACAAGGTGTAGTCGTCTTGACCCTGAATGTTTGCGTAGAGCATTAAGGTTTCCAGGAAAGTCTTCCTTCTCATCCTCTTCTTATTCTTTATTTCATACGTCTCCATGGTTGTATGGCAGCAAAGCATCCGTTCAAAGGGCTGATATACTGCTGTTGATAATGATGAGGATTATCCAAGGAAAGTCCGTGGCAAGTGAACAATCCTGGTGAGTAATGATGAGAGGGAGCATAGCTTTATTCCCCGTCGCTCATCAGATATAGTGAATTTACCGAAACTTGTATAAAAGCAAGCACCAAGCAGATTGAAAACGTAAGCTCAGAGATGCTTATCAGAATTTGGCTTGTACGTGGCCTATATTACAGATAGACTAAGTAAAACATAATGCCAAAGTTAATGGCAGGTCAGTGTTTTATTATCTCACAGTGGAAAAGAATCGAAGTATAGCGACAATTGTTCTAGGAGCACCTGATACTGAACCTGTGACGTACGATGTAGGTCGTTACGAAATAGTTTATGACCATAGTAGAGCATACAGCGGTATGTATAAAAGGGCTGAGAATTTGAATGACAACAAAATTACGTCTTGAACATTTGCAAAACCGTGCGAACACTATTTAGAAAGCCGCTTGTTCGACAGTGAGCAGCGGGAGTAAGTTGATGTAGAATGGCGGTTGTCGTCGTCCACTGAGGCCGTAAGAGGCGAATATGTGGTATTGACACGTGTCAATGGTTAAGTTTGTGATAACGTCTTACCTAAGGCGGCAGATGATCGCACCTGTCGGCTATACGGAGAGAATTAATGAACACTCCATTGTATTCGCACCGTGTGCGATCTCCCTCAACGGCTACGCAAACCAGACTTTGCATCTAGAAAGCAACACCTAAGTACACAGTATTTTACTTTACCAATATTTTATTTATCATGCTACTTGGTAACTGTACTGATGTCATTTGCGTATCTCTTCCTATATCGGTTTCATTCAAATATGGTTGTCCAAAACTTTAATCTATGACGTCTAAATTTTAAAGAAATCATCAACCGTTTGTCTGGGATAATTATTCTCAAGCCTGTGCAATTGGCTGTTAGACTGACCTCCAGAAGATACACATACACAATGTTAGTACTATAGTTCATGAGGTTCCATGCGTCTTTATCCAGTTTGTGGCAGCTCATACTTAGGTCTGACAAGCGCATGTGCATATGTTTTATTTGAACTGGCATGGGACACGGATGACGCCGATCCGTGTAAATTTGCATACCGAATAAATTCCACGATGACACTGATACCGCTTTCGTATGGCCAACCTAGCGCAGGGATGCGGCACCTTGGCAAACCAAAAATAACATTACCAGAATATAAATCAGGGGTTTCTGCAAAACTCATGTTGCTTTCAGAATTTGCGAATCCAAGACAAATTTGATGGATGTGTATTCCGTGGGAAGCTCAAATGGGCGGTTGTGCAATTGCAGCAGAAGGCACTGTTGTACGCGGAATAGAAGCACGATGCATACGCTCCCATTCGATTTACTAATCCAGGCCAATGATGCGGCGTATGTGGTACGTTTAGCTCCGTGATGGGTATACTTGCATTTGCGAAGTAGATTTGTTTGAGCTCTCCGGTATGGATGTGCCTGATGTGAACGATGACAAGGTGCCTACCTGAATATTACCCACTACCTCGTCCATACTGTCTCCAGAAGACAGTTGCTCATTGCTGGAGGGGACGGAGTGCACCCTTCTTGTGATGACGCTAGGCTCTATGATTAGTTGCATCCTGTGTGGAACGGGCGACGGTACAGCCACAGTCATATGTACATCTGATGTCCATGGTTTCCCAATTAGGCCGGATGCTTCGGTTCCGCTCCTTGACGGAATGTGGGCCCGTTGATGAAACGTGGCTCCTATCCACCTGCCTCCCGGTCTTATTCCTTCGGTTTTATACCGGATTTGTGGTGTGTGTGGGCGGAACTGTGGCTGGTGCAGCGCAAGCAATCCCTCTGTGGGAGCAGGCATCCTGTGGCAGTCCCCATGGAGGTCACGGTGAGAGGCAAATCAGTATACCCGCGCCGCACATTCTGTTTTTAGGAAAAGTGTTGTTGCTTATTCACATACCAGAAAAACTTTTATTTTTATTCTAAAGAGATAGAAAGAAAGGAAGAAAGTAAGCATTTCAATATATACATATATATATATATTGGATGCATCCAGTAGGGTTTTGACTGTCGTTGCATTCCACACGGGCACAGTCACAGTACACTTGCGCCTACAGAAGACCATGGTTGCCTTGCACTTCGCCGACTGCAGCTCTATCCACACACACGATATAATGTGTAAACCCGCAGGAATACTATCAGGAGGCACGTGGATTGGATTTACGTTTCAGTGACGCAGACGGCCATAGACTATAAAACAGCACACACAGGCACACTGTATTTCGGTTTTCAGACGTACACAAATCTTTAACCTTTAGCGTAGTCCGCTCCAGGCTGTATGGAACCACACTTAGAGCCTAGCACATCCATAAGGGTTGCGAAGTCCCTCCCCTCCAGCAATCACCAAATGTCTCGTAAAGCCATTAAAGAGAGGTTGTGGTTAATACGGTAGCCTCCTTGTCAATATGCACATCAATTGCATCCAAACCGTGGATGTCAAGCAACATCCGGTAACCTGAAATAACCATAACAAATGAAATAAAAAGAATAAAGTTCACTGACATGCCAAATTCACTCTTCACAAATTTAGCATATGAAGAAAATGAGTTATCAACATAACCACATAAAAATAGATGAAAAAACATGACAAACGCAAATACCATAACGAAAATTATCAATTTTCGTTTAATCGAAGGATAAAAGTAAATGGGAGATTATTCAGACACACATTAAACTGAGGTAACAAAGCAAGTATAAAGAGCATATAGCAGGCCGACCAGCTCAAATAAAGAAACTCAACATGCAAGCACGTGGATAGTACATCGAATACAGCGTATCTAACAACGCTGCGTCTGTTCGGCTTACTTTTCCAGCTGGACCTGTTGTCTTTTCGAAGTGGGTCCCGAGTGGCCTCGGTTCACTAGGCTTATCTGACTCAGGCACTCGTGACCGCATGTGCTACAGCACCATGCGCTCGACGCCGATGGAGTACACAACATCGGCGCCCGTCGCTTCCGCACCTGCTGTTTCTTCTCCGCATACACAAGCGCATTATGTTGCACCTAGGCACCTGCCTTCGTAATCAGATCGTACATTACACGCCGATCAACCGCCATCGATTTAAGTACTACAATTAACTGGAAGGGTATAGCCTCACCTTCCTCAATGTCTGAAAACCAAGCTTCAGTCTTCTCGCATGGAGCTTCTCCATACTCTGCTGATCATATAAAACCCGATTCGGTATCCGTATCGAATCAATACACCAGACATGACCGAGCGCCATTGCGGAATGCACCTCCGGTAAAGGCTGAAAGGAAACGACAGTATTGTGTGCCTTCACGGTGAGCCCGAATTTGGCTGCTGTCTAAGCCAGAGCACTAGTCATATGCTGCAACTCATCTGCGCTTTGTGCGAACCAAGCAGACTTCAGCGAACAGTAACATACGGATAGTTGTCTCACGGACCAGGGTTCTGGCATCAAAACCAGGTATGGTTTGCAAACGCCATCATTGCGGTGCGCCACATGAACACCGTAAGCATCAGCAACGTCAAATTTACGTGACATCGTGAGATAAATATAAATATTGAACTGGGCATGAGCTAAGATACAGTCTTGCTTCACTCCAGAGACAACTGTAAAGTCGTCGGAGTTCTGTCCAATCAGCTGCACCTTCGCCCGCATACCACTGTGCAGACCTTCAATTAGACTTGCAAAAATTAGGCGAACAAGAAAACCTACCCAACACCAGTCACAAAGTTGCTGTGTTGGCGATTCCCAAAAGTAGTACGCATAGTCAGCACTAGATATTTGCAACCTCCCATATACATATATAAATGTTAATATACCTATGTGAGAAATTTTTCTAAAATTGACATCTCATTTTGTATAGATAGCATAACGCTTATGGATGAGTGTACATTAACTTCTATTCTTAGCTTTTAAAGACACTTGTTCCATCCTGGTATAGTACATTAGATGATTAGTCGGATAAGAATATTGCTAATACCGCTATCAGATCGAAGAAAATACCGGCTTTAGTGCGGACTGACGTAGGGTATTCACGTATCATTATCACATTTAGCAGACCGCTGCATAAGGCGGTATATCACAAAAGGAAAAAAATTGGTTTTCACCATTGTTCCAGCCCTTGGTATTAGTAGCAAAAATATGTGATTGCATAATCCTTGATGTTTATCGCGTTTCAAAGTAAAATTGACCAGGGTGCAGATCTCTGGATGTAACAAACTCTGCAGTAACATTGTATTATGCTACAGTTGTTGCAGCCAGTAGGGTCCCATATGAAGCTGCGAAAATGTACTTTTTAACTTAGGGTAGACGATCCACTTTTCGGTCTATCATCTGTACGTTACAGTGTTCAAGGATGGAACGCATAAGGGTTCTGCATACCTCGAGTTTGGCAAGGGCTACATGGATTAGCTGTCGTGTGCTAGACACGAATTGTCGGGCTTCAGCAACAGGGTGTTAGAATGCTCAGAAAATCGCAAGTTAGAAGAATACTGTTTTCCATTATCATATGTGGACTAATGCATAAACATAGTTTTCTTGTTTACTTTACTGATCATTCGGGGATGAAGCAACCATATAACGCTTGATTTTTTAGCCAAGAACTTAATTTTCACAGGTCATACCATTAGTTAAGAGAGCAGAACTCATCTCGCATAAATTGGTGTGTTCTGAATCTTATAGTACTGGAGATTATAGACAACCTTGCTGTCGTCTGCGAACCAAAAGATTAGGTCATTTTGGATGGACATGCCAGTATCATTGATGTGTGTGACGAAAATCACAGGGCCATGTGTACCTTGGATTGGACGTGGGGAAGATTGGATTGCACCCAAAGTGACTATCAGCAATCGGTTACAAAGTTAAGAAAAAAGCAAAGTGAAAACAGGGCTCATGATTCCTAATTATTCTAGTTCTTTCAATGGCCGTTTGCGAGGCACATAGTCAAAAACCCTTTACTATGGTCCAAAATTAATAGTATGATTCAAAACAGTTGTCCTAAAATTATGACAAATAAATTAATGTAGTGGAACTGATAGGTCGTGCAATAAATTCTCGCAAGAAAAACGTATTGATATATGACAAACCGGTTCAGAGAATAAAGGATTTCTATCAGAATTTGCTTGTTTAATATTTTAAACAGGATGGTGTTTCTGGGAGTAAGATGAATCAGTCGGTATATAGCAACATGTTGTTTGAAATCTCTTTTATGGCATGGGGTTATGGCCAATATTTTCCATTGAACTAGAAATTGGCTAGTTTGCGCTAATCAGTCCGTGAAGTAAAGTCGAAGACATTCTGTAGGCACCCCCCGACGGGTTAGTATTCAATGTCCGTTTAGTTGAAGTGGCTAGAAATGGGATAGAATTGATAATGTGTAGCACATCTGGGAAGCTCGGGTATCTCGCCGCATGGTTGTCCACTGTGTTCCAATGTTTTCTTAACTGGGAAAAAATGGTCATGTTCGCTGTTCCAGAACTTTTGCCCAGCGGCAGACGTTTACTAGGCATCTTATTGTAATTTATTCTGGTGGAACGAGTTTTGATTTCAAAATTTACCGTAGAGGAGCTGCTAACGTCAGGTGCAATTTATATATCAGACTCACAGCAACTATGATATGGTCACAAAAATTCAGCGGTATTAGAATAGCCAGAATTATGGTTGCGACCTAGCTGAAATTTTTACGTTGTGCACTTGGTTCTACTCCGTGAGACCGTCTTTATACGGCTTACATTGTAGAAATTACAAGTCAGACGATTAGGCAAGTGGGTGAAGATCATGTCGAATTCAAAGTAGTGTTTTCGGAATCAAATCACACTGGCATTTACAGAAAATTCTGATGTCGTCGGCAAATAGATGGGTAGGTCATTTCAGCTAGGTATGCAAATAACATTGATGTAGAGGTGAAAATACAAAGCGCTAAGAACAGTTCCTTGGAATAGGCATTTGGAAGAGCGGGGTCAATCAAATGACTCTCTGAAATCTACTGCTAAGCTAAAATGATGACCAAATTAAAGCAGTTTCCGAAATCCAAAGGATTCCAATTCGTCAATAACTTTTGCGAGATGAAAGGTTACTTGTTCAAATGGATTTAAAAATAAAATTACGGTAGCTAAACTGGCCTGTGACAGTCTGAGATTTATTAAGTATCGTAAACATACCGTCGGTAGTAGACTAATTTGTTGATAACTCTGTTTAGATTGTTGTTCTCTAACTTACTCATAAATACGTCTGCGAAGAATGGTCGTAACAGGAAGCCTATTGGGATCCCGTCCTTCTATCTGCAAATGTTCCGTCGAACAGGAATTGTATGTTCCTGGAAAACATCAGAAACAACTGTTTAAGTCGCTCGTTCGAGAGGCCGACATCCACATGGGGCAATCGAACGGCATCGCATAGGTAATGTATCGTCTCCACAAGCGGATCACTGTTGAAGAGCAGCAATAAATGCAGAGAAAACATTTGCCTTCCGGGTAATGCAGATGGAAGATTTACCAAAAGACTTTCCGAGAGAGCCGGGAACACTGTCTCGATTGGCTGTATAGCGGCGTGACTAGATCAGTGACAATCGCAGTGTCTACTCAGCTGATAGACTCGAGCCACCAGGTCAGAGGGCATGCGGCGTTCCAGCCCATCTACCGCGTACCCAGATGCCACAAAAGAGCGCTTAGATGTCGTCTACTGGCATCGGCCGAGGCAATGGCCGTCACAATTCATGACCCCCACATTAGTGCG
>OX104069.1:18116665-18254976 GCA_944474145.2 Dicrocoelium dendriticum
TCTCAGGTGTCTCAATAAATGTATGCAGTCCACTGCATACATCCCACTTCGGCGCAACACTTCCGTGCCTGCATCTCTGGCGCCCCAGCTGATCCGCAAAATTCGTCGCAGACCCTGCTGATGGAACCGCTCGAGATATCGCACATCCCGACGGTACATCGTCCACGTTTCACTGCCGTATAGAAGAACGGACAGTACCATGGATTTGTACACCATCAGCTTCGTGCCAATGCTAAGCTGATGGTTGTTCCACACTCGGTACTCTAGCTTCCCGAATGCCGCTGCCGCCTTCGACACGCGATTACGCAACTCAACGTGTAGCTGCTGATCAGTCGACATCACACTCCCAATACTTCAGCACCAATGCTGATTTGTGGCAATATTGAAGATTGCAGCTCCTGTGAAGGCTGAAAGAGACAGACAGTTTTGCTTGTATTGATGGTGAGCCCGAATTTGGCCG
Organism: Dicrocoelium dendriticum; assembly: GCA_944474145.2. Lineage (NCBI taxonomy): Eukaryota > Metazoa > Platyhelminthes > Trematoda > Plagiorchiida > Dicrocoeliidae > Dicrocoelium > Dicrocoelium dendriticum. Next base: position 18,117,126 of record OX104069.1, read on the forward strand.
CTGTCGAAGCCAGAGCACTAGTCATGTGATGCAACTCATCCGCGCTGTGTGAAAACAACGCACAGTCGTCAGCAAACAGCAACATACGGATAGTTGTCTCACAGACTAGAGTTCTCGAACCGAAACGACGGATGTTCATCAAACCACCATCAATACGGTGCTCCACACGAACACCGTAACCACAAGCCGCATCAAAAGCACAAGACAACATTGCAAGAAGATAGATATTAAACAGGGCAGGAGCTAACCCACAGTTTTGCTTCACACCAGAGACAACTGTAATGTCATCAAAGGTCTCTCCACTCAGCTGCACCCTCGCTCGCATACCACTGTGCAGACATTCAATTAAACTTACAAACTTACGCGGGCAACCAAACTTACCCAACACCAGCCACAGTGCCTCGCGGTTCACCGTATCAAATGCCTTGGTGAAATCAACAAAAAGCGAGTACAAAGGCTGGTGTCGTTCTCTGCACTTCTCTTGCAACTGACGAGCCGCAAACACCATATCTATAGTGCTGCGACCCGAACGGAATCCACATTGCTCTTCCGCCACGTTACCTTCCACAATCTGACTCACGAGGCGATTGAGCAGGATTCGGGCAATCACCTTGCCCACACAACTCAGCAAGTTGATGCCACGATAAATCGTGCAACATTGCTTGCTACCTTTGCCCTTGTACAGTGCTAGCACAAGGGCATCCTTCAGCTCAGAAGGCACCTCCTCCTCAATCCACACGCGTTGCACCAAGTGGTGCAGCGCAGTCAACAACGCAAGTCCACCGTGTTTCAATTCTTCAGGTGGGATCCCGTCACCTCCAGCACATTTGCCGTTTCGCAGCTGAGCAAGTGCTCTCTGCGTCTCATCCAGTCTCGGCGTATCCGCCAGATTCGCCTTCCCATCGTGCTGCTTCAGGCCATTCAATGTAGGCCAGTCGATCTCTGAACGGTTGTTCAAGAGACAGTCAAAGTGTTTCCGCCAGACCTGCATTATGTCTGCAGTCTGGGTGCAGGTAGCGCCTGAACTACCATCGATCAGTGTCCTCAGCGGCTCCAATCTCGGTCCATACACCGCCTTCAAGGAGTCAAAGAATTCCTTGTGTTGACGGCGTTCGGCGTAGCATTCCATCTGCTTCGCCTTCTCCGTCCACCATGCATTTTTAATGCGACGGAGCTCTCCGGTCAGTCGCCGTCGAAATTTGCGAAACTGACTACTCTTCCCCAAGTCACTGGGGTCTGCAACATGTGCAGCAAATGCTGTATTCTTCTCTGACACCAATGCGTCAATCGTCACATTGTTGTCATCAAACCAATCAGGCCGCTTACAGTTTGCGCGCCCGATGGTCTCCTCCGCAGCAGCTGTCACCTGGTCGCGAATGTTGTGCCACAGGTCGCCCACTGTGGCTATGCAGACCACATCACCACACAGGCGTGCAGCCATCGTCTTCTCCAGCTCAGTACGTTTCGCCACAGTGCCGAGGGAGAGAATGTTAAATTTACGCCGATTCACAGCGGGAGTGCAATACATCGATTTACGAAAATATATGTACAGTTTGGTCCGAACCAATTTGTGATCAGTGCCACACTCAGCTCCACGCAGTACACGTGTCATGCGCACTTCACGCATATCACGCTGACGTACGATGACATAGTCGAGCAGATGAGCGTGACCACTCCGTGGGTGCGTCCAAGTTGCTATATCACTCGCACTCAGTGCAAACCGAGTGTTCGTGATCGTCAGGCCGTGAGTGGCACACAGTGAGAGCAGCCTGTCACCGTTCGCATTCGCTGAACCAATGCCATGCGCACCGATAACATCTGTCCACGCTGATGCATCACGCCCAACGCGCGCGTAGAAATCACCCAGCAGAAATAGTCGGTCGCTCCTCGGCACAGACCGTATCACGGAGGATAGCTCAGTGTAGAACTGATCACGCGTGTCATCAGGATAACACATGGTCGGACCGTACGTGCTTATAAAAGTAGCAAACTTACCTCTTCCGAGTCGATGGCGAACAGTCATCAGCCGCGCGCCGATGCCCGTTGGTTCACCTACCAGCTGGCCATTCAGGCGGTCGGATATTGCAAATCCAACCCCATGTTCACGTGGTGCTGAGGCGGCGTTCCCCACCCAGTAGAATGTGTAGCCAGCACCTGCTTCATGTAACTTACCTTGCTCAGCGAGCCGAGTTTCACTGAGCGCCGCAATATCGATGTGGTAGCGCGCCAGCTCCATTGCGACCAGTGCAGTGCGTCGCTCCGGGCGCTCGCTCGAGTTCCGGTCCAGTAGTGTGCGCACGTTCCAGCACCCGATGCTGAGTGCTTTGCGCGCAGGCATACGATTGCATTGGTGGGCAATCGCACGCGAGGTGGTCGTTGTGCTTCGGAGGTTTGCTTGAGGGACTCCACCCGGAGCCTTTGGCTCAGTAGCCTGACCCACAAGGCAGTGGGTGGTTTGGAGGTTTGCTTGAGGGACTCCACCCGGAGCCTTTGGCTCAATAGCCTGACCCACAAGGCAGTGGGTGGTTTGGAGGTTTGCTTGAGGGACTCCACCCGGAGCCTTTGGCTCAATAGCCTGACCCACAAGGCAGTGGAGAGCAGATCCAGCTCGGGAATGTGATTGCAGAGACAGATTGGGATCTGCTTGACGGCCGTCACACGCAGCCTTTGAGGTTCTGGAACAGTTATCATATGTTTTGCGACCGTAATTGGATACGCACCTGCGACCACGGCCAGACGCAGGTGGGTTTTTGGCGGGTTTGCACCAATTTGACCTGGGGCTGCCTGGCTTGAGGCGGGCAGTAGCAAACCATTGAACAGCCGGAGGTGTCCTCTCACCGTCAGAGACAATGCGTGGTACTCGTGCTCTACGCCAATCGAGCATTGAGAATATCACCCGTAACCTGTTGTCTCCCATGGCTAGGTTTTACGGGAAGTGGGCCATCGACCACTTCCTAACCTCCGGAGAGGATGGACTAGGATACTGCCAGGGCGCCCAATCCTGACAGGAGAACGACTCGGGTCCTCAGCCAAAGTATTCGATTAAATGAACACCCGAAAGGCAGCGGGTCTAGCACATGGTCAGTTAGCTGACTCATGCGGATGGGTGTCCTGGATCTTAGCAGGGAGAAGGGCGAAACCTAACTCCCACCCAGCGGTCGCCACGCGGAGGCGCCCAGGACATGAGAATATGGCGCAACAGTAGCAGCAGTGGGTAGACCATCTGTCAGGATCTAGCCGCCATCAGCCTCAGCGCACCATAGGCTCTCCCGCCCATATATATATATACGCACACATTGCCGAAACACAGGAATCTAACCAACAGAAAAAATAGCTGTTGTTTTTGACATCAAGAGAGCTCCGATATTAGTGACGATATTTTTGTTATTCTATTCAACACGCAATGCTGTTTTGATACTACATTTGAGACAGCCATGCCCAAAATGGTCAGCAAGTATATTTTGCGAGGGTCACTATACAACTACAAGTGGTGTTAAGGGCGGATGTATCTGCTGGTGGTGCAGCGCAAGCCACCCATGGCCCATTAATTGTGCCACGCTTCCTGTGTCTGTCCTATGTAAACCAGAGTGACTACGAAATCCGGACTGGGACGCCGCTAATCATACAAGGGTGAATGAGATAAAACAGGCTTCTGTCAAACTGATTTGAATGGGCATATTCGCACGAAGGATTAACAAAAGCTATTTGTGTAAATACAGCTGAGGCAGAAGCGCGAATTTTGTGATCGCAACAACGCTCTGTAATGTCCGATGTGCAGCCGAGTACGAGACCACTTCTAAACCCACAAGCATAATCACTCGTGTGTAAGGGAAACATCAGGCTATACAAATACGCAATCATTATAACGTAACCATATGTTACAAGTGAGAATAAGTTAATTGTTGTAGTCAGGATACTAGAGTATAGTTTGACACATGTGAGATCGCCTGATATTTGCTTCTTCTTGGACTCACCAACCTCTTATTGGTACTAATGAAACATTACTGCCCTCTTGATAATGATGGCCCTGAAGGTCAAGCATCATGCAATTATCACCCGGATATTATAACCAATACTGGATCCGACACTTTGTTAATCTCCCCAACAGGCGTTTTCGAATATTTGCAGCCCGTTGCGTAACTCTTAGCATGTGATCGTGAATCAGGGGCTATCAGCCAAACTTCTGATGGTTATATGCTACGGAAACTGGCAGAGTTCTCTAGAATAGCAACAGTTTGCTAGAATAGCAACCTAGGATTGCATGATCTGCACATGGGTGACACAGAAATTCCGGTCATTAAAACACAGACCATTTGCAGTAACTCACTGAAGCAGCGTCATATCTCCCGTCAAGCGCTTACCTTTCTTGGGTAGGAGAAGCTTGGGACTCGGTTTTACTACTATTGTGCTTGTACCTACTTTCTTGGTTATTCCTGAATTTGGAACTATCCACCGATTGTCCGGTGTTGTGCCCGCCGCGTTGGATGCATTGTGGAGTAAATTAGTAACAAGTAGAATAACTTTACTTTTGTCAGCGTAATCTAAAATTGCTCCATATATTTTCCAAAAAATGTAAAACTCAAACCGTGGTACTCTGGTCTTGTGGAGATGGCTCGTAATACTTGTTGGCATACAATTGGCTCGTAACTCGACCGCATGAAATAATGCAGTGATTGCCTTGGACGTGTTATACCAGTGGACGGATGAACCAAGCGTGCTCGCAATGCAGCCAATGAGAAAAGCGTCTGTTTCGCTTACTAAGCACGGATTGGCCGACCTCCGTGTTCCTTACTCACTGTTGGTTTAGCTGCCGAACAACAGGCCATTTGGACTCAGAAGTGTCGTACTTTTATTTTAAGGGAAAGAGTATGAGTGTGAGAGTATGAGTATGTGAGTACCATTAATGTTGAGAAGGTTAGCTTGCCGGACATTTAATTTTAGCTGAGTTGACGCTGCTGAATCAAAGCTTGCGCCTGAACTAATGAGTTGTGCAACAGTGGTGACACTAGAACTCTGCCGATAATTTCCATTCTGCTAGCACCTTACATTAAATGATCAAGTAATGTGCATTATCCATTATTCAGAGGAGACTTGGTTTGCTTGGACGTAATCATAGCTTCCTTTCTTTTGAAGGCGCATCCAAAACATTACCCACTTGCTAGATTGCTTCAGCCAGATGGTTGAATTTATATTTGCACAGGAAATTAGCAACAACCGGGATGGACTTGCACAACAGGCATAGTTAAAACGCTTAACGGATTCTGTTGTACATCGCAGCTGCCAGTTCAGTTATCCAAATATTTATATATATATATATATATCTCTATGGACCAACTCACAAGAGACACAGGAGGCTCTTTGACCAGATACACAGGATGACAAACTTCGGACTTTTGTGAGACTTCCATTTACACGAGATAAATCAGAGTTAAACACCAACCCTAGACAATTCACTGATGTAACCTAGTGTAATCCATCACCGTCAATAAAAACGACAGAATTCCTACTTGAAGAACACCGGAGTTGGTGAGTATGGTGGAGGAGAAACTGGGATATACATATGTGTAAGTTCGGCTTAAGGCACAGTAAATTTTGTTGCTGGAAGTTGAAGTATTTAATACTGGCATTTAGGTATCGATTAGCAGTTGAGCAGAGTTCACAGTTTTTAAAAAATATTGACGGATTGGCTGCTGTATAACAGGATATGTCTTCTCGGTTCGTCTGCGCGATAACAGTGTTGAATCAAACATATGTTTCCATGGTACATTTGCCGAGATTGCAAGTTGTTTGTGGTACAACAGCGGCTTAAGTATATCCGAAGGCCAAGTAATGGTGTATGCTCAATTTGTTTAGACGTAGAACGAATTGGTAGTGTTAGGCGAAAATAACTTGCTGCGAGTGCATTTTCCGCAAGCGAACCGGTGACATTTACTCTTATGGGTGCCGCTGTGAGGTACGGAATAAAATCCGCAGTTGGCTTGTATGAGATTGGAGTGCCAAAATGTGATAATTTTCACATTCAGCGCTGAGGATTTACATACTACGAAAACTGTGTTCATAAATTTGTTGCGTCATGTGTTAAATTGTTATCTGCCAAACCACATATGCCAGTTTATTGATCCCCATTGGACAGATTGTTGCCGCTACTCGGACGCATTGCTGCGTGTCAAATGTGATACATACTCATACTTCTGTTTGCGGAAGTGCAATGCATATTTTTGAATCTTTGGAGACACCGATTTACGTTAGTGTCGATGATGGTTTTACTGTAACAAGTCAAGGCCGATGTAGAACCAAGTGAGCTCTGGTCCAAGTTGTATGATATGTTTCAGGTCAAAAATCGTAACATAAAATCTATATTGGACACAGATTTTACTTTCTTCTGTTATCAGCTGCGGCTCAAATGACGAGCAAAACGAGCATCTTGGAAGCACAATACACAAAACTTCGATTACTGCGATTTTGCAAAACTCCTCGCATGAATTTCACGAGTAAATATCCAGTAATGCCTCACGATTATTACCCGTTTATTAGTTTGCAGGATGCATGTTTGACATAAATAACACAGCACAGATTTCACGCGAATTGAATATTCGTCTTTAAAACGGTAGTGCGGGGACATAAGTAAAATTTATCACACATGTTTTGGAAACGAATGCAAGGTGTCATTTATTAAGGTGCTTAGTACCTCCGCCTGCATCGTGTAATTCCGATTACTATAATCAAGCACTATGCACTAGTTTGCAAACAACTGAATATTTAGTTAAATCGCCCTTCCATATTCTGTCGCAAAATAATGCTGGAATATTACACGTTAAAAGTCCTCTCCGGAAACCAGCAAATGTCCACTCGAGTAGAGTGCGGAAGCACCATCTTTTCACTGTGGGGCCGGTATTTAGCGACAAACCAAACAACATCCTTTGACCCACTTTGCTGAGATAGCGCTATACACTAGACCGCACTCGGTATGGAGGGTCCATAGCAAGTGCACGTATCTGCACGTCGATGAGCGACTGAACGCTGGACAGAATGGCTTAGTGCTTTGCAACTTATTCATTTACAGTTTGTATTTAAAGCGCTGTGATGGCTAGCATATTTCACATAGGAACACATATATAATTTGCTAGCTTGCAAGTAGTAATCTAGATAAAACTGGCACTACACAGAGTGGTATAAGCTATATCGGGTTACATGTAGTACCAGAGTTCATCGAGCAGGATTGCCGCTAGAAAGTTTTTGTAAAAACACGACGCCAATGTGCTATCAATGCACAGATCCTCGTTGTCTCTGACGACTTGTGTTCGTTAGACTAAACTCGATGATGTTCTGAGTCTTACTGCAGGGTTCACAGTGTAGTGCTATGTGCTCTTCAAATATCCTGATGATACTGCGATTTATGAAAGCGTCAGCAAATGTTATAAATTTTGCCAATCCCATTGAAATTTTATTGATAAGCAAGAATAAGCAATGAACGGTGATTTGCCATAGGTAAAATTGCGGACTTTATAAATCCGGAGGAAGAATTGGGAAGGGGTTTAAATAATCAACTGTATGAGTCAAATGTTAAGGTGCTGCTTAATTTATTTACTGTGATGGACAGATATACTGAGACCATTCAAAATAAACACGTAGAATTCGGGCAGAGTAGATTTTACTGTATACCGTGGTGTTACGATCTTAAGTATGGATATTGTAACACAAAAACCTTGGGAATAAATGAAGTGACCGGCAACGATGTAACATACACAAATACCCATGTCCCATTCGAGCAAGAATTGGTTTGCACACGCAGTTAATGAAAAATAGAAAAGCAACGAATTATCTAGGATAAATTCCAACATAAAATAGTTTAATGTAGTTTGTTTGCATCCGACAGTGAATTAAAAATTTGGGTTGTGATCAAGAGTTATTTTTGGAAATGCGGGTGCAATGGAGCGGATAGGAATCTTGGAAGATGCTTGGAACCGGACGAGTTTAGCAGTTGTCCGATGCGTTTTGTATAATGTGGCCTTTGTCTTACTTAGTTAGTTAACGGAAAAATTAACAGAAAAGTAGAAAGTATGAATAGTTTAGTATTATAAAAGAAGCAGGACGCGGAACTGTGTGGTCGCCATGATTCAATCTGGAGAAACCACAAGGAGTCACCGGTAGCTGAAACATGGGAGAACTACTCTACCTAGCGAAATCATTGCGTGATCCTGGCTGGGCAGCATAAATCCAAGCATCCTCTAGATCTGGTCGGGAAATTATATCTAAACTCAAAACTATTTACGTACACACTCACAAACTCCGAAAAATTTAGCGAGGAATTACCAACCTGCAGATGTCAAGTGGACAAACACAGACTTAACAATGGCGAGTAAAACCACACGTCGATAATTTTGCACAAATTCCCAGAGCACGACTTTATCGCCTATGCAAATTACGCAATGTATACCAAAAGCTGTACAGCCATATTGGCTTACGGTCTCAGATTTTGTAAAGAGGAAACTTCCCTGCGTCACCGTACCTCTTCCCGTGCTGCGAGTAACAGGCGATTAGCACACGGATATTGTGAAAAATCCCAAATTGGGCAATTTGGTAATCTCCACAACAGGCGTTTTCGAATAATTTGCAGACCCGTTGAGTAATTATTCGCATGTGATCATGAATCAGGGGACATCAGCCTTAGTTCTGATGATTGCATTCAACGTCAAATGGCAGAGTTCTCTAGAATAATTTGTCCTTAACTCAGACTTAACTCCAACATTAGCAATCGAGGATCGCATAAATTGCACTTAGGTGACTCCGAAATCCCTGTTAGTGAAGAAACACAGAAACCTATTGGAGTGCCTCACGGAAGCAGCGTCATAACTTCCGGTCACGCGCTTACGTTTCTTAAGTTGGAAAAGCTTGAGACTCGGGAGCAGCTTTCAATGTGAACGTTTTAATACTATTGTGATTTCACGAACTTTCATGTTGTTCCTATATTTGGAACTATCCACCGACTGTCTGGTGCTGTGAGCGCCGCGTTTGATGTATCGTGGAGTCGATTAACAGAAAGTAGAATAACTTTCGTTTTCTTAGCTTAATCTAGTGTTCCTCCATTTAGTCGATGCTTACCACAGTATGATGAGTTCGGTGGATGCACTGTGTGTCACAATGTAGCAACGTCATCACGGATATCAATGGCATTGAAGAACGAATCCCTTTGCCTTCCAACATCTCTCAGCTTATTCTTTACTCTAACAAATCTTGGATTGGGAAGGTTAAAACACACGAGACTCAGTGCACCAAATTTTGATTGGTGATTACTGAATTAACAACACAATGTGTTGTTGGATTTTCTGGATTATGTTGTGGCGCCTGCGATGAGCACACCTCACATTTGATAGGTTGATATTTGAAGTCAAGTGTGCGTTCCAATGGAAACGATCGTTACGCACAATGCCCAGTATTGTTTTAATTTGGACTGGCTGTAGTTTTGAGTCTCAAGCGTGCAAATTGAATTGCTCGTTACGACATCCTTGGAGGAAGTGAAGCAAACAATTTTCACATGAATTGTTCAGCTAAGGAGTGAAGTAAGTTGGGACTGATTGATTACCATACCTCAAGCTGAGTTTCGCACGTCCTTCTCTTTTGTCATGAATGGGAACTTTATTCGGGTTTCATATTTAGATGCAGTAAACAATATGCTTCCAGGGCTTCATCTTTGGAGAAAAGCTACGATGTGTAGACTTAAATCAAACAGGCGAATAAAGATCGAGGATAACCAGATCACAATATCCAACCCATATAGCTAAATGGATGGTCTATTAGTGGTCGTTTCAATAAAATTGCTTCATTGACAATCGAGACAGTATGTGGTTAAGACGGCGAAATGGCATGAGTGCTTATTATCTTGAACAAGTTGCTTCGGGTTTTCGAACCGGCTAGTGATTGGCATTCCTGTCGCCAATCGACGGAAACTGACAGCTCGCAGGTAGTGTCTCGATTTCTGGTTGATGGGGTAAATGTATCTTTCATGTAGTTTTGGTGATGCGAATCAATATGGCGCAACAACAAAACATTCATTACCCTCTTCGATATAACAATGTTGTGCTAAATAGGGGAGTGTTCCCGAACAAGTTTGGAAAAACGAATAATGGCCTTTAATACAACCTGATCGGAACGAATAAGTGTAACATACAAAACATGAGAACTCAAACCGAGGATATGGCTTGCAATCCTTGTTGGCATACAACTGGCTAGTAATTCGATCGATTGAAATAACTTAGTGAATGTTTTGGAAGTGTTACACCAGTAGACGGATGGACTAAACGAGCGCGCAATAGAACCGATGAGCAAAGCTACTAATTCGCTTACTAAGCACGGATTGGCCGACCTTCGTTTTCGTTATCCACTGTTGGTTTAGCTCGCGAAGGACGGACCAGGTGGACTCAGAGGTGTCGTAATTATGTTTATACACGTTTGAGCGTTACATTGGAATTGTTTTGAGAAGGTTGGCTTGCCGAAGTTTTAATTTTAGCTGAGTTGACGCTGTTTATTAAACACTTCCGCATAAAATGAAGAGTTATGCCACAGTGTTGGCAATAGTACTCAGTTGGTATTTTCTATTCTGGTAACACGTCACAATAAATGACCACAAGAATTGGGTTATCCATTACTCCAAGTAGTCTTGGTTTGTTTGGATTCACAGATGGCTTAATTAATTTTGTATGTGCATTCAACAACTTATTCCCTTGTTCAATAGCTTCAGCCAGACAGTTGCCTTTATATTTGTAGAGTAAATGAGCTAAAAATAGGGAAGGATTTCCACAACAGGGATAATTAAAACCCGTAACAGATTCTGTTGTACATCCCGGGTGATACTTTAGTTATCCCTGTTTATATATATTGTTATGTATATATTTGGGGTGTAATTGTTTAGCGCATTTAGAAAACGGATAATTTCTTATTAGGGAATTACACATCGCACAGATAAATAAAACTTTCATTCCCGCAGGCAACCAAATTTACCCAACACCAGCCACAATGCTTCGCGGTTCACCGTATCAAATGCCTTGGTGAAATCAACAAAAGCAGAGTACAACGACAGAGGTCGTTCTCTGCTCTTATCCTGCAACTGACGAGCCGCCAGCACCATATCTACACTGCTGCGACCGGAACGGAATCCACACTGCTCTTCCGCCACGTTACCTTCCACAATCTGACTGACGAGGCTGATGAGCAGGAATCCGGCAATCAACTTGACCAAGCAAAACAGCAAGTTGATGCCACGATAATTTGTGCAACTTTGCTTGCTACCTTTGCCCTTTTACTTTGGTAGCACAACGGTATCCTTCAGCTCAGTAGGCACCTCCTCCTCAATCCATACGCGTTGCACCAAGTGGTACAGCGCAGTCAACCACGCGGGTCGACGGTGTTTCAATAGTTCAGGCGGGATCCCGTCGGTCCTGACACACTTGCGGTTCCGCTGCTGAGCAAGTGCTCTCTTCCTCTCATCCATTGTCGGCGTATCCGCCAGATCCGCCTTTACATCGTGCAGCTTCAGGCCGTTCAATGTACGCCAGCCGATGGCTTAACCGTAGTTCATGAGACGGTCAAAGTGTGTTTGCCAGATCTGCGTCACGTCTGCAGTCTGTGTACAGGTAGCGCCTGAACTACCATCGATCAGTGTCCTCAGCGGCTCCAATCTCGGTCCATACACCGCCTTCGTGGAGTCAAAGAATTCCTTGTGTTGGCGGCGTTCGGCACAGCATTTCATCTGCTTCAAATTCGACGTCCGCCATGCGTTTTTAATGCGACGGAGTTCTCAGGTCATTCGCCGTCGATGTTTGTGAAACTGACTCTTTTCCCTGAAATCACTGGGGTCTGCCACATGTGCAGCAAACGCTACATTCTTCCCCAACACCAGCGCGCCAATAGTCGCATCGTTGTCATCAAACTAATTACACAGCTTACAGTTAGCGCGCGCGATGTTTTTCGCGGCAGCTGCCGTAATCTGGTCGAGAATGTGGTGCCACAGGTCGCCCACTGTGGCTATGCAGTCCACATCACACAGGCGTGTAGCCATCGCCTTCTCCAGCTCAGTAAGTTTTGCCAAGGTAAAGATGGATCGAATGTTAAACCTACGCCGATTCACGGCGGGAGTGCAATACATGGATTTATGAAAATATATCGACAGTTGGGTCCGTACCAATCTGTGATCAGTGCCACACTCACCTCCACGCAGTACACGTGCTTTGCGAACTTCACGCATATTACGCTGACGTACGATGGCATAGTCGAGCAGGTGAGTGTGACCACTCTGTAGGCGCGTATAATTTGCCATATCCTTCGCACTCAGTGCAACACGAGTGTTCGTGATCGTCATGCCATGAGTGGTACACAGTGAGAGCAGCATGTCACCGTTCGCATTCGCTGAACCAATGCCATGCGAATCGCTAACATCTGTTCACATTGATGCATCACGCCAAACGCGCGTGTTGAAATTACCCAGCAGAAATAGTCGGTCGCTCCTCGGCACAGACAGGATCACGGAGGATAACTGAGTGTTAAATTGATCACGCGTATCAGCAGAATAACACATAGTTGGACCGTACGTGCTTATAAAAGTAGCAAACTTACCCCTTCCGAGTCGTAGGCGAACAGTCATTAGTCGCCGATGCCGCCTTATCTTTGCACGATAGCCAGCTGTTTGTGACAGTATGTCGTCTACACCCTGAATGTTTGCTTAAGGCATTAGGGTTTTAAGGTAAGTCTTCCTTCTCTCCCCCTTCGTATTCTTTGTTTCATAGGTTTTCATAAATGTATGAAAACAAAGCATCAGTTCAAATGGCTGATGTACCGTTGTTGATGAAAACGATGATGATGAGTCATCAGTCGCGCGCTGATGCCTGTTGGTACAACCACCAGCTGGCCATGGATGCGATCGGATATTGCAAATCCGACTGGTGTTCACCTGGTGCTGAGGCGGCGTTGCCCACCCAATGGAATGTGCAGCCAGCACCTGCTTCTTGCAGATTACTCAGCGAGCCGGGTATCACTGAACGCCGCAATATCGATGTGTTAGCGCCAGTTCCATTGCGACCAGTGCAATGTGTCGCTCTGGGCCCTCGCTGGAGTTCCGGTCCATTAGCGTGCGCACGTTCCAGCACCTGATGCTAAATGACAACAGACGACTGTGCAATGTCAGCCTGTGCTGGAATGGAACGTACGCCAGATAAGTGACAACCTTTAGTACGCCGACGACATAGCTCTCCTTGGGTTTGACGAGGTGGCTATGATAGCATTATAGAATAGACAGATGCGTAGCGTTGCACGCTTCCGTATCTACTTCGCACCTTGAAAATGAAAAGTGTTTTTGTTACAATGCTCGATCGTTACATCGCCGATACTTGCTTCTGGCGAACAGCCACATGAAATGGTAATAATTGTCACTTCTGGTGTGCATATTACTGAGTTTATTCGAGCATCACCAGAGAACATACGGCTTTAAGGAGAACCAAGCATCTATGGAGATGGTGGGATATCAGCCTGGCAGTCAACAATGGACATATAATGGTGCGATAAGGCTGGTGCAGTTGTATGAATCAGAGACCGGACCAGTTCGCACGTAGGAATTTACAGTTTTGGTCGACTTTGATCACCAATGCATGCGGAATATTGCTCACTTCTGATGGAAACAATGGGTGAGCAATGCCGAGGTTTCTGGCAAGAAACCCTCCGGTATCTCACCGGAGTACTTACAAAAGCTTAACCGTTGCTCTCCGCCGTATGCCCGTATGCCTTCCTCGGCATACAGTATACGCCTTTGTCCAGTTTGGTTGTGTGAAAACGCGAAGTGGCCAGTCGATGAGGTAGTATAACGGCACAAAGAAATCGACCGAAACATTTGGTCAGAATGATGCATGCCGTCTTCGTGGATGGGAGCACCAGGATGGCCCACATCAGTGGTTGGAGACTCAACCGGACACCGTGCAGTCGCGTAGTCAATAGCACGCTCGCATTCGGCTTCTTGCTCACACCTGTTAACATTTCATCTCGATTAGTTCAACAGCCTTCTTCCTAACTCTCTTTTGTGTTCCTTTTGCAATCATCATCGCTAGATTTGGTTATCACGGTGACGCGAATCGTGGCAACTGGGTCCACCGCATTTGGTGCCCGGAGAATAATTATTCAACTGAACTAAACTGAACTAGTTCCTTTGCGACGGTTCAAAAATGTGCAGCGTTTCAACTGCAAAACTGTCTACTTTCCAGTAAGTGATCAAATAGCTTTATTCGCTAAACATCATCATCAGACTTTAGATGAAAGTGAGAGACACACCACAACTATTGTGCAGCAAAGCAGAAAGATATGATATACGAAAAAGGCAACATGCTGAAATTTGGAGAGTGCAATAGTTCAGGCAACACAGTATTTAACAAAGCATTTTGCGTCAAGAGATAGACCTTCGTTGGAGTAGGAAAATAAGTGGGTTGGAAGGGGACAACGATATTCACGACACAAACGTCACTGAGGTCGGCTCCTTGCCATACCAATAAGTGTATCCAACCAGACGTGTTTGTCGTCTTACAGTCCCCAGCCCGGCAGTCGGCAGATACCCGTCGACGCAAATTCGAAGTGAAGTACTTAATCCCTCTTGACTAATCCAACGCTTGGACACCCCACCTCCTCTTCTATCCACAGCCCAGGCGCGCAAACAACGCACGTCTCGGGAGTCCGTGGGTTGGCATTTACAACACGTGGCCCAGACATCCGAGCCTGGCGCTTGAAATGATGATGCTGAATTGTTCACGCACTCTTCGTGCATCAAATACAGGACGCCGAACAGGCTTATTACTCACGCAGTGCTCCCACCAGACATGAGCAAAACTGCAAAGGCAGCGATGATCGAACGTAATGAGCCTCCTTATGTCCGTGGACTTGATGGGTCAGATTTCGCAACTGTACTATAGAGTCGAACAGATGGCTGGATTGTAAACCCAGTTATTCATGGCGAGATTGATGTGCCGGCGCCACATTTCGGCGGAGATTGATGAAAGCGCCTCGTACTTTTATCATGCAGTTTGTGCTCTCATCTTCCATTCCACTGGCGCAGATATAGCCGCCTAAATACTTGAATTTTTCGGAAACATCTAGCTGATCACCACCAAGGGTAAACGCAGGTACGGATCTCTGCCAATTTTGGAGGAATGTGCACATCGAGGGTGCAAAGCACAGTCCGAAAAGACTGACAACCAATGCTAATTTGTCCAGTGCTACTTGGCACGTTTGTTAGCCGTCACAGATGAGGGAAATATCGTCGGCATACTCCGAATAACTAAATAACGAGTCGTCACTTCAGATCAACGGAACTACGGAAGTATCAGAGTGGGCAATGAGGTGACGCAATAGATAGAGCAAAGAAAGAAACAGCTTTGTCCTTCTCAATTTATGAATGTTGAAGTTATAATATTAAGCGTTAAAAGTATGGTTATAGCCCCAGAGTAATAGTGAAATGGTGGTTAGCCAAAAAGATTGGTGTGGTGCGAAAACCTAATTATCATGAAGGATTCGGTCTGCAAAATAGACGTACAATAGCAGCCGGTGCAGTTCAAGCGTCATCAATCAGAGTGTATTGGGTTAGTCCGAACCATAAAAATAGAGTGATGATCCCTCAGGTTCAAAACCAAGTAGCAGTAGCACAGTGGATGCAAAATGTTTTCCTAAAGAAGGCCTAAGCGAAAGTGAGACGGCACAAAAGCAAAGGGCTTTAATAAAACTATCGTTGAACCATTTGGCTTAAAACGTGTAAATGGGGTGAAACTAGCCGACAAAACATAGCAACAGATAGTGTGAAGTTCCAACTGGTTCTGCTTTGCGTTAGACTGCCAACGAGCTGGCAAGCCCACATGAACAGACGGTGTTTGACGTATTGTGCGCTCACAATGACACTTCATTTTAGAGAAAAAAGAATGCGTATGTCAGCAGTGTGTCACAGTGATTTGTTTCGGGTTAAGCGATGAGTACAGAAACATTAATTATTCAATAAATAGCAAACGAATGTACGTAACGCAACAACGCTCTCAAGTGGATGTAA
The DNA here is from genome assembly GCA_944474145.2 of Dicrocoelium dendriticum. NCBI lineage: Eukaryota > Metazoa > Platyhelminthes > Trematoda > Plagiorchiida > Dicrocoeliidae > Dicrocoelium > Dicrocoelium dendriticum. The sequence goes on from OX104069.1 coordinate 18,133,192, forward strand.
AAGAGAATCAGCATGTTCCGGACCACCAACTGGAGGTACAAGGGACTCCAACTGTTCTGCCAAAGCAATAATACTTCGTCCTCATCACACACCGTTTCACTGGGAAACGGAACCAAATGTGAACGTGTCTTCTCTGGACCTAATTTCAAGGCGACTGTTTTCAGATGTGGTATGCTATTCCATCGTGGGTGCACATCCTCATTTCGCAGCTTCTCGATCATTACAGCGATAGGGTAATATGCATCCTGAGACTCTATTTGATAATATCACGCACTAGTATATAATATAAATGATCGGAAAGAACAGATGTTACTTACAAAACATGAAAATATTTGGATGTTTGTGAGTAGGGTAAACTCGAACCGTGTTACTTTGGTCTTGTGGAGATGGCTTGCAATCCTTGTTGGAATAAAACTGGCTAGTTGACGCGGCTGAACAAACGCGTGCGCCCGAACTGATGAGTTATGCAACCGTGGTGGCACTAGAACTTTTCCGGTGTTTGCTATTCTGCTAACACATCACATTAAATGACTACGTAAAGTGGATTATCCGTTAGTCTACGGAGACTTGGTTTGTTTGAATTCAAGTATAGCTTAAATTACTTTTGTAGGTGCATCCAAACATTACCCCCTTGTTCAGTTGCTTCAGTCAGACGGTTGACTTCATATTTGTGCAATAAATTAGCTAACAAACGGGATGGATTTGCGCAACAGGCATAATTAAAATTCATAACGGTGTCTGTTGTTCATCGCCGCAGCCCGTTATGTTATAAGTGTACTATTTGTATGTGGTGGAATTACTTAATGCATGTAGAACATGGTTAAGATCTTATTAGGGATTTAAACACATTACAAAGATAGATAAAACTTTCATGCCCACATGGCTCGAAACACGCCAAATCAAGCAGGAAGCTAAACTATGTGGATTTCCAGCCAACAGACACGATTTTTTTCAACGATCACGAGTGAGGCGAAATCTTCGTGCTTTTGTTAACTACAGACGGCATGAGTTTGCTAAGCGGAGTATCACCAACAACGCTCATGACAGTGACTGTAGCAGACGTGCATCCGTCCTCTCTGAACCCTGTCCGATTCCGACCAATTTTGCTAATAAATTTTTCAGATGTCACGTTTCTGCTTCTGCTGACCCCGTCGCGACACCTCTTCACTTGCATTCGATGTCGGTTTTGTCTCAATCTAAATGTATGCTCAAAACAAGCAAACATAAAGCATACTTCGTTGGGACAATATTTTATTTACCGGGAAGATAGCCATTAGGCTTATTCATTTTTACTTACTTGGTTGTGTCAGTGAATGGTCCCCTAAATTAATTGCTTTTACATGAATTTCAACCATTTATTTATTGGTAACTTGTGCTTAGACGCAATTGATTCTGTAGTCAACTGGATGGTATGCGTGGCAGGTCGCAGGGAAGCTTCGTTGAAGTTCCTAATTTCCCGTACACTATCTAAACAAGAAAAGGCTCATTTGGCAAATCCGTATACAAAAACGAGAAACATATCGTGATCTGTCTTTTGGGTGAGTAATCATTGTTTTGTTATCGTAGTTTAGAAAATGCTTTTTTATTTTTCATTAGGGCATATCTCCGTTTTCATCGTCTGGTATCCTCTTTCTAGTTGTGTTAGATTGGGATTGAACATAAAGTTTCGTATTCAGCAATAGCTGCATGATTAACTGATTTATGGATGAATTTTGGTGTTAAAACCCTGTTGTAACCGGTTTGTTTTAAACGGCGGAGATGGTGTGCATATTAGTTTATCAGTAGGTACAATTATGGAATATTGAGTAATCGAATTGTCTTGTATCCCTTAAATCATGTGAAACTAGATGGCGATGCCGTTACTGGCTCTATCCGTATAAGCTGTACAATGTGTTTGTTGCAGAACAAGGAACGTCTCTGGGACAGCATCTCGTTTTGAAGATATTTCACTGTATTTTCATGTTTTATTACTACTCAATGTTATTTAAAACCTGAATATTGTTTTTAGCTAATTGACGACCAGCTTAATCCTGATGAACCCTCTTCCATCGGGTTTTTAGCAGCTACGTTTTCAAAAGTAGAACTGGCTTACGCTTTCCAGTTCACAACTGTTCTAGTTGTGGACCGGCATTTTGATTGCTGGTTTAAGTTGTTCTTAAGACGTATGGATTATTAGATGGTCTGACGAAAGGGAAATGTCACAACACAGTATCAAACAAGGTGTCGTATGAAATAATTATATGGTGCTGTTCATTCGGAACATTAGATTGAAGAATGGGCTCATGGATGCGACAAAAAGTTCGGGTAAGCGATTTAAGTTCATTAAACGAATGAATATATAGATTAGAAATTAAAAGTAAGGCATTTTGTCTCAACGATAAGATTAGCGACGGCGGAAATGGTAAACTAATAAGTTACCAGTTTAGATAAAGTAAATAAATTGTATATTTCTCGGCGATGCGAGGTGCAGTGCAACTATGTAGTCTGACCAACGTGTACAGCAGGATCGCAAATATAACCAATTTGTTCCTGCATATTACAACGGATCCAAAACCAGTATTTAATTAACTGGCATGTTTTAGTTATTAAAAGCCAGGAACAATGACAAATGCAGATTTAAACAAATGTCTAGGTAAATTAATATGGCCATTCGTGGAACCGTCCCCAGGGGACCTGTTTCCATGCAAGTTATTCCCTCGAAATGTCACTTGCGCACTTCCATTCCATACCTGGCTGCGTGCAATTTGCCTTGCATAGGTAAATTCTTTTACAATCTGGAAGTTACAATCCGTCAACACAGAAGATCAACCCAGTCATGACCAACATTGAAATATGGAAGAAAATAGAAGAAGAAGAAATGTGTGGAGGAGGTACTATATGGTTAATGTAAATAATAAGCAAGCATGTTGCTTACATCAGCGTAAAAATTCATCGATCTAATCATGCAACAAAACCGTGCGGCATGACAGCCTGATACAGCTAACTGTACGAGCATCTATAGGCGAAAAATCAAATCTGGAATCTGTTATTGCAATCACTAAATTGTAATGTATGATTTTGGACGGGTAAATGCAAAGAAGAAGGGGACAATTTTAGAATTTCAGAACAAATTTAGCTGAGGAACCGCAGAACAATATTACGAATTAATCAGTTTTTGAGGAGAATAAAGCAACTAGTTCCTGGCCCCACAGCGGTACATAATTTTGCTCTCGATTGTAGAAAGAACATTTATATAAATTGAGTTTAAAGGATTTTACATCATAAAATATCTAGCGTACAGAGATGTTACGTTTCTTGCTTTTAGGGTGATTGTCTTCAACACGGGGGCTTTACTTTATAAGCTAGTTTTCGTTTCTGTAAACAAATTTATTAAGTCAAGCTGAACAAGTACCTACTTGGTCTGACTTCTATGACGAGTGTTCTGACATGAAAGCGAACAATAATCAGAGTATGGCAAAAGCTATGGTTCAATGTCGCTGGTTTTCCTGCTGCTGACAAAAGCAATCCTAAGTGAGAGCCAAGCGGAAGACAATACATTGCATTAATTGTAGTAGCGTCAAAGCACCTGATCCTGGTTGTACAGCGGGTATAGAACGGACCACGCATTGCTTTCCGGGTGCACAAACATTCGAGAAATTCTTGTTTCCTTAGTTTCCGCACACCCAAAAAGCGCTGCTGCATCTACGACACACTGGGGCTGCCGCCTTTGCTGGTAAAAGCTCAGCAAACTTCGAATAAGAAAAAGGGATAAAATTCATTGCGGCCTACAATGTGGTGACGCAGCAGAATGTTACCAGTCAAATTTTTGACCTGGCTGGCTTCTTACACCAAATTATTAAGCTCAAGCAAGCAATATATCGTCCAGCGGAAATTTAGAGAATATTTACTAAACCCAGTGGGTTACTACGCAATGAACAATTCTGGTTTCACAAATGCTTTCAATTTGGCCTAGTAATGTAGACGTAAATAAAACCCTATTTACTCCTATCATAGCAACTTCAGCTCGCAAATCAAATCAAATAAGGCTACACGTAACAACTCAGGATCTTGTTTCATATCGGGATTTCTTCACAAGATCGTTGTTGCTTTATTCATCCATTTTTGAGTCTTTCGCCACATATGACAAGTGTATCCCCACAAACAAGTAAGGCTTTACAACTAGTAACCTGGGTCTCCAATGAAAAATTGACTAGGTGCCCGCTATTGATGCAGTCCAGTTTGCTGTCGTCAGCAAGAAATTCCTCAGATATTTAGATACCCCAAGTAGACAAAAAATGAAAAACGCTTGTCCATAAAATAATAAAATCAGTCATTTAAAGAGCCTTTGGAACTGGCTTGACGAGCATTAGTTCTGCCTATATCCTGACTGGGCACAAAAGCAATAGCTTAGCTGCTAACTTACCTGATACTAATATCGCTCAAACGATAATGCTATATAAAATAGAGAGACTTATGATGGTTGATTTATGGGGTTATTAAGCCAAGTCAGAATGCAGTCGGTTGCAACAATATCTGCGTCGAGCCCTGAGCACGTGTAAGGATGCGTAGTGTCCGTTGTTCAGTCGTCCAATTTTATGTGGTGCGTCTTGATGAGACATTAGCATACTTGCTTTGGGAGTGGGTGTTGGGTAAAGTACTTCCTTGATCGCTCATGGCTATCACGAGTTTTGGCGTGGTCATAATCAGAGGTCAAACGTTGTTTTGATCCCTGTGGGTGGATCATGTGGTGTGCTTCCCAGGCTCTTCAATCTGCTAGGTTTAATGAGGAGTACAATTCAAAAGCATGGACGCTTTGGGAAGATTGTGAACCGACCTGACAACAAGCATCAGTCAGAGTTCTCTGTCACTTGAATCCAAATTGTGTGGACGATCTATTTGCTTCAGCTCACAGTTTTGGCGCCGTCGTTGCCGAAATCAACTTACAATTTTAGCTCTTTCGAAAGCATGTCCACGCCACATATCCTTATTGCTCACTCGGCTAGGCTCCGAACAAGTTTTCGTTTCTGGCTGAGCGGAACGAAACTGGCAAAGTGCGTATATCGCTCATTCCACGTTGCCTTTCCATGGACACTGCGCTGTACAGAACCGTCAGACTTCGGTTAGTCTGAACCTCAAAGAACGACATTAATTTGTTGCAATCAGATGCAATGATGCACTATGTGTTTGCGTAGGCTGCGTTAAATTGCCTAACTAATTCTTTCGTGCAAAGATGACTATTTAAAATGCAGAAGTCCAGATAGATTACTTCAACCCCGACCCCATCATCAGCCACTTCCGTTGAACTACCTCGTGCAATCAGTAAGTTGTTGGTGCATGACTGCTGTTGACGGAAGCTATGCTGCTCCGATACCAATATGTTGCCTTTTTCCAGGTAGTCCATTAAAGCCTCAGCGATAACTGCTTCCATCACCTTCGCTAGCGCAGGGAGGATAATCACTGGAAGATAGTTTGAGGGAACTGAACGGCTACCGCCTTTAAAATTGGGGTGATAATGCTACGCTTCCACATAGTGGAGACTTGCTGTTCATCAAAACACCTTTAGAAGAATTGCGACAGTGGTTCAACTAGATGGTTGGCCACAGCCTTCAGTGCCTACGGGCGGATATTATCTGCTGCCGGAGAACTATGCTCACGCAGCGAGTAATAGGAGAACAGCTTAAGTATAATTTAGCAGCTTTCTTCATTTTGCCTTCAAAACTATTTGAGCATCTGTGATTTTTTATATACAAGTCTCCTTCAGGCTCCTCTTTGGACTTCTTCTTTTGGGCGTGGGGTGAAGGCGTCAGCTGTGACACAATAGTGAGCGTAACTTCCTTAGAACAATTGATGGGTTGAGAATTACTTGTGTAAAAAGTGGATTTGGTAATGTGTATGACATTATGGGACAAATAGATGCTGCGAATCCAAAAATTGGGGCTAACTGTAACCGCAGGGCATTAGCTGCTTCTTCAGCGCTCTGTACTCTACTATCTGTCGTGAAAAGTGGGGGGATTCCATGCTTCAATTTACGAAGAACTTTGATGTTCCTATATAGCGCCTCTTTATTTGCCATGAAATTTTAGCTAGGCACTGTTGTAAGTTACTTTTTCCTCACCAACAAGTACAGTGCAATGGTTGCGATGGGTCAGGAAATTGCCCCAGGTCTCTGAGTCGGGGTTAATCTTGTAGGCACGCCATGCTGCATGCCTTATCGCCAGGCATTTTTATGTCTTATTGCTTATAATAAAAGGCATCTTCGCAGGATGAAGGGGTGTGGTCTCTGATGCTTTGTTGACGATGTCGCTGAGTTTATTAACCAACTCTGCCCAAACGTTGTCAAGGAGACTTTTGTTTGAGAATTCCCAAGCAGCTGCGTCGGCGGGTTCATTCTAGACGTGGTAGCGTGTGATTGTATGAGTTAGTTCCGAGTGTTCAGTTGGATACTCTGCATAACACACATAGTCAAAAGTTATTACTGTATGGTCACTGCGACCCAATGGACTATCCACCAATAAGGTGTCAATCATGAGCTCTTCATTTGTGAGCACAAGGTCCAATGTGCACGGTTTGTTTTCTGTCCTGAATCTAGTGGGCGTGGTGACATGATTTTACAAAGGAATATCAACGATCAGTTCATGCAAGTCTGCTTTGAATAGCTCACTGGGCGATGCTGAAACCTACAGATTGTGTAGATTGAAGTCCCCGGAGATGAGAATGTGGCTGTACCTAGTGCGTGTTACTTAGCTTAGGCCACGAATCAACCAGGAAGCCATTTCCAGAGTGAACGTTTGGGGGCGGTTAAAGATAGCTATGGGATATGTGTCGGTGTGTCTCAGTCGAAAACGGCACCAGAGTGAGTCGGTAACGTGTGTTTCCAGTCCAGCAACTATTGTACGTTGTAAATCGCTGCGGTAGTAGACATGAACCCCACCTCCTCTGATTGGGCGGTCGTTCCGGATGTGTGACATACAGGTTATTACAACCTCATAAACACTCACCTATTGGTGTAACCAAGTTTCGGTCATAGCAATTAGGTCCCAAGCATTCGCAACCTGACCTAGTCCAAGTTCGGTAATTTACCGAGGAGCCCTTTGGCATTAGTGTGCATACATGAAATTTTCTCAGAATTAAGTAATTTTTCCGAGGTTGTAAAACTCATACGTGAAGGTTAGCCGACCACTGAGTAGCCGGCGACTAATCGTTTTTTCGATGTGTACTTGGTGAAGGCTTTAACCTCTTATTCATCATCCGTGTAGTTCTTTGCGTGTCTAATCTTCGACGTACAGTGGTCCATATCACTTCTACATTTTGTACGGGCGCATTCGACACACTACTGCTGCATTGTTCTTTTATAGATCCCATCGCGTTTGGTTCTTTGTGTGACATATCATCTCTAGGAGTGATATCGCTGATTGTTTTCAGTCGAACCTCATATAGTAGCATGCAGCGGAACATGTAGCAGCTTTTCAGCATCCGTGGTACCAGATGTTTTGATTGAAGGATCACCTTCAACATTATCGGGCCACTTCTTTTGTAGTTCGGTGAGTTACGCAGTCGTTACACGGGTTTCGCTAACACATCATTCAATCAGAGTGTTGCATGAATATAACACCACTGTTCTTTCTCATGGGTTGTTACTCCATGCTCATCACATGCTTCAGTTTCAGGAACCCCGTGAGAAAGTACGGTTCTGGTTGAATTTTCCTTCCGGTAATCCTCTAAGATGAGGTTATCTGAGAAACGCCCGCCCCAAGGAAGGTCTGGAAAGATACGGATTGAGCAGTGTCCATTTCTGAGACTAGCTGTCGACAGTAGTACTGTTTCTAAGTCAGTGATGGAGTTCAGCGCAACACACAGAAGTATTGGCTCTCCGAAATGTTTAGAGTTGGGGTGTCGTGTAGTAAGCACTCCGGGCACATGTTTCAGTACAACTCCGATTAGGTTACGAATAATATCCCACTGGTTAAGGTCACCCAACTGCCTGCCTCTTATCGATGTCGACTTTGATTCTGGGATACTGAAGCACAGTACGCTCAGTACGGATAATTGTTTCTTTACACCTTGCGACATGTCGAGTTTAGTGATTGAAGTACGCGATGCTGTACCGCAGGAAACCGGTGATGCTTGCACTAGGAAAACACCGCTAGCTCCTCATTTTCCCATCCAGTTGGGGGTGATGTTAATGTTAAATAATGACTATTCTTGGAGGAAACTGTAACCCAACTTTCGCTGGTACCGGCTAGCTCTTTTCCTACGCACTCCGTCGGGAGTTTGGAGGTAGCCTTACATTCAGTTACTCCAATCAATTTGGGAACAGCTTTAGTCAAATGTGAGCTACGTTTGGTATTGGAACAGCCGATGGTGCTCTGGACGCTAGGTGTCATGCCGCTTACGATGTTATTAACGGGATAAGAGAGGGCTAAGAGCCGCAACCCAGGAGGAGGATTGGGTTGCACATTTCGCCATGCTTAACCCAACCGTAGTGATTGTGCTGGTCACAATTTCCTCAAACTTGAATAGTAGCTGGCCATATTATGAGATAATCGGAGCACGCTTTTGTCAGTGCGATCGATGTGCATTCCACACAGAACCATGGAGATTTTGCTTTGTCTAATAACTTGGCCTCACTAGTTTTAACTCGGAGGCATCTCGCATGGAAAACCTTGCAACAGTTAGGACACAAAATGCCCCCTTAACAAGTTTGGAACATGATTTGCACAGGTCTTTAAACCGCGGCACACTGGGCATCCCGCTTGTTGAGTAAATGTTACGAAAATTTTGAATAATCAACCGTCTATGGTAACAAGTTGTTCTGTTATTGATGTTGTCTGTAAGGTCACTGTGTTCACGTTGCAGCTCTTTGCTTGCGGACTGTCCTCTGATTGTCCGTGGAATGAGTCTGTTTGAACTTGGGGCAGAAAAGACGGTGGGAATGAGAATTTCCGTGTTTAAGCCTATGGATCGGGCCGGGTGCTTTTGCTTTGAGACCTGTAGCTGGACCAAGCAATGGTGGATTTGAGAGAGTAACAGTTCTTTCGAAAGACGTTGAAATAGTCTATCGAGTGCGACCAAACAATGTGTCCGATTTTTGGAGTTAGACAACATTTGGCACTTGGATATCGGCGAAACACCGCGTGGCATTTAGAATTTAAGGTAAATGTAGCATGCTCTGGACTATACTCGGGAAACTGGTATCAAAAGTAGAGCTGGTAAAAGCACGACGAATAAGTATGGATCCAAAGATGTGCGACAAATGGTAATTGAAGAAAGTGGAATCCTTTGGGATTCCGGAAAATAATTTTAAGTTTGTCTTCTTTTTACTTTAGCCATCGAGTTTAGATAGTCAAGTTGATTGACCCCACACTTCCACACGCCTAAATCAAAGAACGGCACTAAGCACTTTGCATTTCACTTCTACGTCCATGATATTTGCATGTGGATCAAAAGTGGCCTACTAGTGTTATTTCCTGACGACATCAAGTTGTCTGTAACCTCCAGTGTGATAAGCTTTAGAACACACTACATTTAATTCAACATGATCTTCCCGCTCTTGAGGAATGATCCGAGCTGTGGTTGCTACACTTCTCGGATGAAAAACCAAACATTGTATCAGATGATTGTCACATTCCCGAATGGTCAGTTATCTGTACAAATAAGCTCATCTCCATTCGACAATCTGCACATGATCGTGAGATCCGGTACTCTTCCAATTTCCACCCATCTGAATAAGCCCAATACCAAGAATCGAGTCAGCTACTTCGTTGTTAACATGCGACACAAAATCAATACGGACAATGTCAAACTAAAATTGTGAAAACTGTACTCCTCCCATCCTTCAACATTGTACTTTATATATGTCAGCACATAGAGAGGAAATATTTGGAAAATATACAGTTCAGCCAGTAAACATTTGATAAGTGTTTAATCTTCACCAAAAAATGAGATTGTTAAATTCAGCTCACATCCAGACCCACTGAGTGCAACGTCTGAAGTAGAACTCTATGCGCCTGCACAATAAATGAAAGTGAGAAACGTGTTTTCAACAGCATATGTTAAAGTTGAAAGATGATACACATGGATGACTCCGCAAGGGAAGATTTTGTCTACCTATACCAAAGATTAGAACAACTGGGCGCTCCAACTTTTCCCACATCAAATATGCTGTCTTGTGGAACTGCCTACTAACCGCAAGCAGGGTTTGTGAAAATCTTACTAAAGTATAAACAACTTTGCTTGTTATGTCACCAAAACCGCTTCGAGATCGATATCGACATTTTTGGGATTCGACTGAGCATGCAAATCAGGTATGTCACGACATTTCAAGTCGCAATACCTATTGATTGTAGCAAGCACATTTTGCGAGGGTTAATACCAAATTGCTAGCGTTGTTAAAGGCGGATGGATCTACGGGTGGTGCAGCGAAAGCTATCGATGGTCCATTAATAGTCGCACGGTTTCGGTGTCCCACCTATTTAAACAAAACTGGCACACATGTCCGGACCCGAGCGCCGGTAATAATACAATGGCAGAGGAGATAAAACAGACATTTGTCGAACTGATTGGAATGAGCAAAGGCGCACGTATGATTAACGAGATTTGGTTGTGTAAAAACAGCTAAGGTAAAAGCGAATAAGTATGTGGTCGCAACTCGGCTCTGTAATGCTCATTATGCAGTGGAGTCTGAGACCAGTTCATAAACCACAAACATAATCACTCTTGTGTACGAGAAATAGAAAGTAAGCTATACCGATAAGCTAAACTTTAGTTGTCTACCATAATGCCGTACCAACTCTACTAGGATACAGTACATTGTGTAACTTGAATACCATTGAGCGGAAAGACTGAAACACGCAGAAACACGCAGTTTGGCGACACGTGGATGTCGTAATCTTGGGACAACATCTTGAAAATCTCTCTTAGCGTTACGTTCCGTTAGTTACCAAATGGTAAAACGCTGATTTTTTCTACAGAGATTCCAAGCACTAAGTAATATGTTGTGTCATCATTCACACAAATCACACCTTATCGGTCTTTTTGCGTGGCATCTTGTCGACCCGAGTTTCTTCAAACGTCGTCGTAGTTAAGTTCACGGTAGCATAATTTGAACACGATTTCCTTAGCAGTTTATATATATATATATATATGCTTCCTTTGTTTTATTTATCAGCCAGCATTAACTCGACAGCAATAACCTCGTTTGACAGGAAATGCATCCGGCTTTTTGGTGTCTTATGCCAGTGAGTTGCCAGCGTCATCAGTCTGTAATTTTGTGAACCAATGTGAGTGGCCATATTTGCTACACTTTTAAAATTTCTAATTAACCAACTGGACAGAATTCAGGGGATAAGGGCACTCTCTCATGTCTATCTTCGTAGATAACCGTGGTTCCCTAGAACAATGTAGTGTTACAGTGAGAGTTGGTCGAACCTCCATAGTTTCCGTCATATGAATTTTAATCTCAGAAGGACGGTTCATCAAGCTTCGTCATGCTAACGTTCCAACATATAAATTTTAGCCCAGATCGTATCATCAATTCTACGCATTATGCATCTAAAAGATAAACCGTTATTCGTTTTCCTACACGCTCCTTACTTTCTGTTTTCACAACAAAATCAGGTTCTGCCACTTCTAAAGACCACACCAAACTCTATAGCTATGCATCCTTGGTTTTCATCTGCGACGCCAGGTGAGAACAGTTGTCCGGGTACAATAATATTCCGTCAAACGCAACATCTATTTCATCTGCTCAAGTACGAATTATCGTGCATTACATGAACTGCATGGTGCGCTGTTATTCTGGTCCCTGATATCGAGACAAGAAAGCATTTATCCCTTGGGCAGGATAGATAGCTTGCACTTTTTGCTTAATCGTCACTAATCATGGTTACTCGGGTTAATTACACTGTTTTTTAATTCTACATCTCTCATCATTTCTGCTAGCTGCATTACTTTTGTCAAATACCCGACATGGTTGACTGTGAATTGTATGTCACCAACTCTCAAGGGTCTAGTGAGGATAAGATTGCAATTATTTAATTGTTTACGACGCTGGAGTTCACTAATGCGCAGTGAGATTATTGATGAAATTTTATTTATTCGTCCTAGCAGCTGTTGAACCAGAATGTAGAACCTCCAAACGAGTAAAGCACCAGACAATAGTTTTGAGGCACGTCATTTTTGCCCATTCCCACAGACACTCCTAGTTGACCGAAACCGCGATCGCTGGAAGCTTATCCAAGTAGACAGCTACGTATGCCCCTAAGTCATAAGTCTGTTTACAGACCATCTAATATTGCCAACCTACTATGACATAACATGGACAAACTTTCACCGCGACAGAGGTTACTACAGTTGCAGCAGACAATGGCTCACCTCCATATGTTACGACTCACAATACACGTTGCATTTCACTGGCACCTTGTAACTGTCCATTTGTTAGAATTATTACACATGGTACATAACTTAGTTTCCACGACGAATCGTAAGTTACGCTGCACCTTTCACGTGTGATTCAAAGGCTCGTCCGTAACCATGGCCTGTAAGCTAACTGCCAAGTATGTTATAGTTAAGTGAAGCAGCCGGACCGGAGGTGAATTGCAAGAACTGCGAGGAATGAACAATGAGTTATCACGATTAAAAGAGTAAGTGCTTGACAAGTCGCGCAGGATAGTTAGGTTGAAAGCTAGAGAATTTAATCATTTGTGAACCACACATTTAAATGTATACCGTCTAAATGCAGTCTGCAAACGACACCGTGAACTAAGGCAACAAAACTCGCAAAAAAGCAACATGTAGATCAGATTTATTTAACGTATCCTGTGTAAAAAATCAAGCAAAAGCATTTAAAAATTCCCACGCATTCGCCACTTCCTTGGACCGGTTGGAGACATAATTGCAGTTTAAGTACCTATAACTTATCCTTTACAGTAGCACCGTTTATGTAACGATGTGCAAGGAGCGGTATAGAACAAGTGGATAGATGGTGCTAGGATGATGTGCGGAAATGAAGTGCTGTATAGGCTAATGCAAATGTTTGATTGCATCATAGAGACATTTGTCGAATACTATAGGCGTAAGAAAAGAAAAAACGTTAGTGTGGAATGCGTTTCAAATTTGACATACACGAAGTTTTTGCATCCCGAAAAACAGCAGACCAGAGCACCACCGGGACGTAAGTATGGAAAAACTCTCTGCACACATGCGCGTTAAAAATAAATCGACAGATTCGAATTACAATCCATCAAATGTAAGCTCACATGGCTAAGCCAACGATTGCTAAACAGAAGTGTGAGTAGCATAAGCGAATCGTGAGCAAAAAGAAAACAAACGATTCGAACACAACAGAAGTTAAAAGATGTTCTGGGAGCATAACAACCGCTTACACTGTGTGGCCAGCTTCAACTTGTGAGTTCCCAGCGTATTGTGAACCAGTTTCAGCGGTTGACGACAAGCGTGTTTTTGATTCATCAAAATCGGACTTGACATTATCAAACCATGCATACGTTGAAACCGATGGTTTTCAGCCTCAGTTGACGGGGAAATGCAAAGAACCTTATTCGTCAGGGTGCTAGTTCAAGAGCGGCAAAATCTTGTTTTCGCCAAAGCTGCATAACGTAGATGGCGTAATCTTAATGCGGCTTATTGTAGACGTGGATAATCTGATAGAAGATATCAAGGTCAAAGAGCTCGTAGGGTATACGCAAAGGACCAAATCATTGACTGAAAATTCCACATCCTTTTCGGTCTTATGCAAACACCCAACTTGGTCTTGTACTTTCGCATCATATACATAAGAAACGCGCCGTCTGAGTTCCAAGTATAGAACACGTCGACTCAGAAGAGTGGTTAGTGATGGACGTGAGCGGTCAATTAATATCCAGTAGGTCAACTTGTCGAACATGTAATTTCGTTGAGTTGACCTTGCTTAATAAACACTTGCCTCTGGACTGACAAGTTATGCAACAATGCTGACGCTAGAACTCTCGCAGTATTGTCCTTTCTGATGGCAAGTCACAGTAACTGGCAACGCAGAGTATCCGTTTTACAGTATAGACTTAGTTTGTTTAGATTCAAAGATAGCTTCATTTACTTTTGAAGGCGCATCCCAAACATTACCCAATTGTTCGATTGTTTCGGCCAGATTATTGCCTTTTTATTTCTACAGTAAATTATCTAACAACCGGGATGGATCTGCACACCAGTCAGAATAAAAAAGGCGAGAAGTCTTCTGTTGTGCATTACCGGTGCCAGTTAAGTTAAGCAAACCAATTTATGGTGAAATTCCTTAATGCATTTAGAACACGCTTTTGCTGTTCCTAAGGATTTGAACACATTAAATAGATAAATAAAGTTTAACTTCCGCATATCAAGCAGGAAACAAAAGCGTGTAGGTTTTCAGCGAGCAAATACGATTTCTTTCAACGATCACAATAGGAGCAGGATCCTCGCAACTTGAGTTAAAAACAGACGGCGTGAGTTTGCTTAACGCAGTGTCGCCAGCGATATTCATGGCAGTAACTTTAACAGACGTGCATCCGTCCTCTCTTAACGCTGTCTGATTCTATCCAATTTTACTAATGAATTATTGTGGTGTCGCATTTCTGCTTCTGTTGACCTCGTCGCGACACCTCTTCACTTGCGTTGGACGTCTGTTTTGTCTCAGGCTATTTGTATGCTCAAAAAAGCAAATATAAACCACAATTTGTTTTGGCATTATTTAATTTACCGGGAAGAAAACCATTATGCTTATTATTTTTTCAATTGTTTGGGTGAGTCAGAGAATGGTCCCGAAAGTTTATTGGTTTAAATTAATTGCACTCATTCAGTTATTTGTAAAAGATTGATTGACGCAATTAATTTTGTAATCAACTTGCTGGTATACGTGACAGGTCTCAGGGAAGCATCGTTGATGTTCCTAATTTCCTGTACGCTCTCTGCACAAGAAAAGGCTCCTTTGGCAAACCCGGATACAAAAAGAGAAACATATCATAGTCTGTCTTTTGGGCGAGCAGAATATTTTATTTTTAATCGTAGTTTATAGAAATGCCCCTTTAGTTTCCCAACAACAGTATCTCCTTTTTCATCGTCTGGTATCCTCTTTCTAGCTGTGTTACATTGGGTCTGAACACAAAGTTTTGTATTCAGAAACAGCTGCATCAGTAACCTATTATGGAAGCACTTTTGTGTATAAACCGCGTTGTAATTTAGGTGTGTATTGAACGGCGGAGATGGTGTGCATATTAGTTTATCAGTAGGTACAAGTTTGGAATACTGAATATTCCAACTGCCGTATATCCCGTAAATCTTGTGAAACTCGATGGCGATGCGGTTACTGGTTCTATCCGAATAAGCTGTACAATATCTTTGTTGCAGAACCGAGCAAGTCTTGGGGACGCCAACACATTTGTGAAGCTATTTTACGTTTTTTTCATGTTTACTACTAGACACTAGTATTTACAACCTGAATATCTTCTTTAGCTGTCCGACTGCCAGGTTAAACTTGATGCATATTTTTCGATTAGGTTTTCAGCAGCTACGTGTGCAAAAGTAGAACTGGTTTACGCTTTCTATTTCACGGCTGTTCTCGTTGTGGACCGGCAGTTGCAGTGGTGCCTTGTTGTGCTTAAAATTAGGGCTTATTAGATGGTCTAACAAATGGAACTTTCACAACAATGTATCAATATAAGTAGCATGTAAAATAAATATACGGAGACCAACTCATTCAGAGCATTGTAGTAGAAAATGATCGCTTGAACGCGAAGCGAAATTTGGTTAATTAATCCAAATTTATTACACAATTGAACGGATAGATTATGAACTAAGATGAGGCATATTTGTCGCTACAATAAGAGTAACAAAAGCGGAAATGGAATACTAATAATTTACAGTATTTACATCATAAAATGTCATTTTTAAAACATGCGTTCTGTATTTTGGGCTCCACCTTGTAACAAACGAAAGTCATGGCTTCAGGGAGATTAGAGACAAACCATTAGTTGTATTTGTTTAGCCAGTTTTCGTTTATGATAAATACTTCATTATGGCCAGCTGAACAAATACAATATTGACCTGACTACTAGGATGTGTGATCTGACATGATAAGGCGAGAAATAATCCGAGTCAGTGGAAAACTGTGGTTGAAAGTCGCTAGGTATCCTTCGACTGGAAAAAACTCCCAAGTGAGGACCAAGCCGAAGACAATACATTACATTAAGTTGCGAAAGCATAAAAGCATCTGATTCTGGTTGTATACCTAGTATAGAACGGACCCCGCACTTTTTTCTGATACACAGGCTTCTAGAAATTCATGTATTCTAAGTTTCCGCATATCCCAGAAAAATTGATGTCCCTGTAACACAGTGGGACTGCAGCCTTCGTTTTTAAGAGATCACCAGACATCTTTTGATTCGCAAATGAGTAAAAATCACACTGCATCTTATAAATACTAACGATGTTTATCCAAAACTTGGAATATATTTTTCCATCATCCATGCATAGGATACTGAAATATAATTATTCGTTCAGTTTGCTCTTAAAATTCGTTAAGAAACGTAGTCTCTTTAAATATTTCCTTAAATGTGCAATGTGTTGTTGGCGGAATCTATCTTAAGTGCATTTACCAGGCGCCAGTTCACCACATATTCGCTGAACGCATTCAATCGTTTGATGTAGAATGTTTAAGAATTCCTCTTTGAAAATTCTCATTGGATTACGTTCACATCAGAGCCACAAATACAGCATAAATATTTGATTAAGTTATTGTGCAAGCAAATAAGTAAAAGGAGCCTTCATCTGTTTGAACTTATGCTAACAAGTTGCAAGACTACAGGGACTTATATGGTTATGCAGAATATAATTGCGTAAGAATGACTCACCTAAGGAAGTAAGACGATACGTGGGATTGTGGTACCACATACTGCTGCATTTATACGGCCATCCTAAATTACCTCGCATTACAGTGGAACTCAGGAATCTAGGATAAATCCGCAAACTTTAAACGTATCCAGTCAACCCAAGTCGTCAGAAACTGCTTTAAGCATGATTGGATTGTGAATATTCAGCTACAACGTGCACGATCACAGAAATATCCCAGAAAAGAAACAATTGCTGAAAAGTGCCATAAATCCGTTCGAGAAAGAAGCGACAGAAACGGCCTCATACTGTCAAAGGACTAGTCAGTTCTAAACATCAAGTTGGGTTCGCGCAGAAAAAGCAAAAGTTTTGGATTACGATACGAGCAGTAGGCTTGTGTGCCAACATAACTTCGTTTGTACTTGTTTCTAATAAACCAAGTTGACAGACATACAAATAAAGCGTTATGAAGCGGATTGCTAATGTCCGCCAACCTTTTGGATGTCAGTTGCTTACAAGAATTGGTGTGTGTAGAAAGAAGGGTACTGACAAAGTAGATATCAGAAGCCTGCTACATGGGGACACATGCCGTAAAGCCGTGACATTTAGCTTATAATGTGAACCAACAGGATCAGTGAATTTCACAGAAGAGCAGTAGGTCCATTGAAGCATTCCTCACGGATAAATCGAAAGACCAACTCACAAGAGACATAGGAGGCCCTGAGACGAGCGAAGTAGAATGGCAAACTTCATACTCTTGTGAGACTTTCATTTACAAGAATAGTCCGAGATAACTCAGAGTTCAACACCAACACCAGACACTTCACTGATGTAACCAAGTTTAATCCATTGCCGTTAATGAAGACGACAGAATTTCTAGTTGAAGAACATCTGGAGTTGCTGACTAGTGGGAAGAAGCATCGGCGATATGCAAATGTGCATGTTTGGCTTACTGCAAACCAAATTTTATTTCTAGCATTTGAAGCACTTAATACTGGTGTTTAGATATCGATTGCCAGTTGAGCAGAGTTCACAGTTGACAAACTAAGGATGGGTTGGCTGTGTTATAAAAAAGATATGGTTTCTCAGTTTGTCTGCGCGATGACAAGGATGAATCAAGCATTGGTCGTCGTGATACATTTCCGAGATTGCAAGTTGAATGCCGTTCAACAGCGGCAAAAGTACATCCGAATACCAAGTAATGGTGCATGCTTAGAACACTTTGATAAGTCATAGAGCGAATTGATAGTGTCAGGCGCAAATAACTCTTGCTCCGAGTGAATGTTCCAGAAAGCAAACCGGGGATATTTACTCATTTGGGTGCAGCTCTGTGGTACGGAATGAAATCCACAGTTGGTTCGTATGAGATTAGAGAGCCAAATGTAATAATTTTCACATTCACCGTTGTGGTTTTACATACTAAGAAAACTGAGTTCATCAATTTGTTGCTTAATGTGATAAAATGTTATCTGCCAAACCACATGTCTCAATTTATTTTTCCCCATCGGACAGATTGTTGCCGCTACTCGGACGCATTGCTGCGTGTCAAATGTGATACATACTCATGCCTGTATTTGCGGAAGTGCAAAACATATTCTTGACTCTTTCGAGAAACCGATTTATATTGATATCGATGATGGCTTAAATATAACCAGACAACCTCGATGTAGAAACAACTGCGCTCTGGTCCCTGTTGTATGATAAATTTCAGGTCAAAAATTGTAACATAAAGTCTATATTGGACACAGGTTTCACCCTCTTCTGTTATCAGCTGCGGTTCTAATGACGCGCAACAAAGAGCATTTTGAAATCACAGTACACAAACTTCGATTATTGCGATTTTGCAAAAATCATCGCATGAATTTCACGAGTAAATATCCAGTAATTCCTCACGATTGTTACCCGTTTATTGTAATGCAGAATGTATGTTTAGCATAGATAACACAACACAGGTCTCACGAGAATTGAATATTTGTCTTCAAAACAGTGGTGCGCAGACATAACTAAAATTTGTCACATATGTTTGGGAAACTACTGCAAAGTTGTCATGTACTAAGGTGCATATTATCTCCGCCTACATCTTGCAATTCCGATAAATACAATCACGCACTATGCTCTGGTTTGCAAACAACTGAATATTTAGTCAGATCGCCTTCCATATTCTGTTATTTCCTCGGAAAATAATGCTGAAATAACACACGGTAAAATTCCACTCCCGAAACCAGCAAATGTTTACTCGAGTAGAGGACAGAAGCACCATCATTTGTCATTGTGGGTCCGTTATTGTGCGACAAACCATACAGCAACATTTGAGCCATTTGGATGCGAAAACGCCATACGCCAGACCACATTCAGTGCGGAGTGCCCATAACAAGCGGTGTACTCCCTGGTGTCGCTGAAACTTTGTGCTGACCTATCAGCGTGTCAACGAGCGACTGTCTGCTGGATAGAATAGCGACATGCTTTCCAACCTCTTTATTCATAAGCGATGTACTTAAAGCGATGTCCTACATAGCATACTTTACATAGGAACACATATATAATTTGCGCGCTTGCGAGTAGAATATTGGATTAAAGTGGCACTACATCTTGTGGTATAAGCTAAATCGGGTTGCATGTTGTAGCTGTTCATCGAGCACGGTGGCCGCTAGAAATATAGCATAGAAAGCGCAACGCAAATGTGCTACCACTGCGCAAATCCACATTGTCTCTGACGACTTTTGTTCAATGTATTATATTTTGTAGCGCTAAACTCGGTGGGGTTCAGAATTGTTCTCAGAGTTAGTAGTTTATAGCTATGTGACCTTTCACTATCCTGATAACACAACGACTCACGAAAGCGTCTGCAAACATTTGGACCTTTGTACCATTCAAAATGATATCGTTGTTGATAAACAAGGATAATCAAAGATTGGTGATTTTCCCAGAAGTAAAATCGCGTACTTTATAAATCCGAAGGAAGACTTAAGGAGAGACATAAATGATCAAATGTATGAGTCAAATGGTAAAGCGTTGTTTTATAACTTTATGTTGGTGGACAGATATACCGAGATAATTCAAAATAAAAACAGGGTTTGGGCAGCATGTATCGTATTGCTAAATCGTGATCTTACGATGTTAAGTATGGGTAACGTAACACAAAATCTTGGGGAAAAATTAAGTGACGGGCGACGACGGAACATGAACAAGTACCCATGTCCCTTTTGAGCGGCGATTGGTTTGCACAAACAGTTAATGCAAAATAGTAAAACAACGAATCATCTAGAATAAATTCCAACATAATAGAGTTTAGTGGATTTTGTTAGAATCCGACAATGAATGAAAAAGTTGAATTGTGACTAACAGTTATTCTTAGGACTGCGTGTGGAGCGGAGCGGATGGGAATGTTTAAGATACTTGGAACCGGACGAGTTCAATAGTTGTCAGATGATTTTGTATAGTGTGGCATTTGTCATACTTAGTTAATTTGCCGAAACAGCAAATTTGACAGAAAAGTGGAAACAGCTTAAAGAGTTAAGTACTTTAAAAGAAGCAGAGTGCGGAATTGTATGGTCACAAGGATTCAATCTGGAGAAAGCACAAGAGTCACCGGTAGCTGAAACATGGAAGGACTACACCAGCCAGCGAAATCATTGCGTGCTCCTGGCATGCCGGGATAAAGCAAAGCATCCTTTATATCTGGTCGAGAAATTCTATCTATACACAAAAATCTTTACAGATAATTTCACAAACCCTGAAAATTTTCGCGAGGAATTCCTAACCTGTAGATGTCGATTGGACAAAGACAGGCTGCAGCAATAACGAGTAATGCTACACGTCAGTAATTTTGCACAAATTCCCAGAGCATGACTTCCTCGTCCATGCAGCTTACGCAATTTATGCCAAAAGCTAGACAGCCACATTTGCTTACGGCCTCCGATGTTGTAAAGAGGAAAATCCCCTGCGTCACCTTACCCCTTCCCGTACTGTTAGAAACAGGCGAAAATTTTCTCGATGAGGCGCCTGTTCTAACAAAGTAGAAGCATGGTATCTTTGGTCCCATTAACAAGAGAGAAGTAAGATGGATAGGACTAAATATCTCCCGATAACACTCTATCGGTTTCTCTTCCAATCCACGAGGCCAAATCAGCCGAAGCTCTGTTGGGTGAATGGGAATGATTCAACATCATAACACCAGGACAACATGGTCCCCGATAGATCCGGTTTTGCACCACCAAATTGCTACTTACTCGTTTCCGCTGCACTAATACCATCGATAGCGATCTAGTTATTCTAGCAGTTTGCTTGGACTTCTGTAACACTTTCGATCATCTGGACAACCACATCCTACTTCACAAGCTACAAAGGTGAGAAGTTGGTACTTGGTTTCAAGGTTGGATAGTAAACTTCCGGCTTTGACGACGTCTGAAAGTGATCGATGGCAGCGTCATATTTGAACCTAGCAAAGTTGCATAGTAATTATTAAATTCGGAAGCATTTATTTCATGTCTAATGCACATTTACGGATACAAGCTAATGAAATCGTTTACCTCCAGTTTCGAATGTTTGACCCAACCATCTTCTCCCAGATCCTTAACACCTACATTAGACTGCATTCAGGTTATGCGATCCGCGTCATATAACCTTAGAGAAAACAAGATTTAGGTACACTTGAAATAAAGAAAAATGAATAAGGGTCTGTTTCGTACCCTTTTCAACTGGAACTGAGAATATTCGGGGTCTAGCGTCGACTCTCTCGACGCGTGCTTTGTGATTTGATAATGGCATGTCGGTGTTTGATAAATCCTAACCAAGCTTGTCGTCACCTCCTGAAACTAGATCACAATGCGTTGAAAGTCACAAGTGAAAGCTGGCCACACAGTATAACCGGTAGGTAAGCTACCAAAAAATCTTCTCATTTTGTGTCTGTGCATCATGCAACGTATTCCCTAATTACCTTGCTTTTCCCCTTACGCTCACAATATTTAAAATATGTCTCTAATATTCTCACGTACCTTTGTGTAATTCTATATTCACTAGTCGACTTAGAGATGCTTAAAACCGAGGTCGTTTCTACTTCTTGCATTTCATTTCGTAAACGCTGCTACTGGGTGCCGTTGGTCCATCTAGTCTTCCGGGCTGCATTCCATTTGACTCAACTTGTGTATGGCTCTAGAATTTACAGGATATGGCTTGGACCTGACACCAGTGACGCGTCTGCTGCGGTCTATTAATTGGATTAATTGTGTAAAATGTTTTTGATGATGAGTTGAAAGGAATCTGTCCAGCCGATGCTGCTATATCTTTGCAAGATAGCTAGCTGTTTGTTATGGTCATCATGGCTGTATGGCAGCGACGTATCAGCTGGAATGATTGATGTACTGCTGCTGTTGATTGTGATCTATTTCGTTATTATAGTGAATAAGTGTAGTGAACGTACAACATTTCCGCTTCCAGTATTTTAGGACATTCGACTTTATGATAGTTTGCATGTTCGGATCGTACGGTTATTTTACGGATGGTGTTTTCCGATGACATGCATTCTTCCCTGAGTTGCGCTTTTATGCTGCTGGCTGCTCTTGCATACATGCTGTCCAGTTTTTGTTGGTTTTCTCAATACAACTTTGGTCCAGCCAATGTAACCGCTATCAGTATTCCCGTAATACGCCCTCTTCGTAAGCACTCCGGCCTGGGAGTATTATTTGAATGGCCTTTCATACAGGTGTTTCACTGGAACGATGAATAATACCATCGTATCTTATTAAGTCCACATGTATTCTGCATCATTATACACACGCTTTGTACACGTTTTGAAACTACTGAGCTCTGCTCTTGCAACTCAGACATCAAGATTTCGCATTTGCAGCAAGTTTGTCAAAATTGTCAGTGTTAGATATCACTAATATATTCTTCCAATGTTATGGTCCGTTTGTAAACCCTATATATATATATATATATATTATATATATATATATATATATGGATTTTTAGCATGATTTGTCGTTCGTAAACAGGAGCACACAATCGTTTGACAATTTGCTGCTTAGTTTCAGCGCACAAATTCTCGGATGCACGGCTGCAAAACGGTAATGAACAATTGTTATACTTGGTCTAGCGTTTAAAAGATTAAGAAATTTCTCACGTTATTAAAAAGAGTTACCCGCCCTACAAACCTATACGGTAACATTAAAAACACACAATTCATAAACTTTGGTAAAGCATTTATCGAAAGACAAAATGACAGTCACAAGAAACAGATGGAGTGGCAGGTAAGCGATTTCTTCCTACAGTCAAAAATGTTCGCTGTTGGCCCGCCAGTATAAAACAATGTTGAGGCTGCTAGCTTGGGGAACGCAAATGCGCGGTACACAACGCGTTTGCATGTAACGGACCGAAACGAGCGTCAAGATGAAACAGTACTCCACTTACACAATCAAACTCCACACACAGTTCAACCATTCACACTGAACACCCAAGTACACGTGGAAATACTTATTTTAGATTTTACAGTCAACCCGTGGAAATTCTTGACCACTAAACTTAATGGTGCTACGTTGGGTTACTTAGGTCGTGCGCACATGCTTACTCCGCATTCCAACCAAAAATATAGAACTACTATCCAAATGGAGCGCCTAAATGCACTTAGAAAAAATGCTGTCGGGCGTGAGTCTGTAGAAGAGCGTTACCTAATAAGTTTGAGTACGCAGGCGAAAGACAGAGCTAAAATCTCACAACAGTTAAACAATCAAGCCCACTTGCGTTATAGTTCCTCATTCAGTTACCGTTAGTCCGATGCCGACTAGCGATTGGAAAGTATGAATCTGACTACTAAAAGGGCACAGGCCGCAGCAAACTACAACAGCACGATGCGAGCGCGTTCAAATTGTTGTGTTCCAGCTGTGTGGATTTAAACTGATGGTACAATACGGTCGCTAACGGATTTGATGAAAAGAAAGATAAAGTATAATGTAATCACAACCGCCATAGTACTCGCCCCTAGAACCTGCGCTGATGAGCAACGCCAGATATAGCGTTCATGGAACATATGGTGTTAATTTTATGGGGACTGAAACCACATGGGCTGAACGTGTTTGGATAGGAGCGTTTGTTGGGGGGCACAAGGATTCCGAGGTTTGAGAATCGGTCATGGGTTTGTCAGTGCGAAACGGCCCAGGTACAAAAGGGCTGTTAGTGGTTGAGGTTGATTCTGCAATATCCAAACTTTAATCGACGTATGGGGGTTTAAAACGATCAGCGTTTACGAACACTTTGGTTTCATTATTATCCAGATGGAAGCACTTCGGTTTCCACGATAAGATCTTGAATTAACCTATACAAGGCGGCGTCAAGTTCTTCGAACAGCATCAATTCGGATAAAGACTAGTGGACAAGTGGGTCAGGCAGCTTGCATGTGCTTTGTACAAGTGGTGTCGTTCTAATGGATTAAAAATTGTGCATTATTCGTTCAGCATAGGATGTAGGATTCCATTCGCGGAGGATTCGTGAGTCCAATATCATCTCGCCTGGGTGTCTGAGGGTTGTGCCAAAAACAAGCGGCTAAGCAGCATCCGATATCTCCTTTGACAGTACTGTGAATACCAAGAAGTATAGCTGGAAGGCGTTCAGACCAACGAGTATCAGGCGAATCAACGGTCATGTCGAAATCAGTTGTCTAGGAAATCGTTCTACAAGGCCATTTGCAGCGGGATGATAGACATTCGTTTGGAAATGAGTACAACCAAGTAATGGACTCAAGTCACGAAAAAGTGTGAAGCTGAATTGAGATCCTCTGTCAGTAGTGACAACGACTGGTATTCCGAAGCACGAGAGCCAGGATTCAAAGAAAGCATGAGCAACAGTTTTAGAATATAGATCCCGTAAGAAAATTGTGAGGGGAAAAAAGGTAAAAGGATCAACCCCAGTCAACAGGCAAGTGAAACCGTTAGAAGAAATTAACCGTCCTACTACATCAAGCTGAAAGCGTTTGAACCGCGTATCAGGACTTGTACCAGTGTGTCTGCGAACATTGCTAGTTTTATAAATACTACAGTTTTTGGCCCATTTTCGAACGTCCGTACCCATATTGGGTCAGACGTAACGGTCGGTAAGTAGTTTCACAGTAGGTCGCGCACTGGGGAGCGACAATCCATGAATATGGTCAAAAGCCACTCGCCATTGGTATTGTGTAACGAAAGGTCTAGGTTTACCAGTGGAAATATCGCAGTTGATTCTTGTGTCAGAATTGAGCACAGGTAATTGCAAGAATTTTAACCTAGTGTTCGATTGAAGCTTTGTTAGTTTTGGTCAATGGCTTGGGCAACAGACATTTTCCTTAGAACGGTGGGCTAGCATGCGGACTGATGGATGTGAAAACGGGATATCGCGTCGGCAACAAGATTGTTAGAAACATCAATATAGCGAATATTAACACAAAACTGGAAAATATATTCAAAGTGTCGAGTATCTCTATGGAAGAAACGGTACGAACTTGCAAGAAAAGCTTACACAAGGGGCTTATGATCTTTCAAGAGGACGAAACGTCGACCTACCATTGTGTGACAAAAATGCTTTACGGCCAAGTACATGACAAAGATGTCTTGACCGAAAGTACTTACCTTTTCTGGGCAGATTGAAGCTTCCATTGGAAGAAAGACATGTGCTGAATTTCTTTACCCACTAGTTGCTGCAATACGGCACCAACGGCGGATTATGCAGCGTCTGTTTTGAGAATTCGAGGAATGTTATTTTTTGTTCTCAAGTAGGCAATTGAAGTGGCTTGGCTCCGCTTTTACTTGACTGAGTTAAACGCATCTTCGGAGTCTGAAGTGGAGGTAAATGTTTTGGGATAACCCTTGATCATATCAGTTAAATGTTGAAGAATTTCTCCGGAACCAGTTATAAACCGTCTGCAGTAGTTAACCATGCCGAAAAAAGGTGTAAGCTCTTAACGGATTGAGGCGACTGATAATCCATGATGGTCTGTGTTTTATCACCCAAGGGACTAATACCATTAACGTCAATTTTACGGCCTAGATAACTGATGGAAATTTGGCCAAACACACATTTGTCATGATTAATGGTGATAGAAGAATGTTCGAAACGTTTGAAAACTTTCGTAGCTTCGTTAAATATTAGTCTGCCGAAGCACTAGCAACTTAAAAATAATAAAGGTTGACAAAGACAAAGTAGAGAGCACGGAGAACTGAGTCCATGAAACTTTGGAAATATAGCTTGGGGTTTTGGAAATCGCATGACGTAAGGAGGAACTAGTACAAGCCAAAAGAGGTGGTCACTACTGTTTTTGCAATATCTTCCAGTGCCAATGGAATTTAGTGGTACGCGCTGATAAGTTCAATCTTTGGAAACATCCACTTCCCAGCCAATCGTAACGACAATCGTGTATATGTGGGATCGGGAATCTGTGAGGAACTGTAACGTTATTCAGTGCTCGATGATTGCCACATAGGCACCAATCACCGGCCCTTTTAAGCAAGAGCTCCAGTGGAGATAACTAACAACTGCTTGAAGGACAAATGATTCCGATTCATTGTTATCCAGAACGAATTACTTCGGTTTCTGCTTTAATACTTTGAACGTACCTTCCTAAGGCAGCTTCAAGGATCTACGAACAACATCGATTCAGAGTGGGATGTATGGACGTTGTGTAAGTCTAGATGTACATGCTAATCCACGGCCCATGCTGTGGCTTGTGTTGAATTAATTATGCTTCCTTACCGCGGTTAGGCTGAACGAACTCACACTTAGTATTTTTTTGCTGGATAAATTACATTCCACCTTCATTGGATTGTTCTGCCTACCGGAATAAGCCATTATTAACTTGCACACGATGCTTACGCCAATTGCGCATAGCTACTTTAACCTGATTGCTTTTGTAGCATTTGTTAAGTAACACCCGAACGTTGCGTACTTATCGCGAATTCACTGCTAACCAACTTACTTCATATGCTCATTTAGCGAAGAGTTATACTGCATGGCCGTATCCTTTAACATATATATTTTATTTGATCATGTCATTTTAAGTGATTGGCTGTTGCTTGATATTCCGAGGGTGGCTGCGCTTGATGCGCAGGTTGACGACCGGCCTACCTGTGCATTACTCACCATCGCGTCAATACTGGCTCCAGGAGACAGTTAGTCTTTGCTAGAGGGGACGGGTGCTCGATACTTGTTACCGTATTAGGCTCGAAGAGTGGTGTGGAACGATAAGCATCAGTCTGGGCTAAAATCTGTTTAGTGTCAGCGCCAATTTTTATCCACTACGATAGAAATGCTTCTGCTCAATCAGTGTGATGCTTCTCCGTAAAGATTTGGTGCAGTTTTTGTCATAAAATATCGAATGCTGCCAATCATCCGATTTATTTTGCTTCGCGTGCCTTACAACCGGCTAAAAAATACTCACAACTAGTTGGAGAGTACCTATCAGTTACCTTTGGCTTCAAGAAATTCCACCAGTATATTTGGGGCAGTCATCTTGAGATCCAAACTCATCACAAACACTTGATATCCTTATTGAGTGAATCCAATTGAATCCATCAAATGATATCACCATGAACGCAACAATGGGCCCTAATCCTTTTTTCGTATGAAAACAAAATCTCTTACATACCGGGTTCTTACCAATGTATGGCGGATGCCCTGAGTCAGTTACCGCACGCAACCACTGCAGGACCAAAAAGTGTACCGTTGGAGTTAATTCATTTGATGCGGACCCTAGTCACTACACCTTTGACAAGTAACGTCATACGTCGATGGACCGATCGGGATCCCAAACTAACTTCTGTGATGCGTTTCACGGAACTGGCCTGGCCTAGTAGAATTCCGGCTGCGTTGAAATCTCTTAAACTTTGGAAAAATGAACTGAACATACCCGTGGTTGCTTATTTCTGGGTTCACGTTTGGTTCCACCGTCGAAAGCGCGCCCCTTCATTATAAATAAGCTACACCATGGACATCCAAGTGTTGCTCGAGTGACGGTACTTGCACGCGGCTATTGCTCGTGGCCCGCCTTAGATGTCGATATTGGAAATTGCCTGAAAACTTGTGATCTCTGCCGACAATATCAGTCGAATATACCTACAGGTCCAATACACCCTTGACGTTGACCTGAAAGGCTTTGGCAGCGCATCCACATGGATTATTTTGCTCCTTTGAACTGAACATTATTTCTGTTGATACTTTATGCCTATTCGAAATGGATCGATGTTTATTCAGTGTCTTATCCAACGGCTGTAGCAACCATTTCAAAGATGCGATCATGGTTTTCGGTTTTCGGAATACCTGAAGCTGTTTGTACAAATAATGAATCCTGTTTTGCTATGGACGAGTTTAAGTGCTTTATGCGGAGCAATGGTGTTCAACACATCCGTACAGATCCACACCATTCTGCGTCAAATGGACTGGCCGAAAGGTCGGTGCAGACGGTAAAGGAGGCCTGCTAAACCAGTTATCAGGAACAGCACAAAGGCGATTAGATCCACTACTTTTTCTACAGAATAACTCCGACAGAATCTACGGGTTATCTCCTGCGGTACTAATGTTCGGTTGACCATTTCGTACTAGATTACACCTAATCCGAATGGACGAGCGCTAATAGAAGCGAAAGAAAACAAGACGGCTACGATAGACAGGGATCACGTTGTTGCTTTCCAACCGAGAGATCCTGTGTATACTCGAATTTCACACGAACAGTAATGGCAGCCCGAAACCGTGGTCACAAGTGATGGTACCCAGGCGCATCTAGAGATAAATGGTTGTATCTTAAGGCGACAATCAGAGCACATACACCTGCGTTTTGTGCAAACACGAGAAAATGAGGAAAATATATTCGACTGAATTCAGCCGAAGTTGGAACAAAGCACCCAGGATACGGCACAAACAAATTTGCCACACACTTCCCAGATTTGAAAGTGTACCTGAACCTGTCGAAGGTTTCGTTCCCGTGTGTATGGGCTCCTCCAAGAAACGAGGGGATCTTACCTCAGTCGATAATCTTAATTAATTAGTTCAAACGCCCCGCGTTTATATTGGTTTTCCTCGCATTGGCCAACCATTGGTGCATCAATCATGCTTTACTTCGTGTGTCATTTGAGCCATGTCGCACTGCTTGGCCCGACACACTTTGTTTTTTACTGTGTTTTGTTCCTGACTAACTGCGGTCTGGGGGCGTGGGATGCCTTAATTCGTTACTACTTTTTAGCTATTAGTATAGTTTACGTTCCATTTCCCGTACACCGAGATTTTCGGTTTGTGATTTTTGGTGGTCATTGACACGAGTGCATATTGGGCTTTGCAGAGTCGTGTTGTAGCCACATGTTGTATTTCGGGTGAGGCTGGAGCGTAGTCCGCTTCACACTGGATGGAACCATTCTGGGAGGCTAGTGCAGCCATCAGGACCGCGCACACAGTCCCCTCCAGTAAAGTACGACTGTGTATAGAAACAGTGGCTAATAGACACATAAACACTGTTAATATATGCACATCAATCGCAGCCTCACTGGGGATATCAAGCTACAGGCATTTCTCTGAAATAACCAAATCAAGTGAAATAAATCGATTAAAACATAGGAATATGCTGACTAGAATATTCAAAAGAATACCATTTAAAGTAAATGCGTTATCAACAGATCCACGAACAAGAGATCAACAAACGTGAAACAAACGCGAAATAAATTAACAAAATTAATCAATATCCGTTCAAGCAACGTGTGTATGTTAGTAGGAGATTATTCAGCTACACATTAAAATAAAGTAACAAAGTAAGTTTTAACAATATACAGTAGACCGATCAGCTTAACTATAAAAAACCTAGCACGCAAGCAAGTGGTTAGTAAATCGAATTAAACGTACCTAACAATGCTATGCCGGTTATGCTTACTTTCCCAGCTGGACCCGTCTTCTTTTCGAGGTTGGTCCCGAATGGCCTCGCTAGTGGTTCACTAGACCTACCTGACTCAGGCACTCGTGACCGTATGTGCTAAAACATCATGCGCTCGACGTCAATGGAGTACACAACTTCAGCGGCAGTCGTTTCCGCACCCGCCGTTTCCCTTCCGCATGCATGAGAGCTTCCTCTGGCACTTCGGCAACTGCCTTCGAGATCAGATTGCGCAATGCACGCAGATCAAGCGACTTCGGTTTCCAAGACCTGAAATTACAATTAGTACTCGATCGGCTCATCCTCATCATTTCCTGATAAAAAGCTTCGGTCTCCTCACATGACCCTTCCTTACACTCAGCTGACCATATGAAAGCTGCCTCGTATCCGCGTCGAATCAATACACCACACATGACCGAGCCACCTCAAGTGTCTCTGCAGAAGTGTGCAGCTCAGTGCAAACATTCCATTTCGGCGCAACACGCCGTATCCCCACCTCTGTCTCACCAACCGATTAGCATTATCCGTCGCAGACACGGTTAGGAAACCACTCGACTTATTTCACATCTCACCGGTACATCAATCAAGTTTCACTAACGTAACGAAGAACGAAGAGCACCATGGATTTTTACACCATTAGCTTCGTGTCTACGGTATGCTAATGGTTGTTCCCCATTCGGTACCGAACTTCATAAATTCTGCTGCTGTCCTCGATACGCGAATACCATCAGCACTGTGTATTTGCTGGTCAGACAAAACCACAATCCCAAGGTAGTAGAAGCGGCAAGCGGTTCAAATACGCTATTACCCATGCTGATTTGCGACACCAGTGAAGATTGCACCTCCGGTGAAGACTGAAAATGTCCCACAGTCTTGATTTTTTTCACCGTTAGCCCGAATTTGGTAGCTGTCGAAGCCAAAGCACTAGTCATGTGCTGGAACGCATCTGCGCTCTGTGCAAACAACTCACAGGCTTCAGCGAACAGCAACATATGGATAGTTGTCTCACGTACCAGGGTTCTCGCACCGAAGCGATGGGTGTTTAGTAAACCACCATCATTTTGGTGCTGCACACGTAGAACGTAGGCACAAGCAACATTAATGGGACATGACATTGTGGCACCACGATAACTATTAAACTGGGCAAGAGCTGACACTGTTTTGATTCACTCCAGGGACAACTGCAAAGTCACACTAGGTCTGTCCACTCAGCTGCACGTTCAAACGTACTCGAACAACCAAACTTACAGAACCCCAGCCACAGTGCCTCGCGGTTCACGGTATCGAATGCTTTAGCGAAATCAACAAACAGCGAGTACAACGGCTGGTGTCGCTCACTGCGGTTCTCTTGCTAATAATGAGCCATTTCAACCCGAATGAAATCCATAATGGTAATGTTCGTTACCACAACCTGACTGACTAGGTGGTTGAGCGGAATACGGGAAGTCACGTTGCCCACACAACTCAGCAAATTGATGCCACGATAATTCGGGGCACGTTGCTTTCTTCATTTGTCCTGGAACAGCGGTTGCACAAGGGCATTCTTCAGCACAAGAGGCATCACTTTATCAATCCACACGCGTTGCGCCTATTGGTGCTGCACATTTACTTACGCCTCTCCACCGTTTTCCGGTACTTCAGGCGGAATTTTATCCGCACTGTTCCATTTACAGTTTCACAGTTTAATAAAAGCCCTGCTCTCTGGATCTCATATACTGTCGGCGTATTTGCCAGACTCACCTTCACCTAGTGCAGCTTCAAGCTTTCAAAGTAGGCCAGTCAATCTCTGAACGATTGTTCAAGTGTGTCAAATGATTCAGCTAGATGTACATAATGTGTGCACGCAAAGCCTGAACTGTCATCGACTAGCGTTTTCAGCAGCTCCAACCCCGGTCCATACACCGCCTTCAAGGATTCCACGAATTCCTACTGAATGGGGCTTTCGGCGTAGCATACCTTCTCCTTCGCCTTCTCCGTCTAGCGTGCATTTTCCATGCGACGTAGCTCTCGAGGGAGCCGCCGCCGAATTTTGAGAAACTGACTTTTGATACCCAAGTCGCTGGATACTGCCACTTATGCAGCAAATGCTGCATATTGCTCACACACCAATGCTTCAATCTTCGCATTGTTCTTATCAAACCAATCGGGTCGCTTATAGTTTGCGCACCCGATAGTCCCATCGGCAGGAGCTGACAACTTGTCACGAACGTGGTGTCATAGATCGCACAGTGTGGTTATAAATACTACATCAAACAGTCGTTTAGGCGTCGCCTTCTGCAGCTCCATGTTACTCTGCACAGTGACCACATGAGCGTAATCACACCGTAAGTGCTTCCAAGTTTTTATCGCACTCGCACTCAGTGCAAAACGAGCGTTCGTGATCGTCAGACAGTGAGTCGCACACAGTGAGAGCAGCAAATTACCGTTTGCATTCGCTGAACCAAATCCATGCGGACCGATGATATTTTTCCACTTCGCTGATTTACACGCAACGAAAAATATAATATTCCAGGATTATGTGTGAACTTTTCTATAAATATATTTTATTGTTTTCCTTAACTGACCCTTCTGGGGTTAAACAACCATTTAACGCTTCATATTTTAACTGCGAATTTAAGTATCTATGGTAAGACCATTCCTCTGGAGAGTAAAGGTCATCTGAGATAAATAAGTGTGTTCTGAATCGCATCACATCAGCATATGTAAACAATCTTGTTTTCATCTCCGAATAAAAAGAGTTGGCCATTTTGGATGGGCATGCTAATATCAATGATGTAGGGGACGAAAACCAAAAGGCCAGGTACGAGTCCATGGATCGGGCGTAAGGAATATTGGGTTTCACCTAAATTGACTATTTAAAATCGATTGCAAACTTAAGAAGAAAGCACAATTAATAGCAGGTTCATGATTCCTAATAATTCTACTTCTTTAAATGACCCTTTGCGAGCCACATAGTCAAAAGCCTAGTCTAGGTCCAAGAGTAATATTATGATTCAAAACCGGAGTTCTTGGATTATGAAATAACATTAAAGTAGTAAAATTAACAGGTCGTGCAGCAACTACTCACAAGTGAAACATGAAATATGTTAAACCCGTTCAGAGAATAAAGGATTTCTATCTGAGTTTCTTTGGCTAATCTTTTAAACAGGATGGTGTTGTTGGGAGTAAGATGGATCAGCTAGTATTTGGCAACATTTAGTTGTAGACCGCTTTTATGGCGTGAGGTGATGGTCAAGGATTTTCGTTGACTGGAATTCGCTAGTTATTTAGTAATAGTCAGTCAGCCAAGTAAAGTCAGGAGAGTCCTGTAGGCACCCTGGACGTGTGAATATTCTGTGTACATTTAAAGGAAATGTTTAAAAAGTTGCTAGCAGTGACAAGTTGAAGCACATGTGCGTAGCTCGTATATCTCACAACGTGCTTGTCCACTGTGTTGCTAATTGCCTTCTTAACGTGGAAAAACCTGGCCATGTTCGCTGGGTTAGGAATGTTGCCCGTTTACAGATCTTCATCAATCGTCTTCTTGTAAGCTATGCTGGTGGAACGAGCTTTGATTTCAAAATTTACGGTAGAGTTGTTCCTAGCGTCATGCGAGGTTTATGTATCAGGCTCACAGTTAGCAACTATGGGATGGAAGCAAACATTCAGTGGGTTCAGAAATGCCAAACGTATGGTTGCGACATAGCTGAAATTGATTTCTGCTGTGCTCTTGGTTTTATTCAGTGAAATTGCCTTTACACGGCTTCGAAATTCTTCCACTTTATGGCTTCGTCAGCTAATAGTATTTTAACATCCACAAAATCATATCATCCCCGCCTGTTGGTCCTATATCATATGCTGTGCACCATTTTGATCTGTCCTGCTGTGATAAGAGATTTGTGTCAAGAAATTATTTTCGACTTATCTAGGTACATTCTTCATTTATGTAACCTTACAAAGACTTCATTTTACAGCATAGTTATGTATCTTCGCTCCAGAGTCCAGGTCCTTTTATGAAACACTTAAAGGAGTTATCGTGAACTAACTAGCGCGTTTAGTTAGTATGTGAATAAAGCATACACCCCAAGACATGCGTTTACACCCTACAAGAGGCATGATGTTAATTATTTGCCTCTTCCTCAGTGCACGACTCCATTGTTCGTGAACGCTAACTGGTGCATCGAAATAAATTGCACTTGCTATCAAGGTGGACGAAAACGTCAGTTCCCTTGCTCAAACGGCACAACTGAGCAATGCCTTCATAGATCATTGCAATGGTAGATACTAAAATTTTGCCTTTTAACACAGCTTTTCTCATCAAATATTTGCTTTGTGTATATTTCAGAACACACAGTACTTCTCAGTGTTTATCTTACTAGCGGTATTACGCCGTGATCTTGCGCTCACTAGCAATAAACCCTCCACCGGGAATGGAGAGAATGCTAGCTACCTCCAACAGCATACTCCGCAAAAACCATTACTGGTGTCAAAAATGTTTTGCATATAGGCCTATCAAAATAAAACTGGTGACGGCTTGAAACGCAGATGCAAGGTCAGATCGTCTACAAATGGTTTGCCTACTTTGTTGGCGGATGTATACTTGATATGGAAGTAACTGGTCCTGTTTGCTGAACATAAATTGTTGCTCACTCTTATGCATTGTTTAAGCGTTTTGCTGAATATTAGAGATAGAGGTAGCCTGAAGAGAACTATTGTCGCTTGTATCGTGGATAGGTACAAATTTAAAAGGTTTGACGTCAGGTGAAATGTTAATCTTGTACATAAAATGATGGTATATAAAAGAGAGAATATTCTCGCATCTGTTTGTATCGGGCAATTAGTCCGTTCCAGAATGCCGTCGGTTGCGACGATGGCTGCGTCGAGCCCTGAGCGCATGGATGGATGCATCCGCGTCGGTTGTCCGGTCGTCCAGTTGTGTGTGCTGCATCTTGCCGAGACATAATCATGTTCGTTTTGTGAGTGTGTGTAAAAAAGTCTTTACACCATAGCCCATGGTTGTCATGTGCTTAGTTATGTGCATATTTATGGACCGAGGTCAAACGCTGTTTTGACGTCTGTGTGTGGACCTTGTGGTGTAGATCACGTAAATGGTTAGGCGAACAACCTTCACCTGGTGCCAGCTGAGTGTTCAGGGTTAATCACGGTCCAGCGAATAGTTTGGTTGCAGTGTTCCAGGAAGTGGTGGGTTGTCGCCTGGCAAACATTTTCCCTATAAGAAGTCAAAAATGTCCGTTTAACAACATTTCGATGTGGCGAATGTGACTGCCCACTAAATTAAGTACCTGCCCCTTTCCCTTCTGGAGGATCCTCACTTCACAAACGTCATCCAATTCGACGAGTTCCATTGATCCCTTCATGCAATAGCGAACACAGCAAATAGACTCACGAATTCAGTCACACTTCACAATTTAACTCACAATGCCTACTAACACATACACGCGCAAATATACAGACACATAAATCCAGTATGTTACTGGTCAACGTGCCATAGTTTGTACAATTACCGACCATAATATAGTAACAGTATAGAATTTTCCACACTATGCTAACATCCACATGGACGCAAACAATTGCCACTTCACCCTTGACGCTTTCCTCACATGTACTTTCCCCATTTATGTATGCAACACACTGCGAAATATTGTCTGTAAATCGTTGATCATGCCTCATAAGTCGTGCCTCGTTGCTATCGAGAATAAAACATTTATTTATTTATTTGGTGCGCTAATTATGCTTTTATCGTATGTTAGGTGGAGAGAAAACTACTTTCCTAAAACACAATATTCTGCAAAGTTTGCAAGCAGACCTAACATGATGCCCCTGTCAGAGCTCATTATCCTTTATGTCGATGACCTTTTTGCTTCAGTTCACTATTTTGAAGCATTCGTTACCGAAATCAACGAGTACAAATGAATCACGACTAACCCTACGAGATAGTTGTACCGTATTTTCTGTAACTTTTATTTCTGACGCAATACCGCTGTACCTAATTTTTGGTCGCTGAAAGTGCAACAAGCTTGTTGGGGTGACATTTGTCTTCCATGGCAACCACTTGTTTGCATATAACACCATCTCTCTATATCGTGTAATTTGTTGCGCTTTAAATCTCGTGAGCCCATGGACAGTGGACATTTTGGTTCAGCGTCTTAGGTCTGGTGATGTTATAGCATTCTAGACCTGTTGCTGACCAACTGTGAGCAACGTGGGCATGACATTCTGATATCGGAGTCCATGGGAGCGAGTGACCACTCTATGGCCACGACAAACTTAGAGTTGCTACTGAAGTTTGCTAATCCGCTGGAGTCAGCCCCCAATTACGGGAAGGCGGACTTTAATGGACTCAGTCGAGCCGCAAGCCTGATAGTCTGGTCGCTAAAACAGGGTTCATCAGTTGAATCCAGTTGGTCTAGCATAATGAGGGAGTCAAACCATTGTGCTCCCGATTTGTGTCCCTCAAACATCGGTAGCTTTATCAGTCAAACCACACTGGTTTGACAAGTATTATGACAAAATGTCTCGACAGCGACGCCAAGTATGGACTATATTCCTCCAATCTGCTTCTGCTGAAGATTACGAGGCGTACGAAAGTAAACGAAACGCCTACAACAGCGTGAAAACATGCAAACGACAATGCTTCGAAGAGTAGCTGGCACCCGCCAAAATACAGCTCCCAAGAGGTTCTTCGCACACCTGAAGCGACGCCTGAAGCCGATAGGTTATGTGCCTTTGTTGGAGGGTCAGATGAACAGACTCATCTTTCCAGTACTGAGCGTGCTTCCGCATTGGCGGTACAATTCGCTTCCTTTTGAACAAAACCAGTCCACTGTAGCGATTTCGAAACATACCACCCCAACCGAGCTGGACAGCTTAGAGAGCAGCTTTGCGGATCTGCTCAAATTGCTCGCCAGGCTTCACAGTACCAAGCCTGCCGGGCCTGATGTGATCCATCCGCTGATTCTCAAGTCGCTTTTGGCCATCTTTTCGTATTCGGTGACTCAGCTATTCAACAGCACCCTCTCCTCCGGTTGATTGCTGAGAGACTGAAAATGCTCAGTAGTGAAACTTCTTCCGAAAGGCGGCGATCCGATCAAGAAGGACAACTACCGGCTAAAACGCCTGACCTCTGTTTGGCTAAGACACTCCAGAAGATTGTGAAGCATGGTCTTCTGCTACTTCTCGAGTCGAAAAGCATCTTGACATCCGTGCAGCACGGATTAATGAAAGCTCGGTCATGCATCACAACTATGCCGCTCTCGTGCACGAATCGTTGCAAATGATAAACCAAGGGAACTTGGTTGTCGTCATTCACATCGATTTCGGTATAGCTATTGACAAGCTGAAACCTGAGTTTCTCCTTCGAAAGCTGATGATGTGTTGTGTTGGTCGCTCACTGCACCAGTAGATATGTCAGTTTCTTATTCGTCGGACGTGGAGGGTGCAGATGTACAACTACTTGACCGAGTGATATAACTTGACCAGTGGCGCATCGCAGGACACAATACTTTCCTACATTTAGTTCCTGATCTACATCAACGATTCGCCTCAGCTACTCCGTTCACTTTGCACATTGTTGAGAAGCTCAACGACCGTGACCTGCTTCAGCGTGACCATGACTTCCTCTCTATGTGATCTACAAACTTCAGTCTTCCGATCAAACCAGACAAGTCATTATGTATGGGCCTGGGCAACGGTGGTAATGACCGAGTCTAAAATCTGACAGACCAAAAGTTACACCCATCGCCATCCGTGAAAGTTCTCGGCATGCTCTCACGCTGTGATTTGAAATCCGTCGAAAACAAGAACCGGATTTGTCAAGACGGGATACGCGGCTGCTTTGGGCGATCAAACACAGCTTCTGTATTTGACCCGAAAAGGTTGCCACTCGCCACTTCCACTGAGTTGTGCAACAAAAAATTGTTTTCTATAACGAAAATGCCATTCCACCGACCTAAAAGCGTACACTCCACTGATCATACACATGTATTTCTATGTTACCTAGCACCACAAGTGACATTGTTATAAACAGATGATTACTTTCGGTACTGTCAAGCTACGTCAAAGGAATTATACACATATATATGGGTGCTGCATCACAACATATACAGAATGCACCTATATGTCAAACACGCTTAAACATCACTGCAACGCTCGCCGCTAAATACTGACTGTAGGTTGGTACTGGGAAATGATGGCTTCGCATAGATCATCGGTTGTATGTTCAATCATCCTCACGCTACCTAAACCAACATAAGCCAACCATCATAGAAGGCATGCACTTACCACTGTTGTGCTCTGGCATGACTGAAATATTTTGATGAAAGCTTTCACCGTGCGCATAGTTATCAGATCCCATTTAGTAATGAAAAAAGTCAATGTAATTATGCAAAGTGTGCATCTTGAGTGACATTCGCGTACTAACAACTTGCTATTGCGCCACGACGTTCCTAGGCTCTCTTTGTACTTCTCCGTGTTTGTTCTTCCCAAAGCTCGTGACTTGGAAATCAGCACAGATTTTCCAACAGTACTTTTCACAGTTCAATGCAGCGAATATCTGTTGCCTACTTTCCTAACTCTCCTTCATATGGGTGGCTTGCAACAGAGGCACAATTCGGTACACATTTCCATTGTGGAGCAGTATGGTCCTAAGACCATTGTTGGACGAGTTATTGAACAAATGCTATTCACCACAGATATGCCAATGACAGTGGTTAGGCAGAAGTAGCAGTCTGACATGTGATCATTTGGCTCTTTCCGCAATATGAGAATTGCAACTGGCATCTTGCGTTTGCCCCTGAGCTACTGAGTCAGATGAAGACTGCACCACACACAATGTGCGGCGCCCACCTATTAACTTGATCTCTCGGTTTTGTCCAGAAACATGCGTGGTAAGCAGCATTTAGTAGTGAGGAAATAGATTTGCACGGCGACTTAGTAGGAAACTGTTTACAGAGGTAACATAACTATTTTCGGTCATCTACACAGCAGCGTATTTCGGTCATGGTCAATATACCAATTAAGGAAAGACAGCTCTCAAACGACTTTCCGTATCAAGTGGATGTCATGACAAAAAGGACTTATTTTCACTATGAGGAAATGGATCAATCATAGGCGAACATTTGACAAATGGAACGCACCGCTTAACTGTAATGAAAAATAAAAATAAAATAAGCAGACCTTATAGGAACATTTGCTTTGTATACTCGTAATCAGCTCACTTGCTACAACTAGAAATACGCTATTAGATTTATGTTTTAATAGTGAGGTTGTACAGTGTTATCAGACAAATGCTAGGGTACAGCTCAAACAAATATTGTCCGTTCACCCAGGGCGAAGTGCAAAGTAATGAACGGGTAAAAATGTTGACACAATGCCCATCCCCGCTTTAAAAGCTGTACTTTGAGAATACTTGTGCAAAAACGTATGTTTGTATGCCGTCTTATCCTCGAATGCTGGTTGACCTCATCATGTCGTATTCTCTATTACATTTGGGTGATTACCCCATGTTGAGGCCGTTGCTTCATCTGCGTACACCAAGCAGCACACGTGGACACATGTACAAGCTTGTCGGACCGGATTTGAAGCGGGTCGCTCACCAACCCTGCATCGAGCGGAGGGTGGTGCATATTTGGAACTATTTGAGTGCAGATATAGTCGAAGCTAAGTCGGTGTCGGAGTTAAAGGAAGACCTGAACACGCAATTTGCTGACTTGAGATTTCGAAATTAATCCCATAATAATACGTAGATTGGTTTAAAAGATATAAGGTGTAGCTACGAAGCTGCATCTGAACTCGCTGCATATACTCAATATTCCGTATTCAGCAGCAGGAAGAAGCCAAGGGATATCAAGCGAGTATACTGCTGTTGCAGTCAGAAAGTATGAGAAATGTTTGAGTCACACCTTATTAGGTCTGATATAGTTATTGTCGATCGTTCAACGTCCATATCCGCTCACTTGGAGGTTCGAATAGTTCAATCGGCAAATCGACCTGCAGCCTAGAAAGGCAGGTACCTGGTCATGCACATAGAGTTTAGCGCCGAAACGAGGAGTTTGCCACTATCATGGGTCTGGTTGTGTACTGATCCCTGGTATCAAGTTTGCGTGAAATAACGCATGTAGTCGGTGACACAGCCACCGCAAACAAAAAACCATTATTGGCAGACCTGCCACCGGTTGGCACAGGATCCCAGCAAAACACACCTTGCCCAGGGCGTTACTTAAATCAAAGAATCATTCCTGTATGTACGCTAACGAACAATGTCTCCTAAACAAGTTAGTTGAACTGAGGTTATATATCAATCATCATAGCCTA
The DNA here is from genome assembly GCA_944474145.2 of Dicrocoelium dendriticum. Lineage (NCBI taxonomy): Eukaryota > Metazoa > Platyhelminthes > Trematoda > Plagiorchiida > Dicrocoeliidae > Dicrocoelium > Dicrocoelium dendriticum. The sequence continues at coordinate 18,173,207 of OX104069.1, forward strand.
GGACCTCATATTTGTAACTGAACCTTGTTACATTCAGAAAGTACCGATACCAAATACGTAATGCAAGGTATGTCACATTTTCAAAACTTTCGCCATGGCCAGGGTTGTGAGTTGCTTCTTACTAACACGTTGTACCTAATGAGTCCTAGGTGTGGTATTGCGCATGCGCTTCTGCCGTTTTCGCAGGTGACGTCTACGATCATAGTTGAGCAAGTATCTCCATTTTTAAAGGATAATAGCCGTTCGATGCTCGCCAACTATCGCCCAGTTATCACAAAGATGATGAAGTCGGTAAAACCCAAGACACCAATCGGATAAGTAGAATGATCACAGCGTCGGGGCAACACAGCTCCCTCAGTACCGGCCATTTATACACATCTGAAGAGGGTGCATGTTAGTTTTGGTTACTATTCAGTCATCTGAATTCGTGAGCTTTTATTAAATTTTTTGAGACTTCGTTTTGTCTTATTTTGAATACGGCTTCCAAGTTTCTGCGCCCTGCCTCGTGCGGGACAAAATGGGACTATATGGTATGTTCCTGGTGAGCACTAGGTTACTTGAGGGTTAGAAGAAAGACGTATCCCGAGTGCGTACCTAGGTCGGGACTGCATTCAATGTCATATTAGAGGCAACCCAAGCCTAACATACGATATGGTAAATCGGAAGGTTGATCCACGTATGTCTTACCTATTCAGTACCGCTTCAAATTTTGTCCTCCGCAGTCATTCCGTGAAGCTGAACAAGCCACAGTCTGATAGCATTAGAAAGGAAAACCAGCTGTCATGCATAGCCATCGATGGCTAGATAATATTTCAGAAAATTGTTAGCAAGGAATCCTAGGTTAACCTGTTTAAGTCCGATCTTGCGCGGCAATATCAGCCGGTTTTATTTTCCTGACGAACTTGCATATTCATAATTCCAATATATGTTGCGCACTATCCTACGTACATTGGTGTTATGGTTTTATTTCCTGTGAACTTCCTTATCGTTAAATAACTAACGATAATGCCTTCATCTCCAAATTACAAAGGCTGTAGTACAAAGATATCGAAATTTGTGCTATACTCCGGTGGAATGATTAAAGTCCCATTGAATAGTTGGTTGAAGCCTAGCTCAAAATTGCCTACCGAGATTAGGCTAAAGATAACAGGTGCACATACGCTAGTTAACATCGCTTCATTGGAAAGTGTAACCTCAGTAAAATATTTGCCTCCACAATCCAAAAGCGTTGTTGACAACATGCCATTAGCGACACATGACGGGACAGGGAGACACACGAGAGCGCATCTCTATCTGGGATACTCCATGCTACCATGTAGCCTGACTGAAATTCAAGCATCAATGGCCCACTCAAAAAGCGATTAGCGCTCGACCGACAAACGGTCGGTTAAAACTGAACACGGATATCTTTGTACACCAACAAACTTCTAATAGCAACAGCACAAGCATGTTTGTATACTAACGCCCAAGCTATTCAGTAAGTTAGCCGAACTAACAGAACGTGTACGTAGTAACCGCGGAATCTCATTATGATTAGGGAGAATTGGTTAAGCTTTGAGACAGCAGATCCTGAACTGACATTACCCGGTATGGCACTGCTTCGGAATGACAGAGCTGGAAGTGCTATTTACGTACATCTCTTTTACGTCGCTAACCACCGAGGTGAAGTTAATGACCACCCAGAAATAATTGCCCCAAATTCGCTTTGGTGCTGGCTATAGTCACGGAACAAAGACACATGTCTTATAGCTGTGGATTACGATCCATCAAATTCTACGTGTACAATGGACTCTAAACTAAACCACGTTCTTCAGATTGCACTGACCAAGACATATATTCACAGCCGCATTGCAAGCGAATTTATGGTGCACGATCTGAAAATAGCGAAGGAAGGATAAGGAAGTAATTTCTGTGCAATAGAACGCGCAAACGCATGTCCATGTGGGACTTGGCGTGCATAGCTCACAAGGATTCCCTGATTTCCAAAATCTGGACTGTCTATGTGGCACACCGTAACTTCGGTGTGAGCTTGATCCGAGAGGACAAGGTGACGCATCAGAAGGAGTTAATGGAGAGATTCTGCACGAACCGCATACTCTTATCCATTCATGGTAATAGTCTTTGTAAGGTGCGGCGGGGATTTCGAGTACTGATCACTAATGACGGATGCGCACGATCATCATCGGAAGCAGCCTATCTCTTACGGTTACCTTACTCACAAACGTTCCAGAGATTAACAAGCCCAACGGTTTTCCCAGTTTCTATTGTCCTACCATCAGCTTTATTCAATATAAGCTTTACTACAGAAATTCTGTCAAATAAAACTGTTGTCCCTGCACATTCATAGCTCTCCTGATGTCTTTAAAGTTCGACGAAAAGCCTTAAAGGCAGCAGCTAATGATTTGCCGAAACCTCTGGCTATATTCTCTCAGCGCTGTATGGAGGAGAACCATATTCTAACAATATGGAAGTGTAGGGTAATCACTCTTATTCATTAAGGAGGTAGACGCACTTACCCAAACAGTTACCGTCATATAACGCTACTTATCGGGCTGTACAGATTCATAGAGTCTATCATCAACGATGCACGCATGCAGTATGTAGAAAATCACAAGATGATAGTACCAGAGCAACGTAGCAGTTCTAGTGCCAACGCCGTTTAATAACTTATCAGTTCAGGCTCAAGCGTTTAGTCAGAAGCGTCAACTCAGCAAAAATTAAATGTTTGATAAGGTAAACGTTCACACTAGCAATTGTATTCTGGTAATCGTACTCCCATACTCTCTTACTCTATCATACTCATACTCGCATACACATAATTACGACACTTTTGAGTCCACGTGGTCCGTCCTTAGAGAAATAAACCAACAGTGATTAACAAACACGAAGGTCGGCCTATCCGTGCTTAACAATCGAATCAGACGCCTTTCTTAGCTGTATTGCGGGCTCGTTTGGTCCATCCGTCCACTGGTGTAACACTTCCAAAACACTCATTAAATTATTTCATGCAGTCGACCTAATAGCCAGTTGCATTCCAACAACCGTTGCAGGCCATCTCCTGAAGACCAGAGTACCACGGTTTGAGATTTCCATTGTTTGTAAGCTACCACTGTTCGTTCCGATCACGATATATTAACAGCCATTGGTCGTTTTTCCAAACGCTTCCGGGAACACTTCCTTCTTTGACGTAAGATTATTATATCGAAGAAGTTTAGGAATGTTTTCTTGTTGCACCATGTTGATTCGCATCACAGAAACAACACGCAAGATGCATTTACCTCATCAAATAGATATCAAGACACTAACCGCGAAAGGTCTGAAGCCGTCGACTGGTGACAGGAATGCCAATCGCTAGCCGGTTCGAAAACCCGAAGCAATGCTCACAAATAAAAAGCAATCAGACCATTATAGTGTTGCTCGTCCCAACACTGGCACCCCAAGACCGCAGTTTCGTCCTGGTTGGGACACATCAGTTGGAGATAGCCTGCGTTGGGCTGGAACTCAGAGCCGAATGGCTCATGGTTGACACCATGAGAACTATGCCACTGAGATCCGCGAGCAACGCTTGGTCCAGCGGAAACGAATGCAACGTTGGACTTGGCGAATCCGATGGTGGTTGGGTTGCTACAATCAACCTCTATTGAGACCTCGGTTCACCTGAGGTGGACCTCGGTCATTCTGATCAAAAAGACTGTAAGTAAAAAGGGAACATTATAGTGTTGCTAATCCCAACACTGACACCACAAGGCCGCGGTTTCGTCTTGGCTCTAACTCATCAGGCCATCTCCAACTCCAACTCTCCAACTCTCCGGTTCCAAACCCCTATGCAATATACTCAAAAGGATAAGCACTCAGTCCATTTTGCCGCTTTATACACAGACCGTCTCGAGTAACAACCAAAAACGGGGCATGTCATTGAAACGAGCATTAATAGACTAATCATTTAGTTATTTAGATTATATATTGTGATTAAGTTGTCCATCGCTTTTTACTAAGGTGTTTGATTTAACTTCTCATACAGTAGCTTTTCGCATAAAAATGAAACAATCAAAACATGTTGCTTACTATATCTATATATGGAACCTCAGTAAAGTGCCCATTTATGACAAAATAGCAAGGTGTGTGAAACTCAGGTAGAGGTATCGTAATCACTCAGACCCATCTCACTTCACACCCTTAAATATAATATTCAGCTAAGAATTGTTTTATTCACTTCCTCCACGGATGTCGCAACGATGAATTCAATTTCCACCCTTGTGACTCAAAACTACAGCCAGTCTAAAGTAAAACAATCCTGGGCATTTTGCGTACCGCTAATTTTCACGGAAACGCAAGCTTCACTTCAATTATCAACCGAACGAAACTGAGGGGTTGGGCATCGCAGACGTCACAACCTAATCCAACAAACTTTGTTTGGTATTCCCATAATCGCCATTCGAAAATTTGTGAACTAAGTCTCGTGTGTGCCAACATTCCAGAATCAAGATCCGTTAGACTGCAGTGTGAGCTGGGAGTGGTTGGAAAGCAAAAGGTTTTCAATCTGCAATGCCAATGGTATCTATGATGCAGTTGCTACACTGAGACACACCGTGCGTCAACCGAATTAATCACACTGTTTTAAGCATCGACTACATGGAGGAAAACTAGATTAAGCTGACAAAACGAAAGTTATTTTACCTTCTGTTATTGGATTCCACAATGCATCAATCGCCTCGCACAGTATCGGTGGATAGTTCCAAATATAGGACTAACCAAAAGCGTTGGTGAAAGCACAATAGGAGTAAAATTTACAATATGGAAAATGCTCCCGATACTCAAGCTTATCCTACCCAAGAAAGGTAAGCGCGTGACCGGGAGATATGACGTTTCCTCAGTGAGACACTCCAATAGGTTTCTGTGTTTCATTAATGACGTGAATTTCTGGATTACCCCATTGCAAATAATGCGATCCTAGATTGCTAAAGTTGGTGTTTAATTCCGAGTTAATCGCACAGAATATCCTAGTTGACTGTGCCAGTTTCCTTCGCATACAGTCATCAGAATGTTAGCTGATAGCCCCTGATTCACGATACCATGCTAATAGTTACTCAATGGGGCTGTAAATTGTTCGAAAATGCCTGTTATAGAGATGAATAAATGGCCGGATTTAGCATCCGTCATAATATCCGGGTGCTAATCACATAATGCTTGACCATCAGGGCCATCATTATCAGGAGTGTAGTAATGTTTCCTAAGTACATCTCAAAGGATGGATGGTACATTGATGACTAATGTTTACTTCTCAGACACTGTCTGGTCCAACCATCTTGGTTCATCAAGTGATTTTGCAAATAAGCACATGGATTATGCCACTACTTCACCTCATGAAATATACAGTTTGCTGGCTGATTAGGTAGGGTTTTTACAAACCCTGATTGCGGTTGCTAGGGTGTTCCTTAAAACGGAATATATGATGCGGGAAAATTTGGATCGCATTGTTGTTCTAGTCTTTGGGATAGGTAGCCATAATCATTCAGTACGGAGTCAGGGTTATGTGTCATTTTTCAAATGTAACTCAAGCAGTAAGAAACACGTTTGCTGAGGTAACATTTGGTGCAGGCGGATCTTTTTATTTCCAGACGTTGCACTCAGTGCGACTTGATTTGAAGGTGATCCAACTTTCTCATTAATTGGTGAAAATAAACCACTGAACGGCTATGTCTTGGATGTACTGTAGTTTGCACATATTTCAAGTCTATCTACCACACGCTGCCAAAATGAAGTTGTAATATTCAAGGAAAGGACGAGTGGGAGTTTCAAATATTTCCAGTTTGGCAGCATCCGTATGGATGTTGGGCCGCATGCTATTATCGAAATATCTGACTTGAGTTACTTGGCATTTGGCTTATTCAGAAGGGTGGAATTTGGAAATATCAGATTTCACGATCTTGTGCAGATAGTCGAATAGATATGCATTTTTTGTTTGAATTTAACTGACCCACTAATGACGCGGTCAAATATATGATACAATATTTGACAGTTCAGCCAAAAATTGTAGAATGGACAAGTCAAACGATAAGACAAGTGGGTGGAGATCATGTCGAATTAAAATTAGTGTTTTCTGAATCTTATGGCACTGGCATTTACAACAAATTCTGATGTCGTTGGCAAATAAATCGGTAGGTCATTCCAGATAAACAGGCAAATAACATTGCAAAGTTGAATTTGGAGAATCCGCTGGTGGCTGGGTTGCTACAAGCAACCTCAATTGAGACCTCGGTTCACTTGATGTGGACCTCGGCCATTCCGATCAAAAAGACCGTAAGTAAAATGAAAATTATAGTGTTGCTCGTCCCAACACCGGCACACCAAGACCGCGGTTTCGTCCTGTTGGGACTCATCAGTTGGAGATAGCCTGAGTTGGGCTGGAACTCAGAGCCTAGTGGCTCATGGTTGACGACATAAGCACTATGCAAATAACATTGATGTAGAGGTGAAAATGCAAAGCGCTAAGAACAGTTACTCGGCATGGGCGAGTAGAAGTGGAAGTTCGCATGACACGTGTACTGCGTGGAGCTGAGTGTGACACTGATCACAAGTTGGTGCGGACCAAACTGTACATATATTTTCGTAAATCTATGTATTGCACTCCCGCCGTGAATCGGCGTAAATATAACATTCTCTCCCTCGGCACTGTGGCGAAACGTACTGAGCTGGAGAATGCGATGGCTGCACGCCTGTGTGATGTGGACTGCATAGCCACAGTGGGCGACGTCTGGCACCACATTCGCGAACAGGTGACAGCTGCTGCCGAGGAGACCATCGGGCGCGCAAACTGTAAACTGCCTGATTGGTTTGATGAGAAAAATTCGACGATCGGCACATTGGTGTCGGAGAAGAATGCAGCATTTGCTGCACATGCTGCAGACCCCATTGACTTGGGGAAGAAGAGCTAGTTTCCCAAACTTCTACGGCGACTGACCCCAGAGCTCCATCGCATTAAAAATGCATGGTGGACGGAGAAGGCGAAGCAGATGGAATGCTACGCCCAACGCCGTCAACACAAGGAATTTTTTGACTCCTTGAAGGCGGTGTATGGACCGAGATTGGAGCCGTTGAGGAAACTGCTCGATGGTAGTTCAGGCGCCACCTGCACCCAGACTACAGACATAATGAATATCTTGCGGAAAAACTTTGACTGTCTCTTGAGCAACCGTTCAGAGATCGACTGGCCTACATTGAACTGCCTGAAGCAGCACGAGGTGAAGGCGAATCTGGTGGACACGCCGACACTAGATGAGACGCAGGGAGCATTTGCTCAGCTGGGAAACGGCAAGTGTGCCGGAGCCGACGGATCCCACCTGAACTATTGAAACACGGTGGACCCGCGTTGTTGACTGCGCTGCACCACTTGGTGCAACGCGTGTGGATTGAGGAGGAGGTGCCTCCTGAGCTGAAGGATGTCCTTGTGCTACCACTGTACAAGGGCAAAGGTAGCAAGCAATGTTGCACGAATTATCGTGGCATCAACTTGCTGAGTTGTGTGGGCAAGGTGATTGCCCGAGTCCTGCTCAACCGCCTCGTTGGTCAGGTTGTGGAACCTAACATGGCGGAGGAGCAGTGTGGATTCCGTTCGGGTCGCAGCACTATATATATGGTGTTTGCGGCTCGTCAGTTGCAAGAGAAGTGCAGAGAACGACACCAGCCTTTGTACTCGCTTTTTGTTGATTTCACCAAGGCATTTGATACGGTGAACCGCGAGACATTGCGGCTGGTGTTGGTTATGTTTGATCGCCCGCTAACTTTGTAAGTTTAATTGAATGTCTGCACAGTGGTATGCGAGCGAGGGTGCAGCTGAGTGGAGAGACCTCGGATGACTTTGCAGTTGTCTCCGGTGTGAAGCAAGGTTGTGTCTTAGCTCCTGCCCTGTTTAATATATATCTTCATGCAATGTTGTCTTGTGCTTTTGATGCGGCTTGTGCTTTTGGTGTACTTGTGGAGCACCGTATTGATGGTGGGTTACTGAACATCCGTCGTTTCGGTGCGAGAACTCTAGTCTGTGAGACAACTATGCGTATGTTGCTGTTTGCTTACGACTGTGCGTTATTTTCACACAGTGCGGATGAGTTGCAGCACATGACTAGTGCTCTGGCTTCGACAGCGGCCAAATTCGGGCTCCCCTTCAACACAAGCAAAACTGTCTGTCTCTTTCAGCCTTCACCGGAGGTGCAATCTTCAATATTGCCGTGAATCAGTATTGGTGCTGAAGTATTGGAAACCACCTCCCGTTTCAGCTACCTTGGGAGTGTGATGTCGACTGATCAGCAGCTACACAGTGAGCTGCGTATTCGCGTGTCGAAGGCGGCAGCGGCATTCGGGAAGCTTGAGTACTGAGTGTGGAACAACCATCAGCTTACCATTGGCACGAAGCTGATGGTGTACAAATCCATGGTACTGTCCGTTCTTCTATACGGCAGTGAAACGTGGACGATTTACCGTCGGGATGTGCGATATCTCGAGCGGTTCCATCAGCAGTGTCTGCGACGAATTTTGTGGATCGGCTGGGGCAACAGGGTTGCAGACAAGGAAGTTTTGCGCCGAAGTGGGATGTATGCAGTGGACTGCATACTTTTATTGAGACACCTGAGATGGTTCGGTCATGTGAGCTGTATGGATTCGACGCGGATACCGAAACAACTTTTATACGGTCAGCTGAGTATTGGGAAGCGGCACGTGGGGAAACCAAAGTGCGTTACCAGGACATGATCAAAGTGAGCCTCACACGTTCTAACCTTGATTGCAGATCATGGGAATCGAAGGCGGTTGATCGGCGTGCATGGCGCGATCTAATCACGAAGGCAGTTGCCGAAGTGCGGTAGAAAGCCCTCATGCATGCAGAGAAGAAGCGACAAGTGCGGAAGCGGCAAGAACCGATGAATTGCACTCCATCGATATCAAGCGCATGGTGCTGTAGAACATGCGGTCGCGAGTGCCTTAGTCAGGCAGGCTTAGTGAGCCATGAGCGAGGCCACTCCGGCCTACTACCGAAGCGACGACGGGTTCTACAGATAACATAGGCAGAACCGACGCAGCGTTTGTAGGTACGCTGCATTCGATTTACTAACCGCGTGCTTGCATGCTAAGTGTCTTTATTTCAGGTGGTAGGTTTTCAGTTTTGTCCTAATGCCTTTCTTTCTCCTATAAATGTCTAGTGTCTAGTGAGCCATGAGCGAGGCCTATCGGGACCACCACAGAAGCGACGACGGGTCCTGCAGAGAAGTATTCAAACCGGTGCAGCGTCTGTAGATACGCTGCATTCTTTTTACTAACCGCGTGCTTGCATGCTAAGTCTCTTTATTTCAGGTGGTGGGTTTTCAATTTTGCCTTTATGCTTTTCTTTCTCATATAAATGTCTACCTCTAATCTATTCCATTAACTTACACAGCTCGCTTAAGCCAATCGTATTCGATTTCCATAACATTTTTGTGTTCGCAGCATTTCGGTATAGTATACTTTCTCACCTCTTGAACTTATCTAGGATTCGTTTGTAAACAACTTATTTCATATGCTCATTAACGTAAGGTTTATGTCACCGTTTCCGTATGCATCAATCGAGTTATTTTCTTTCCCTCTCTCTCAAGTGTTTGGCTGTTGTTTGATATCCCCGGTGTGGTTGCGTTTGTTGTGCATGTTGACAAGGTGCCTACCTGTCTATTACCCGCTACATTGTCCATAATGGCTCCAGGAGACAGTTGGTCGTTGCTAGAGGGGACAGGGTGCACGGTCCTTGTGGCCGTGTTAGGAGCAAAGAGTGGTTCCATGCAGTCAGTGTGGAGCGGACTACGGTCCAGCCACCGCCTTGTGTGTGCTTGATCCCCAAATACATTGTGCTTGTGTTTGCCTGTGAAGGAGTGTGGGCCGGCTCAGTTGATGAAACGTGGCTCCCATCCGCATGCCTCCCGGTCTTATTCCTTCGGCTTTACACTGGATATGGGGTGTGTGGTTGGAGCTGTGGGTGATGCAGTGCAAGCCATCCATGGTCCCTCTGTAGGCGCAGGCGTCCTGTGGCTGACCACAGTGACAGGCAAATCCGAAACCGGATGCCGCCAACCATGGTACGCTGCTATTCTGGTCCTTAATATCAAGATAAGAAAACTTTCATCGCATGCGGATGACTCATTCTTTGTATCGTCTTTCCTTATCCTTGCTAATCATATTTGCACACGATTTCCACCTAATTCTTTTATGCTTGTTAAACAGCGACATGCTCAACTGTGAATGGTATGGCACAAACTGTCAACGGACTAGTGAAACTGAGAATGCTGTTTTGCAGTTATTTACAAAGGTGGGCTTTATAATGTACAGTGCGATTATTGATGAAAATTTTACTAATTCTTTCAACCAGTTTTTGAACCAGATTGTCTAGCCTCCGAACGCAAAATGCCCCAGACAGTCGTTTTGTGGCATGTCAGTTGCGCGCATTCCTACAGCCTCTCGTAGTTGACCGAACCCGTGATCGCTAGAAATCATATGCCAAGTATCCAGCTGCTTATGCCACCGAGACAAATATGTGTTTACAGACGACCCTATACTGCTTATATTCGAAGAGTCGGTGGAAGAACTAAGAAAGGCAAAGCCAAACTCAGTGAAGCTATAGGAAGCGAATTTGGGCTGATACTCTAAGCACCGGGAGATGTATGCTGCCGTGGGGAATTATGCCTATTCATAAAGTCTGAGGCCGTAATGAGATTTGTCTTTTTGGGTGAATTCATAAATTGCATAAAGAGCATACGTGATGAAGCAGTGCTCTGGGAATTTGTGCACAATTACTGACGTGTGGCAATAGTCGCGATTGTTACAATCTGTGTTTATCCACATGACGTTTGCAGGTCCAGTGTCCACCACCAAATATTACGGTTTCTGAACATGTCTGTAAAGTGTTTTGATTTTACATAGGATTTCTCGACCCGATCCTGTTTATGACTTCGCTTATCCCGGCCTACCAAGAGCACGCAATTATTTCGCTGGATAGTGTAGGCTTCCCATATTTCGGCACCACGTGAGCCTTTGCATTTTTAGCCAGATTGAATCGTTATGACAATACAATTCTGCGTTCAGCTAGTTTTGAAGGACATAAGGATCATGCAACGTGTGGAAAGTTTCCCGAAACCTGTTATGACGCTGCCCTTTACCTCTCTGCTCTACCAACCATCCGGGGAAAACAAAACGCTGAGCCTGCTAGACCGAAGTATCTTAGGCACAAAACATGGCTACTTTTATAGGTCACATGCGCTTACCTCGCCCCTATCACTGAGGTGAGTCACATAGCTTGTCTGAACATATTCGACTCTGGTAGCGGCCATCTTTCTCTGACTGTAGGTAGGATCACGTCCGCAACATAGCAACCCGTGCGGCGACGACGGTCTGATTTCGTCCGCTTCCGGTTTGACCATGACAACGAGGCTGTCAGCCGCTCACGTGATCTGGCCGATCTCGCCCCGCTAGTGTGCACAATCGTAGTCAGCTGTTTTCGCTGTTTTTAACTAAGTGCAGCCATGGTGGATAAATCCGCCTCTTTCATTCGGTAATTATTGGTGTATAACATGATATATCAATTTAGCTGGTTGTTGTGAAATATTTCAGCGTGAATTTGCGATGAGCTTTTTGTGTAAATGTGGTAAACCTAGGCATACAAACGGAGTATTGATATGGATTTTCTAGTAACATGTCTGTACATGCAGATGCAATCCAAACGCGAAAAATATACAATGCGCCTGGAAGGCGGTGAGTGTGCAGGTGGGTGACATATAGATGCTAGGCAAAAATGTCGAGCGATGCTTCTTAAACTCTCTCTCCTTGCATTGTGGGATTAAGATTTTGACACATTGTGATGGAAACCAAAGAAGCGATTTGTTGCAATACACACTGTCATCTCTGTTTCGGCATGTGCTTGGGCGCTCAACCGAAGGCAAACGTAGATTCCATACTGATACGACAGCATCACCAACTTTCTCCTGGAGCTAGTTTCGGGCAAACTTATGGTGTCTAGCTGCAAACATTCTTAGCAAAACGCGGTGCACCATAGTTTATCTAACGGATGTTGGCTTTAAACAGTGCTGATAAGCCTTGATTTCCCTGCTTTTCGAAGAGCGATAGTTAGCACGATGTTTACAATAAGCTATTACGCTTCTGCCTTGTTCAATCTGTTTATTTCAATACTTCGGTTGGAAAACGCACATTTCGCAAGCAAGAACACATCGAGCTTTCCGATTTTCCTGCATTTATCAAGGTAAATGTGGTTGAATTGTCTTGATACATACAGGCCGTGGACAACTGTTTTTGAAAAGGAATGTCATGAGTATATCAAAATATACCTGCTCTGACAGTTTCTAAATGCTACGTCGTACATAGCTGCTGTTAGTGAACCTCGTGTTTTCGAGTCAAACCTGTCCTCTGCAACGTTCGTAACTTGCATGTCAGTGGAGCACAGAAAGCGCTATATCACAGGTATCTTGTAAATCATGGTGGTTCGAAGCTGTCCCCCGTGGCATAAGCTGCTGACTGGCGGTTCAAGCCGCTGGTGGTCATTGGTTCGAATCCTGTTGGATCCGATGGATGCGCACTACTGACGATGTCCAACAGGCTGAAGTTGCAGTCTAGCGCTTTTCCGGGCATGTGCACCTCTATCGGGTTTAGAAACTGGCTGCGAAGAACATCGCTTAATTACATAAAAATCCCCTACTCATGAGAACAACAAAGTTTTGTATTTAGCAAAGGATGCACCATTAACAGAACTATGGAAGAATTATTGTTTTATAACCGCGTTGTAACTTAGGTGTTTGTTAAACGACGGATATGGTGTGCATATCAGTTTATCAGTAGGTACCAGTTTGGAATATTGGATATTCCAACTACCATATATCCCTTATTGGTGGAAGGATTTTGACGAGTATTTTTGTTCGTCGCAATCAGCCGACAATTCAGATATGTCGACCAGCAGTGGAGGATAAGTCGGGCTATATCGCATTTAGCTAACAATTCGTGATGGTCGGATACCGTCCTCCATGGCGCAGTTGCATATGCTGCGGGCTAGTTGGCAAGAGCCACTAGCAGTCATGGGTTCGATCCTCCGCAGAGGACCGAAGTATGCGCACCACTGATGAGCCCCAATAGGGCGAAACGGCAGACTGGTGCTTTTCCGGATAACTGGTCGACATACGATATATCCCGTAAATCTTGTGAAACTCGATGGCAATGCCGTTACTGACTCTACCCGAATAAGCTGTACAATGTGTTTGTTGCAGAACCGAGGAGGTTTTCGTGACACCAACTCATTTGTGAAGCTATTTTACGGTTTTGTTCATGTTTTACTACTACTCAACACTATTTAAAACCTGAACATCTTCTTAAGCTGACCGAATGCCATGTTAAATCTGATGAAACATTTTCGATTAGGTTTTCAGCAGCTAGGTGTGCAAAAGTAGAACTAGTTTACGCTTTCTGTTTCACAGCGGTTCTCGTTGTGGACCAGCATTTTGAATGGTGGTTTCAGTTGTACTTAAGAATTATGGATGATTAGATGGTCTGATGAATGGGAAATGTCACAACACAGTATCAAAGTAGAATTCATATAGAATAGATCTATTGTGCTGCTCATCCAGAGCATTAGGTCAAAAAAAGCTTGTGAATGTGACGAGCAATTTGGGTAAGTTATTTAAGTTGGTTAAACGAGTGAATACATGAATTAGGAAATAAATTAAAGCCTTTTGTCCCTTCGATAAGATTAGCGGAAGCGGAAGTGGTAAAGTACTAAATTACCAGTATACATAAAATAAATACATACATATTATACTCCTCGGCGATACGAGCTAAAGTCCAACTATTTGGCCTGATCAACGTGTACAGCAGGATTGCAAATATAATCAATGTTGTTCCTGCTTTTCACATTGGATCCCAAACGAGTATTAAAATAAGTGGCAGGTTTTAGATATTGAAAGAATTAAAAAGCCAGGAACAATGACAAATGCAGATGTATACCAATGTCTAGGTAAATTAATACGGCCACTCGTGGAACCGTCCCCAGGGGGACCTATTTCCTTGCAACTTATTCTCTCGACTTTTCCGTCCGCATGTCCAAGCAATACCTGGCCGCGCGCCAGTGTAGCCTAATGGCGTATGAGCCATCAACAGCTTTTCATATGTTGTGTTGTTTTTAGGGCTGCTTTTATGCATGTATTATGGGCGATAAAGCCAGTCATACGGATTGTTCAATTATGGCACTCTTTCTACGCTGGTCAATTGGTAGCAATTTGCCTTACATAGGTAAAGTCTTTCCTAAGCTGGAAGCTATAATATGTCACCACAGGCGATCAGACCATTCATGACCAACATTGAAATAAGGAAGAAGGTAGAAGAAGAAGAAGAAGAAGAAGAAGAAGAAGCATTGTGTGAAAGAGGAATTATATCGTTAATGTAAACTATAGGTAAGTATGTTTCTTACATCAGCGTACAAATGGATCTCGACGATCATCCGATCAAATTGTCCAGCGTGACAGCCTGATACAGATAACTGTACGCGTTGTCCATAGGCGAAAAGTCAAACCTGAATTCCATTATTGCCATCATTGAATTCCAATTTGAGTTTTGGGACGGTTAAATGCAACAAAGAAGGGTACCTTTTTAGCATTGCAGAACAAATGTAGCGAAGGGAATCGCCGAAAAATATTACCAGTTAATCAATTTGTGAGGAGAATAAAGAAATTAGTTTCCGGCCTCACACCAGTGAATAATGTTGCTTTCGATTGTAGAGAGGACAGATATATAAATTAGTTTAAAAGAATTAACATCATCGCATTCGCCTCCGCAAAAGCCAAAAATATGGAATCTGCGTTCCTGTTCTGGGCTAGATAGGAGACTTTCTCGTTCGATGTCACCTGAATAGGATGGTTAGAAGGAACCTGTCGGAATCCATCGAAGTTCAGTGCGGCTACCGCAAGGCTCGGTACTCGGACTCCGCCTGTTCTTGGTTTTCGTAAATACTCCCGCGGGCGTGCTATCTTCTAACTGTTTGCTATATGCTAATGACATAAAGGTATGGCGCTCTATAGCTGCAGTGGATGATCACACATTCTTACAGGAGGACCTTGAAAAGGCGTACGCATATTCAAGCTATTCACTCACTCATTTCTTGAATACTGCAGCATGAGATACAGCAATAGGAGAGAGTTACAGAATTGCCATGGATCAAATGCAGCGGTCATGTACTAAACAACTGATTGGTAAACACTCTGCTAGGAGTTTTCGATAACGTCGCAATGATCTTCATGTTGAACCACTTCAGATTCGGCCATAATTGCATAAGTATTTGCTGCTTTTGAAACTGCTATACAAAAAGACCTATTTCAACCTGCCTACACTCAATTTACAACATTGCTAAAAACCAACGCTCCGCAACAATGATTTTACACCGAATGCACCAAAGGCTAGCACTAACATCCGCTCTGATTTCTTCCTGGTCAGAAATAGCTAGCTGTGGAATGAACTACTAATCACACTCCGGTCATGTTACGATGTGGCAATAAGTAGAAGCAAACTCGCGAATTACCTTGATCTAACAATCATAATCTCTGCATTCACATGGGGAAGTCCCTCGATGAGCTACTCCAAATGGAGCCCAAACACATAGAAACATGTTTTCATAACTAGGCTTCGTCATCAACCATACGCCAGAATGTTAATGCGTGAAAAGCAAATCTATATACTCCACCTAGCACGTTGTCCAGGCAAGGGCAGGGATATGTAAAAAAAGTTGTTCTGGGCAGCTATAGACACAGTTCCTTTCATCAAGAGAAATATGCGTATTATTATTAAAGTTATTATTATCGTTATTAATAGCATGTCCAAAAATGACCAGATCTGTCAATTCTACTTTCTAACTTGATGGACTCAACAAACTTAAGTATGCGACCGTGGAAACTAAGGGCGATCAAGTCAAGTCACAGTTGTATACCGTTACAGATACAAACTAGATTTCTCCTTGATTCGTGGTGCACGTTCAGTCGTCCTTCACTGATGCAACCGTGTCAAAGATTGTAGAACGCGTCAGGAGGTATGTTTAAGTTGCTTGGTCAATTAAAATGTCATGTCAGATTTCGTACTCAAACTAACCGCATAAGATGTTTCATGAGAGATAAGCGGTGTTTTGATCTGGTATGTTTCTAATGGATACATTAACTGAACTTACTAGATCAGCCATTGAATAGCATATGTCAACAACCGCAAGTCTATCAAGACTTATTATTATCATATCCAAGCCAATCGGTTTAGAGTCCCTGTTAAAAGTTGAGACGAAGGCATACGGAGAAACATCGAGCAGACTGGGTCTATCATTTCAAGCTTGATGATATGAAGTAAGTGAGATTTCCTTTGAATGAGGATGTGCGCAACATAATAGGTGATAGGCAGAAATGTTGGGGCCAATTATGAGCTAACTCGGAAACAAGAAATGGATTAGGCATACTGATCAGCTCAAGCCCAATCACTGCAATTTTCAAGGTCTCGCGAGCAATGTACAACGAAGACCGATTTGGAGTAGCAGAAAACCACCAAGGCAACTGGATGAGGTCGAGACGGAGTAAACATAAGTGAAAGCGCTTAGAATTGGGAGGAAGTGGTGTTACGAAGACGAAACTGCCTAGTACGATGGTGCACAATAGCAGGCCTCAGCCTAAGAAGGTGACACGATTTCTAGACGTCTGTCTGTGTTACACCGGCTGCTACCCGACCGACGGTAGCACGGCTGATTGACGCCGGAAGTTGCTGAAATCAAACCTTCATCAGCACACGGGTTGCAATGCGAAAAGGCGCGACAACAGCTTGCCAGTGCGGACTGCAAGTGGGTTTGAAATCTGTCCTGGGCAAGAGGCTTTAGTCAACTAAGCAACATACAACAGGATGTGATAGACTGTGACCTACAAAAGGAACCCGGGATGCTTGCCTAAAATACGTCGGTATAACACACATAAGTGTTTTGTTTCGTCCCAGGGGAGTTGGCCTGGTAGTGAACTCAGGGTGGGCAGGGTTACATCGTTCACTAATGCGGAACATACAGCATGTAAACCACCTAATTGAACATGCCAGAAGGCGCTTTTTCTCGGGATTGTGCCGTTGAAAAACCTTATAAAATTGCAAAGCATTCGAACTCCGTCGATATCCGCATAAACTAATTGCCAGTATGCATTATATGTTTGCTCTGCTTCCCTCTCGGGAAATATATTTATGCCCCGCTTGCATACCAGTACATTCTGAACAGATTATTTCAGCGTTGAAGCCTCAAAATTATCACAAATAAATAGCAAGCGGTTGCATTTTGTAGGTAGGATGAAACGCGCGCTGCTAACCATTCCAGTAAGGACGAAACCGTTGTATAGTGCTATTCCGGTCAGCTAATGGCTGCCTGACTGAGTGCAGATTTGATGAGCTTTAACTTAGATCATACTAAAAACATCACGGTAATTTGTTCATCGCTTGACTGGTATCGCATTTAGATATTCTTCTTCTTCTTATCCTTACTTCGACCATCGGTGGTACCAACTAAACTGATCGTCCAGCTGGCCGGTCTCAACATATGCACCAAACATTTTGGTGTCGTTGGAGATGGGTGTGGAGATGTGGGATAACTATGAATATTTCCACAATGAACAAATATGAAGGAATTGGCTCCCTGCTTTATGTGAGTCCGACAAGCGTACTGTATTGGATTTCGGATGATACGTTTAACCAACTCCAAAATAATAAATGCTGCATAACGTGTTTTGTACTGCACCTCCTTCTATTAACTCCATTAGATAAACTAGCCCCTGCTCAATCATTTCAACTTAGCCAGCACCTATCGGAGAATTCATCAATGCTTTCTATCAATTCGCTTTTATATGGAAAACTATCATAAACCAGCAGTCATTAGCATTTCAAGCGATTTTCTAGTCTGTCGTGTTACCATCGACTAATCTAAACAACGTGTTAGATTTTATTCTCTCCTGTTAGTGTTCCATACTGGTTCAATACCAAAGGATGCTTAGCGCCACCTAATTTTGGGCGTCTGCCTGTACAAGACATGTAAGTATATTCGCATTTAACAACTTTTACATTGAATGCTACACGCACAACTTGGCACCAATTACGGCAATATCGAATTCGGACCTTGCAGTAGTTCTAGTTGTCTTAAGTACTCACGCAATAATGGTATCGGCTGGAAAACTCCTTTTGGTTATCCAGAGGTGGTAGAATTAAAATTTATACCATTACCTAAGATGTCTGGAACAAACAGCGTTTAATTATGTGAGTCGTATGGCGAAAGCATTTCGTGTTTTGACCTGAGAACTGAACGCAACGGTGTACTTGTACGAAATAACGTCCAGTTATTCCCACGTAGTATTTCGTGTTGCCGTTGCTCGTCACCCTGTGCAATCGCCACACAGGATCCTAGTGATTAATCTTGCTTAACAAATGCGTTCACATTAGGTCATGCTGGTTGACAGGTAGTTGTCAAATTCGACCGAATAAAGCCAGCCTTCATCTACCCAAAGTGTTTCGTGAGATGTAGGAACTAACCATCCCAGATTTAACTGCTTATCGTTTCGAACCAAATGCCCTCTCCAGTCTACGTGCTGCAGCCGAGCCGACAGCACCTGAACCTCACCTATTGCCACACAAGATCAAATACCGTAGTCAATATCCTCGTAAAACTGTTCCTCATTCCGAATATTCTTATCCAAATATCTTTAGGTTTTTGACTCTTTTGTAAATTTGATCAGATTTTGATCAACAATATTGAGAACCACAGAAAAACCCATAAAGCAAATTAACAACAAATACAAAAATCCCTAACAGAGTTACCCACACAAAATTTACTCAATCTTTTGGAAGTAGTTCTACGTGGGTTTTTCTTTTTTTATCCCAACGCTACAATGCCATGAAATGGAACTCCAAGTCATACCAGCACTCATATAGGAATAAAACTCGAAAGCTGTTGGTTAATTTTTGTGACGAAATTCATTTTGATGCAGGCCAGGTGCGGCTTGTTGATGGAGTAGGTTTAAGCGCATCGTTCGGATAGAGTATTGTGAAAATTCTACAGCAAATTTCTGAACCGACTATATCAATATATCTATAAACACTCTAAAACGGCTCGCAGTAATATACCCCGCATATTATCAGGTAAATAAGGAAATAAAACTGAGCGGTGGACGACGGTTTCCGTCGAACCTTTTTGATACGAGCAATCTCACACACTTCGAATCATCTCAGTGTTGGTTTTTGAATCTACAATCAATTCATTCTATATATCGGCGCCATTTGTTCAGAAATTCAGGGGGAAGCGCTGTGGTGCCCTTCGTGCAATTTCGCAACTGATCCATGTAGCAATATTCGTTTTGTTCTACTGCTTCACACCAAACGTTTACTACACTATGTCCCCGGTCCCCATGAGTTGAGTAGTTGTGGTGCAATGCAGCACACGGAATAATGCGACGTGTATTGATTCCATCACTAATGTTTGCATGGAAAACGTAAGAGAGAAAACTGATCAATACATAGTCAAAAAAGGGAAGGCTGTCATTGCGAACTAGATGCAGGTTTCTTCCTCCGACTGCTTGGCTGGGGTCCGATGGACGATGAATATGTTCACCTGAGTGTATTAATCAAATTAGCCAAAGCCAACATCAGTGGATTTTATTTTCTTAGGTGCTTATTCCAACTATTTCCTCCTTAACTTCGCGCGCAAAACAATCTCACACTACATGAATAACATTTCACATAATATTTCACTTCGCATCTTATGACCTGCTTTGGTAAATTTTATGCTATTAGGTTTGGTAGGTCGACAGGATCCATCATTTAAATTGCATTACATCCAAGTTAGACAAAGTGTGTATATTGATGTGTATACTGATTTGTGTAAAAGGATGATAATGCCCCATCGCCCATATTCCCTTGCACCTGTCTGCTCGGTGTGTTGCTGAACTGACGTCGGCTCCTTTTCGTTACGCTCGTCAAGGTCGTATTGCAGCCGCTGGTACGGCGTGTCTGACATTAGTTGCATTCTAATAATGGTATTAGATTAGGTACCATGGTAGGGACGGGTTTTCACTACCCTAAAAATATGTAGACTAGGTGGCGTAATAAATCCGCAGCTAGCATCATGTTTTGGTTAACAAAGCATTCTTCAGATGAGCAACCAGCTAAGCCTATAAATTCCATGGATGATTATCCGTCACGTGTATTAGCTAGCATAAGGCTAGGTGGATTACACTGAGCCTAGGCTTAGTATAAATATTAATTCATTACAATGGCTTTCCTCATATATGATTTCCGTGCTGTGTTCCACATGGAAATGCATTGAGAAATTTTGCCGTCTGAATGATTTCGTTATATGAGTTCAAACATCTAACAGATTTTAGGCAACATAGATGACTTTAGCATTCTTTCAATACGGCTTCGTTGTGGTAATACATTATTATTGTAAATTTCATCATTCGGTTGCATATGCTATGTGTCCTGTCGGTTTCTTGCTGATAAAATAGGCGACTATCTCAATTTGTACTGGAAGCACAAAGGAGTGTATTGTGCAAAAACGTTCCTTAATGCGCCCAGGTTTAGGGAAGCAAGTGGTTTATGCTCCGTTTCATATAGTTGTCTGCTCCAATTTAACCAGATAATTCTGAATTCCTAGGGTCATATTTGTTGAGGATCCTACGTACGATGCTTTTCGATGCTACGGAAAGTAACGTCGACCGTGGCGCATGTTTTTACTATTCAGTAGCGCTTATGTCCACCGACCGTTAGCATGCGACTGGTACCTCCCGATCTGTGGCGATTATACGAAGTATAGTCTATGAAATCGCACTGGATGAGACAAGGAATCTGTAGACTAAGAAAGCAATACTATACACAGGTCTGGACGGATAAGTATCAACGTAACTTCCTGTTACCGTGATACGATAAATCAAATTAAAAAATAGCAGTCAAATTAAGAATAGGATTGCAAAGATAATGGTAAAGGGTTGAAGTTGGGAAAATGCCTTGGTGTGTCGAAACAGAAAGTTAATTTGCAGTTATTCAAGAATAAAATATTTGAATATGAAAAGTCAATATTACAAAGTGGGAAAGTAAAGTGCGTTATCATGCGAGCGCTGGAAGCAAGTACCCCTACTTTTCTGTGGAAATAAAATTGAAGTGGTTTGGGTATAAATATATCATTTACTCAAATGGGTAAACCAGTAGAGATGAATAAAATAAGTTCACTTCAATAGTTTCCACAGCGTCCTGATGCTCCTCCTTCTTCTCTTCTGACAAGTAGAATGTTCTGACGTCTCTTCGCAACATGTCACTATTTGCCCACAGTAACGCTTGTCGAAGCAATTGGTCAAATTCAGTAAAAAGAGAAAAATGAATAGGGATTAATGAATGCATATGAACTGTAGGTGAGTGGTTAATGTGGGATGACTGACCGATTCAAATTATGATTAAGGTTCAGCGATGACATTAACCTATTGAAGTTTTCATTACAAAACCTACGGCAATAGGGAGCTTCGAGATTGCTCCGGCAGGATTAGATAAGTATGTGCAACAATGATGATAACTATGTTACATGATAAATTTCAAGATTTTCTGGATGCAAGAGAACTTCATTCCTCGAGCACTATATATCTTTTAATCAGTTTAGCTGTATTCAGAATGTGCTGCTTTAGATTTAGATCTGTTTTGAACTGGCAAACAAATAAGCTTGCTCCAATCGATTCTGGCGGTCGCTTTAATTTAACAGAGCATCGAATTACGACAAAGTTCGCGAGGGTTTGCAAAGTGGAATTTCTTTGATTAAAAATATCATTTTCCTTATCTTTTGATTCTAACTTGGTCTTTGATCATAACCCTATACGTAAGCTTAAGTTGAGAGGCTTGCATCCGATTGTAAACTAAACTAAGTTCAATTTTCTGTCTTCTAGTTAAAGCATTTTTAGTCAAAAGTAGCAATTCCGGATCAATGTAAAATATAAAGCGACATAGGATTAATGCTATTACGTAGTTCCACTGTTTTTGACGATACAACAGTGTCTCCTAAGCAAACTCCTACTAGCTCCCACCGAACCAAATCTGGTTGGCCAAATGAGGTTATTTCATTGTCTTTCGAGACGGCGTAATTCTTGACCATTGAGAACAGCTAAACTAATCAAGAGCCCTACAACGGTGTCGCAAGCTGAACTCAACGTCTGAATGACTCTCGTGGGCAGTCAACCCATAAGCTAGAGCACAAAGTCACTCAGCGGTTGTAAAAAGCTACAGAACTGTGAAGAACACCGTAGAAAACGATAAGATCTACAAAGCTCATCGCAGAAACGATATATAAAGTGAAACCCACAGCCGACAAAAATTGATAGCAAAACGTCTTGGAAACATCTCGTCATAATTCATTCAAATATTTAAACAATTAGCAGAGTGTAGATGACAATGGACTATGTTACGAGGACAGGGAGACCTCCCTTACTGTCTCGTATGTGTGCACACCCACCCAACATGACGCATTGATAGTACAGGAGCACATGAAGCCGCGACCATTCCTACTATTTACATACTCTACGGAAACCACGTACTTGTTCCCACTATCCTTGCAACCACTGAAAATGGTGGGGCTATCCAACTGTCACGCCAAATGCAGCTTAGGCTTGCTCCTTCAACCACTTCCTTATCCACAGCAACTTCGGGATTCACGAATGATAAATTATCCATATCTGCACATTTTCTAAGAATAGATTGGACCAGGCCAACCCCACTATTGTCTCCTGCGTCAATAGTACTTGCGAACATGAGCACATAAAAGAACAAAACGCAACCCACTGAACCCATGCCCAATAGTCATTTTCTTGTACTTCTACTGAATGCAGCTTCATTAACAAAAAATTGTACTTCCTCAATCTACGTGCCCATATCAAATACCCACAAGAAATCCTTCTTATCTAAGCGTGCTGCTCCTCCGATACATTGGATTCTACCCAAATGGTTCCTTAATAAAATCTTTTTTGAGAAGATCGCGGAACACTCAAACAACGAACAATGAACAAGGGATTTATATGGGTATGATAAAGCTGCTTCGAATGTCTCATTCAATGTTTGGTAGAAATATCGAAGTAATAATAATCATAGTAAAACAGTTAGTATTTCAAATACGAAATGTCGTACTTCGTTTGCTTTGCTCCAGCCACGTGCTTTTCGTTCCTTCTCTGTTTTTCCAGGATAACCTTATGTCTTGCCTGTAAATTTTACGGCATGTGCCATGGTCAGTTTTCAGCTGTTGCTCTCCTCTTGTTTCTGTTTTAAAGGCTGGGTCAAATAAAATATCATTTCTTCCGGCGATTATTTCTCCTACTTATTCATATTTGTGATGATTTCTTCTGGTTGATACTCAACGGCTTGCACTTAGCAATTAGAAATGAAATTCGGGAACGATCGCGCATGCAGAGCACAACACTTTATCTGAATTCGTTCAGCAATAATTTAGGCGTCAGCTTGTTGGGCAAATCTTCATTCTGATGCAAGTTTACTAACTAAAACTATACATGGCACAATGAAGTATTGCCATCAGAAGTCTGCAAGTAGCTTTGTGGGCGGAAATGTGTAAAGGGTTTATGTACGACAATACAAGCAACGCTCACTGTGGTGATATTCTATCACTTGCTCTCTAACTGATTGTGTCTACTTGCCTGTACTAAAGTATATAGGCCAAATTCGCGAAAGTGCATCACAAAGTTAGACATTTATATACTTTAAACTGGAAATGCAAGCCATTACTGGCAGGTATTGGCTTGATAAACAGCTGAGGTTGTTATATTTTCCACGCTGGAATTAGTTGCCCACTCCAACACACGTGGCTTAGTTGCATAGCTAATTAAATGTTTAGATACCTACTTCATTTGTGTCAGCACAATGTGGATACTTGACAAATAGATCCAACTAAATCTAGTAGTAATCTACGCATGTGAGTGATTATTTAATCCATTCTAATTCAGACGTTTCATTTTGCATCGAAATTAGTGACACGTGTCAAAAGAAGCCTCAGCCAGATCGAGCTGAAAGTGCCCAGTTTGTTCGCATGATTTTATAGCCTAATTCACTCAGAATTTTGGTGTTATTATGGTGCTTTTGGTAGATGACCCTTAGTATTTACAACAGTAGATAGAAGCAGACACTTATCGCCAAAAGCATTGTTGCGCCATGTGTTCCCTAACAGATATTAGTGGTATATGGATGGGGTTTGACAGTTACCTCATGCACCTGATCTCAGAGGCACAAGTAGCAGCGCATAAAAAGGAACTTATTGTTTACATTCGTCTCAAAACAATGCCAATTTTTGATTATTTGTTTGTGCCTAAACCGGTATGAACAGGATTTGGCGAGAAAACTCTCAACATAAGTCGCTTTAAATTTAGCCAACAGCTTACGTCAATAGACCGCGACAAGTCCTGACCTACAAACTGAAAATTTGAATGGCATCAACTGCTTCAACTGACTACATTGTAACAATGTTATTCATTATCTTAACGCAATGTTACAGTTCTAAAGGAAATATGCATTTGTATATTCTATATATTTTCGCGTGGAAATGCGTTACGTTTCACCTATGGGCTAAATGCAAGGCGCCGTGTAGTTCCAGCCTACCGTGTTGGAGAAAATTCTTGGTATTACACTCAATAAAGGATTACATTAACCAATTTTATGGTATCGTCTCATTCAACTTACGACTGGTTACTCCGGTGAGAAAACGTAATCTGTATATCCTGTACATTAAATGTATAATTTACACTCAACCGGATTTCAATTGAGCTAGCTTATTGCTATATCTGGATATGTGGAAAACGGTTGCACTTTACTAGTCCTTGAAATTGAGTAGTCTTGTCAGCTGAAGCAGTCATCGGTTAACCCTCACTCCATTATATCGACACTCATGATCATGATAGTAATAAACACAACTTCCTTCATGTGGGGATCCGTGTGAATAAGCAATGAATGCAACGCGTTTAAATAAAGAGCAATGCCGGATGCGTTACTCGTCATTTTGCAAGGTGAAGTAATAACGGCAAGTATCAGAAAACAAAAAGACTTGAAAGCCGTGTCTCCATCGCGATACAATTTGCAGAATTCTCTGTGAACATGGACATGGTTGAATTTACTTCTCTGAAATTTAGGAAAAATTTGACCACTGAATATTGCTGTAGATTATTCACTTCATCAGCCAAAGCTCCTCATCATTCATAAATTCACTTCAACTACCTTGCACCGTGCTTCATTGTATTAAATAAACGAAATGCGTATTAGCCGATCAATACATATTGAGTAGGATTTATTTGCTACATAACCTTTTGTTCACTAATTCATCTATCAGTGGGTATCTATAGTCAAGGCGACGAGACTAGAACTTAACGTGTTGCAATTGTTTGTGTGCGGCAGCGATCCATTGTGCAATGCTGGATAGTGCCTTTTTGCACCTTCAGAGCCACTCATACCAGATTGGTCAATCGTTAGAAGCCAGGGAAACTCCGTCTCCTGGCCTTCCTAGTGAGGGGTTCGATTGAGGGTGGCCCCTTCCTCCATAAAACGGGCTCTCTCTAGACCAGTGCCAAAACCCCGCTGCCTGGCAAGAAGGTTTTCGAATCAAAGGCTTTGGATGAGAACCTTTGTATTCTATTGTATAGGCCTTGGCAACCTGACAGTAACTTTCCCACGCATTACAATGAACCTTCCTTCTAACAATGTATTGAGGTTCTGGCCGTCGCAGAGGATAATCAACGGCCCCTATCCGCCGCATCGAGCAGGGTGGATAGGGGTTTGGATGCTACTGCTCAGACCTTCCCGTCTTCTTATCACCATTCTTACACATTTTACACCTTAACGTCTTGCCATATTTTTTCTTTTATCCCCCATTTTCAATCCCCAATTATTTGCCCTTCCCAACCCAGCTTAAATAGTCGCTTGTCTTCTACTTTAAAATCACACAGTCGCTGGGCGTCGCTCCAATCCAGTCGAAAGTCCATGTTCAACCAAGCAGACAACCTCAGTTCACTCATTTCTCTTCGGAGTCCTCGCGTCTCGCTAAGACTGGCATAACTCAGCTTGCGCACTTTGCTACTGATTGGCGAACGGACAGCACTTGCCCTATCGATCGGTATTTACTGACTGGCAAAAACCCGCCTGAAATATTCGAGCTCCGTTCCTATCTTGCGATCCCTCACATGCAACATTGGCGCCGCATTCTCATTGGGCCCGTTTGGTGATGATGCAGCTTTAAATGTCGGTCAAGATGGCGTCGGCTTTGTTTTGAGTCCCTGGACTGATGCTGCCCGGAACGAGTGGTTCCCTGTCGACAGTCCGAGCTGCGCTGTTAGATTAACTCATCCGTTCCGTGCTACGAAGTCGCGCGGAAACAAACTGTGCTTGTGTGTCGTTGCAGCCTACGCCCTTACAAACTGTAGCACCGATTCCGTAAAAGATAATTTCTGTCAGCAACTTCAAGATCTTCTTCGTTACAGAAGAAGAACGGATATTGTGGTGTTGACTGACGACCTAAACGCCAAAGTCAGAAAAGTGCCCTCGGAGTAGCTTCATCTGAGTGGACAACATGATGTCGGCTCCTGTAATGATAACGGTGAGCGATTGCTACAGCTGTGTGAAGCTGCACGTCTCTTTCTCACGAACCCAAACCATCTACCCAGCAACCGCAGAAGCGTGACTTGGCGCCTACCAACCTCGGCCAGCCATGGACGTACATCTATCCCATCGCCATCAGTTACCACGCTTGTCAGACTTACACAAATTTGGAAGACAATTCCTTCAATTTGGCAAATGTGGAACTATTGATAATTGCCCAACTCATCCACATTCCTATATGACGACAACAAAACTTTGTTGCAAATGTTGAGACCGGTCAGCTAGATGGTCAGCTTAGTTGGTACCACCGATTGTCGAATTCAGCTGTCCAAAAATTAAAGATAAGCCGAAATATTATGCGATGCCCGTCAAGCAATTAACAAATTGCAGTGATCATTTTAGTATACAATAGGTTGAAAATGATCACATCTGCACTCAGTCAGGCAGTGACTATCTGTCCGGAAAATCAACGTACGGCTGTTTTCTCCTTGCTGAAACTGTCAGCTTTGCGCAATTCAACTTGCCTATGATATTCAACTCCTCTACTATTCTTTTGTAAGAATCTTGGCAGTTGGACGCTGAAATAACATGCTCAGAATACACTGGTATTCATTTCGGACATAAATTAATTTACCGGGAAGGAATCAGAGCAAACATTATAAGCATACTGGATAATATGTTATTATTATTTTCTTATTTTCAAAGGAGTTCGAATGCTTTGAAATTTGATAAGGCTTTTTAATAAGACAATCCCGAGAAAAAGTTCCTTCTGGTATCCGCACTGAGGTGGTTTACATGCAATATGTTCTGCCACTTTCTTAACGTTGGGTCATTCCACCATGTGTACCCTGAAATCTCAAACCGTCCCTGCAGATGATTGCAAGGTGGATCTACGATTGGTTGCCTAAAGCTATCTGTTTTACGGCCACACCCAGCATTGGACTATATTCAACAATTTAGATTGGCTGTCACCATAGAAAAATTGATGATTGATAGAGTAAAGGTAAATGTTGCAGTGAGCTGCAGTGTTCATTTTGCCTTACTTTTCGTATACTTGTCTCAGGCAGTTTATTCTGTGCAGTTTGCTGACGCAACGAGAACGATTATGCGCTACAATATAATGGCTTGAATAAATGAAATGATCAACTGAACTTTCTGGCACACAATGCCCCGGCTAGCGTATGGCAACTGTTCAGCAGCCACTGTAACCCATTAGTCGCAGAAGTGTCCGAAACTAAGGCTGTCCACCAGGAATATTTGGTCTCATTAATGTGAAAGCAGTACACGCAAATGTATATCGATAGGAGAATATGCCTAGCGTGTGTTTAAGCTCCCTCCGAGCATCGGGACTTGATTCGCTTATGTGACCAGACGTTATCATTGTAGGCAACTTGTTAACAACGGTAAAATGAATGCTAGCAGAAATTAGCAATGCGTGTACTCTAAAATCGCCGGCTGCTCTATTAGCAAGTCCACAGTCTAACAAACAGGACTTGGGTAATTTCTCCCCTTCAAACAGTGGATGAACGGAAACGGAACCCGAAAAATGCGGCAAATATACCGCGCCTGTAATATGCACCAACCATTCAGCGCGGTCGGTGGATAGTTAACCTTATGAAAAGTTAGTCTCACCACTTAACTATCTTATATATTCTTCCCGTATAACGTTTTCTTATAAAAATTGTTGCACATGCGTAAGCATAGTCCTCATGGTGTTGTTATCATCCAATCAAGTCAATGCTGTTGGAAGGGAGAGTTTAGCTGGGCATTTGTCTTGATTATCCCAGCACGGTTTGAACGAAATATGCGTGCTCGGCATGTGTAAACACACGTTGATTATTCAAATTCACCAGGGGGATTCCTTCCGATCTAGCCAACTACCGTCCTGCTATCATTCTACCCTTATCTTCAAACGTTTTGGGAGCTTTAAATTCTATACGTTAACGGCATACCTGTAAGTAAGTAATTACCTTTCATCGGAACAGCATGACTTCCCAGGAAATCTATAGTGTACTATGAAACTGTTTCCGGTATTATCCAGCTGAATCGAGGCAGTGGATTCTGGCACAGGCATTGATTTGCTATATACATCTTCTAAAAGCTATTCGACCGGTTCGATCAGTAATTGACAACGTTTATGAGGATATTGTTCAGAAAATATGTTCACTTTAAACAAGTAGCCCAAAGAGTTCTAGTTAAGCATGCTAATTAACTACTACATTTTTGCTTTTATTTACGTTAAATGATTGCTATTTCGCTTTGCATTCTGTCCTTCAAATAACTCAAACACTTATATTTGAGCAATTTCGGATTAAATCAAGCGGTACCGTAAATCAATGAGGTCGTTGAAAGTGCAGAGTTCTCACAGTTTATGGTATGTTTGATGTGGTTTCGGATAAAGCTTGATGTATGATTGCTGATCAATAATAAACAAATATCATTGGCTTCCTCTCGGTTTCAAACAACACTCCTAAGTCCATCTTGCATGACTGGTTCCCACCAACACCCTGTATCGCTACGTCCCGAACGTTAATCGTCCCTTTTTTCTTTCTACTTTGTGAACAGTTGCTTGTTTATTCATATGGTCGGTTCAGCTATGCTCACAATTAAACGCTCACTCAACTCTGTACTTCGACCAAGCGAATGGCTTCCTAACATAATGTTACAACGATCGAAGATATAGTTAACATAAGCACCATCAAGCTGCGCTGCTTCACGCCCCTGCATTCATATTTATAGTAATAAAATTTAGGAACAAAAAATGTCTAATGCTTTGACCACTCAATAAGGCTTAGTTAACGGTGGCTAATCAAACGTGTTTTGGTAGTTATTTAATTGTTTTGATACGGTAGCTTTCGTTATTGATTTTGTTTTATGACGCAATCCTTGCACTTGTATTTACCCCTGTGAAAGACCCTTTACCCCTTCTGGGGCAATTACCCACAGGTCGAAAATTACTCGGTTAGACCAAGGCACTCATATATTTATGCCGCAAGCCTTGTGTATTGGTGATCTTCTCCTTGGGCAGATTATAACACTTCTTTTACACTGGCTTTTACAGATAAGGTTGCATGAAACTATATCAGATCCCTTTTAGATTCAATCCAACTTGAATGCGGCGTATCACACGGATCGGTATTAGAACCACGATAGTTTTCCAGGTATTTCAACGCGATCATACGCCTCGTAAACTCGAACTTCCTGCTCTATACCGATGACTGCAAGCAGGGCATGTCGATCAATATAAAAGGTCAAATGACCATACTTCAAACGGATTAGGATAGGATGTATACGTACTCAATCTATAATATATTCTGTTTAATGCGGACACGTCTAGAGTGCCGCATTTGTGACACCAGTTGGTGTGCCCCTACAGACTTGGCAACCAGGAGTTTGCAACCTTTTCTCGAAAGAATTATCTGGTCTCTTTGGTCTAATTCACAATGGATATTCGTATCCGACTAAAAAGGCGTATAGAATCGGTATCAAACTCGTAGGTCTGAAGTGCATATTCAAGCCGTTACACCCGTCAATTTTCAACAACATTTAGGTCCATGCGTATGCAGCTGCACAGAACAAGCTCTACTTGCTGCTTCCAACCAGTGAGTAGTAACAAGTACGTCTACGTGTAGTATACCGAAGATGGGTTTGGCAGCCTTGGCTGAGGATAAATCTCACCGAATTTGAGATAGTTCAACGATGGACAACCAAAAATGTCTAAGGTTTGTACAATATCCCCTATGAACGAAGGCGTCGAGTATTCTGATTATACAGCGGTTAATACCTGCAGTACGTGGAAAAAGTATTATGAATTCTGAAAATAAACAGATCTCATCAAATAGTGCCGCCAATTACTAAAGCTGTCACAATATATATCTGAGCGTCTAATGTTTCCCACTGTCAGAACAATACTTTCGTCTTCATTCAGATCGGAATTTGTTTTTCGTGCGTGGTTACCAAGCGTGGAAGGCCCTTCCAGAAGCTGTCATCTGTGCTGCCAAGCTGGTGGGGTTCAAAGCTCGAGTTGACCGTACACTATTTTCGCTACACCGTGTCACATGAATTCATTGCTCTTGATTAAGCATGAGTGTCTGTTAGAGATTCCAGCGTCGGTCACCTCCAATAATAGATCACTTTTAAACCTAATGAATGGGTCCACCAGGTGGCGGCACGTTTTTCCCAAACAACGCGTTTGTCACCATTCCTTCTGGACTTACAGAAAACATAAGGCTTATGTTACGTATACGGCAACCTGTGTGAACATACTTTTGCGTACAGTTTTCCTTTATTTTACATTTTCACCATAAACACCCTACGGGCCCTTTTAAGCTTTAGTGGCTTTGTCCTTATAAAGCCACTGTTCCATTGTAACGCAAATATAGCAGAATTTTTGCATCGTCTAAAATAGAATTTTGCATAATCTGCTATTTGGATTCTAAAGTAACTTGCTATCTGCGACATTCGATTCAGGCGATATTAGTGAGTTAAAAGATGAACGCAACTAAAAGTAGCTTATATTTCGCGCACACGAACAGTCATTAGAATGGCTATCATGTGGATGTACTAGTAGCTGTTCCGAGACTGGTGAACAAACAGAATAAATGTGTGCGGTGAGCATGTTCGCGTAGTTCAAAATGAAGATGTGAGATGAGAAACTCTGACGACGTCATTGAGAAGATGGTATCTATGCGACACAATGCATTGTTGTATACAAGGACTTGCATGTTACCAGAGAGTCTATTGTTTACTTACACATAGCTTGAAGGTTGCGATCTTATAAGTGCATGGATTGAGCCGAAAATTCGTCGAAGTCAAACACGGACATACATAATACTGTCGGATATGCAGCAAACTCTGTGTAGCTTTCATGTTTTGCGGCAAATCAAAGCTGTTTTTCTCACCCTACAGCAGTTTCATCGCTGCCACGATTGTCATGAATATTTGACATCGCCTACAGAATTTCAACTTGGACAATGTGTGAAGCGTCATGTTTGATGTGTTGACTTCAGAAAAATAATCAGTTAAGCAAAAAAATCATAAAACCTATACTTACCTGTAGCTAATTCATAAACAAACGAATTGTATTCCGCTATTAACAATATGACTGAAAGACAATACGCAGTGTAATACACAGCTGTTTAATATTGAATCTGACCGTATGCCCTATCGTCCATTCTGGTACCGTCTTAACATCTGGTAAATGAGTAATACGGATATAAAACGCTATCTTGTATTCGAATCCATGCGAATAGAATGGGTGACTTATCAAGGGTGCATATATATATATATATATATATATATATATATATATATATATATCACGTGCGATCGGCCACAAGTGCAATCGTATGCCTGCGCGCAACGCACTCATCATCGGGAGCTGGAACGTGCTCACTCTACTGGACTGGAACGCCAGTGAGCGCCCCGAGCGACGCACCTCACTGATCGTGATGGAGCTGGCGCCTTACCACAGCCATATTGCGGCACTCAGAGAAACTAGGCTAGCTGAGCAAGAAAAGCTGCATGAAGCAAGTGCGTTTGGCTTGCACGTTGGCAAGGTGCCTAACCGACTAACATCCTCAACCTGTAGTCCTGCCTCCAAGCGACTGTAAAGCAATGCCCGCACTATCCATGTTGTCATGCTCTCTGTGTGACAATAAGTGCTACCCAAACTACGGAATAACAGCAGCATACTACCGGTAGCGTATGAAATCAGACCGCCATCATCACATTGGTTGCAACGCAACAGGGCAAGAAAACATCTGGCCAGTGCGGACTGCAATCAGGTTTGAAATCAGTCCTGGGCAAGTGGTCTGAGCTAGCTTAGGAACCTACAACAAGGAATGAGATATTGTGACATATAAAAATGAACCGTGTTCTCTACATAATATACTAGATTCCAGGTGTGCAATCTCTAACTGAAGACATCAAATCCTAACGAGACGCCTCCTAGTTGTGCAGTGCTTTATGCTGAGTATTACCTAATTTCCATCTGCTTCGGCTATGATCCTATTGATCGCATTTCCAGGGGTTAATTCAATGTGAATTTCGGTCTACATTGAGATTGCGTGCTGCAATCCAATCACAGAACGTCTGCTTATAGATAGCCCTTTAATCCTTAATTAAACGTTGTACAAAGCATTGCAGGCGTGACCAGGTAGCCCAACAGTCAGAGCTCTCGGCTACTATTCCCATGGCCGAGGGTTCAAGGTGTGTCATCTCCACCGGATGAGATCAAAACGTTTCGCGTTAGGCTCTCACCATATCCAGACGACGACATATCAACCGGCCGCTAACAGCATGGTAGTGCGATTACGTTAATAATCGAGGGCAGCTCTCTGTCACGTACGCGAATGACTTCGATCCGTCCCTCAGCTGTGCGTGGATTGGTTACCACACAAAACAGCCAGCCAATCATCAGACACACACCCCCGGTCTCGCAACGCGAGTTCCGTGGGTCTTGTACCTTCCTCAATTGATTGATAAACCTCCTGCTGCTTAGACGTCTTCTGCTTGCTGAGATTACGTGTCTCGGAAGCGTGCGTTACATACTTAGTGGTACTACGTATTAGTGGCGACGAAAATGACGAACCCAATGTTGAATACACCTCCTATATTCTGGTCATCTGCTGAGGAAAAACCGACCTTATCGAATTGGATAAGATGGAGAAAATCATTTACTAACTACGTGGAATTACTTCCTGTACTGAATCCGACCGTTTGTCTTTCTGAGGCTCACAAAATCACACTATTCAGGCAGGTGCTTGGCGATGAAGGTCAGAGACAATACGATGCCCTACAACTGGAAAATTATGCCACCCTCAGTTCTGCTTTGGATACTTATACCACGTTATGGGGGCTGAAACAAAATGTTTACACTGCTAGATACTGCTTTTCAAAACTTGTCCAAAAGCCGAACGAAAGCGTCAATGATTTTTTGCACATATTCACCAATCCATTCCTGATTGTAAGTATA
This sequence comes from Dicrocoelium dendriticum, assembly GCA_944474145.2. Lineage (NCBI taxonomy): Eukaryota > Metazoa > Platyhelminthes > Trematoda > Plagiorchiida > Dicrocoeliidae > Dicrocoelium > Dicrocoelium dendriticum. The sequence continues at coordinate 18,206,856 of OX104069.1, forward strand.
ATGATATTCCACCTGGAAAAATTGAAGAGCAAATGAAAATTCAATGTTTGATTGCGGGAATATCGGACGAAACTGCTAGAGAGAAGTTGCTATCCTTGGATGAGTCGGCCACCACGTGGGAAAACGTTTGTCTCATCGTTCGCCAACGTGAGAACATTACACACCAGTTACGCGAGTTCACCGGCCGGCCGGTAGCTGATGATGTGCAGGCGATCCGTAAATCAGACAGCAGTGAAAATCGAAAACAATTTGTGTGTTATCGTTGCGGTTTGCGGCATTCTCACGCTTCCGATTGCCGGCACAAAGAAAGTATCTGTCGGAAGTGTGGCTAGATAGGTCATCTAGCACGCGTCTGTAGATCGGAAAGTTCCCGCCCCACGAACATCGCCTCATCAAATCGTCAAAGCAAGATAGGGTTCCGGGAAGATAATGTCTTAAAAAATTTGAACAGTGAGCTTAACTCCGTGTACTTGAAGAGTGTGACACACAAAAACTGTCCTCCTTATACGATGCATTTGATGATAGAGGATGAACCGGTAGACATGGAGCTAGATACTGGGGCGACGGTCACTATTGTAAACCGCGGTTCAATGAAAAAGCTGCCACCTTTGCTACCGTGCAACTCGAGATTACAGACGTACACAGGTGAGCCAATTCAGGTGTTGGGCAGATGTTTCGTTAAAGCCAGGCACGGGGAGCGAGAATTCACCCTGCCCTTAATCGTTGTACCTGGGAACAAACCGAATCTTATGGGTCGAGACTGGATACAGTTCTTTCCCGAGACCATGCAACTCAACCAACTCACTGTTGAAGACGGCAGTTTGAATGGATTATTGAACGAGTTCTCATCGTTGTTTGAAAATAAACTGGGAAAAATGCGTCATTTCAAGGCTTCCATCAAACTCCGAGAGGGTGCCGAACCAAAATTTTACAAAGCTAGATCATTACCTTATGCAATGCGCCCTAAAGTTGAGGCAGAGATACAACGTCTACAATCAGAAGGAGTCATAGTTCCGGTGCAACATTCGGATTGGGGCACTCCCATTGTACCTGTACTCAAACCTGGCGGCTCCGTCCGTATTTGCGGGGACTACAAGTTGACAGTCAACCAAGCGTCGAAAGTGGAAAAATATCCCCTACCACGTATTGAAGACTTATACGGGACTTTAGCCGGCGGCCGAAAGTTTTCCAAGCTAGATCTCAGTCACGCATACTCTCAGGTCAAACTTGATGATGAGTCACAGGAACTGACCACAATAACTACCCACCTCGGACTATTCAAGTACACGCGTCTCCCGTTTGGAATAAATTCAGCACCCAGCATTTTCCAGCGTATAGTGGATAATATAGTTAAAGATATACCATTCACCTGTGCATACTTGGACGATATCCTTGTTACTGGCCGCAGTGACTCTGATCACCTAAACACACTGCGAACTGTTCTCCTGCGTCTGGAAGAGTGTGGGTTAAAATTAAAAAAGTCCAAATGGGAGTTCTTATCCGATTCTGTTTGTTACCTTGGTTACAAACTGGACAAAACCGGTTTGCATGTCCTTCAAGATAAGATAGCACCTATTGTGCAGGCACCTCAGCCCAAGAATAGCGATGAACTACGATCATTCCTGGGAATGCTGTCCCATTATCGTCGTTTCCTACCTGATGCCTCGACCATTCTTGCTCCATTAAACGAACTGTTACACAAAAACATCCCGTGGATGTGAAAAAGTGATCATCAATCTGCTTTTACTTGTGCAAAGAAGTGTCTTGCTTCCGCACCTGTTTTGGTCCATTACGATAGTGAAAAACCGTTAATCTTACAATGTGACGCCTCTCCATACGGAGTCGGAGCAGTTCTATGTCACAAAATGTCCAATGGTATCATACACCCGATTGCATTTGCTTCACGAACTTTACAACCAGCCGAAAAGAATTACTCCCAGCTGGATAAAGTAGCCCTGTCAGTTATATTTGGCGTCAAGCGGTTTCATCAGTACATTTGGGGGAAGTATTCCGAAATACAAACTGATCACAAACCACTGATATCTTTGCTGAGCGAGTCAAAGGGAATCGAGCAGATGTTTTCACCGAGAATGCAACGCTGGGCATTAATATTAAGTGCATATAAATATCGAATCTCGTATATTCCTGGGTTGAACAATCATACAGCGGATGCATTAAGCAGGTTACCACATGCGACCCCAGCCGAAATACTGGAGGAACCAGTAGAGCTTGTAAATCTAATGCAACACCTCGACACCACTCCATTGACAGGTGACACCATACGTCAGTGGACCGATCGTGACCCAACGCTATCTTCTGTAGTGCGATTTACAAAAGCCGGCTGGCCTACTACAGTTCCCGTCGATCTTAAACCTTACGCACAACGGAAAAATGAATTGAGCCTTCACGATGGATGCTTGTTTTGGGGATCGCGCCTGATTCCACCGCTAAAGGCACGGCCGTTCATCATAAAGGAACTCCACAACGCACATCCAGGCGTAGCCCGAATGAAAGCCTTGGCGCGCGGTTATTGCTGGTGGCCTGGCCTAGATACAGATATAGAGAACCATCTAAAAACATGTGGTTTGTGTCAGCAGTATCAGTCAAATAAACCTCCCGGTCCGGTACACAATTGGCGTTGGCCTGAAAAGCCATGGCAGCGCATCCATGCGGAGTTCTTTGGACACATTAATGGTGTATTCTTCCTGCTGCTAATTGACGCTCATTTGAAATAGATAGATGTTTATCCCGTTGCCCACCCTACTACAGAGACAACTATCTCCAAAATGCGGTCGTCATTTGCAATATTTGGGATACCGGAGACGCTCTGCACAGACAATGGGCCATGTTTCACTAGCAAAGACTTTGAAATCTTCATGAACAGCAATGGTGTCCAGCATGTCCGTACAGCTCCGTATCACCCTGCTTCTAATGGGCTAGCGGAAAGGGCGGTACAGACAATTAAAAGAGGTCTCTCGAAACAAGCACCGGGAACTGTTCAGACGAGGTTAGATCGCTTGCTGTTTGCTTACAGGATAACGCCCTCGGAAGCCACTGGTAAGTCACCCGCGGAGATGATGTTTGGCAGAACACTTCGTACCAGACTGGATCTTCTGTTTCCAAATCATGGAGCACAAATGGAGAAGAAACAAGACAAGGCTGCCGCATCGCAAAATAACCACGACTCTAGTTGGCAGCCGGGTGATCCCGTATACACAAGACTTCCCCATGAGCACTGCTGGCAACCCGCAACCGTAATTAAAGGTGACGGTACCCAAGCAGATCTTGAATTAAATGGTCGAATAGTAAGGCGACACTCGGACCATATACGATCACGTTTTGTGGGGACAACAGCAGATGAACATCTGGGTGAATCAGCAACCGTTCAGCAGGAAACGGAAGCAAAACCCCAGGATTCTGTACAATCGTCAGATGAACCAACGCTTCGCAGATCTCAACGTACGCATAAACCCGTTGACCGATTAGTGACAGGAGTATAAACATTTCAAGAGGTGAGGGGATGTCACGTACGCGAATGACTTCGATCCGTCCCTCAGCTGTGCGTGGATTGGTTACCACACAAAACAGCCAGCCAATCATCAGACACACACCCCCGGTCTCGCAACGCGAGTTCCGTGAGTCTTGTACCTTCCTCAATTGATTGATAAACCTCCTGCTGCTTAGACGTCTTCTGCTTGCTGGGATAACGTGTCTCGGAAGCGTGCGTTTCATGCTTAGTGGTACTACGTATTACTCTCCAAACGCACATCGGCCCTACATGGTGCAAAACGCTTCCGCTTATGAATACAGCAGCTAGTCTACGGCTGCGCGCTGCGGTTATCCGGACAGCTGGTAGCACCAGCAGCCTCCACTTCCTCTTTCGACCAAGGCAAATACACCAATCGTTTAAATCACCAGAGGCGTGATCTTAGCCCACACTCTTCACGACTGCAGAACACGCCGGTGTACATGCATGACAGACTGTCTATTTGCTTAGAAGTACCTTCGCGTTGATGATATTCGATAGCCTCCACAGTCACCATACACCGGCATTTCAAAGCAATCGACCGAAGAAGTGCAACATCCGATCGAGAGCAGTAGCCAACGCGAAATCTTTACCATCAACCAGGTAAACCGCCGTTTATGTATGTAGCTAACTCGTCGCATCGTGTGGCAAAGATTCGTGCAACGTTACAATAAACCGCATCATTTTTCATTACACTAGTTTGCTCCAACCGGGACACGAACCCAGTCTATATGCAGCAGTCGTCCCGAGATAATTCGAACTTAACTTAATAATTGATTTATTCTCGACGATGCCAGACAAGCCTTCAAAGGCATGGTCAAGATAACACAAAGGCGTAACTTTAGTAAATACACCGAAATGTCACAAGTTAGCCAGTAAATATTGGTTATATTTGTGCGCAGTATGTATGTGCGTGTATGTCACCTTTTCATCATGTTGTGCGAATGTTACTATTGATGTGAATTTGTGAGGTTGTTCGGTGAATTTGTCAAACTGAAAGGGATCAAATGAAATCTTTAAAGTGTTTGTCGTTGGCGAAAATTGTAGGATACTCCTGTAAGGCAATGACTATCTTCATTTACAATTCCTGTCCGCCACATCAGTGTTGTGAACCAGATGTTTATGGCTTTGTATTGGGAGAGTGCTAGCCTGACGGTAACTCACCACCTACTGGAACACTCCTGCCGAACTATCAGCTGGAGCGGGATAAACCCGAAACACCCAGGTCGAAACATGTGTAGGTTGTTCAACTAACCAAATATCGCCACCCAAGATTAACTGCTGTGTCCGCTGGTACGTAAGCCCGTACGTTTTCTGATCACATATGGGGTAAATGCGTTTAGGTTTCTAAGTACCACTGTGTAAACTATTCTAAAATATTCAAATTATAGCCTTCTTGTGTATTAGGAAATTAGGCTGTTTGCCTGTTGGAACGTTGTTCCCGTTTGTTGGAAACACGAACACGATCTCCGCCTTTGGCGCGCGACTCGACTGCGAACGACGCTCTGTCAACGCACTCGACGCCAACGACATTCTCCTTAGCTAACTCTCTCCGGGTGCCCTATTTTTGGCATTAGCTAACTCTCCTCCCGTCCAATAAACTTCTTCCCTAGCTTACTCTTGTGTCTTCTAGCCATTGCTTTTGAGTTGGCCGTCTAGTCGTGTACCGGATATATAGCGCACGAGCAACGCGCTATAAACGTTGTTCATAATTTTTATCGGTCAATCATCCCACATGAACCACTCACCTAGTGTTTATAAGCATTCATTAATTCCTATTCATTTTTTCTTTTGCTAAATTTGGTTAACTGGTTCGACATGCGTTACTGAGAGAAAATAGTTGTATGCGACGAAGAGACGTTAGAAAATTCTACTTGTCAGAAGATTAGACGGGGGAGTATCACCATGCTGTGAAGCTATTGAAGCCTCTAGATTACGGCTGGGGAATTGTCAAGTCCAAAGCGAATTTTGCTTATTCAGCCAAAATGGTTTACGTATTTACGGACATGAGGTCTTTATTCCCATACCTCTTTACTTTTATTCCTTACGAAATGTAGGATGTTTGCTGCAAGCGTTTAATGACCCAATTTACTTTTCACTTCTATTACTGGCATAACCTTGACTACTCAAGGTCAAATATTTCATTATCGACTGACTGTCGCTTAACTGTACGGTCTCGGCACACTTAAGCATTCTTCCTTTTTCAACCCTTTTCTATTGCCTTTAGGGTACAATTCTTTGGTTGACTGTTATTTTTAAGTATAGTTATCGTATCACGGTAAAGGAAAGATACGTTTATTATTTTGCTTCCATACCTGCGTATACTATTGCTTCATTAGCCTACCGATTCCTTGTCCCGTCTAGTGCGATTGCATAGTCTATACTTCGTACCTTAGCCACAGACCGTGAGCTACCCATCACATGCTAATGCCCGGTGGAGACAAGCACTGCTGAATATTGAAAGAAGTACCATGGCTGACATTCCTTTCCGTAGCAGCGACATACGTCGACGGTAGGATTCTCAAAACGTTAACCTTATTATTCAGAAGTATCTCATCGACTTGGAGCACGGGAGTTTGAAACGGCGACTAAATCACGTGCTTCCCTAAACATGGGTGCACTGTGGAATGTTTGTGCAAAATACACTCCAGTGTAAATGACATTTTCTCATGTAACCATAAAGAACAAGGGACCGAAGGTAAATAAATGTTTTCGAGTAGTTCATCATGACCTTCACAATCATGTGTGTAAAAGAGCGAAGGACGTAACTGTGATTTCCATCAGTTCAAATGAAATTAGATGACGTGCCAACCGTTTTCATAAAAAACCAGCAATAAACCTAAATAATAAGAGCAAACTAGGGAAAAGATGCAGCCAAACGAATGCTCCTGGCCTCCGAATCGTCCATTTTATCTGACAAGAGTCGCTTGAGCTTCGATGGATTTCTTTTGTGAACACATAAGTGGTTTTTAAAACTGAATACTGATGGCCTCGGCTGTAGCGAGGGTGCGGAGGCGCGGTGCTATCGAGTAGTGTGTGCTTTTACTACAAATTGCGATATTCCTACATTTCCTCAGCAACAAACTGACAGGATACGCAGCATAGACAACAGAACGGTGACATTTACTGTAATAAGATTCAGCCTAAAATACTCGTGATGGAAAAAGGCAGAAATCTCCTAACTGGCTTAAATCGTGTTGGATTTGTGAACTCATTTGACGAAATCGCTCAGAGGAACAAATTTGTCAATGCGTTTTCATTTGAAACACTGCACTAAAATCCCATTTGCGTAAATCCAGTGTACTGAATTAATATTTAAAGTAAGCCTACGCTAAATGTAATTTACGTGGTTTTAGCAGAGCTAAAACACAGGGCGGCCAATCATTCCTGGAATTTGTAAACTTAGTTGATTACTCATGTGGGGAAATTTTCGTTAACCAAAACATGAAACTAGTCAAGAGTTTATTACGCCACGCAGTCTATATTATATAAGATTACTGGATACCCGTCCTGATCATGGTACGTAATCGACTATCATTATTGGAAGTTAAATAATTTCAGACGCGCGGGACCAGGGGCTACAATACGACGGAGACGGAGGTACCGCACAGGATCCCACATCAGCACAGCAACCTACCGAGAAGACGGGTGCAAGGGAATATGTGCCATGAGGCCTTATCATCATAAGTACACACATAATTACACACATAAGTAAAAGCTGAGTAACACATTTTAGCTAGCTGGGCTGTAATGCAAATGTAATGATAGATCAGATCCAGCTACTAAACATTGCAGTTAAAAAATACCAAAGCAAGTAATGAAATCCCAAATGAAATACCAGGGGAAATGCTATTCATGTAGTGTGAGATCGTTGTTGACGGACTAAGTTACTCGATAAGGGTTAGAAATAGAAGCTCACAAAAGATAAAACCACTGATAGTGGCTATTGTCTTTACTGACCAGTGCGCCCAGCTAAACGTGTTCATCGTCCACTGGACTCCTGCCAGTACAGTCGGGAGGCAATAACGGACACCAACTTTGCAATGGGAACCCCTCATTTTGGCTAGGTATCGATCGGTTCGCTCTCCTGCGTTTTTACTTCAGTCCTCCGTCGTGGAGACAATGTAGGTCGCTAGACTCTGTGTGATGCATTGCACAAAAACTGTTCACCTCTTCGTGGCGGGGTGCAGAGTGTACTATACGGTTAGTGATATGTAGGAAAACAAAACGATTGTTGCTGCATCGATAAGAAACGAAGTTGCACTTAGTGTGCCAGAGCAATTCCTCCTGAAATGCTAAGCAAATAGCGTTGACATATAGATTAAAGTGAGTCCAGATTCATAAACTAAAGCGATGCTGAGTAAACTGTCTGTGATTGCTCGTGTCAGAAATTATCGACGGAAAATGTCGTCCGCTGTTCTGTTTCATTGCATTATTTGACTGATTGCATGTGAGGTATATCACTGTGAGCCTTTGGAGCGTGTTTGTCGGAAGGTTGTTATTACTGGTTCAGAAAAGTGCTGCGAAATTCTCAAAATACGAGGAGCAACCGATGCCTTTAAGAGCACTATCTCCTCAAGCCTCGTCATAATGAGTTTCATCCCGCAAAGAAGTTAACAGCTTTCGCTTTCCATTCCTATATGGCTGCAGTTTTGCAAAAACGCAGTCCTAGGGATGTAACCTCAACCGCACTAGCATTGATTTATGTTGCGATAAAAGAAGCACGTAGAATGACTTAAATAGCTGCATGAAATTTCCTTCGGTCAATTCTGTCAGGGGTTATGGTATACTGTGTACAAGTTCTGGGTTCTGATCGGTATGTAATTTGTTTCTCAATACTGTTGATCATAAACTGGGCTAATTTACAAAAGAGGCACAAATCTAAATATACCTGGCTGTACATATTTAGAACACTGAACAGGTTTACGAAGCTTTCTAGCACGGTATTTGTTCTTATGTGGGATTAGATGGTTCAGATACTGTCGGCGCATTTGCAGGTCGTAAGGAGAAGTAGGCAGTTGGTTCGAGGATGATAAGCAGTTACAACCTTGAATGGTTACTTTCTACATCTCACGAAACACTTCGAGACAATGAAGGCTGGCTTTATTCGGTCGACGTTGACAAAGACGTGTCAGCCACCATGGCCCATTTTTAATATATTTGTTAAGCCGGATTAATTAGTAGGATCCGGTTTGCCTCGATTGCACTTTCTAACGAGCACCTTCAAAACGAAGCACTAACAGAATAACTAGACATTATTTCGCGCAAATACATTGTTTTGCTCAGTAATCAACCAATGTTCGGATTTAATAACTGCGTATGGTGAGCAAACGCATAAAGAAATAGAGCAATAATACATCCCTCGACGGTACGGGGCACAGCGCAACTGTTTGTTCTGGTCAATATGGAAAACGCGATCGCATGAGGCGTATAAGATTTCTTCGCATGTGTTCAGAGCGATTGCCAAAATAGTTAATGGGCTGATTGATTGCTTGCGTCTTTCAAAAAGTTTGTACTGTTAATAATAGTAATAAATGCATAAAAATTGACATGTTCTAGTAAAGTAATACGGTCAGCCGTGGATTCGTCTCCAGGGAAACTGCTTCCACGCTGGCTGGTCCTTCGAACGGTTTTACCAGCATTTCCATACCTGTTCCCACCGTGTGCTTGTGTGACTTTACAGCAGGTTTGCCGTCAACTATGTACTTATCTTTATGGCTCTTTTCATTATATCTCTGGACATTTAGGTCATAGAGTCCTTATCATCCACTGACTGTTACGTCAAGCACATTTCTTTTTCGTCAGAGATTGTATGGCGCCTTGCCTCACTTGGGTTCAGCCATTATTTTCGAAGATAAAGTACGTCACCTCCGCAGATCGACTTTATCATGACCAACAGTGGAGTATGGAAGAATAAAGGAGATGAGAAGTGGAAACGTAATTATTGTAAAGATGATAAATAAGTAATTGCTCTATGTAAAGCCTAGGTATTTTTCCATCACATGGTACGGTGAGATCGGCGTAATGGGTGGCTGCTCGGAGTATCGGTATGCGAGTCAACCCTGAAAAGATTCTACCGGTTTATCCGCCAGTTGCCAGTGTTCGTAAAATGCAGTATTTTGTATCGCAAGAATCTGGGAATGGCTACTTGCTGGTGCGCTCTTTGCAGTCATAAAGTGGAAGAAATAGTTAATATTACCAGAGGAATATAAGGAATTGAATGGTAAAGGAAGAAATTAGTTTTATCTAGACTGTATGTGATACGGATTGAGATTGATCTGATCGAATAACATACATAGATGGTTCCAAAAAATTTATGTTCAAATTTGGCACAAAAATTTTTCCGGCGTTATGCAACTCTGGCAGTCGTGATGTGTAGGGATTGACATTGACGAATGTCATGAAGCACTCCGTAGTTTTTTACTGAAAACTCGTGAGAGGAAAGCGAATTGGTTAAGAATAAGAAAACATTAGTTCATGCATAAATAAATTTTAAGATGGCCGCAAACCAAAAGGATGTCATTAAAATCTATTAGCTAAATATATGTTTTTTTTGCAAGGCTCAGTGTGGCAGTTTCCTGTGTTGTTGTGTCGCCGGCTAGAATAGTTTCTTGAGGCCAACAGTTACGAGATGACAAATTGTCGAATACGGGAAGATACGATGGTGGAGACTGATATCATATTTTGGATACCTGCTAATCCGTTTTCGTATGCCTCCGTGAGATTTTGTCTCAGCAGCTCCGTGGCCTTTTCAACAGTTAACAGGGTGCAGATCTCCTTATGAATGATTTCCGGTAACTTACATACTCGCAGTTTGGACGGCAGACTGTTCTATATCTTCGTGTATATCTTAAAGTAAAAGTTCGTACGGGCCTGAGTTCTAGGGCACTCTATTTTTAGCAAGTTGTTGTTGACTCGTTTACTATAAATCTGCCCATTTTTGAAATTCAGTCCAGAATTGGGGCATAAAGTCGCCTGTGAATGATACCGAATAAGGGACCTAGATTAAGTTTCATCCGAATTAGTCATACCGGGTGTACCTTAAAGGCATTGCAACTCTGGGCGTATGAGATTTGCGATGACACTCCCAGCAGACGCTTAGTGAACAAGCTCTGCAAATTCTCTAGTTTCTGGTGGTCACCGCATCTTTTACTGTAGATTAGTTTACAACGGAGGGGGTTTTAGCTTGTATTGGGTAGTTATGGGATCGGTACTTTGAATGTTTTGTATAGTAATCCATTGCATTGAAAGACTGTCATATGCTGTTCTCCATCTACGGATACAACCCTGGAGAGCTTGGGGTACCAACGCTATTGTTTACTAATGATCTTATGCTGTGGAATGCTGTAGATAGCTCTGAGCGTACTGAGATCAATAAGAATGCGCTAGACAGACTCTGAGACTCGTCTACTTTGTGTCTACTAACCGTTAGTCAGCCTGTGTTCGGTCCTTTGTATAGGATCAATTATCCCATCTTCGAGGTACGTGCTCCGTGTGGTCGAATACCCCTTGTCTTAACTCACGTAGACCTAGGAGACTTCCAATGCTCCTCCTTGCATTCTGGTAACAAATAGAAGAAAGCCGCAATTACAGATTGCAGGATTTAATGGTTGATACGCCGTTATTACGGAGGCTTATCAGCTAAGAGTATTGTGAATCTGTTCTCAGCTTTCTTTCGGCCCCATCTGGAATACTGCATCTAGGTTTGCCCTCCCTACCTTGGTCGGGCCAAATGAAGCTCGAGAGGATTTTGCGAGTAGGTGCCAAATTGGTAGAGGAGTTACTGAGGCAAACGCATCCGAACATTTAATTAGCTTGGGCATGTATTCAATGCACTACCGATGGCTTCGAGTAGACAAGGTTACTTGAATCATGGTAACATGAAAGTTTGGACCGGACATAAGGTGACTATTTAAACCGGCTTTGTTGCAGTGTACTTGCGGTTACCCCATGATGCCACACAAGTCGAGTTAGGACCAGATCAGGGAGTTGCGTTGCAAGAAGAAGGTCGAAAGTTCCGTTGCTGCCTGCCTGTCTAACATTGCTGCCTTCTAGAGTGATTTCAAAATCCGCAGACGCTGCATTACCGTACTTAACAACATGATTGCTTCCAAGCTTTAGTTTAATACGGTCGCCGATATTACCGTTATTTATAATAGCATCTGGAACCATATCAAGATGCTGAAGACTGCAACTTCCGATAAAGTGTCTCACAAAGCATCTGGCATGGTGCTAATTAGGATAGGAGAAATAACCTGCAAAATCGCATTCAACGGAGTGAAAAGACGGGAACATGCTTCAAGACAGATCGCCCGAATCTGAACATTTTCAGAATCGAATGGATCGAGAGGTTAGAACATTTTTGTTTTCTCCTCAAACAAATTGGCTACAGTTATACGGCAAAGCCTCAATTAGTTAGCAGAAGCGAGTATGAGTAGCAAACAGCACAACATCCCATAATCTCCATTAGCGTTTGATACCTCATACAGTGAAGGGAACCGAAAAATGTTGCAAATATACAGTCGGTGACATGGCTCAAATCGAAGTCCATTAAAGTCCGGAGATTCATTGCACACATGCGAGTACCGAAAAGGCTATGCAGCATTGACACCTTGTGAGATAACGTGTACTCATGAATACGTCATTTACGACGTGTTTATTGGATCACAAACCTGTGTCCCCCACGCTACGCCAAAAGCTGTGCCGGCCCGAAAGGAGGAACCAAGCCAAACTGCCTTTCGACCCGGTGGACCATTTCAAATAATAGACAGGGAAGGCCACAGTCAATCGAACGATGCGACCGATAGTCCACAGCTAACTCTAGTGTCACTTCAACTCATAATCTGGACGGAAGGAGAACACCGCCTTCAAAAATTCAAGAAAATCAAAGGTTATCATCCTACGCTGCAGCCGTAACCTCAAGATTTGAGGACGTTTGGGAGAATAGGATTCTCCGTGAAAACTCATTACTTCAATGAGAAAACAAGTGTATCCAATGGTATGCAACCGAACCACCAAATGGTTTCAGGAAGAATGCTTCTGAAACTGGTAAGGTTCCTGTTCATACGACTTTCATACCAAGCTTTCCATTCGCTAACGGAAACGATCTACCTATCCGGGCTGCACACCGAAATCTATTGAAACGCGGCGATTCACTGATTAGATATTGGTTTCTAAACTACGCTACTATTATTCGTTTCGGTAGCTAGTTCTGCAACAAGCTCTTGCATCCAAGCTTTTATTTTCAGTTGGAAAACCAAGATGGAAAAAATCGAATTCGCTTCAGTCGAAGCCGCATAACAAGAGGCAGATCAGAAGAACTAAAAATACGATATATGAATAAATTCATGTATTTGCAGACAAACAGTATTCGACCTGTTAGCGAAAGGGATCATCTGCTCACGAAGTAGTGCCGGGGCTTATTCGGCTTAAAACAATACGAAAGATTAACAATGGAATATATTACGGATATCGAGTAATTGACCTGATCACTCCAAATGCAAAATTTACAAATACATTCGTATCGCCCATTAAAAAAACATCCACGTTGAGAAAAGTAAGGTCCGTAAAAAGTAGAGTATGGAAGAGTATCTAGCACTGACAGGTTTAATTTCATGGGTAATTTAAATAGAGGTTAAGCTGAGTTTAGGCTTCTAGCTTCTCATATAGCTGGTTCGCCGAACAACCTCCTCGTGGTGCCAATAAGGTGGTGGGAATTCTCCCCTTTCCAACGAAAATTGCGGCGACAGTGTTCCAGAAGTTGGTTGGATTTCGCCTGGTTTGCGTTCACTGTATAAAAATAAACGTACATCCTTTAAACAAAAATATGAATCGGCGAATGTGACTCGTCATTATATAAATTCACTGCCACTTGTTTCACTCCTGTTGAGCTTTGTATTGCAGCTGCTAACTGCTGTCACCCAGGGGAAGATTATATCCTTGTTTTGTATCATACAAAACTGAAGGCTTATGGACTGAGAAATCGGTCACCGACTACTAAAGAGCGCAATTCCCTTAATCCGCCCTACTGCTTTGCTAGTTGACTATTGAGCCAAAGGTTCACGATTGTGTCCCATAAGTAAACATCCTGATTCTGCTGGGCTAACATTGTAGGATCGCGCCAGCTGGAAAAACCATGGATAACATAGCTGTTCCGATTTCTTTCGCACCTGCCTCCTTCGCTTCTCAACAAGCTTAATCAAACACCAATAATATTTCTGCTGATAATCCCTGTTTCCCTCGACATGACTCCGCTACCGGTTTCACTGCTGCCCGTGACGTCTTGCTGAGGCAATCCTTTGACCCTGGTCTTCGTTCCGGCTGGTAACCCTCATTGTCCGGACGCTTATACAAGTTGAGTAAAACAGGCCGGCCTTACGCATATTCTGCGTTCCATCGCCATTGATAAATGCTGTCTTTCCAAAAAGTGATTGCACGATTCAAGTATTGTACTCAGGAAGACACCTACTACTTACGTTTATCTGGCGACGCAGAAACTGCTTCCGCTGGCTGGGCCTTTGTGGGCGTGGCTTTAAGCAACAAAGCCGGGGCTGCACTGCTTGATTTGATTCGTTAACAGTCGACTATATGCAGTTCGCATCCAAGGCTCATGTAGGATTAAAAGACATCGCACTAAAAGGCGTAATATGTTTGTGGTTTCTGCTTACACGTCAAGCGATTGTAGCTCGGAAATGAACAAAGATATCTGTTATTACCAGCTTCCTTAACTAGTACGCAAAGCCGCGAAGTCCGATATCAATTTGCTCACCAGAGACTTCAAAGCACGTGTCGGTCGACTGTTACCAGGTCAATATCACCTGGGTGGTCATCGTGTACTAAACGAGAGTGGTTTAAATAACCGAACCAGGCTTCTCAGTTTATGAGAAGACAAAAACCTGTTTCTCGCAAGCACAAAGTTAAGGCACTCGAGGAGACGCTCTATCATCTGGTATCCTCCTTCACCGTCGCAAGCTTGGTCTCAAGTAGACTACATTGCAATCAGTTTTAGATGGCGTGGCAGCACACAAGACTAGATTACTTTGGTCTACCCACCTCGATTCAGATCAAGCACTGGTCTGTTCCAACATTTGCATGCGATTCAGAGGAACTCAGAAACGGAGACTTTGTAAGCTTCATACGAACAGGCTAGCTGTTCAGGCGACTAAGCTTGACTATCAACTATCACTGGAAAGCTCACTAGTGTATGACCCGCCAGCTGAACATCACTGGAAGATTTCGCAGTAAGCATTGCTAACTTTAGGTCAATAGGTGTGTGGGTTATCTCCCCACTTTTGGAGGGCTGGATATGAGCGGGCTCCATGACACTGGTCCACTACCACCGAACTCTTTCAGTAAACCCAGACCAGAATGAATTTCGCCGTATTAGAAACAGACAACACAAACGAAGCCTTCGCAGCGAACGGGATGTTTTCTGGTGCTAACACGCCTTAGAGATGGAGTACGCTACCCTCAATGAAAATAATAGCAGGTTGTTTCAGTTCACTAGGACAACTGGACACAGGAGGTCAGGTATCGCCGAGGTCATGTGTGAGGCGGGCGGCTTACAAATCACTAGTTTGCAGTGAGTCGTGGACAGGTGGGAGGAACAGTTCCAGTCTCAGTTTATTTGTTACTCGCCATCCACATTGATACACAATACACCCACGCGCATGCCATGGTTATTGTTACGCGAACCACCAACCGAACCGGAGGTTTATCTTGAGTTTTCGCACTTGTACCGCTTCAATGCGGCCTGCTCAGATAAAGTTTCCTCAACACTGTACAAATACGGTGGTGCAACATTCATCTGGCAGGTAACGCTCCTGTTTCTGAAGATCTGGCAGGAAGAAAAGGTCCCAACTTTCTGGAGGAGTCAATCATTGTTCCAGTCTTGAAGAAGGGTTCTCACACTTCATGTGTCAAATACATGGTCATTAGTCTGATATTTGTTGCCTCCATGCTACTTGTATCCATTACGTTGCCCCAGTTATCCCTCACACGGAAATCAAAATACCGGGAGGAGCGCGATGGTTTTTACTCCTGTGAATGATGTGTGGATCAACCTTTAACACTTCATCAACTTCTGGAGCATCTTTACTTACCTGAAAATTCGGCTGCATTCGACTTGCTAGATCGAGCAGCTTTATGCTATTGCCTGCTGATAAATCGAGTTCCAGAAAACTACGTGGCAATACTTCATGTGCTATACCTCTACACCTCAGGCGAAACTAGTGCCTATGGCACGCTCGCCACCCTCTTTCCTGTCACCAGTGTCGTGCGACAAGTATGGCCAATATCACGGTTTCTATTCAGCTCTTCGATCCATGATATCCATTCGGAAGCTTTAGAGTGTCTGCAGTACGTCGACATCGAGCTTCTTCCATGAAATCGCACGACCGACAGCCTACACAGATGATATCGCCTTGATCGGCGAAGACCTCCATGGGATGTACTCAATCCTTGATGGATTGGCGATTGAAGCGTCTAAAGTTGGTATATACTTTGCTCTCTCCGAATGAAAAATTCTTCTACAGGACTGGAGAGCACCCTTTCTTTAATTTTGCAACGAAGGCACACAACCTTAACACGTAGATAGGGAGATACGACTTTGCCGACAGCTCTATTGGATCGGAAGTATCCGTTCGAACCGCTAAATCCCGGTTAGCGATTGCCAAATTAAGACATTTGTGACGTTGTCGCGATATTGCACTCTAGTCATATGGCAGGGCTTACAAAGCGGGACATCGTTGTACGGAAGCAAAGCTAGGCCAATCCCTGGGGAAGATATGCATAGCCTTTCGACCTTCGATACTGGATGTTTGTTGAGAATGGCCCGCGTAAGTCGGCAAGCCCAGGTGCGCAATGATGACATTAGACACTATGCCTTGATAAGGCGGATGTTCCGATTTGTGATGTCGTCTCGCTGCGTCAAGTTAGATGGTTTGGACACGTCCTACGCATGCCTAACTAGCGTTTAACATGCCGCGCCCTGTTTGCATACACAGGGCTAGTTTAGAAAGAACCGCGTGAAAAAACTCGTTTTTATCTCTGTTCCCACGTGTAATTACGTATTGTAAGTGATATCAAATTACTTTATCAAAAATACCTTTGCCAGCCTGTTCCCGTTTTTGCGATTCTCTATTACCCTTAGTCAGCCTTATCGATTGAAATCTACTTTTGGAAATGGCTAAGCAGACTTCTTGTGGTCCCTGTTCTAAAGCAGTTGCTTATCGCGCAAAAGCAACTACATGCATTTTATGAGGCGGAAACATATATATTTCATGTACCAGTTTGTTTGTTGATCATTTTAAACTTATACGTGTTATCCAGCATGATTTCGTCTAAATAATGTGTAAGGTGTCAGATTAAAGTGTGATAATCTGCAGTCGAGAAATCTCATGATTAACCAAAACAGGCGAAAGGTTTTAGAACGAAGAGCTCCGTGTGTTCGTCCAATGCGTCAGATACTGAGCCACTCCGGAGTCGGGACGAGCATACTTATATGCTGGCTGCTAGCTCTCCGGGGAGATATCCATCGGTTTCTGAAGACTCAGCTGGTCTGTCTGTGTCCGTGTTGCTTCAGACGGACACTAGCTACCCTGTGTGAGATTAGTCAAACGGAGAAATGGAATGACAAATGCTACGAAATAAAGGGAAACCAAATGCCAGCGACCAGTGGCGTTTCAAACCTATGATATTTCAAGCGGCTGAGTCAACGCATACGAATCCTTAGGCTCGTTATAATCAGGATGTCTACTTTCTACGGAGGCTGCTTAATAGGCTCCTCGAAGTGGCTGAACAGGGGTTGAGGGTGAAGCATATCATCCGTCTTGGGAAATGCGACGTTGGGAAGATTCGGTCTCTACGGGTTAGCTTTGCAGATGACGCGAGTCCGATGCTGGGACTATACCCACTCGGCAGGATAAAACCGCTGAAGATCCATAATCTATCAGAGGTGGATCCGTTGGACCGACAGAGGGTGAAACCCGCTACCACTGAGTGGAAGCGACTTACAGATAGCGGAGAAAATTACCTCCACATCGTAAACGTTTAAGTAGTTTCCCGCGTTAACACAACCCGGAAGAACAGGTTGATGACGCTTCATGCGCACCCGGCGCTTCCAACCATGGTTTGTGTGTAGCCTTAACAAATATTTGCAGTTTAATGAACAAACGTGACACTGTGCATTAATTCGTTGCTCTCCTCATCCGGACATACGGTAACTGGAAGAAACCTGGTTGGATCCTGTGATCACTGTCGCGGAATACCGGATCAGTGGCTACTCGTGATTCCGATGCGACAGGTTATCGAACGTGCGCGGAGACGTGCTTTTATATATTCGATCCTCGCTACGCTGAAGGCTGGTAAACACATCGGGAAGCACAGCAACAAGTACTCCTTCGTAAACTGAGGACCTAAGAGATTGGTGGCACCCTACTTTAGTGGTTGCACGAATTAATTGTAAGACAAAAGTGGAGAGTTGATGGTAATGAAGACTTAACAGACATATTTCCATCTTTCTTAGGCGTTCCTCAGGTAGCTATAATTGGCCCAGTGTTATTTCCTATTCCAAGCAACGATCTCTCGTAGCATTCCAATTACCATGTATCCTGTTGCAGATGCTTTGAAAACCTGAAAAGTCATTGAGCACCAGGACGACTGCAGGTGCATCCATCATGACTTAGAGCGACTGTCTACCTGGTAAATTGAAATGCAACTCCCTCATAACGCGGAAAAGTCGGAGTTCATCAGTTTCACCATTCGTGCAGTCCCTCGATCATGCATGTTGGAGGGGCGGTTGCTCCACGCCAACTGATCTGTCAGACACTTAGAAGTGCTCTCATAACATGATACGAGATCAAAAAAATATATCCAGGGAAATGTTACCATGCGGGACTTTGTGTGCTTTGGGCGTTAGGACGCCATTTCTCCTCATGGTCTGAAAAACCGTCCCTCGTCTATTCACCTTGATCACCAGACCAATTCTTGAATACTGAGCCAAAGGTTACTACCCGATAACCCAGTAGGAAGCAGACAAACTGCAGAAAACACAATACGTCGCAACTAGAATGATGCAGTCAATGATAGCTTTCGTATGAGAAACGATGTGAAAGGCACGGATTCTACACATTATCCTACTGCCGAGTGCAAATTGACCTTAGTATAACCCACCAAATACAACATTTTAATCATTTCCGATACGACGACTAATATTTTACCTGCGAAATCCCTGTAACACTCGAGGAAGAGGGTACAAACTTAGGGTCCTCTGCATGAAAAAGGTATCACATCAGGTTCATACAGAACTTAGGATGATAAACTTGTGCAATACACGACCAGAGGGAATAATAGAGGCTGATCCTGCGAAGTGTTTCAAAACACATATCCATGATCATTTCTGAAATCTGTGCTTCTGTGTAACGACTTGCATACCAGAAAAAATACACCCAATACCCGAAAATATTGACAACAATAAGAACTCCTAGCCGAACACGGATAAAAGTTTAACTGATCAAACACCGCTGCTGACAATCCGAAGTTAAAAGTTTTGATGGTTTTTCATAATTCGAATGAGTTGTACAAACACATTATTGCTTGCTCTTAAATAAAGTCTTAATCTCAGTGGTATAAGGAACATTCGCGTCAGGAATGTTCTAGTACATAAGACCTGTGCACCAACATTTCCCATTGGCAGCGGAACAGATCTATCATTTACAGCATCTGAACTAGATGATCTGAAACGTAGACATTTCTGAGATGGCCGATAAATATCCACCGATTCACAAATTATTTCCATCGGTTCCGGTATCTGGTTCTGCAAAAAGCTACCGCCTCCAAGTTTTGACCGCCAATTTTCGACCGGCTATAGGCGCAGGCAGAGGACGAACTAAGTTCAGTAGGAGTCGCGTACCAAGAGTCAGATCCTAACAAATTGTGACGGAGAAAACTGGTAATAAAACGAACACTTCTAGAGAACAATTTCATAAGCCACTGTGTCAAAAGCACAGTTTGATAGCCTTGTTAGCTGTTAAAAGATCAACACTATCTAATAGTCCTCGTAAAGCAACGGCTCCTTATTGGTAGGTTGAATTCAATGTTGTTGAGGGCATTGTTGTTCGTGACTACCGCTTGCCTGCTACATAACTGTGTCATGTTGCTACTGGTCTTGGTGTACTCGTTATCGGAGTAGACCGGGGCAATTGGAACGACAAAAGTGAGGATACCAACCTTTTCTATCCGTCTAATAGTTGTATTGGAGCGCCCCCAAAAGGTCGGGAATAGAATGTTTGCATGCAATAGGGGAAGAAATTCACTATTCTTGATTCTACGATATCAGGTAACATCAGTGAGCTGCATTCATTCCTTGGCATGATAGCACACTAAAGTCGTTTCCTACCCAACTTGACCACCCCACTCGATGTAATCAACTGATGCTGCCACGACAGCCACTGTCATAGCTAACCTACGCGAAATCACCATCAGAAGTCTCAGCCGTATTAGCCCATAAGATGGATAGTCGAACCGAGAGAACAGTCACTTCCGCCTACAAAGAAGTCTTACCGGAATCGCAAAGGAAGAAGTTTCAGAATGAAATCGTTTCAGATTCCTGTTCATGTTGATTGTCAAAATCGAAGAGCTCCACCAGATGTCACCTCCTTGTACACAGCGATGTGTAATACTCAACCTGGCTTCTAATTACATTGCCTCTTATATCACTGAAAAGCAAACATGTCTGAGGACACTTGGAGCCATTTGTCATTGCACATTGTCACGGAGAGTAAATCACCCATGCAAACTCATTAATTCATTCAGGAAAAGAGTTGAGCCAAAGTCGTACAACCGCAAACTTGAAAGATTTCAAGAATGTTCGCCTTCACATGACGTGTGCATCAACCTTTTTATTGGTTACCAGAACTGATAATCCGGACATCTGACCTAGCTTTTCTTATAGCTGAAACTTCATTGTTCGACTTAAAAATGTTCCTCGATCTTACATTACTTCTACCAGCCCCGGAAGCTGCTATCGCAGCACTTGCACCTCCAAGCATTGCATTCTGATTTTCGGCAGGGATTCTGAGCAGACAGGGAAGGAAGTCAGTTCAGTCGGAATTGCACTGCAATTAGCGTATCATAACAAACAGCCGCGATGAATTTCTACGCAGACTAATATTAAGTGCTGCAGAGGCAACAGCAGAACCAAGTTGAGATAATCGAATCCTTGACGCAGCGGCTCAGTTTGCAGTCCTCACAAATAGCTTCTAGACCCCTCAACGACGGGCAACCAAGAATGCCAGGGACCTCTTGCATTTGCCCTAGCAGCTTAGACTGAAATTTCTAAGAATCTACAGCAGTCGATATCGGTTTTTGCGGGGGATCTCATAATGTTTTACCAGATTCTGTAGAACCCAAACCACATTTACCGTCCGCTGCTGGAATTGAACCACAACACTAAACTAAGAGGTCACCCTCTGAAACTGACAATTCATTATAGCCGGCTTGAATGCCGTAGAAACTTCTTTTCTCACCGCGTGTGCCAGCCTTGGAACGCCATCCCTAATTATGTCTTCTCTGCTCCCAATCTGGCGATATTTAAAAAACGTGTTGACGATGCATTCTCTCACTTACATTTCATTTTATGACTTATTAGCCAGGGGCTACAAAACGCAATCAAACGGTGTCTAGCCAAACGTCTAACCAATGGATTGATGGATTTATACGTTTAGTACGCGAACATCTCCGCTATTTCACATAAGTCTATTTTGAGTCCACCACAACGCTTTTCACTTAATTATGCAATTGATTTTCGCAATAATTTCCATCCCACGGGATTTGTTAAGATTCGTCTCTGGTGTTTCAATTATCCACATGTCGTGTGTACAGACGCGATGTGGTGTTCTACTATGGTGGTCTCCGCGCCACATTTCAATTTCTGTCTGTGTTCTTGACAAAGCACATGCTCCCGTGGTAGACGATAATAGTCGTGTTTCAGCGACCGTGCCCGTGCTCTCTCGGACTCCTGCACGACTCTTTGCGATTAAGACGCGTAAGCCGGGTGCTCACATAGTCTGTGTGGGCAACCATTCTGCCTCCTAATGACGATCGCATGGGGTCCGGTCTGCATCTCACCTCTACTTAAAAAGACACGTGCGTAGACTGTATCTGCGCTGCCGTGCCACACGTGTGCTCTCAACGCTAACCTCCAAAAATAAGGTGGTGCGGTGGTAACTTACACTGTGCGGACTTATACGTGGCTTTTTCAGCGCATGCAATCTCGGGTGTTCTCGCGATACATTCTCTCAAATCTTTGCGTCTGTGGTGTCGTACCTGGCACAGGGCATGTTATAACGCGAAAAAAAGTCACATCTAGAGACAACAAAGACAGTACTCTATGAATTAGCGTGAGTGTGGTGGAGTGAGTAGGCTCCGTGTCAACACTTGAGTTGACACATGATTCAAGAGGAGAGAGTGAAATTGGTCATCAATGTATACGGACCATGTGGTATCACACGAGTGTAGGTATGCAGTGTGTGCACGACAGTTGAAGAGGAAACAAACAGGATGCTACAAATAGTATAGACAGTGCAACGGATAGTCATAATGGCTCTTGAGATACAGTGGTGTGGGGTGGTGTGGTACGGTGCTGCATAGCGTCCAAGGAAACTCTCACATGACGTGCGCGGGCTAGAATCGATTCTCGTGTCATGTACGGATGGTGTGCTACATGCGTCATCATATACAATATGTTGCTTGAGACAAGTGATATAGAAGTAACTAGTACTCGGGACAAAAGGCAAACAGAGGAGTAGGGAAAGGGAACAATGAGAATGTTATATGGAAGGAGAATAGAGACAGAGTGCGCATCATGCATACATAGAGGAACGACAAGCGCTGAGAAGAAATGAGGGCACAATACGACAAGATTGTATAAACAGAGATGCATAACGAGTCGGAAGGACAAAAAGAAGAACCAAGGCGGTGTGGACATCGGTCTGTACAGTGTGTTGAACCGAGTCACGGGAGTGTGGTTGTGAGTGTGTGAGAAGTATAATACGTGGCATGGGTAAGGGCCTAAGACGAAAAACGAAAAACAAAAAATAAAGTGCAGCAGAAAATACATCATATACGATATGCATCAAGAAGCTCAATTAGGAGTATCCAGTGCTACACACAATAACGACGTGAATTCACACATTGTGAAAGTCTGTGCTGAAGGTATATATTCGATCAATAGAACATGTGTGCGCTGCGAGAGTGATAAAAGTGAAAAAGTACATGAACGAATCTCGCGTGTGTAATGTGAACAGCTTGTCATGTTGGACGTGTCGTGTGAAGTCTGATATGACCTATTCAGTGACACAGTGAATGGTGACTGTGATCAGTGTCTTTAATATAGTGTCGTCTTATGGTACTAACTATAACAAACTCTCCTGGTTTGATTGTCGATACTGCGTGTCTCATACCACCGTCCTCCTCAACATATTGCAGTCTCTAAGGAGTTGGAACATAAGTCATATGCGGACTTAATATGAAGGTTTCACAATAGTGTCCAAATCATTAGGCTCACGAGTAGGGTATCGTCACACATCACTACACTAGAGCGGAGATACCGAAGGTGAGGTGCATCCCGCTCGACACTATGATTGACCAACTAAAATAATTGTCTGTGTACAACGTCAGTGGTGAATAGCGAAATACTGTGTGGAGCGTGTGCACGTGTAGAGATAGGTATGATCTGCGTGACATACTATATTCTCCACAGATATGTCGGGTAAACCTCAGTATACATATCGCGCTCCCAGAATCACAACAATACACATGTCGTGCTAGCACATTGTGTCCTCTCACTACTGCTACTGTATGTGTTATATAGATAAATATCGTCTGCGCGTGACCTGTGCACATTCCCTTTCCAATTGTGGCCATAGATTGTCTGATTGTGCCATTTGACGCTATCTGTCTAAAACTGTGCAAGGTCCATCTCACATGAACCTGCGGGGCGGTGGTGGTACGAACGCAGTGGAGGGGTGGCACCATGACTGCGGGCGACGCGTGGCCGGCTGGGTGTGAGTGTGTGCGTGGCGGTAGTGTCGGCTATAGGCCCGTGCCTGCTCATAGGAAACATCGTGTGCGTGCGTGTGGCGGGTGACTCCGTGTGTCAGACGCAGCCGCGTCGTCCGACGGTCCTCAGGTTCTCGTCAGATAGGACGTGACGGGGCTGGCGCAGTCTGCTGCTAACAAAGCCACTTTATTCATACCTCGTTGCGGTGCGAGTAGGGGTCAGCTCATAGAATGTACTCTCGTGGATGTGTGAGGTGCACCCACGGACTGGGCCTCCAATGGGCCGCGCATGCAACTCGTGTCTCGTCGGGATGTGGTGACTATACAAGGTGTGTGTGCGCAGGAGAGAACATGAGGATACAGTTCTCGAATGGACATCCGAATAGTGGACAGCTCGCCAATCGGGCGGGTGCAGATCAGACAAAATATATCCTCGCTACAACATACCACTAAGCTATTACCTCACACAGTTACAGTAGGCATCAACATTTCGCGGCTCTACCGATATGCGCGATTGTAATTTACAAAAGTGTGCATACATTGTGGTGAGAGTTACTTACACACACAACATCATGTGTACAAACGGAGAAGTGGAGATTTACGCACATAATGACTAACACAAACCACTGTGAATACTGTAATAATGACAGTGGACATGGGGACCACTGGCTGTGAAGTGGGGTGGATTGGTCGTCTATATACAGGAAGTGTAAACATTACACAATTTACAGGTGGTGGGATCGGATAAAAAACGGGCGGGGCTTGGGTGGGAAGAATCAGAAACTACAATGATTTTGGTGTTGCGTCGGGTGGTGCTGCTGAAGGAGGGTGTGTACGAAACTACAACACAAAACATACACACTTTGTAAATGTCAAAGGTCACACACACACACCACACATAGATTGATGCTAGTTTGACCAGAAAGAGCAAACATAGTCTAGTACAAAAAAGGTGGAGTGTTAACGAATACATACAATTGAACAAAAGCTGGATACCAGTGTCAACAAGAAAAATAATGCGTGGTGATAAAAGAGCAACGAAAAATAATTGAAATAGTGGGTCTGAGTGACACTGTCAAATGCTCGACACAGGGTAGTGTACAATTTAAGAATGTTTTAAATGTGGTATATAGGTATAAGTGTGTGTGATCATCACTGTGTGTCGAGGGTTTGATAAAAGTACTGTTGTTACTGACAGCACAAGTAAAAACACAAAGTAAACACGAAATGCGAACATGTGAAATATAGACACATATACATTAGCACTTTAATACACACACTGAATATATACAACTTATCAGCTAGTCGAATATGAAAGGCAGGACACATATAAAAGGAAATATGTAAGTAATCACAGTAGATATAGTGTGAATGACACAAAGAAGTTAAATGACAGTAATGTGGGGGCGTGAGTGAGAAAGAAATAAGAATGTACACATATTGATCACTGATATATAATTGTCACTAGAATCACACTTGTGTAATACACTGGTGTGGCGGGTTTAGCACTTGTGAAGGATTACTAATGATCAAAATGATGTAGAAGTATCTAGAAAGCATCAAAAGAGATGAAGTTCACACATGATGTTGTGTCACAGTGTGATATCATAAGGTGCAGTGTCTCATGGTGCTAATGGTTCTGTGCATATAAGAGAACGGTGACATACATGTTTAGAATGCACAAACAGATGAAGTAGGCAAAGTGAAATGGTGTGATAGATTATCAACTAAAATATAACACTATAAAGGATACACAGCGAGGAACTGCTAGTAATACTGACAGTAGAGAAGAAAGTAGAGTGGAATGGAGATAAAATAAGTGGAAAGGTGTACGTGGGATAGAAGTGTATTGATAGGGAATCCGGGTGAAGATAGAGAATGTGTATAAGGTAGACTATACTGTGTGAGGGTAGGCAGTGTGAACTTAATAGAGTGTAATGTAAAAAATAAACAAATAACCGTGGAATCAATAAATGAACGTGTGAATACAAGTCCATGTGAGTGCGTGAAGTAACATAAGTATAAGATCGTGTACGTACTTCACGTATTACTTTATAAACAATAGCTTATACATTAGATTATAGACATCACGTCTATGACAGGTGGGTAAAAAAAAAAAGTAATATGCGACTACGACAAAACGTGTAATGAGCACCACACACAATGCTGTCGTAACAAATACAATGTAATAATAAGAATATGATGGATAAAAGATTTAGTTATAGAAAAGAAAAATAAGGGTGTTACGAAAGTCAACAGGTCTGACAGACATGACACGATAAGAAACAAGTGTGTGGTGGGACTCTGTGGGACCACGCAAGGCATATACGTCATGAACAATGATGTTAAACAGTTAAACAACATATGACGGACGTGTTGGTTAGAGATGCAGTAACTAAATCTACCGTGTTCACGTAATACGCACAAGGTTGGATTACATATATATTACGTCATCGTGTCTATAGTCTGCGGAAGTGCTCGGGTAATAAGTGTGCAAAAACAAGACAACACAATATGTAGCACGTAACAAGTGCGTGTTTTCACATGTAGTACATACACAATGAAAAAGTTAACACATTAGAGACACCGAGAAGAGGTGAGTAACATACACTCAAACACCCACCAACGAGAACAGAGCAGAGGTGACGTATAATACGAAAGCTAAACGTACTGGCGCAATAACTCTTACAATAGAGCACAAACGTGAGTGTTCACATGTACATATACATCAACAATGGAGTGGGTACGATAAGACTATGGTAAGAATTAGAGGCTGAGAGGACATAAAACAAGCAAATTCAATCACGTCATATATTAAAACTTATACAAACATCATAAGTAATATATATGTATAGTCTGCAATTCTACACCGGATGATAGCGTGTGGCTAAATGTAACATGTGAGTAGGTGGGTAGGGAAAAAAAAAAGGTCAACATTCGAGAAGAAAAGACAAGGCAGAAACAGGAACAGATCGAGGTGTAATAAGTAATAATGAACTATAATACATATTAACTCACATGGCAGATGACTCTCACGACTGATGAGAAGCATAGAAGGAGACAGCTGGTGGAATGGTGGGGATGGAGGAGCGAAGGATGTACATCATGTGCATATATGACTAGTAGAAAGTATAAACGCATATAAATTAGTGTGTATGATACACGAATACTGCGTGCAGCTCACATTGGACAGCAAAAAGGTGACACAATTTTACTACCAAGCAAGGGAACATCATACAGTTACAGGGACAAAACAGGACAGAAGATTTATGTGACAAGTGTCACACAGTAATGGGTTATGGTGCAGGCGTAAAAAATATGCATAACATAACAAAAGGTAACTAAGAATAGTATTCACTAAACGCGTCATAATGAAACAAGCAAGTAAAAGAAACATCAATATGTGCACGCACAAATTAACAGTGGACATCTCGAATCCTTGTGTCATAGTGGGTGATATGTGGATACTCAGCTGAGTGACTACAAGATGGTGGTTGCATATTATACAAGAAAATTGCGTGCTGTGTAGACACAACACTCGTCGCTCTGACAAAGAAAACAAATAACCACACAACTAATTGAATATAAATAATTATAATCTCACGATACAAGTGTGTGTAAAACTAATAAAATTCTGTGAGCCATTATCGCGATGTGCAATGTATAAAAACCGTAATAGTCGTGTCGTTTATAATAGACACACATCAGTGAAATAGGGATAGTACAACGACACGTCCCGTATTAGGTGACACACGCGCGCATGTGTGTGCAGCTGCCAATCGCTAGGTGCCTGACCGCTGTACAAAACAGTGTGGGACGCATGTAGAGTCGGGCGTGATATTATCGCACGTTACACTATGTGCTGATTTAGCTCGACGATGGACGTGTGAAAAAGTGTCATGCAGTCAATGTCAGCAACTGCGATATATCATGCTCATTACGATGCAGTTGTCAATGGCAAGTGAAGTGACAGCGTCGTTGCCAAATATGTGTGAGTGTGCGCTAATCCATAGATCAAACGTACACATTCTAAAGTACGATGGGTTAGTGACAGAACAGCAACTAGAGGAATCAGGGAATTGACATAACAATCTGAATGGTCTAAGGGATCTCTCTCGACCAGATGGCACAAAAATACCAGGAAGGGGTATCAATAGGGAACTGTTGATATGTTGCGGTGATACCGACTAAATAGAAATGGGTGTCGTGTACACTTGTCTGCCTCAATGATATATATTGTATGTGCAACGGTCAAATAGCGTGAGAACGAAAATACAAAACATAAGACACAGCGTCAAAAGTACACATAGACTCATAATTCTGACTCTTTTCAAGAGTGTAGCTGCTCACAATCATAATATTACTAGCGCCCTAATCACTTGGAGATATTCCTAAAAGTAGCTCTGTTACGTAGTTAGAAACTGCGGAGTGCACACACTTAACTGGGATTATGGTGTGACGTGAATCGACACGTGCGTGAAGTGTCGCAAATATAATAACAAAAAGAACAGATAACAATACAGGACACACTATAGCTCGTGCGATGGTTACAATCTACGTAATGGGGACACGTGGGTAGGACTTATATGGGACGAGGGTAGGGAGGGGTGTGTGTGATGCGGCTCTGTGACTTGTCGCTCACATGTTGATGCACTGGTGCAAAAAGGGTGAGTAGGTGAGAGGGAATCAAGTGTGTGAATAGTATCTCGTGTACCTCCAACATAAGATGTCAGAATCGTGGTTGTCCCCTATGCAAAATGCATCTGAAGGCAAATGATACATGTAGATATTGATCTTAAATCTAACACACATCATCATTGTTATAGTGCTCGATCCACTATCTCACGCGACAGGATAAATGAAGGAGTAGGACAAACTAACACATGAGAACAGACACACAAAAAGAGGCACAAAACGAAAGGTGCTAAGGGGGGCTGAGGTGATAGACCGGAGTGTGTGTGGTGGTAGTGGGTAACACGCGCAGAGATGGATAGGGTCACGACAGGCGCAAAGCTTGAACAGAGTGCCGTAAACTAAAAAAAAAGAAAAGGACAGGTGCCGTGAATAGATAAGTATCAAAGGACACACATAAAGACAAGACTATGTGAACACTACAACATAGTGGGACATATATACCAGACAACAAGTGTGCTCAAAACGGCCTTGATATAAACCTAAATAATGACAGATGGACACAGGAAACGTATGGCAAATACTCACTGTGAAAAACGTATAAATAAGAGTGGTGAACACTCACAACAAACACAACAGTGTGCTAAAAGTACCAAACACAAAAGAATGAGGGGGCAAAAGAGTACAGTGAAGAAAGAAAAGGAGAACTGAGTGTGAAAAAAGGACACTCTAGGGACTGTGGGATGAACACAGAAGGATGGAATAGGCGGTGAAGGTGTACAGATCAGAAAACAAAAATAGGTTGTACAGGTGATCGATGGGGAGACACGTAAGAGTTAAACGGTAAAATGCGCATTTTGACAGTATAGTATGCATAATGGACAGTACAGTGGTGATAAGTTTTGTGGGTGCGCCGGGGACCACGAATAATAACAAAGTCACATCAAAGGTGAATGTAGTAAACTACACACATTCAAATGAGGAACGTGATAGGATGGTCGGCACAACAACAACATGCGTGCGGAAACTGTAGATCAACAAAAAGTCACAGGGAGAAAATGTCTGCGGGAAAATCGTGCTGAAATGGACTTATTTACCAGGTAAAATGTGTCACGGTGTGAAAAATGACAAAGTAGAATTAAGATGGTATGTGAAACACTGACCGGTACTGAGGTGACAAACCAAATATACACAATCACATTGAGAGAAAGTATCTTATGCATACAATAAATGTACAACAAAAATTGAATATATGATACTACACAGTATAAATTACACGGGTCTGTTACATTAAATTAATATCAACAATTGTATGATTAATTAATGAACGTAAGTAATGACGACAAATGGGTTAAGTGTGTAGACTCACAGGATATGCACACTCAACAGTGTGTGTGACTGGTCAAGACATAGAAATAGTAAGTGGGTGTAACTCAAAATGACAGTTGATATTAGATAGTGGTTGTCGTGCATGTCGTGTAATTGTATATATAACACGTACACGCACTATGACAAGCATACAAACAGTGTTTTCAGTGCGATATGCGTTTGCAGCAGAACCACAGGGTCTTGGAATGGAATAAAATGTATGATCATGAAAAAAATGTCTAAAGCGCTAACATGGCCGGTGGACAAGTGAGGGACTCGTTGTGTGTGAAAGAAAACACTAAACTACACACATACGAAATATGGTGGTGTTTGCGTAGAGTGTACCGTCAAAACTAGACAAGAAAAGACAAACAGAGTGGTGGGTCTCGGTGAAAACAGAAGGTACGGTACAACCAATATAGGAGAAAAAGGAGTACTGGTGCTTTTCCCGGTTAGGTAGTTGATTATCCGGACATTGGTCAGCCGTATGCAGACGATCAAAAATAATACTCGTCTAAAATCCTTCTACTCATATAAGTTATTTATAATTAGCCCTTTACGGATTCCTTAAATGCTAGTGTCGATTTCTCATAGCTGGCGTAAACGGGAAGTAACCTGGACACAGCGGAAGCAACCGCGTACATCTGCAATGGCACAGGTAGGGTATGAAAAGGCACACAATGTGATGGAATGTAGAATGCTAGGGCAATGGGTAGGGCTTTATCGCAGTTACGTACACACATATCAAGGATAAACACTATAGTCGTGGCTAAATCGTCGTGGATGGTGATCAGGACATGAATAAGCTGACTGTATAAATCTCCACATGGTACTCTATTTGTTGTCATACAGTAAAAACAGTAGTGAGATAGTGAAATATGGTGACACACAAGTGAACCAACACAATGATGTGTCACTGTACATTGATGTCTTCCTATATAGCATGATACAAGCCACGAACAACAGAATACACGACGTTGTACAGAATTAGGAGATTGAATATAGAAGTAAGATAAATATGGAAATTGTCTCAATATCAAAACATGTAAAACAGTGTGATACAGAACAATATATTGTGACACCAGAGACACACAAAAGAAGAAGTACAGATTATGGTGTTAATTTATGCACAACTCATAAAAAGCAATCCTGTAGTGATTACAAAATATGACAAACAAGATATTATCTGTAATGCGCGACATGGCGGCAGGGGAGGGGACAGAAAAGAAAGATAGCTAAACAAGTCATAATAAAGTGACACAATGGCGTAGCGTGCGGAACTAAAGTAAATATTAACATAGTGTACGGTTCAACACTACTAACGCGACTTAACAATTAATGTGTACCCATATGCGATTGCAAGTGTGGTACAATGTAATATTATACTGTAAATACCTGTAAAAAGGGTGACGTACTAAGGAAAAAAAGGCTACTGTGCGTGGAACACAGTGACACACAAATTACAACTGGACAGGTGAAACTGATGTACATGGATTGGTGTCCCTGCACTGACTATAAGGTGTGCTCTAACGAACGGTGTGTTGTGGGCGGTAGGGAAGTCTTATGATTTTACACCAGTGGTCTGACAAAACTAACAAGTCAATACAGTTGTGGTTTGGTAAAGTTTAGTGGTGTAAAATGGAACTGTGAATTAAGCGTAGGCAATGACACACTAGTTGTTTGTAGATGTGCGTGACTCATGCTCGTGTTGTGACGGTAGGTTGTTGCCTAATAGACAATTAGGAACTCATACATCAGCAAAATCCTCAGAGTATAGGTGTGTGTGTGTATATATCATAGATGAAACGTACGCATGATCTGCATAGCAAACACCACACATTTGGATCAAAAGGTAGTGCACACAATAGTAACTGTGACTGAAAAAGGGGTGGTAGTGGCGTGCTCAGTGGGGTAGACTTTCTCTCACACAGCGGATACAGGTAATAAACGTTTGTGTCTTGCTAATAAATCAAGCACCTGGAATAACACAAGACAGCGAATCTCGCGTATGCGTGCTACATGCAGAAGAAATGAAGATAGACAGCGTACACAGATCTAAGGTATGAATCCACATAGTGTACACAGACTACAAATAAAAGATAATTGAGTGAGATACATGTTAACTACTGTATGTAGTGTAAGGTTGTCCATCCATCAAAATATATTGTCTCATTGTGTGTGACAAGGGTGTGTGTCCTCACCTTGCTCACTGAAATTGGGCTAATGTTGAAGGTGCGCGTAGACAGTGCTAAAGTGGAAAGAAGTAAAGAAAAACTTGGCAGCCTGTAATGCGACATATGTTCGCTCTCGGTAGAGGGTCACTGCGGGTAAGCGGTGGGGTGCAGTGATGGGTGGTCACTAGCACAAATGTGCCGATTAGCTAACTGCTAATGTATAAGTACAAACGCAGAGTTTGTAAGGTAAGTCTGAGATCACTGCTCAACATCGCAAAGATCATCCAATGTGAGCTCAGTAGTTTTGTCATGAATACTGCTGCGAGATCTAACATTTGTCACAGAAAGACTACCACAAGCTAGTGCATGGTGGTGCTTAGGTGCTCTAGCATCACTCTCACATACTGCAGGTAGCGGCAGTGCAGTGTCGCACTCGAAGCAATACGAGCAACATCTGACTGACACCCCATATGACGCACTGTCGAATATACATCGGCACGGTGTTCTGTGTTGGTGTCTTGATGGTGGCTCTCTCACAGTGGGTATAATGCTCATAGTTGGCCCTGACAGCCCCGTCAATATTATCGCGGTACACAGACTGATAGTTCTGGGACTGCGACAATAACCATCTCTGTAAATTTAGAAAAATAATATTATCCTATTCTTCTCCGCATGAGATACCTGTGATTATATCCGGCTGCGTGTGCTACTCATACGCTATCCGTGATACGTACCATCCTCTGCCTTACACTACGCAATACCACGAATCGATAGTTCATGATCTCGGGCTCATATCACATTGCAGAGACAAGTGACTCACTAACCGAATACGTCGTGTACAGTGAGTGTGTCCAAACACAAAGTGAGATGGAAAAATACATAGGAATCACCAGTGCGATCTGGAATTGAACGCGTGAAAGTGGGACGGATCATGGTAATACTTCACTGTGGCTACATCAGTCGTACAGTGTCTATGGAAAAACAACAGAACCATATGTCACAGTACGTACTAGTCGCAGTGGGAATTGGATCTGTACACTGTAACCGTAACATCACGCTTATGCGACATACAAGGTGTTGCAACGAATAAAGACATAATCACAAACGCAGGTCGTGTGAGAACAAGTGGTAGTGTGTTAATGAAAATAAATCAACGAAACGTACAGTGGCGGACTCTCTCACGTGAAGACGATGACATAAAGACAAGACACAAGAATGTTGCAGTGAGATGACGAAACAAAATCACAGTAACGCAAAACAATAAGTGTATGAAAAAAGGTACAGTGTACGGGAGTGCTGTGTGTGCAACGGACAGGTAGTAAATGGTTTCGTATATGAGCGGTGAATCATCAGACTGTGGTGCAGACCGATGTCTTGTTGCTCGGATAATGATAAGAACACAAAAAGTGGGGGCGTGTCGGGTGGTAAAAATAGTGTACCATAGATATTCCAAGTAAGATAAATAATTCAATGTTCTCTGCGCCTTACACAGTGCAGTTTTCGCATGTAACAGATGGTTGAAGAGAGGCATGACACTACTCGATAACAGCAAGTGTGACGCTTGAAATAAATGCACAATACACACGCGGAATATTTCTCGGTACTTCTAGGTAAAGGAAAACAGCTGTCTCACTCTCGGAATCACATCGAAATGGAACAGGTGACCTGCAACTGTGGAACAGCATCTACAGGTGCACAGTGTGTGGTGCGACGCTGATTTAAATGAACAAAAGTGCATAGTTATTAACTAACAGAAATAATAAACCAAAAGGAATGTTGCGGTGAATCGGAGTCACGTGCAACGTTCACATCACAAACAAATGGATCAATGTGGATAGTCACGTACACGGGTTAGGGAACAATTTCACTCACGGTAAATCACCAGGGGGATACAGTAATGTGGAAATAACTCAGGGCAGAGCAAGACTTCGCATGTAAGGTGTGAATAGAGTGCACGTAGATGACACAACACTTCACGAGTGCACCACAGATAGGACGCGTAATACACGGTTCCGTACATCGGTTGATGTTCTCATCTCATGGTCATAATAGGTAGTATAGACATTTACAGCGAAAAATAAAAAAGTGGGTGATACAAGTGTGCAGCTCGCAACTCTCGGGTGCGGAACACTGATACAAGTAAATAGAAAGACTTGTTGCTGATACAAAGCAACATCGACATCAGAAAGGAACATAGTCCATAATAGTTTCCATCAACCCGGGAACTGGCTGTTGTGAATCTCCCTTAAATGTGGCTAAGAGGGTAAGCGATTTTCGCTATAAGACCTCTTCGATGCCGGAAATCACGGATAGTCCCTGACGTCCGTGTGTCGATCATAGTGCCAACCGGGCGTCATCTGCAATGGCAGGTGCCTGCGTAGTACACAGGTGCGCATGCGATTCGTGCTCTCATCTATATCCGCGGCTGTATGCCTGTCAATCTCACAATGCTACACAACTGGGAGTTGTGTGACGGTATGATGTGGTGTGCAGACCCTTCCCCAATACTCTCACAAGTGGCTCAGTTGCATAAGCAGCGGGTGCTGAGATGTATCGGCACTATAAGTCCATACTAAGCAGTATGAATTCGTGGGTCTCTCGCACTGTCCTATTATGTGACGAACCCTGCAACTGGATGCACGCTACTCATACGTGTCGTCTGATAGCCCCTAATAGGTGCTCTCGATACGGTACGTTCTCGCGGCATCAAGTGTGCTGTGTCTCAGCCATAGGTCAGCGTCTGCGTGACCCGTGATAATCCCGCTAGTTGTTGTTCGGAGGGTCCTTAACATGCATATAGCGCTCAAAGATACTCATGCTCAACACAGTGCTCCTCTGACTATGCCATACAGCAGAGCGGCTATTAACGAACAACTGTGCTGGCGCGCGTTAAACACACATGGGAAGTGTGTCTGTGAAAACTGGTGGTCAGTATGGGGCCGGGCTGAGTCGAAGTCAGCCAGCGCCGGGTGTGGTGAAACGAATCATGGCAGACTAGTCTCGGACGTTCGCGGGAGAATGCGGCATAGTGTGGCTCGCGTCCGTGCGGGTCGCGGCGGCTCAGTGCAAGAGCGCGGCGTGAGCGCACGTTGGGCGAGGGGACATCGGTTGGACTGGTCGTTAATTGCGCAGGTGAATCGATAGTCGTAAGCGACGCGGTCGACTGGTGAAGGTGGTCGTGACGGTGTGATATGCCGAGCGCGACCTCGTCGGTGGGCGCAGGGTAGAGGCTAGTGATAACACGCCGGGCAGGACGCGATCATGTCGGTGGGACATCTACACGCTCCACTCCATCATTCAGGTGATCAGATGCGGGCGTGGTGAGTGGACATGCCTCAACCCTCATATCAGGTGCCTCTACAGTACGGCTGCTAATCCAGTGAACAGATAGCCTCCCAAGAGTTGTGCGAGAGATCTGCCGGGATGTCCTGGTCTGAGAGCGACCTCCATGGGGTCGATAGGGTGCGGGGGACAACGTCGAAATGCCGGAATGGGATCACGTCTCGTGCCGGATGTGG
This sequence comes from Dicrocoelium dendriticum, assembly GCA_944474145.2. Taxonomy (NCBI): domain Eukaryota; kingdom Metazoa; phylum Platyhelminthes; class Trematoda; order Plagiorchiida; family Dicrocoeliidae; genus Dicrocoelium; species Dicrocoelium dendriticum. The sequence goes on from OX104069.1 coordinate 18,242,132, forward strand.
TCGTGCACACGCACAACATAAAGAACGTGCTCGCCTCACACCGGACATACCATACGTGCTGAGCTGGTGCTCGTAGACAAGAGAAATTTGTGAATAATAAGAAGTGTGCTGTGAACATCCTACAGCAGAACATATGCATTGAAATTGTGAACTCACATTGATCGTGAGATCATTCGCAGTGGCACAGCTGTGATACACAATGGGGGAAAAGTATCTGGTAATCAACAAACACACACAGTACTAAAACCTGTCTACTGTGGACAAGTTACTGATAGTGCGGAGATGACTCTAACGAGCGTATCGTAGCGTAGCGTGTGGGGGTGTGTGTGACAGCTGTGTGTGCGAAGTGAAATAGCGGTACTAGTTTAATATAACCGTGACAGTATCAATGGTTATTGGGGGGGTATGCTCCCTGTGAATAACCGTTGTAGTTGCATACAATCAAGGGCTGTGACACAGTGTGGTGAGGTGCATGATATTCTGCAAGCTCGCGTGTAGCGTATATGATGTGCAGCATCTCACCACGATCAAGTGTCTACATAGCGTGAAGTGGCGCGTGCAGGTGATACAGGCTCGCGGCCACGCACATATGGAGGAATTCTGTCACATGAGCATTTGTGCCTCACAGATCTGAAGAGCTCCGCCAATTGGTATGTGCGCAAGAATTAGGCTGGCCGTCTCTCTGCGGCTGTGTGTCGGTTGTCCGCTGGATAAGTGCTACATGTTTTGTACACTTATCCGTGAGTTGTGTGCCTAGTCCTCGTTCTGCGTTCGCAACCAAAACACATTACGTCCTCGTCTACCTACTGCCCTCTCTGTGCGTGCTCTGTGTGTGACAATGATGGATTCACAATACAAAAAAAGTAGACAAATCAAACATGGGACACTTGTGAGGTAAAGTAAAAGATTAGATCTGTAGGGACAGAAAGAATGCAAGGGCCTGGGACTCTCAGAAGGAGGAACAGGAGGTATAAGTGGTGTACTTTCTAAGTCACAGGAAAAAAAGGGAAGTGTAGAACTGTCTCAGGTGGCTCAATATGACACACCAGAGGACAAAGATAAATCACAAAGGAGGAGATGGTGAACACATGTTCGTGTGGAATGTGTGCGACATAAATACAACGGTGAGAGTCTCATATGAAAAATCGAAAAATATAGTAAGTGGTGGAGCACATATTCGCTGGACACAAGTGATCCAAATATTGCGAGGAACTTGTGTATATAATGTTACAAGGTTGAATAGGGAATAATAAATGTGTAGATAGCACTTTGCTGTAACAATGTATAGAGAAACAATCTAAATGAAAACAATCCACGGGTGTGACTCAGTATATGTGATGTGTGTCACAGTCATGACACGAATATATGTAGGATAAACGAAACACACCAGCTCTACAAGTGACATAAACTAACACAACGGAGTAGAGAAGAATACAGCTCGCACCAAATGAAGGTGTGAAAGAAAGAATACAAGTGTGACAGAGACAAATCATGGTGGGGTGACTTTGCACATTGAGGTATGGCGAGGACTTGTAAGGATAAGATATGTGTAATAAAAACAGGATTTACGTGCGTGAGCACGAAATACTCGTAGAAAAGAGGAAAAAAATGAACTATGAAAATATTATATGATAACATACAAAGATAGACGTGAAAAGTGGAAAAAAGTGGTAGAAATATGTCCTACATAAGACAAGGCATTTCTAAGGATTAACGTTAAAGTGTAGATATGTACGCGAAACATACAAGCAAAGATCACAGTAGAGGAAAGCTCACAAGGAAAATTACATGTTCTAGTGACTAGTAAACGTGGACTACCAGTCCCACTTGTGAATGCGTTGTCGTCTAAGCATAACACAAAATGTGACGCACTATGTGTCAGTGATAGTGTGGACATGTTTGCTAGGTACTCGGTGAGTGTGGTAGGTGTCTGTGACCTAACATTCTGCGTAGTTCTGCTACACAACTATCGTAGATCAAAAACAGATGTTACAAATGTTCGTGTAACGATCTTGGTTCGAACAAAACTGTGCGCGTGTCTTCATCCTAAAGTGTACCTCCGATTCGCTAATCACTGGCTTTCTGCTAAGGCATATGTTGTGCGTGTGAGCAACGAAGACCACTACAACTCAGGATGCTGTGGTGAGTGATCGATGTCTGCTCCATAATGATGGTAGCCGTGTGTGAAGCTGTGATGGTCAAAGTAAGAACATGCGTACACCTACTGGTGACACGAGCCCACATAGTCGCCGAAATACTTGTGTGGCTCGTGCTGTATGAAGCAGCGTATGCTCTTCTCCTGGTGTTGGTTACATAGTGTGTAAAATCTTATTGCCAACAGTATACAATTATGGCTCACTGTTTGCCGAAATAGAGTACACAATACACACAAATTAATCATAGCATAAAGAATCGGATGAATGTGCCGTGCGTACCTGTATGATAAATTGTACACACACCCATGTACTATAAACGGGTGTGTGCAAATTCACACATGTGCACAATGGGGGGGTGGTTATGATTAGATCGTACTGTATTCAGAGACTAAGCACATGTCGAACGTGGATGTGTAGCTACATAGTGAAGAACGCAAAGTGCTCCTAGTGCCTACTTGCGTGTTGACCAATCTGTCTGGCCCCGTGCTCTTGGTATGTGACGTTTGTGCGTGATCCATGGCCGCCAAACACACACATCTCAATAATAATAGGTGAACATTCTCGTTAAGTCCAGCGTAGCTCAACCACCTCGTACCTTCTGTTTTTGACACAGCCGTGATGATGTAGAGGCAACCATTCATGCAAGTATAAGGTCGAACCGCATCAGAACAACCGACTTAGTATATATCGGGAAGAATACCATCAATGATTGATTTTCAATTCACATTATCAAATCGCGATTGATTTGCAGTACTGTACTATGGTATACCTACATAGTGTTACTATATCCGGATGGACACCAACGTCCTTCGAGAATCCAGGCGACCGTCCCACAGCATTTACCTTGCTTTATTACACAATAAAACGGCTGTCGCAATTAAATGTTATCAAATCCATGATGCACTAGGCTTCTCCGCTGAAACACAGCACTTCCGGCCGTGTTTAGCAGTAATATCGACAAGTTGCACAAGAAGTCTCTTTTCGTACATGTCGTCTGCTTGCTGTAGCGATATAATCCCAATGTCAATACCAATTGCTGTGGACAAGGGTATATCGATATGACAGGAAGCGTACCAAACCAGACAATTCGGCACACACCCCATATGATGAATGCGACATTCAAGTAAGCACTGGTGGGGAGCACCGTTAGTTTTATTAGTACGATTAGGTAGTTTCGAGATATTTTCAACTAAAACTCATACGCTCGGTCAATAAATTCGTACAACACCAGGCGGGGGGGGGGGGGATGTATTTTCGGACACACTAGGGTGAATTATCGCCCGCACATTAAAAACAGGGGAGACACATGTTTTACTCTCACCAACCGTATGTCATGGAGCAACAAACGGCCATGCTCCATTATGCCAAGCCCAATCAACCATGTTTGCAGGCTTACGGCAAACTCACATAATACTCTCACTCAATAAATTCATACATCCCGTCAGAGTAGGTGCAGGGTGATAGCCACTACTAGTTCCTACACGGCAGTCCTCACGGAGGGTAGATCATTGTGTGCGCCCTGCGATCAAAAGCGATTTGTGAAAAAGTCATTGATAAACTATTGATTACAAATATACTTTGGCAATTCAACATTGCTCTCCATTGTTTACGCATAACAAACACGTGCGACAAATCGGCGCTAGATTAAACCGCATGATTAATGATACTCTATGGTACTAGAGTTGAAAGAACTGAGAAAGTATGCAAGATTTGAGGTAATATGAGGTGGAATGCAAATCTGAGATGTGTAACAAACATCAGCACAACAACGGCGCCGTCATGACCTTGTCAATCTGGAGTTTTCGACATGAACAAAGAAAATCTGAATGGGCTTACTGCACTGAAATTGCTACCAAGCGAAATTTTCAAGACATATCATATATCGAGTTTTAAATATGAGTCCATTTCACTGAAATATTTTCTGGCCTTAGAAGTAAACAAAGAAATATAGTACTTATTACAATGTGCCTACTTCGCCTGGAGAGAGGTTTACAGCAGATAGCTAAAATGAAATCAACTTCGAACGTTTTTTTAGCTGAAGTAAATTTTTACACACACACTACACTATGTATAGATCTCTCTCAACAACAACAACGGAGGAGGAGGAAAAGAGAGAGATCTATACATAGTGGATGTTAAAAATTTACTTTCAGCTAAAACGTTTCGAAGTTGATTTCATTTTAGCTATCTGCTGTAAACCTCGCTCCAGGTGAAGTAGGCACATTGTAATAAGTACTATGTTTTATATGTTTACTTCTAAGGCTAGAAAATTTTCGGTGCAAAGGACGTATATTTAAAACTCCATATATTAATTGTCTTGATAAGTTCGCTTCATAGCAGTTTCAGTACAGTAAGCCTACTGAGATGTTCCTGGTTCATGTCGGAAAAGTTCAGCTTGACAAGGTCATGACCGCGCAGTTATTGTGCTGATGTTTGTTACAAATCTCAGATTTTCGATCCACCTCAGATTACCCCAAATCTTGCATACTTTCTCAGTTCTTTCAACTCTAGTACCATAGAGTATCAATGAAGCATGCGGTTTACTCTAGCGCCGATTTGTCGCACGTGTGTGTTATGCGTAAAAAATGAAGAGAAATGTTGAATTGCCGAAGTAGCTTGCTGATCAATAGTTTATCAATGACTTTTTCACAAATTGCTTTCGATCGCAGGTGGGACATGTTACCTTCCGTGGACTGCGTAGTAAATAAGTGGCAACCTCAATCTTGACGGGAGATAATTTATTGAGTAGAGTATTATGTGAGTTTGCGCAGCGCAACCATTGGTTATGGGCTTGTATAATGTGAGCATGCCGTTGTTGCTCCAATACGTTCGGTGAGAGTAAAACATTGTTCCCTGTTTTAATGTGGCGATAATACCAGTGCGAAATCATCGGTGTCCAATTTATTGACCGAGCTATGTTTAGTTTAAATTATCTCGAAATATAATCGTACTAATAAACTAACGTCGCAGTTGCTTTTGAATTTGGTCATCATCTGGGTTTCCGAATGCGTGGTTTGGTACGCTTGTCTTCGATATACCTTGCCACCAATTTGGTATGAAGTGATTATATCGCTATTAAGATATAGACGAAAAGACGTTTGTCAATCGTATTACTTTAAAACGGCCGGAAGTTGCTTGGTTTCAAAAGCTAGTGCATCAGCCGATTGATAACCTTTAATGCACAGCCGTTTATTTGAATAAAGCAGGTAAATGTTGTGTGACGGTCCCTGGATTCTCGAAGGCTTGGTGCAATCGGATAGTAACTGTAGGTATATGTAAGTACTGAATATCAATGCGATTTGATATGGAATGAAAATCACTTTATGTATTCTCCCGATTTCTAGTCGGTTTCTGATTGGGTTCCGTAATCATGATTTCTCTACATCATATGGCCCTCAAAACAGAAGGGACGAGGTGGAGTACGCTGGATTAATGATATGTTACCTATTATTTTGAGATGTGTTTGCGGATGGATCACGCAACGAATAAGGTATCAAACAGATTCGGCTTACTCAAAATCGTTTTCATCATTATCCTAACCCATGCGTTTGACGAGTATCTGGTGGTCGCAAACAAAGTCGTTGCTTAGAGAATGTAGATTTCCCGTGCATTAGAACGTGTGCAAATTACGTAAAAATAAAGTTGCGCTGTTTACAGCAACCATTGTTTCGGCCCTAATTGGTCTTACTTTGACCATCACAGCACACAAATCTGATCACATCGACCATTCATTTGTCTCTCCGCACATTGTCAACCAGACGTGTTAATTATAACTCTTCGGTGTGAAAGATGTTTGAATGTTACAAATCTGTTTACACTGTAGCAGACATTTAAACAGCACCGATACATTCAATACACAATGTACAGGCTACAAGTGCAATTGTAGCGCATGGTTTATCATTGCTCTTCAGTACTGGTGTGCTGCAAGCCTTCTACTGATCCGTATAAATACCGCTGTTACGTAGCCTTTTGCAAATCGCATGGTGCTCACCAATGCCCGCAACTGTACAAAGAAAGCTGAACCATCTCCTAACCTACAGCGAGCAGGCTTCATGCGATCTGTGTGGGAGATATTGACGGATTAACTACTCTAATCAATAGAACACGGAGTGGAATACAGATAGAAGGCTAGGAAAGAAGTATACTGCAGAGACTGCTAGAACTGTACGGCTGAAAGTATACATATAGGTCGACTAGGTTTGAAAGCAAGATGATATGGGTTTGCGTTGATCAAGATTAACTCCGGTTGCATAAACCATCAAGAGTAATTCAAGGAGTATTTGCAATTAATATTCAAGTTTGATTTATGGAGCCATCTTCGAAGCGAAGCATTTGTACTACTGCAAGCAAATCAAATAGATTCTGCCTACCAGTTGCTACCCATTGACAACAATGCATCAACTTACACGTGCATAAAACAATTGGATCAGTCTAACTGGCATTAGTAAAATATGTGAGACGATAAATACGTTATTTAAACCGCGCTGTAGAAGATCGTTTCACATACCAACCTATACTCTGTGTTAAAATCTCTCGAAACCCGCAGACGGAAATTCCATTAACGGTGAAGTGATGTGTAAAATCTACGGCGTCAGCATTGCGAAAGCACTGTTTGGGTTGCACTTTGTGAAAGTGGTCGACAAGGATACATTGGCTCAGGTCTACTCTCTGAACCATTATAAGTATATCTTAGCTTCAGAATATGTAAATGAATAACGACACAGCTTCTGAAAGTAATAAAAGGTTCTAATCCGCGACTATCTCTGAATCTGAAGGTAATCACGCTGCCTACGTTTTCCAGGGAGCGTTACACCATCATGCGCACCCCTATAACTTAAGTGAACTAAGTGCCCAAATAGGATAAATACAAAGTCATACAAATGTACGTTGCAGTTGACCAAACCATCAGCATTCTAACGAAACTAGCGCCTTGCTACTCCCGTTGGATAAATCAGACGCAACCTGAACCAAATAAATTGCTGCCGTGGTTCGTAAATTGCAGCTGGAGAATAAGACTTTTTATACCATGTTAAACCCCCACAGACCGAATTTATCGAGCGGGTATGTGGATCCGTTGTTGCACACCGTAAGAATATATCCAAGCTTCAGTATTTACAAACAGTAGCATTTCTTTGTATGAATTGATCATCGCACTTGCTTTGCTGCCGGTTCGCTTCCAACCCAGTTGCTGAGCTTGACGACCGTATGAATGCCGGCTTTCGCTATATTTTGATCATTACTTTATCATGAATTATCAGTTAATCTGTTAACGTGATATGGTTTGACTAGGAGTTGCTATATTTTGACAAGGCAGCACAGATTCCATTGCTTTTTTCGTAGTGTCCGTCCCATCTGATTGCGTGAAGTATGCTATACGCAGCATTTTTAGGTTCATACTTAGCGAGGGGATAGAAACACAGATTGAGAAGTTACCCAGATCGGGGTTGTCCGCACGACTCTTTGCCTTTTATTGTCTTAACAATATGGATAATCGCGAAAACGATGGTTCGCGGTGACAGATCTTACAACAAATATTCCAGGGTATAGGATCACCGACAGAGCGACGTGCAGTGTCCAATTTAACAAACATGAGTTCGACTCACATCAGTGCCCACACTAACATCCATCCATCCACTCACATCCAGTGTCCCATTATATGACTGAGATAGCTGAGATCATCGACAGTGTGCTTAGCGCTACCGGTTGTGGGGTACATTAAACTCCATGTTCAAGGGTGTTAGTGAATTATCATGAGGACAGGTAAGGTGGTAAACCTAATTCCCAGGGAGTATGCAAGTTTGCTGATAGCGAAATTGATACGAGATTGACCGCTTGAGTAAGCGAACATGGTGGCGATTCAGGGCACACATTGCTTTGGGTTGGGATCGGGGACACACATAGAGTTGGGGCGAAACGTTCAGTGGAAGATCGTCACTATTTTTCTAACACAGAGCATATATATCATTTTCTTCAGAGGTTAGGAAGTGATCCATTTCACTCATCCAATAAAACCTAGCCATGGCAGATGACAGGTCCATGGGTTTTAGGCTCACCGTTTTATTGGCTTAGAGCACGAGCACCACACATTTTCTCTGACAGTAGGTGGGCAACTCCGGGCGTTCATTGGTTTGCTACTGCCCGCCTTACTTGAATTAGTACAATCCCGTCAAAGCCCTCCTGCCTCAGGACGTGGTCGCAAGTTCGTATGTTATTACGGTCGCAAAACACATATGAATGGTTTCGGAAATTAAAAGGTTGCGTATGACTCTACCTCAAGCAGATCCCAATCTGTGTCTTCGACCATTTTCCCGAGCTCGATCTCTCCCGCAATGTCTTGTGGGTCTGGCTATTGAGCCAAAGTATCTAGGTGAAGTCCCTCAAGCAAACCTCCAGGTCACCCACTGCCATGTGGGTCAGGATATTGAGCCACTCTCTGGGCCGAATCAATTAAGCAAACCTCCAAAGCAGAACCATAACCACGCTTGCGATTACCTACCAATACAATAGTATGCCTGCGCGGAAAGCACTCAGCATCGGGTACTGTAACGTGCGCACACTACTGGGCCGAAGCTCGAGTGAGCGCTTTGAGTGACGTACTGCCCTGTTCGCGATGGAACTGGAGTGCTACCACATCGATATTGCGGCGCTAAGTGATACCCGGCTCGCTGAGCAAGGTAAATTGCATGAAGCAAGTGCTAGCTTTACATTCTTCTGGGCGGGCAACGCCAACGTAGCAACAAGTGAACATGGGATCGGACTGCGATATTCAATCGCCTAATTGACCGGCTGGTGGGTGACCCAAAACGAATCAGTGCACGACTGATGAGTGTTCGCCTAGGACACAAAATAAGGAAGTTTGCCACTTTTATCAGCAAGTTTGACCCGACTATGTGTTATCCTGATGACGCGTGTGATCAACTCTACATTCTGCTATCCTACGTGATATAGTCTGTGTTGAGGGGCGACCGACAACTTTTTCTGGATGATTTCATCCCGCGCGTTGGGCGTGATACATCTGTGTGGACAGGTGGTATCGGTCCTCATTGTATTGGTTCAGCGAATGCAAACGCTGACAAGCTACTCTCACTGTGTGCCACTCAAGGCCTGAAGATCACGGACACTCGGTTTGCAAAGAGTGCGAGTGATATAGCAAATTGGACGCACCCAAGGAGTGGGCAAGCTCACCTGCTCGACTGTGTCATCGCACGTCAGCGTGATACGCGCGAAGTGCGCATGACACGTGTATTGCGTTGAGCTGAATGTCGTACTGATGCAGACCAAACTCTACCTATCGTTTCATAAAACTTTGTATGGCACTTCCTCTGTGAATCGGCTTAAATTTAAGATTCTCTCTCTGGATACTGTGGGGAAACTTATTGAGCTGCGGAGGCCGAGGTCTGCACGTCTGTGTAAGGTGGAAGGCATAGCCACAGTGAGCGACGTGTGGCACTACATTCGCGACCAGGAGACATATGCTGCTGAGGAGATCATCAATCATTGGATCATCATCATTGGAGTCGGAGAAGAATGCGGCATTTGCTGCACATATGACAGACCCCAGTGATTTGGTAAAAAGAAGTCAGTTTCGGAAAGTTCGAAAGGGACAAAAGCGAGACCTCCTTCGCATTAAGAACGCATGATCGACAGAGAAGCTGCGGCAGATGAAATGCTATGCCGAACGCCAACAACGCAAGGAATTATTTGACTCCTTGAAGGCAATGTATGGAAGGAGATTGGAGCCGCTAAAGCCGCTGATCAATGGTAGTTCTGGCGTTACCTGCACACAGACTGCAGATCTAATGCAGGTCTGGCGAAAACACTTTGACTGTATTGAGCAAACTTTCAGAGATCGACTGGACTACTTTAACGGCCTGAAGCAGCGCGATGTGAAGACGACACTGGCGGGCACGAAGACACTAGATGAGGCGCATAGAGCACTTGTTCAGCTGCGAAACGGCAAGTGGGCACTTGCGTAAGGGGTCCCGCCTAAATTATTGCAACATAGGTGAAACGCTTTGGTGACTGCGCTGCCCAACTTGGTGCAACGCATATGAATGGAGGAGGAGGTGCCTGCTGAGCTGAAGGACCCCTTGTGCTGTCACTGTACAATGCAAGGTGAGCATGTAATGTTGCACGAATTATTGTGGCATCAAATTGCTGAGATGTGTGGGCAATTTGGCTGCCCGAATCTTGCGCAACCGCCTCTTCTGCGAGGTTGTGGAAACTAACGTGGCGGAAGAGCAGTGTGGATTCCTTTCGGGTCTCAGCATTATAGATATGTTTTGTTCGCGGCTCGTCATTTGCAGGAGAAGTGAAGAGAACAACATCAGCCGTTGTACTGTCTTTTTGTTGATTTCACCAAAGCACTTGATGCGCTGAACCACAAAACATTGTGACTGACATTAGGTAAGTTTGGTAGCCTGCCTAAGTTTCTAAGTGCCATTGTATGTCTGCACAGTGGTATGTGGGCGAGGGTGAAACTGAGTGGAGAGACCTCGGATGACTTTGCAGTTGTCTCTGATGAGAAGCAAGGCTGTGTCTTAGCTTCAGCAATGTTTAATATATACCTTCATACAATGAGGTATTGTGCTTTTGATGCCGCTTGTACTTACAGTGTTCGTTGGAGCACAGTTTTGATGGTAACTTGCGGAACACCCGTAGTTTCGGTGCGAGAACCCTAATCTGTGAGCCATCTCTCCGGATATTGTTGTTTTCTGACGAATGTGAGCTGTTTTCACGCAGCGCGTATGAGTTGTAGCACATGACTAGTGCACTGGCTTCGACAGCGGCCATATTCGGGCTAAACATAAACACAAGCAAAACTGTCTCGCTTTCAGCCTTCATCGGAAGTCCAATCTTCAATATTTCCGCGAATCAGCATGGGGGCTGAAGTATAGGAAACCTCCTCCCGCTTCTGCTAACTTGGAAGTATATTGTCGACCGACCAGTACCTACAAATTGAACTGCATATCCGTGTCTCGAAGACTGTGGCGGAATTCAGGAAGCTAGAATACCGAGTGTGAAATAACCATCAGCTTACCATTGGCACGAAGTTGATGGTGCACAAATTCATGATGCTTTGCGTTCTTCTATACGGAAGGGAAACCTGGACGCTGTACCGGCGGGATGTGCGATAACTCGAGCGGTCCCACAACAGTTTATGCGAACGAGTGTACGCATCAAATGGGGCTACAGATTTGCGGACACGGAAGTGTTGCGTCGTAGTGGAATGTATGCAGTGGACTGCATACGTTTGCTGAGAAACCTGAGGTGGCTCGGTCATATGAGCCGCAAGGGTTAGACGAGGATACCGAAACAACTACTCTATGGTCAGCTGAGTATTAGGAAGCGGCATGTGGGGAAACCAAAGTTACGTTACCAGGATATGATCAAATTGAGCCTCTCACGTGCTAATCTTTGTTGCAGTTCATGGGTATCGAAGGCAGCTGATTGGTGGGCATGTCTCTATCTGATCACGAAGTACGTTGACAAAGTGCGGGCCAAGGACCAAGTGCATACAAAGAAGAAGCTATAAATACAGAAGCGTCAAGTCTCGGTGGTTTGTACTCTATCGACATCGAGCGCACGGTGCTGCAGCACATGCCGCCGCGAGTGCCTGAGTAGGGCACGGCTACTGAGCCATAAGCGAGGCCACTTGGGACCACCAAAGAAGCGACGAGGAGTCCTGCAGAGATGGTAAGCAGAACTGGCACAGAGTTTGTAGTCAATTTACTAACCGCGTGCTTACATGCTGTTGATTTGCAATTATGTCTTAATGCTTTTCTTTCTCACATTAATGTATATCTTCTATCCACTTGCACACATCACTGTACGAATTTTAGTTAATTTCGATGACATTTCCTCGTTTGTGGCATTTCCTGAGAATATTTGCCAACGTATTGAATGATTTGCGGATTCCCTCCTAACCATTTACTTTATACGCTTTGTTAACAAAGAGTTATGTCAAAATGACACTATATATTATACGATTTATTTTATTTCATATTTCACCGCACGACCAACAGGAAGTAGGCGGTCTGTTCTCGCAGTTCTGGGCGAAATCGTCAGTCCACTTTCGCTGAGAACCAGTTACAGCATGGATTTTTCTTGGTTGTGGGGAAAAACCCTCGAACAAAACGGTGTCGTGTTTCAGAATCATCAGTCTTTCGTATCCGAGACTTCAGTGTCATGCCCGGGTCTTTATCTAGCTTTGCGAGTAGTAAAAACAGAGCTCGGCCTCTTGTGGGGACCATAAGATATCGATAAATATGAGATAATAACATTGGTCACCTAGCAAAGGTTGCCGCCTGAAGCGTTCCCACTTATGCATTACCTTGTCTGTCAGCGTGTCTTAATTTGCTCTATCCCGCTTGACGATTTTCAGACACTGATGGCGAATATTGAACAGTGACGACCACTCACCGAAAATTTGGCTGATTTGCGAAATCGCATTTACAATGCTGAAATATTTCGGCTGTTTTGACAGTACTTGATTAACCACCCTTTTAGTGTTCACTGCGCAGTAATCGCGTTTTTAAATAGGCGTCCTGACGACTGAAGCAAGTTATGAACGTACGCTCCCAGTGTCTGAACCACGCATCGAAATTGTTTCCGGGATCTGCGTCACAATTAAATTATGGAACAATGGAACAATGGTTTAATACGGGTAAAAAAGCATCCGGGGAGCGT